>JAESUZ010000281.1:1200000-1800000 GCA_017311185.1 Proteles cristata cristata | reverse complement strand
AATTTTATTGTTTTAAAAAAGCCAATAAATATATTAAAATGTGTCTAATTTCATGAATAATCAAGAAAATGCCAATTTAAAATTACAATAAAATGCAAGTATCTACTCACCAGATTGGCAAAAATGTTAAAGTATGATCAACGTGCTAGCAAGGAGATGGAGCAATGGGAACTCACATACAGTTTTAACAGTATGTAAATTGCTATAACCATTTTGAAGGATGGTTTGTCATTGTCAAGTTGAAGATACATATATTTTACAACCTAGCAATTCATTCAGAAAAATGCTACAGAGAAATTCATGCATGTGTGGAAAATGCATAAAAATGTTCAGAGCAGCACTAGTCCTAATAGTCAAAAACTGAAAACAATCCAAATGTCAACTAATAATAAAATAAATAAACACTGTGGCATAAGCCTACAATAAACTCTCTAAAGCAATAAAACAATACAGATGAATCATAAGGACATAATGTAGCTCATAGGAAGCATAACACAAAAGAATATATCTAGTATGATTCAATTTATGGAACTTCCCAAATAAACCAAACTTATGCTTGCTTAGGGGTTTCACTTAGGTGATAACACTAAGAAGCAAGAATATCATAAAAAAAAAACATGAAAATAATTACCTCTGGGTAGAGGAAAGGAGTTATGACACATAGTTGTCAGAAGAGAGGATGCTGGCAAAATAATATTTCTTAATCTATATGATATTAATATGTATGTTTATTCTGTATTTGTTAACACATACATTTACAGTTCGTGCACTTTTCAGGAAATGGGTTTTGTTTTCCAATTTAAACCATTAAGTGGAAAAATATGAATTGCACTCATAGAAAAAGAGAGTTGCTCACCTTGCCATAGCAGCTGAGAGGAAAATGAAACAAAGGAGATTATGTCCTTTGATCATTCTTTAAAATCTACATGAAACAAAGGAAAAACCACTGTACTTCTCAAAGGATTCTATTTCTAATGCTCTTGCCCTTGATCTATAATTTCTATGAACATAAGCAGTGTTGATTTTGTTTCTTGGAGGACCTTCAGTTCCTTGCACAGTGCCCAGGACATCCTAAATGAGTATTTACTGAGGGATAAATGAATAAATGCCTGAATGAATGGGAAGGTTGTCAATACAAACTAATATGCTATGTGTGAATCACATTGAAACGTTTGTGTTTCTAATTTAGAAGGAATAACATTATAATTCATTGGTTTCTTGGCTATTTCATCTCTGTAAAATTTCCCAATCTTCCTAATGCCTGAGGGTTATCATTTCCAGTCTTTGAAAATCTTGATACTTCTTTCCCCCCCATCATTACTTAGAATTTTCCTATACCAATGACAATTTTTAATAGATAGAATAGTATGAAGTAACATTGCCCTTGGGAAATAACTAAAACTTTTATATCACTGGCAAACAATATTTTCCATTCTGGAAAATGTATTTAAGATTGGACACTAGAGGGGCGCCTGGGTGGCTTAGTCGGTTGAGCGTCCGACTTTCGCTTGGGTCATGATCTCGCGGTTCGTGGGTTCGAGCTCCGCGTCGGGCTCTGTGCTGACTGCCAGCTCAGAGCCTGGAGCTTATTTCAGAGTCTGTATCTCCCTCTCTCTCTGACCCTCCCCTGCTCACGCTGTCTCCCTCTCTCTCTCTCTCCTAGAAATAAATAAAAATATTTTTTTAAAAAAGATTGGACATTAGCATGGAAAGATGACAATTTAGAGATATAAATGATGTAGAAGGGATGAAAAAGAATTCAAGAAAACAAAAAGAATGAAGATAAAGGAAGGCAATTTTATACACTGAGAATCCTTCCTGTTCCAGAAAGGTTTTCTCTAGAAACAGGTGGAGAAGAAATTGAAGGACAAAGTAATCTCCCTCTATCAACGCCTCCTATCTTGGTCAGATAGGGCTGCACAGCAATACACCCTAGACTTAATAACTTAAACAACAGAAATTTATTTTCTCATGGTTCTAGAGGCAGGAAGTCTAAGATCAGGAACTCCAGCATGGTGGAGTTCCAAAAAAGGGCTCACTTCCCTGCTTGCAGATGATTGCCTTCTCACTGTGTCACCACAAGGCAGAGAAAGAGAGAACATAGTCTAGTGTATCTTCTTATAAAGGCACTAATCTTATCATGAGGGCCTTACCTTTATCACCTCATCCAACCCTAATTACCTCCCAAAGGGACCCATCTCCAAATATCATCACATTGAAGATTAGGTCTTTAACATATGAATTAGGAAGACACAAACATTCAGCCCACAACACCTTCCAGAGTTCCACCAAGTTGAGGAGCCATCAGATAAGATTGTTGAGAACTATATTTTTTACCCATCATCTACTAGAGGAAAATGGTGTAATGTAAATGGCCCTTAATATGTTCCTCATAGAATAATATTAGAAGAAGCGATTATTAATCCAGTGTACCCAATACAAATATATTGCATGCACACTTACTTGCATATCTGTGCTTTCTTCTTCAGAAAGAATTTCAGAATTTAAAAGTAAAGATTTTTTTCCCTATTTATTTCTGATATATTCCAGTCTCTCTCTCACCAAGTCTGAGGCTATGGCTCTACTTGACCAGACCTTCAGATTTCATATTATGTGAAATTCTGTCATTTCATTATTGATTTCCCAGAAAGTAAAATTTCCATTTTCTAACAAAAAGAGAGCAACAAGATACATGTATCCAAGAGTCCATTTGAATAGGTGTTTCAAAGTTCTTAAAATGAAAAGAAAGAGAAAGACTAGGATGGCCTTTTCCTCAGCCTCTCCAAAGTGTACCTTGATAGGGCTGCAATATTATGGAATTTGTCATGGGAGAGTATATACAGATAGAGAGACTATATATATATAGACTATATATAGTCTAATGAACAGAAAGCATTAATATATAGGGGGAAACATCCTGGAAATGCTGAAAACATCTTGTAAACAACAAAAATTAACATTTTATACTAAAACTACTCAGTGATAGAAAGAAAAATGAAGATAGAGTTGGAAAATGACAAAGGTAAATGAATATATAGTTGGAAAATGACAAAGATAAATAGTACAAAGAATAGATGTATTAAATATTTGTAAGCAATTTCCTTAAAAGGAGCTCAGACCTCAGAGATGAGTAAAAAACTGCAATGGAATGTCCTATCCCAAACCCTTTATGGGGTTTGTAACTGAATGTTCACAGAAATCAAAGAATTACAGTTATTCTCATATGAAAGCAGAGAATGATTAAACCCCAGTGCATTTGCCCAAAAATCTCTGACATGGAAGTTTGGGCTCTGTCTTAAGAAAGTAAACACATTTGTAATGTTTTTCTAAAAAAAAAATTGGGAATTGTGTTATTAAACTGGACTATTATTGTGTAAATTTTTTCACTGTTCTATTTTTAGGCATGACTTGTCCTTCTCCTGGTAAGTAATTTTTAAAATTTATTTATTTTTGAGGGGGGTCAGGGGGAAAGAGAGAGAGAAACCCAGGTAGGCTCCATGCTGTCAGTGCAGAGCCCATCATGAAGATGGGCTCCATCTCAAGAACTGTGAGGTCATGACCTGAGCTAAATCAAGAGTCAGTTGCTTAACAGACTGAGCCATCCGGGCACCCCTCCCCTGGTAAGTATTTTTAATTTCAGTTCTAGTGTTCTCAGATACTCTAAAACCCTTTCCTGCACTTTCTTTCTTTTTTTTTTTATTGATATTTATAAAACTTTGAGACTTCTCTTTTGACCTAAATTTTAGAAAGTGAAAAGTCCAGTGGGGAAGGGCACAGGGTGCAGGGAAGGAGTAATATGTTTATTTCAGCAGTGTTCTGGGAATGGTTATTAGGCTTAGCAGCCAAAATCAGTACATTTTGTGATTATATATGGTCTGAAAGAAAAGGTGGAAAGAAATGAGCTTAAGGGAAAATCCATATAACAATGTGGAAATAATATAAAAGCTGAACAACAGAGGTGATGTGGATCACTACCTATTATCAGCTATGCAAAACTGTGTTAGAAATTAAGCTGTCAAAAACTGAGGACTGATGGATGTGGGGGGGAGGGGGGATGGGCATAGAGGAGGACACTTATGGGGATGAGCACTGAGTGTTATGTGGAAACTAATTTGACAATAAACTATTTGTAAAAAAAATAAATAAATAAAATAAAATTATCAGAAGCTGGAAAAAAAAAGAAAGAAAGAAACCTGTATCTATGACCAATGGAGAGATGAGTGTATCTTCTCACCTTTTAAAATTCTGAAATAGATTAAAATGTATTTTGAGTTTTTGTGTGTAGTGTTAAAAAAAAAAAGAAATTAAGCTGTTTAATCTCTCTGTGGTCAGCTTCTTGCTCTGTAACATTGGAGGAGTAATAGTTCCAGATCCATAGGATTAAATCAGTTAAATGACAAGAAATAGTTGGAACAATGTCTGCCATATCGTCACTTATGATTACCATTAAAGCTCAGGAAAAAACAAGTACATTAGAGTACAGGAAGTGCATTAGAATTCAGGAAAAAACAATACTGAGATCTTTAGTGTCCTCAGAGGTAAATCCAACCACATTCACCTCCTTGTATTTTATTTTAGGAAAAGTTGTAAAATCTACAAGTGAGTTCATTTTTCTATTCTTTAATTCAAGAAAGAAATCTGGGTCAAGGAGAAAAATTTGGAATTTGTTAGCATACAAATGGTATTTAAACCCTTATGATCAAGATGAGAATATTTAGAAGGTTAGTGTAGGTAGAGAGGAAGACTAAGCCCTGAAGCCTTCTAGCATAAAAATTGAGAACTGAAAGAGCAAACAGCAAAGGAGACCAGAAGAGGCAGCCAGTAAGCAAGAACATGTGGTCTCTGCAGAGAGTGGTGTCCCAGAAGCCAAAGGAGAAAATGTTAAGGAAGGAGTGATTAACTCTACACTCACACTTTGTCTCTTCCATAGCCACAATCCTATTAATTCATAGGAAATTTTAAAACTCGCTGATAAAAATAAATAAATATAGTCAAACATTGCTTTGGCTTTTCTCTGCTCTTCCACTGTATTAGGTATGAAAATTTAAAGGCTCTTCAAATATTAGGTATTGAAACATCTCATAGAATAATAATATGAGTCTTAATCTCCTATCTATCAAATCACACTTATTTATTTATCTTAGAGACTGACATAGACACTATCAGTAATTTTAATTTCTGTTGCTCCAATTTGAGTGATTTATTATACCTAAGTACATAAGAAGATATCCATCTCTGAAAACCTCAACGTTTTTTTTTTCATAATTCTTAAAATTCTTATTTTGCATTCTTAGTTACTCTCTCATTAATCAGAATTTTGAAAGCTATTGAAAGGAAAGCTGTAGGCTCTGATTAAAAGAATAAGTACATAACAACAAATACAAATCTTTGTTTTAAAATATGTTTGGAGTTAATTTGTCTTGACTGAGAAGGCATGAAGAGGTTATATTTGACCTGAGACCTAATCAAAGAACCAGTCATACAAATACCATAGCGATAAACCATTCCAGGGAAAGGAAACAAGTCCAAAGACATTAGAAAGGGAATTAAGTTGAGAAATGAAAGAAAGCCAACATTACCTTTTGTCCAGATCCTCAATACTTGGTATTCTCCAAGTGCTACCACTGTTGAGTGTAAAAAAGATAATTTATACTTTCAACATTATTTACATTATTACTGGAGATGTTAAATGTTTCTGCATATATCTGTTTTTCTTTCATGAATTTTGTTATTTCATGTTATTTCTTTTTTCTATTGAGTTTCCTGACTCCTGCTGATTTGCAGGATTCATTGTAAAATCTAGTTAATAATCCTTTGGGATTTTTAGACACTGCAAATACCTTTTCTTGGTCTACCATGTGTCTTTGAAATTTATCTATGATCCTTTTATAAAATAAGTAATTAATTCATTTTTATTCAGTTGTTCACATGCAGTTTTGTGCTTTGAGAATATTAAAAAGTCCTTCCCTACCGTTAAGGTCATGAAGTATTTCCCAAAATTTCTTCCATTATTATTATAGTTTTGTCTTTGAAATTTAGGACCTGAATCTATTTGTCCGTATTTTTCCCACTGCACCATGCTGATTTCATTAAAGACATATTAAGCCATTACCAGGTCTCTGTCATAAATGAAGATCTCAGTGATTCTGTAGAGAGACCTGTGATAAAAGAGAATGAGAAATATCACTTCCTCCTCAGTAATCCTGTCACACTTCTAATACAAATATGATTGTTAATGTCAAGTCAACAAGTCAACTGCTGAGTCCGTAAGAGCAGCAAAGTCTTGCTCTACTCACTGCGTATCTGTAGCATCTGCATATATTAATCATGGCAGACATGCAAAGGACACTTGATTTTTTATTGCTTCTCTGTACACCTTAAAATGAGGTAGGACGTTGTGGGGTCTAAAAACCTAGACTCCAGTACCAGTCTGTCACTTATTTGGTCTGTTACTGAGCTAGGATGATAATCCTCTTTTGCCTTAAAGAATGACAAAGCCAGTGTAAGAGAAAATGAATGAAATTGGAGTAAGAAGTGAATGAAAAAAGTCAAGGAAATAAAGTTTAAAGAAAGACATTTAGAGCTAGCATGGAACTCTGAAAAGGAGACAACATAAAGCAGAGAAGGGTTTGTTCTGGAACTAGGTTGCTTGATTTTCAAATTCTGGTGGGGTTTTGGCTGTGTGATTTTGGAGATAAAAATAAGATGAGGGGTGCCTGGGTGGCTCAGTCAGTTAAGTGTCTAACTTCAGCTCAGGTCATGATCTCATAGTTTATGGGTTCAAGCCCCTCGTTGGGATCTGTGCTGACAGCTCAGAGTCTGGAACCTGCTTCAGATTCTGTGTCTCCTTCTCTCTCTGCCCCTTCCCACTCATGCTCTGTCTCTTTCTTTAAAAAAAAAAAAAAAAGACATGATATGAGTAAGATAGGAGTACTCTGTGAATTAAAGAATTCTAAGAATAGTGCCAGGGGTATAGAAAGTGGTCAGTATAAATTAACTACTATTATCATTCATTATTCTATAAAGGAACTAAAGGCCCAGACAAATTTACTAAAAGAATTTAGATTTCTTCCAACAAAGATATTAACTTGTTTCTGGCTTATGTTAATTAATATAGTAGAAGCAAGAGTAAACTGGTTTTTTTATTTATCTCTACATTCTATAATATTTTAGAGTAAGGATTGTTTTTTCTCTCCTGAATGTACCAATATCCAACACTGGCAATATAAACTTCTTTCTTCTTTCTTCCCTCCAATACTAAGAATCTTTTAAGAAACCCAGAAACAAAACAAAACAAAAAAATAACTACAAAAAAAATTTTAATGACAAATGTGATCAAACCACACACCTACATATCTTTTTCTGTTATGCCATTGCAGCAAGTGTGGAGGACTCTATATTATAATGAAGTAAGATACTGAAACTCAACCTGGAGAATTATATTAGATAAACATTTAGATGCATATGTTAGTATTTTATAAACTACCAAAGGAACCTCCAAAACCTTTTACATTTCTTTTTTTAAAATAGTTTTTATTTATTTTTGAAACAGAGAGAGACAGAGCATGAGCAGGGAAGAGGCAGAGAGAGAGGGAGACACAGAATCGGAAACAGGCTCCAGGATCTGAGCTGCCTGAACAGAATAGGTGCCCCTTACATTTCTTAATTAAAGCAATTTTGGGGGAATCAAGTACATGAAAGTTTTTGCTTAATCAGCCTGTTACAAAATCCAGCTTTGCATATCTCAATATTCTTTTAAAAATCTGCACACTGTCTCCATTAATCACCATTTTTAGAGGTGACGGTCAGTTTGTGGGGAAACTTAAATGCAGTAATTAAGTGAACAAACAACCCAAAATAAAAATAATCTTCCCCCCAAAAGATAAATTGATATAGTAGAGTTCAGATAAAAATAATGCACAAGAGGAGCACCTGGGTGTCTCAGTCGGTTAAGCATCCGACTTCAGCTCAGGACTTCAGCTTAGGTCTTCAGCTCAGGTCTTCAGCTCAGGTCATGATCTCGCAGTTCATGGGTTCGAGCCCCGCGTCGAGCTCTGTGCTGACAGCTAGCTCAGAGCCTGGAGCCTGTTTCAGATTCTGTGTCTCCCTTTCTCTCTGACTTTCCCTTGCTCACATTCTCTCTCTCTCTCCCTCTCTCTCTCTCTCTCTCAGAAATAAATAAAACATTAAAAAAAATTTTAAAGAAATAATGCACAAAAACCCAATAAATCACACCTGTTAATGAATTTCATAAGTTAGTAGAAATACTGTTCTAAATTTAGTTTAAATTCCTTCTCAAAAGCAGACAAAAACAATACTAACAGGTGGTATTCACAAGTGTTAAGCAAAGAATATTAAACAAAGAGTCAAATTAATGAAAATATAGTATAATGAGAAGTAGGGAATTTCAATGGCAATGACTTCTTACAAGACCTCCAAATGTAACTCATCGCAACATATGTGCAATGTTTCAACCCACTGCAATGTTTGAAGAGATGAGGCTTAAATCAATTCCTCGTTTAGGGCTCCTGGGCTCAATTCCAAAGTGGGGTGTTCCCCCACACTTAAATCTATTCTGACACTACCTACCCAAGGATCATATCAGATTTCACAGGTTAAGGGTTCAGTCCTAGGAGAGTGCTATCCCCACAACAGTCACAAGCCTAGGCTGTTACCTGTGCTTCTGATCCACCAGCTACAGACAGCTACAGACTCACTGGTTACAATGACCTCCTCCTCCCATTTGATTAAGTTACTACATTGGCATATAGAACTCAGGGAAACACTGACATTTACCAGTTGATTAAAGGATAAGATAAAAGATAAAAATCAAGGGGCTCCTGGGTGGCTCAGTCAGTTAAGCGACCGACTTTGACTCAGGTCATGATCCCTCGGTTCATGGGTTTGAGCCCCGCGTCAGGTTCTGTGCTGACAGATAGCTCAGAGCCTGGAGCCTGCTTCAGATTCTGTATCATCTCCCTCTCTCTCTGACCCTCCCCTGCTCACATTGTCTCTCTCTATCAGAAATAAATAAAACATTTTAAAATTTTTTTAAAAAGATAAAAATCAACAACCAGATGAAAAAATACATAAAGCAATGTCCTAAACAAAGGAGTTTATGTCCTTGTTCTTGTGGAGATTGGGGCCCAGCTTGGTAACACAAGGAAGCACACAAATCAGATGATCAAAGATAACATTCACTGTTGGTGATGCCAGACCAGCCAAGGCCCCAAGAGGGAGGGCCTTAGTCTCCTCACTAAGAGAGTTTTGGCTTTGCCCAAGAAAGAATTCAAGAGTAATCCATTTAGAGAAAGGGATCAAGATTTATTCAATATAGAATTAAAAAAAAAAGGAGCTACTTCATAGACAAAGTAGTAGTTTCTCCTCCCAGGTAAGGAAGAGGACCCTTCTTTGCTTCTAGCATAGGGTTTTATATGGGTTTCTTTTAGTTAGCTAATCATACAGAGAAGGGGCTTGCTCTTTAACTTTGGGTTTATCATTTACATTGGACAGTTATTTTTTCCATGGTCTTAGGGTTGTAGAATTATCCATAGGGAGTGATTTCAAGAATGTCCAACCTATGTGGCTATTACTACCAGAGAGAGTGGTGTCTTATAGATTTCCATGAGTCATATCTTGTGACTCTTTTTATGACCTGCTGACTTTTAGGTTAAGGATCAGCCTAAAATCCAAAATGGCTTTACTTTGGTCAACTTATCTCCCCTCCCTCTGGCCTCATTAGCAAGGTTATAAAAATAGATAGACAAATTTCAAAGGATAACACCAGGTCCACAAAATGACTAGATATCTTGACCAAGTAACCACACATTAGATAGGAGCCAAGAAAATAAATAAGGGAAAACAAAAAAATTTAAAAATAAGCTATAAATATAACTTCAGATATAGGAAAGAAGCCAGTTGTTCACCTGTGGAGAAATAATTGGGCTGTTAATATAAGGTTTTAAATTACAATTAGTAATGTCAACTTTTTCTCTCTAGATTAGAAGTCATGGGACTAGACAATAAGTTATTTATCTGTTTCTCACTTTGTTAGGTCATTTAGCTCCAGGTGAAAGTGAGACTAGTTTTTTCAATGTTTTTTTTTAAATTTCTATATGCAAAAACTGATTTTCTTTTCAGCTGCTTTTCAAAATTCCAAATAACAAAACTCAACATGATGATAAAAAAAAAAACTACCAGTTTAGAAAGTAAACAAAAATGGGCGCCTGGGTGGCTTAGTCGGTTAAGCGTCCGACTTTCGCTTAGGTCACGATCTAGCGGTTCGTGGGTTCGAGCCCCACGTCGGGCTCTGTGCTAACTGCCAGCTCAGAGCCTGGAGCCTGTTTCAGTATGTGTCTCCCTCTTTCTCTGACCCTCCCCTGCTCACGCTGTCTCTCTCTCTCTCTCTCTCCTAGAAATAAATAAAACATTAAAAAAAAAAGAAAGTAAACAAAAAGATTAGTAAAGACAAATACTGATGTTGCTAATACTTTAGTATTTGAATTATTGGAGGATTATGAAATAAAAGTAACTAGAGAAGCAAAGTAGGGGAGCAGGAAACAAGAACAGTGAAAAGAGATAGAAAATAAAGTTGTCAGGTTTAAATGACTAGTGTTTTGCCAAATCGTGAAAGGTTTTCAAGTCCCACAAAGAACAGGGAAAAAGCTCCAATATCTATTTATGTCTTTGTGACAACCATTCTAGGCCAAGAAGAAATGGTGACCATTAAATGGAATGAGCCTCCCTTTGTTAGAGACACAAGCATGAGCTTCTCACTTGGTGGGGAATCTCCAGAGGGATGCAACAGTGTTTAGTAGCTAGATCATGAACAACTAGGATGCCTTCCAGTTCCAGATAGAATATCTTTTTTTTTTTCCCCAAATAAAAGAATCCCTTCTCTGGGGTTAAAGCATCAAAGTATTAATGCAGCAATTTTGATGGTTGTTGGGTACTATTTTTAAAGACACCTAGGGAGGGGCACCTGGATGGCCCAGTTAGTTAAGTATAGGACTTCCATTCAGGTCATTATCTCACTGATTCATGAGTTCCAGCCCCGCATCTGTGGAGTACAGCATCAGGGTCTCAGCTGACAGTGCAGAGGTTGCCTCAGATCCTATGTCTCCCTCTCTCTGTGCCTCTCCCCTGCTCTCACGTGCGCTCTCTCTCTCTCTTTCTCTCAAAAACAAGTATTTAAAATGCATTTAAAAGGCCCTGGAGAAATACAAATCAAAACCACACTAGATACCACCTCACGCCAGTCAGAGTGGCTAAAATGAGTAATTCAGGAGATTATAGATGCTGGCGAGGATGTGGAGAAATGAGCACCCTCCTATACTGTTGGAATGTAAGCTGTACAGTCACTCTGGAAAACAGTGTGGATTTTCCTCAAAAATTAACAATAGAACTTCCCTATAACCCAGCAATAGCACTGCTAAGAATTTACAGGAGTGCTGATGCATAGGGGCACATGTGCCCCAAGGTTCATAGCAGCACTTTCAACAGTAGCCAAATCATGGAAAGAGCCTAAATGCCCATCAATTGATGAATGGATCAAGAAGATGTGGTTTATCTATACAATGGAATACAACATGGCAATGAGAAAAAATGAAATCTGGCCATCTGTAGCAACGTGTATGGAACTTGAGGATGTTATGCTAAGTGAAATAAGCTAAGTGAAGTAAGGCAGAGAAAAACCGATACTGTATGTTTTTACTTACAAGTGGAACAAGAGAAACTTAACAGAGGACCATGATGGAGGAGAAGGGGAAAAAAATAGTTGAGGGGAGGGAGGGAGGCAAAACATGAGACTCTTGAGTACTCAGAACAAACTGAGGGCTGATAGGGGTGGGGGAGAGGGGAAGGGGGATGATGGGCATGGAGGAGGGCACTTGTTGGGATGAGCACTGGGCATTATATGGAAACCAACTTGACAATAAACTATAAAATAAAAAAATTAAAATTAAAAATTAAAAGTTATTTGTATACATTCGAAAAAATAAAATAAATAAATAAAAATAAAAGGCCCCTGGAGAAATACTAACAATGGGTAAATGTATTGTACACACAAAAGACTGACAATTTTTTGCTTGTATTTGTATTTCAGCAAAATTAGCTCCACCCTTAAGTAAGTTTATTTTTTTTGTAATCTTCATATTTACTGCAGTATTACAGACTTTTATTAAATTGTTTTCCTTTTCAGTACCATAAAAGCTAACATTTTACCAAATTGTTGATGATATACTTAAAATTTAATCTTACTGAATTAATTGAGGACTTTGTTAGATCAGCTCTCTTTCCAATGTCAAAAAAGATCCCCCCAGGGAAAAGGTCCAAACCACGAAATTTTGGGTAAGATGAATTGGAAGCAGGAAAAGGAAGCTAGCCAGAGAAATAAAGAAGCAAAAAGCAAGAAAGGAATCCTGAAAAGTAAACTGTGAAAGCAACCAAAAAACTCTAAATGTAGCACCCTAATGCCTTACTGTTAAAAAACTAGAGAGTAGGAGGAGTCAGTTTTTGAATTGACCATTAATGGTATCTCCACCAGGATTTCCAAATTACTTAGTTCTCCTTGCAAAGAAATAAGAATTCAGGGAAAGTAATATATAGGAGTCAAAGGTAGTAGCAAGGTTGAAACCAAGTGAGTTCTGACAAGTTTCTAAAGTACTTCTTTCATTAGAATCTCAGAAAAAGGAAGAGGATGACTCTTTCATCTCAACTAATAGAAAGTTTAGTGTGCAGCAGAAGAATACAATCTCCTTCCCCAGAGGGCTATCAGTGATAACGTTCTACAAGTCACAAGGGAAAAAAAAGTAATATGCTTCTTTGTCTTTCTATTATACAAGAAGTTCCAGCATGCAGTAAACTGGTTTCAACTTCCAATTTCTGGTTTCTTTTATGTTTTCCAGTTACTAGAATGTTGGTTCCTCTCCCTGGCATTTTCAATTATAGATAAATTCATATTATTCAATCCCACTCTTTCTGTCACAGAATCTATTATTAAAGATTATGGGAAAATATAAACTATACTGAAAACAAAGAGGAACAAAAATAAATCAGTAACATATGTGAAGTCCACATCAAATAAAGAACATCACTGATGGTATACAAAAACTTAAAAGGTTAGGTAAATGAATTAGCAAGAAAAAATAAAAATTAAGATTACAAATATTTAATATTGATAATATCATTAACATTCCTGAACTTTGTGGTGTATATGGCAGGAATAAAAAAAATAGAGATTTTATCTACCAAACCTCATCCTTCCCATTCAATGATAGACTCCAAAGGTGGCACCAAATCCCAAAAGTCCCAAACAACACAGAGGTCAACCATCTAGCCCTTGTCATTTTATGTGCCCAGGAGGGATTTTGCTAGCATTTCTACCAATAGACAGTTTTATTTTTGTTTCCAGTTGTTAGCAGAATGCAACAATTTACACATTCTCCAACTGTAAGAGAAAGTGCCCCTCACCCCATATCTTTCGCACATCTTATTCTTTAGTTGGATAGAAAGCCACTATAAACAATCTCATATTTTTTCCTTGGGGTTTGCATTTTCTTAAAAAAAATCATCAATGATCTTTAGGATGTAAAGCAGGTTGAAGTACAGGACTCTGGCAGTCAGAGTGAAAATAGCAGGTGCAGACACATTAATTTCTGCTTTTCTGATGGGTACTTCCTCCTTCCTGATTGTTTTAATTTATATTTCCTTGATTACTTCTGAGGTGAAGCACTTCTCTACATGTACTTATTAGCCACTCAAGGTTTAACTTTTACAACTAACCTAGTCACATCCTTTGCCCATTTTCCTATTACATTTCTGGAACCTTTCTTATTGATTTTCTGGCTTTATATATATTTCAGGGATTCATTCTGTGTGACTTTAACACATTGAAAATATCTTCTCCTAATGAATCATATGTCCCTGAACTTTATCTAGAGTGAACTGTCTTGAACAAAAATTCTGAGGTCAAAGACATCAACTTTTCATAATACTATTTGTGATTGAAAGTTTTAAGGAGGTTTCAAGACCAAAAAGAGGTTACACCTTCTCTTCTCTTTGCTGCAGTTTCACCTTTCACATTCATGTCTTTATACCATATATTCATACTCTTTCCACTCCCCTATACCCTAAGGCATCTTTTCATTGAACCAGGCTCTCCTACTTAAGAAGTGATCTTGAAAGATATCCTAAGTGATCTTGAAAGATATTAGTCTTCCACTAATACCTTGCTCCATCCTCTAATAAAATACTTACACATTTCTGTGATCATTTAACATAACTGCTAACTTCAACTTTATGACATTATCAAGTCCTTCAAGGGCAGGCTCACTCTCCTCTACTCTTTTCAGTACTAAGGATGGTGCCTGCACCTTGGCATATACTTAATAAACATTTGTGAAATGGAAGAGGCTTACCAATCTCACTTTTCCCAGTGAGATTGAAGAGAAATAGAAACATGGGGGAAGCCTGAGACTGGAAAAAACCCAATTCTAATCCCAGATCTGGCATTAATTAGCCTTGAGAGACTCCTAGTTTATAATTCTGTGGCCTCGCAGAAGGACAAAAAGATTTATTTTAAAAATAAACTTGAGGGGGAGAGTGTGACTTTAATTTTATTTATTTATTTATTTATTTATTTATTTATTTAATTTTAGAAAGAGAATGTGTGTGTAGGTGGGGGCAAGGAGGGCAGATGGAGCGAGAGAGAGAGAGAAAGAGAGAGAGAGAGAGAGAGAGAGAGAGAGAGAGAATCTTAAGCAGGCTCCACACTCAGTAGGCAGTCTGACATGGATCTTGATCCCATAGCCTCAGGATCATGACCTGAACCAAAATCAAGAGTCAGAAACATTAAGCCAACTGAGCCAACAGATGCCCCAAAAGTGTGACTTTTAAACATCTACAAAATATAGAGTTTCAAAAGAGAAAGAGTTAAAGCTGCAATATTATAGCCCAGATAAGTGGGATGCAGGGAAGCAGCCCCTCATGCTGGAAGGCAGGCTCTCAGTGATTTGGCTGCTTTAGCTCAAATTAATAACTGTGTGACTTCAGGCAACTTACTTTGCTGGACCCAGTTTCTTATCAGTCAAATGGGAAGAATAATAGGATTGTTGTGAAGATTAAGTTGGCTACTGACTTAGAACAATACCTAGTGAATAGTAAGTGATCTATAAAAGTAGCTATTATGACTTCATGCTTTACATCTGCTAAAGACCAGTACCATCAAAACCTTAAGTCTCCTCTCAGGCATGTGTTTCTGCCTTAACTTAGGAAAAGGTGAGAAAAGTTGGAATTAATCCTAAATTATATGGTTAGCTTTTGTTAATCCTGGCTCCTAAGATGTCCAGATTTGTATATATCCAAGTTTTATTTCTCTTTCTTAGCCTTTCTCTCATGCTAAGATCTTTTGTTTTTGTAATTAGCAAGAAATTTTAATAATTACTAACATAAAAATAATGCATATACCCACGTGTAAAACAATATTTCTTTCCCTCTTTGGCTATGCCAGCAGGACTCCAAGCTGTGGGGCTCTAAGGAATTAGATATTAAAGCTCACCTTGAAAAACACAATAGGGAGACCATTAGTCAATCCACTACACTCTTCTATTTGTTTTTGTATTTTAAGAATCCCTAAGAAGCCTACAGTAAGTCATTTTCATGTATCTCAATCTGAATATTTCCAAGATAAGAGAATATGAAGATATGTATAATATCACTTTGCAAATCATATTATTACTTCCCACTTTATGTTACATATCTATTAATCAAAACTTTGTTGGGGCGCCTGGGTGGCTTAGTCGGTTAAGCGTCCGACTTTGGCTTAGGTCATGATCTCGCAGTTCGTGGGTTCGAGCCCCGCGTCGGGCTCTGTGCTGACTGCTAGCTCAGAGCCTGGAGCCTGTTTCAGTCTGTGACTCCCTCTCTCTCTGAAGACCCTCCCCTGCTCACGCTGTCTGTCTCTCTCTCTCCTAGAAATAAAATAAAACATTAAAAAAAAAAAAACAACTTTGTAGATTGTGAGAGTTTGCAAGAAAGTTTAAATACCTGGTTAACTAAAAGAAAACACATCTGTGCAAAATAAAAATAAAACTTGCCTCACTGTCATAGGCTGGAATCTATAAAGAGAGCCCAATTTGAGACATAAGAAGTTTGGTTTTGTTTTTAAAATTGAAATGCTTAAACAACTTACCACTTTTCTAAAAGTTTTTCCACCTTCTTCCTGCACTAGATGGGAACATAAGGGCACCCAAAGGAATTTACCCACCTCTCCCAAGGTTTCAGCAGATGTCCTCCAGCAAAGGACACAAAGATCAGCAAAATGGGTCAAGTAGTAAAATGAGCTTTCACTCTAGTCTCATTTTCTGTATTCTGAGGTATCTTCTGGGAAGTGAAAAACTAATAACTTTGATTTTAATCCAGGAAGCCTACCATAATATCTCTAGGAAGGCATCCATGTCCTAAACAAGTTACATTTTTTTGGTTATATTTTCTTTGTATCTGAGAATATCCTGAAAACACCCATCCATGAGTATGTTCATTTTCTGAATTAAGCATACTGATTACTGGATGATATGAATTACAAGAAATTCTAATCAGCTAAATTTCTTATCAGACATAATTAAATCTTGAATCCAAAGTGAATAAAAGTGAAATGAGCAGGGAATCTAAAGGATAAGAATTTTTGCTAGACTCCTAAGTGCTTTTTACCCACAGAAAAAGGTAAAGAATATAAATTAAATGGTCCCCAAAAAGAAAATTCACTTCTTTTTTCCCACAAAAGTAAGAGCATGAAATAATTGTATTTGGGAGAAAAAAGTATGATAGCTATGAGAAGCCGGATTCAGTCCATTTGGAATCTCAAATGTTGTCATTATGTCAACAAGGGACATATGGAGATTCACATAGTTAAAGAATATGAGCTCTGAAGTCACTTGAGAGAACCTTTCAAGAATGAACATTAAGCATCAAATAAATGCAATTTATAACTTCACTAATTTATGATTTAGTGCTTATTAAATGAGCAAGACTACGGGCACCTGGGTAGCTCTGTTAGTTGAACATCTGACTTCATCTCAGGTCATGATCTCAAGGTTCCTGAGTTTGAGCCCCACATCAGGCCCACTGCTGTCAGCACAGAGCCCACTTGGGATCCTCTGACTCCTTCTCTCTCTGCCCTTCCCCTGCTCATGCTCTCTCCAAAAAATAAATAAATAAACATTAGAAAAATAAATGAGCAATACTAAAAATGTTGTAGGAATAGGAAAGAAACAAATATGTTTTTCTTCAACTAACAAGACTTCAAAATGATTAGCCACTAGCTACTCACTGAACATGAACCAAGAAAATATTACAAAAGAAAAAAATTGTAGCAAGCTATTTGCAACTGGATGAGATGTTTTAAGCATAATTTAGGAAAAGTCCCAAATAAGAAACTATAGCTTGCCTGCTAATGTAATAAAATATTATACTTTTATAATAAATGGCAATTGTTTTCTATAAATTAAGATTTGCAAGTCGTCATTTGTTTGGCTTTTTTTTTTTTTAATTACTGAGTGCTTCAAGCTGAAAGAAGAATCAAAACCTACTACTTTAGCATTGTATTTTATGATTATGTTATGTAGAGACCGATCTAATTTTCATTGAATTTCATTCCAACTTCCAAGCATCCCCCGTTGAATTTTTCCTAACAAGGAAAAAAAGTCTACTAATTCTTAAAGGGAGAAATGAAACACAGACTAAAAGCATTTTGGTAGTAGTCCACTTTTTAAATTCAAAATTGATGACACCTGGGAAAAAAAGAAAAATAAAAAGGAAATGAAAAAATAAATGCACTAAAATAGCAAACAACCAAGGTTAAATAAGCAGTGGTTTTCCAGTCTCTGGGAGTTCTGAGAGGCTGGAAAGAAAAACTTAATCAGTCACTGTGGTGTGTGTGTGTGTGTGTGTAGGAACAGTTAAATATATTTTAGGGACCCACTGAGACTTTGTTCCTCTAATATTGTTTCCTATCCCAGGACTCTGTATTTTATACCCTTAATAAAGAGCTTTCTTCTCTGGGTTCACAAGAACAAGATGATTGTAGTTTGTTTTTGTTTCGTTTTTAATTTTTATTTATTTCCGAGAGAGAGAGAGAGACAGCGTGAGCAGGGGAGGGTCAGAGAGAGAGAAGGAGACAGAATCCGAAGCTAGCTGTCAGCACAGAGCCTGATGCGGGGCTCGAACCCACAAACCGTGAGATCACGACCTGAGCCGAAGTCGGACGCTTAACCAACCGAGCCACACAGGTGCCCCAAGATGATTGTAGTTTTGGTATTTCTGGCATGTCATTTCAAAAGATACCTCAAAAGAAAATGAACAAGTGTTTAAGTCCAATAATAGGTTAATGAAAAGGGCTAATGTTACTTGTTTTGTATTTCAGGTAGAGCTGTACCAGCTCCCAGTAAGTTTTTGTCTTATTTGTAACACCAGTATGTACTAAACTACTGCAGCATGCATAACATTTTATTCATAGATTTTTAATTTTAAGAAGATCAAAAGTTAATTTAAAGTGATCAGTGATTAACTTATAACTGAAGCCAGCTAGTTTGTACAAAGAGAAACTTATTTTCTGAGAAATACACTGTTATTTTTATATCAAGAGAACTGGTTTTCTGTATTTAAAAAAATTAAATGACCATACTAGGACAGAAAAAAATACGAACATTTTAAATGCAATGGACAAAGGGAAGGAAATTAGTCTTTGAATTAAAGGAGGGGGGAGGAAGAAGAAATTAAAGAAGGAAATAAAGTTTACACACAGTACACAAAATGTCTGTAAAGACATTTGAGGGGGAGGTGAATACAAGTACAATCCATAGACCTATGTTTCTGCAAGAAAATCTAAAATGAAAGGTCATCATAGCTGGCTTTGAAGCTAGGTGTTAAAACAACACAAAGAAATATTTTGGGTAGGCCTCTGATAGTAGGTCAAACCAATCTCCTTTATTTATTTTTGTTTTTCAGGAACCATTGAGAACATTTCCAGTAAGTTACATTTATGTGGATACAATCTGGAAAAATATGTGCCTAAAGATCTTTTGACAATTGGGGCACCTGGGTGGCTTAGTCAGATAAGCGTCCGACTTTCGCTCAGGTCATGATCTCGCGGTTCGTGGGTTCGAGCCCCGCGTCGGGCTCTGTGCTGACTGCCAGCTCAGAGCCTGAGCCTGTTTCAGTCTGTGACTCCTTCTCTCTCTGACCCTCCCCTGCTCACGCTGTCTCTCTCTCCTAGAAATAAATAAAACATTAAAAAATTAAAAAAAAAAAAGATCTTTTGACAAATAAGTCTGGCCATGGCCATAAGCCACTTTGCAAATTTTAATGTTGTTATTTCATTTCCTGTGTTCCTCTCATACTAGTGAGCTTTTTTTTAGAGATTACTGACAATTTGCTGGAAAGCTTAAAAGCATGTAATATATGACTAAAGACCACAAAACAAGTAAAAATCCTTTTTAAAACAAAATATATAAGGAACCTATAAAAAAGGCAAAAATCCAGTTTTGGAAAAAAAGGAAAGAGTGATAGATACTACCGTAACATTATACCACCTTGCTAAAAGATTTGCCCTGAATATTTCTTTGCCCTGGATAAGAAAGATAAAATACAGAACAGTCTGTCTCAACAGAGGTTCTTCAAACAGAATATTCAAATGTCCGGGATTAATTAGATATTAAAATGATCTTTCATTAAGTACAAATAGTTTCAACTGTTTTGAAATTCACTTGGCTTTTCTTTTTTTTTGAGGCACCCTCTGAAAATTGCATAAGTAACAATTTTCTTCTGACTCAAAGCATACAGAAATTTCTTTATTGAATATATTTTCATATACTGCACCTTATTTATATCTTTATATTTGTTTTTTCTCCTTCCTCTCCTGTTTTACAGAACCTGCATCATCTATTAGTAAGTTCATTTTGAAATCCTAAAATTTATAGAGTGTAAACTAGTTTTACTCCCTATTTCTATTATAGTGTCAATGGTCTAAAACCTCAATTCTAATATTTCTCTACTCTTCCTGTCTGTGTGATAAAGATAAATAATAAATGATATTATAAAAAAATTAAGAATAAAAATTTATAGATCATATATATTAAAAGAAGTACTATTATCAAACTGGTCTTTGACGCTAAATCCAATGTGATATTCATAAGCATAAGCAAAGAGATGAGGAAAGCTAATAAAAATAAAATAAGAAGGGAGATTAAGAAGTTTAACTTCTTGGGGCGCCTGGGTGGCTTAGTCGGTTAAGCATCCGACTTTCGCTTAGGTCATGATCTCGCGGTTCGTGGGTTCGGAGCCCCGCGTCGGGCTCTGTGCTGACTGCCAGCTCAGAGCCTGGAGCCTGTTTCAGTCTGTGACACCCTCTCTCTCTGACCCTTCCCTGCTCACACTATCTCTCTCTCTCTCTCCTAGAAATGAATAAAACATTTAAAAAAATTAAAAAAAAAAAGAAGTTTAACTTCTTGACTGGTTCAAAAATGGTGTAAAACCTATTGCAATAGGCAATAATGTAAAAGCTTAATAAGCTCCAGAAAGACCATTTGCTTTGCTCTTCTACTAGAGTAAGGAGACCCTAACCCCAACCATCCTGGTCTTCCCTTAGAGTACAGCAGGGACACCAACAATATCGACTATGCAGAAATGATACTGTAGACGCTAGTACAAGTTTGACTTACCAAAAAGGTTTGTGTCATATTTATAGGTTAGAATCGTTCCTATTGAGAAATAGTAGAACATGTACAGTTAATTCACCCAACAAAAAAGTCAAGCTAAGTATCTGGAGAATGTTTAAAACTCAAAAGTCACTAAATGAATTCCAATTTTATGATGGATATATTTCTTAATTTGTGTTTCATGAGCATAAACAGATCAGAGATGCCATAGAAAAAACAGAATAATTTTTCATGTATATTTTTAGATCTAGTTACCTCTAGATTTACAAGTAACAAGTCTTGGCACCTGAGTGGCTCAGTCGTTAAGCATCCAACTTCAGCTCAGATCATTATCTCACGTTTCATGGGATTGAGTCCTGCATTGGGCTCTGTGCTGAAAGCTCAGAAACTGGAGCCTGCTTTGAGTTCTTTGTCTCCCTCTCTCTGTCTCTCCCCCTCTTGCACTCTGTCTCTCTCTCACTCAAAAATAAACATTAAAAAAAATTGTTAAGTAACAAGTCTTTAAAATAATTAATTATGCATGTATTTTAGCCCAAAATTCCAGTTTGGGCATTACTAATAATATAAAACAAAGGAAAAGAAAATAACTTCTGAAAATATGTTTGCAATGAAGTAAATATGACTAAAATCTAAAAAAAAGGGTCCAGATACTTAGCCACAGAAGAATTGTTTGTTAATATGATACTATATGACATTATAATTAGAACTGACAGTAGTTTGTTTTCTGAATTAGGATTTGCTGAACCAATTGGTAAGTTTTTTTCTTTTCCTCAACTTTTATATCTTTTAGTTTAAATAATAGTCTAGAATTTATGCCAATCATTTTTTAAATTTAGAAATAATGAATATGTAACATGATATTAGTTATAGGTATACCATATAATGATTGTATATTTGTACATATTTCAAAATGATCACAATAGGTCTAGTTAACATAGTTACAAATTATTTTCTTATCATGAAAACTTTTAAAACATACTTTCTTAGTATTTTCAAATATATCAGAGTATTATTAACTGTAGTCATCATTCTGTATGTTACAGCCCCATGACTTCTTTTTTTTTTTTAAGTTCATTTATTTTGAAAGAGAGAGAGAGAGGAGGAGGGGCAGAGACAGAAGAGAGAAAGAGAGAAAATCCCAAGCAGGCTCCCCACTGTCAGTGCAGAACCTGGCTCGGGGCTCCCTCTCAGGAACAGTGAGATCAAGACCTGAGTTGAAATCAAGGGTCTGTTGCTTAACTGATTGAGTCACCCAGGCGCATCCCTCTGACTTCTTTATTTTCTAGTTAGATGTTTGTGCTTTTTAACCACCTTCACCCATTTTACCCACTCTTTATCCTACCTCTGGCAACTACGGAATGTTTTCTGTATCCAAGAGTTCGGTTTTTGTCTAGATTCCTCATATAAGTGAGATGATGCATTATTTGTCATTCTCTGACTTATTTCATTGAGCATAATGCCCTTAAAGTCCATCTATGTTGTTGCACGATTTCCTTCTTTTTGGTGGCTGAATAATATTCCTCTGTGTGTATATGTGTTGGGGAGAGGGGTACACCACATTTTCTGTTTTTAGCTGGGGATCCCCTTGCAAATTTCTCAAAGTATTGGTGAAAGATAGGTCTTCTGGACCCTCCCAGGAATGGCTTTTATTTAAACTGCAGTTAGTTGGGGCGCCTGGGTGGCTTAGTCGGTTGAGCGTCCGACTTTCACTTAGGTCATGATCTCGCGGTTCGTGGGTTCGAGCCGCGTCGGGCTCTGTGCTGACTGCCAGCTCAGAGCCTGGAGCCTGTTTCAGTCTGTGACTCCCTCTCTCTCTGACCCTCCCCTGCTCACGCTGTCTCTCTCTCTCTCTCCTAGAAATAAATAAAAATATTGAAAAAATAAATAAATGAACTGCAGTTAGTTAACATACAGTGTAATATTTATATCAGGTGTACAATATACTGATTCAACACTACCATGAAATACTTGGTGCTCATCGCAGCAAGGGCATTCCTTAATTCTCATCACCTATTTCACCCATCACCCCACCTTCCTGCGTTCTGGTAGCCATCACTTTGTTCTGTGTACTTAAGAATCTGTTTCTTGGTTTGCCTCTCTCTCTTTTCCTTTACTCGTTTGTTTGGCTTCTTAAATGCCACATATGAGAGAAATCATATGGTATTTGTCTTTCTCTGACATTTTATTTAGCATAATACCCTCTAGCTCCATCCGTGTCATTGGAAATGGCAAGATTTCATTCTTTTCAAAGGCTGCGTATTATTCCATTGTATATGTATATTACATCTTCTTTATCCATTCATCAGTTTGTGGACACAAGAGCTGTTTCCATAATTTGGCTATTGTAGACAATGCTGCTATAAACCTCCGAGTGCATATATCTCTTCTCTAGAATTTTTATGTGTTCATTGTGCAATTTTAAATTTATTTTTGTATTTGTCGTAAGAAAGTGGTTCCGTTTCCTTCTTTTGCATATTGCTGTCCAGTTTTCCTAGCACCATTTGTTGAAAAGACTGTCTTTTTCCCTGTTGGCTATTCTTTCCTGCTTCACTGAACATTAATTGAATACGTAATTGTAGATTCATTTCTGGGTTTTCTATTCTGTTCCATTGATCTGTATGCCTATTTTTGCACCAGTATTATACTATTTTGATCACTACAGCTTTGGGATATAATGAAAGTCTGGAATTATGATGCCTCCAGCGTTGCTTTTCTTTTTCAAGGTTGCTTGGGCTATTTGGGGTCTTTTGAAGTTCTATACAAACTTTTGTATAGAAAATGCTGTTGGTGGGGCGCCTGGGTGGCTTAGTCGGTTGAGCGTCCGACTTTCGCTTAGGTCATGATCTCGCGGTTCGTGGGTTCGGGCCCCGCGTCGGGCTCTGTGCTGCTGAGCTGCCAGCCTCAGAGCCTGGAGCCTGTTTCAGTCTGTGACTCCCTCTCTCTCTGACCCTCCCCTGCTCACACTGTCTCTCTCTCTCTCTCTCCTAGAAATAAAAAAACTAAAAAAAAAAATGCTGTTGGTATTTTGATAGGGACTGCGTTGAACAGTTAATCTGGAATTAAACTGTAGATTGCTTTGTGTAGTATAGACATTTTAGCAATATTTGTTTTTCCAATCCATGAGTATGGAATATCTTTCTATTTCTTTGTGTCATCTTCAATTTCTTTCATTAATGTTTTATAGTTTTCAGAGTACAAATCTTTCAATTCTTTGGTTAGGTTTATTCTTAGGCATCTTATTACTTTGGGTACAACTGTAAATGGGATTTATTCCTTACTTTCTTCTCCTGCTGTTTCATTATTGGTGTATAGAAATGCAACAAATTTCTGTATGTTGATTTTGTATCCTGGAACTTTACTGTGTTTGTTAATAAGTTCTAGTGGTTTTCTTGGTCTTTTGGGTTTTCTATATGAAATATCGTGTCATCTCTGCAAATAATGGCAGTTTGACTTCTTCCTTGCCAATTTGGATGACTTTTTTGTTGTTGTTGTTGTCTGATTGTTGAGGCTAGGACTTCCAGTACTATGTTAAATAACAGTAGGTGAGAGTAGACTTCCCTGCCTTGTTCCTGACCTAAAAGGAAAAGCTGTCAGCTTTTTCCCATTGAGAGTGATGTTAACTGTAGTTTTTTCATAAATGGCCTTTATTATGTTGAGGTATGTTACTTCTAAACCTACTTCGCTGAGGGTTTTTATTATGAGTGGATGTTGTACTTTGTCAAATGCCTTTTCTGCATCTATTGGAAGGATCACATGGTTCTTATCAGTTTTTCATTAATGTGGTTGTCATGTTGATTGATTTGTAAATATTGAACAACACCTGCAACCCTGGAAGAAATCCCACTTGATTGTCGCGAATGATTTTTTTAATGATATTGTTTGCTAGTATTTTATTTTATATTTATTTTTTAGTTTTTAAATTTATTTATTTAAATGCAAATTAGTTAACATACAGTGTAGTATTGGCTTCAGGAGTAGAACTCAGTGATTTATCACTTACATATAACACCCAGTGCTCATCCCAACAAGTGCCCTCCTTAATGTCTATCACCCATTTAGACCATCCCCCCACCTAAGACACCTCCAGCAACCCAGTTTATTCTCTCTACTTAAGACTCTATATTGTTTGCTCCCTCTCTTCTTTTATCTTATTTTCCCTTCCCTTCCCTTCTCCTATGTTCATCTGTTGTGTAATAAAGCTTGAAGTCAGAACTGTGATGCCTTCAGGTTGGGTTTTGTTTTTCAACATTACTTTGACTATTTTGGGGTCTTTTCTGGTTCCACACAAATTTTAGAGTTGTTTGGTCTAGCACTGTGAAGAATGCTGATGTTATTTTGATAAGGATTCCATTAAATGTGTAAGTTGCTTTGAGTGACATAGACATTTTAACAATATTTGTTCCTCCAATACATGTGCATGGAATGCTTATCCATTTCTTTGTGTCTTCTTCAATTTCTTTCATGAGTTTTCTATAGTTTTCAGCATGTAGATCTTTTTACCTCTCTTGTTAAGTTTATTCCTATGTATTTTATAGCTTTTAGTGCAATTGTAAATGGGATCGATTCCTTGATTTCCCTTTTTGCTACTTCATTATTGGTGTAAAGAAATGCTACAGATTTCTGTACATTGATTTTATATCCTGTGACTTTGCTGAATTCATGTAACAGTTCTAGCAGTTTTTGGTGAAGTCTTTTGGATTCCTCATGTAGATTATCATGTCATCTGTGAGAAGTGAAAGTTTGACTCCTTTTTTGCTGATTTGTCTTTTATTTCTTTTTGTTGTCTAAATGATGAGGCTAGCACTTCCAACACTATGCTGAACAACAGTGGTGAGTTATCATGAATGGATGTTGTACTTTTTCAAATGCTTTTTCTGCATCTATCTGTCATGTTCCTCACCTTAGAAGGAAAACTTTCAGTTCTTCCCCACTGAGTATACTAGCTGTGGGTCTTTTGTATATGGCCTTTATGATCTTGAGGTTTGTTTCTTCTATACCTACTTTGTTGAAGATTTTTATCAAGAAACAATGCTGTATTTTGTCAAATGTTTTCTCCATATCTATTGAGACTATCATATGGTTCTTATCCTCTTTTTATTAATATGATGTATCACATTGGTTGATTTGCAAATATTGAACTAGCCTTGCAGCACAGAAATAAATCCCACTTGATTATAATGAATAATTATTTTAATGTACTGTTGAATTCAATTTGCTAGAATATTAAGAATTTTTGCAACCAAGTTAGGGATATTGGCCTTTAATTATTTTTAGTGGGGTCGTTGTCTGGTTTTGGAATCATGATAATGTTGGCTTCATAGAATGAGTTTGGAAACTTTCCTTCCATTTCTTTTTTTCTTAAGTTATTTTTATTTATTTTAAGAGAGAGATAAAGAGCAAGTGGGGGAAAGGCAGAGAGAGAAGGAGACAGAATCCAAAACAGGCTCCATACTGTCAGTGTAGAGTCTGATTTCACGAACTGTGAGATCATGACCTGTGCCAAAGTTAAGAGTTGGACGCTTAACCAACTGAGCCACCCAGACACTCCTTCTTTCCTTCCATTTCTTCTTTTTTGGAACAGTTTGAGAAGAATAGGTATTAACTCTTCTTTAAATGTCTGATCAAAGCCATCTAACCCAAGGTTTTTGTTTGTTGGAAGGTTTTTGATAACTAATTCAATTACTTTGCTTATTATGAATCTGTTCAAATTTTTCTATTACTTTCTGTTTCAGTTTTGGTGGTTTGTGAGTTTGTAAGAATTTGACCATTTTTTCCGGATTGCCTAGTTTGTTGGCATTTAATTTCTTGTATGTGGTGTTATTTGTGATCTCTCCTCTTTCATTTGTGATTTTACACATTTGGGTTCTATATCTTTTCTTTTTGACAAGTCTGGCTTTGGGTTTATCAATTTTGTTTATTCTTTCAAAAGACCAGCTCTTAGTTTCATTTTCTGTTCTACTGGAGTTTTTTTTTTTCTTTTTGGTTTGTTTTTTTATTATTTATTTCTGCTCTAATCTTTACTACTTTCTTCTGCTGGCTTTAGATT
Organism: Proteles cristata cristata; assembly: GCA_017311185.1. Lineage (NCBI taxonomy): Eukaryota > Metazoa > Chordata > Mammalia > Carnivora > Hyaenidae > Proteles > Proteles cristata. Next base: position 1,773,243 of record JAESUZ010000281.1, on the reverse strand, counting down.
TATATACTGCTCCTTTTCTAGCTTCTTTAGGTGTAAGATTAGATTGTGTTTTGGGGACTTTTCTTGCTTCTTGAAATAGGATGGAATTACAACATAATTTCCTCTTAGAACTGCCTTTGCTGCATCCCAAAGAGTTTGGGCTGTCGCATTTTCATTGGCTTCTATGTATTTCTTTTTAATTTCTTCTTTAATTTACTGGTTGTCTCATTCATTCTTTAGTAAGATGTTCTTTAACCTCCATGTATTTTAAGGACTTTCCAATTTTTTTTCTTATGGTTGATTTCAAGTTGTATAGCATGTTGTGGTCTGAAAATATGCAAGGTATGGTCTTGATCTTTCTGTACCTGTGGAGGGCTGATTTGTGATACAGTATGAGATCTATTCTGGAAAATATTCCATATGCAACTGAGAAGAATGTATAATTCTGTTGCTTTTGAATGAAATGTTCTGAATATATCTATTTAATCCATCTGGTCCAGTGTGTCATTCAAAGCTAATGTTTCCTTGATGATTTTCTGCTTAGATGACCTGTCCTTTCCTATAAGTGAGGTATTAATTTCCCTACTATTATTGTATTATTATCAATGAGTTTCATGTTTGTTATTAATTGATTTATATATTTGGATGTTCTCAATTTAGGAACATAAATATTTAAATTGCTACAATTGTTAGCTATTCCTTTTAAATTTTTAAAGTTTATTGTCTATGTGGAGAGAGAGTACAAGTGCAAGAGGGACAGAGGTAGGGAAGGAGAAAGAGAGAAAGAACCAAAAAACCCAGAGAATTGAAAAACTAGAGAATGGCTGATTCTAAAGGGAAAAAAAGAAGAAAAGAAAAAGAAAGAAAATAAAGAATAAAGACATCTGAACCAGAAAAAAAGAAAAAGAAAAAAGAACCAAGAAACTAGGAGCCTGATTCCAAAAGAAAGGAGAGAGAGAGAGAGAGAGAGAGAGAGAGAGAGAAGGAAGGAAGGAAGGAAGGAAGGAAGGAAGGAAGGAAGAAAAGAATGTAAGTCTGGTCCTATCTCCACAAAAACTGCAGATGTCATTTTGAAGCACTGGATTTTCAGTACACTTGGTGCATGCAGGATCCTGGCTGCTCTGGAGCAGAGGCTTGCTGCATTGGCTCAGAATCAGTCTTGCCTCAGCAAATAAGTAGTTGCCAGGCATAGAGGTGCGGGATTTTATGTAAGAGAGTCCTGCCTCCACTGGGGGTGCTGTGTTGCTTTCTGACATCCCTCCATGTTGGTGTTGGTGGGGCAAAGGCGCTACCTCAAACTCTGTCTCTGGGCAGATGATATCACACCCTCCACTGTTCAGGCGGCCTTCACAGAATAGTGAGGGCAGTCATCTCACCGTGTGCCACAATTCTCCTGTGTTTTTTCTTTGTCATGTAGCTGGGATTCAAAGACTTAAGATGAAGTCTTAAAGGACCCAGAACCTAATGGACCCACCCCCTCCTTCTCCAGAGTAGAGCCTCTCCATGCATTGTCTCAAGTCCTTTGTCCCTTAAAAATAGCCCCAGGCCAGCATAGTGCATGGGATTGATGATGTGATACAACTAAAAGCAACAAAGTCCCTTCTGAGTACACCTCTGTCGCCTGCTGATCAGAGACCTTTGGCTGGCACCTGTGGGGCCTTTTGTCCTTATGAAAGCAATATACCCTCTTCCAAAAGTACTTCAGGAAGGGGAATGTTCTCTTCCAGTGTGCCTCTGAAATCACTACATTGCACTATGTACTCAGGGCCAGCTCCTTCCTCCCCAGGAGTACTAACCACATCTCCACTCTGGAGGAAGTCAGACATTTCCAAAACCTCATAGTTTGAGCTCCAAAATCTGTTTGCAAAAAAGAACCAGGGCATCCAGTACTTCTCACTCCCCAGTCTGTGGTCCAGAGGGGTTTTCCTCTTGTGCTAATTCTCTTTCTCTCCCTTTTGTCTTGCCATGGAAAGAGTTCCGCCTCTCCATTGTACTGCTTGCTGCTTTTCTCTCTTCCCAATTGACTTTCATGCACCTTGCACCTGACACTCTGTCCCTCCAACTATGAAGATCTTTCTTCCAGTCTGGGTGTATCAAGTGATCTGACCTCAATACAGCTGTGTTTGAGGGACTAGAAAAGCCCAGAGTCTCCCTGCTTCTTCACAATCGTAAACTCCTCCCTACAACTATCACTTTAAAAATAGGTAGTTTTCGGGGAGGGGGAAGATAGGCATGGAGGAGGGCACTTGTGGGGATGAGCACTGGGTGTCTTTGGAAAACTTGCAATAAACTATTTGTAATAAATAAATAAATAAATACATAAATAAAATAGGTAGTTTTGTTTGGGGATCAGCGTTTTTTGATCATTTAAAAAAAGCATGTTGATCGAGCACAAGACCAATTCCTTACTTTTTTTGCTTATCACTTTATTTTTGAGATCTATTTATATAACTTTATAGTCACTTTTTTAGTTGCTTAGAACTATATTTTCAAAAATCTATCCTTGGACTCACCAGTTGTTTCTAAGTACTGCATACTATTTATTGCCCCATATACATTAACCACAGTGTATTTATTCACTCCCTTTTCCACAGATGGCATGGTCTGTATAATTCTCAGCTCACATCAATGATCTGGAGTTTATATCTTATGAGTTATTTCTCTAGAAGTGATACTTGGAAGTAGTTCCACTGATAGGATGTACAGATACTTAATTTCATTGTTAGATTGCTTTTCAGAACTAATGTAACAATCCATATTCTCATCAGTTGTTGGAGGAATGTTCCCTTCATCTCACATCCTGTACAGCTCTTTGTTTTATCTGTCTTCCTAGTTGGCCATCTGGTTAGCACAAGAAAGCTCCTCGTTATTTTAATTTGCTTCTTGGTGTCTACTGGTGGGTTCATATATAGCAGTTCAGGCTTTCCTTTTCTAAGTTGCCTATTCATATATTTTTCCCATTTTTCCATTCATGTTCCCAGCTCTTTCTTGCTATATGGCAGGCATCTCTTGCATATTATGGATATTAATCTTTCATGATTTTTATACTTTGAAAATATCTTTTCTTAATCTGTTATATGTCTTTGAACTTAGTCTATGGTGTTCTTGATTAAACAGAAACAATTCTGTTGGAAGTAAATATAGTTGTTTTTCACATTTTTATTTTGGGGATTCAAAGAAGGACTTCCCTCCACACATCATTGGAGGTGTCTTCCACCAGTTTATTTTATTATATATAAAGTTTTATCTCCACATTTAGGATTTTAGTATACCTCCTAATGTTCTTCTGCCCAATATTGGCCACTAAAGACAGATATCCTAGCACACTAGCTGTCTTTCATAAAGGATCTTAATAATTCCTTAAGGATTTTGATACGTTATAGATTGAGTCCTCTTTTAGTCTGAATTTCACATTGGTGAAACTATTTTTTTATTTTTTTAATGTTTTATTTATTTCTGAGAAAGAAAGAGAGAGAGAGAGACAGCATGAGTGGAGCCGAGGGGGGGTCAGAGAGAGAGGGAGACACAGGATCTGAAGCAGTCTCCAGGCTCTGAGCTAGCTGTCAGCACAGAGCCTGATGCGGGGCTCGAACCCACGAACCATGAGATCATGACCTGAGCTGAAGTCGGATGCTTAACCGACTGAACCACCCAGGCGCCCCGGTGAAACTATTTTTTTATGTGACTTATTCTTTTACTTAACTGTTATATCTGCAAGTACAGGATCAGTGTTCCTCTGTTTATTTCTCCATCCCCAGTATATATTATACTACCACATACAATATGGTAGACTCTTAAGCACTTATTTTAGAGAAAGAAGAAAATTATGTTCTTTTAATTTCCCTATAAATCTCATAAAGAGTTAGAATGAAGTGTAATCAACCTGGATTCCCGGAACAGATTTTCCACCTTCTTGGTCTTTTACTAAAGACAGGTTAACAATCCTCTCTGGTTTGAAAGACTGCCAGACAGCAGAACAAAACAAAAAGAAGGAGAGAAAGAAATTAAAAATCATGTACAGAAAAAGTGTCAGGGAAGTAAAATTCAAAGAAAGAGATTTGGAGGTCAAGGATTAAAGTGTCAAAGGAGTCAACATGGAGTTGGGGAGAAGGGTGGGAATAAAATAGCAATGTTAGAGGCAAGCTTTTTGGAGCCAAGCTTCTAGAGTTCAAATCCAATTAAGAGTTGAGGAACATTAGGCAATTTACTACATCAGTGAAATGCAGATAATGGTAGTCATCACATAAGCTTATTCTGAAAGCAGATTTCAAAATATAAGATCCTAAGTATAGATAGTTTTCTTAGAAATCTGAGAATCCCTGTGTCCTGGGGGTAAAAAACAACTTAAAATGATACAGGAGGTACTAAATGTCATTTAGAGAGAAGCATCTAGGATGTTACTGAGATAAGACATTATATACTCATGAAAGTCAGGCAATGTCTTGCTCTAAGTCTATCTCAGAGAGAGAAGAAACACTCACTCAAATTTTATAAACTGAATGTACTCAAGTTTGTTCCCAATATCTTCTTCCTCTGATTCTGTGTTGGGCTAAGAGCCCTGTAAAGAGAGGGAAGTTGGTATCAGAAAGAAAGAAGTCTGGAGTAGTGTATAAGGAGTAATTATGAAGGATTTCATAAGTCATACTAGGAGTTTGGGTCTTGGAAGAAGTTTTCAAAGAATACATGATTAGACTTGCATTTTAGAAAAATGACTCTGAAATGTGTCATTAGATTGAGAGGACAGCCACTTACATGATTATATGGCCACTTCACATTTAATGCCTCTCTCATGGAAAATATGGTGGATTTTGACATGAAACCATATTTCATTGCTTGTGATGGGATAGGGGTGGAATTAAAGTGGGATATCCTAGGAAGCATAAGCCAAAGATCCTAAAGAGTTCAGCAGAGAGTTATAAAATCTCCCTTAGGAAGACTTTCATAAGAAACCTTATTCTCAGTGCCAGGGAGAAAAAAAAACCTGATTAACAGAATGAACATAGAATTAAAAATGTAATTCTCTTATCGCTATCTACAATAGACTGATAATAATAAACAGAACAGATCTCCTATTTAAACGTAGTTTATGAAAAGAATAAAGGAAAAGATGAAGGAAGTAGGAAAACAAATAGAAGAAGATAACTTTAAGTGATGCTTCAGTTTAAGAGAGCCTGAATTTCAGCTCCCTTTTGAAGAGTGTTGAGCAAACTTAGCTTTGCGTTATGAAATAACCTGGGATCTTATTTCAGAATGGAAACATATATGACTGTGTATCACCATTTTTAAAATAAGAGACTGGGATATTATCATTTTCATGCCTTTGACATACTGCTAGTTTTCCTATTTGTTTTTCCATTCAACTGAGTACCAAACTAAAGGCACAAAAATATACACTTATGGATCTAAGGAAACTATTTTCTTTTTTTTTTAAATATTTTTATTTATTTCTAGGAGAGAGAGAGACACACAGCGTGAGCAGGGGAGGGTCAGAGAGAGAGGGAGACAGAGACTCTGAAACAGGCTCCAGGCTCTGAGCTGGCAGTCAGCACAGAACCCGACGCGGGGCCCGAACCCACGAACCGCGAGATCATGACCTAAGCGAAAGTCGGACGCTTAACCTACTAAGCCACCCAGGCGCCCCTAAGGAAACTATTTTCACTTTGAATTTTAATTTTACCCTAAATAGAAGTGAAACATCTCTACACACATCCTAAAGCTTAAGCCTGACATCTCCTTTTATTTTTTTTTTTAAATATTTTATTTATTTCTAGCAGAGAGAGAGAGACAGCGTGAGCAGGGGAGGGTCAGAGAGAGAGGGAGTCACAGACGGAAACAGGCTCCAGGCTCTGAGCTGGCAGTCAGCACAGAGCCCGACGCGGGGCTCGAACCCACGAACCGCGAGATCATGACCTAAGCGAAAGTCGGACGCTTAACCGACTAAGCCACCCAGGCGCCCCTGACATCTCCTTTTAGAAGCTCCTGAAAGACAGGAAATTTTTAATTCTTACTCACAGCTGGGTCCCTTGTGCTGGGTACAGTGCCTGGAACACAATGAAGGGTTAACAAATATTTCTGGAATTAACATTGACAGAATAGAGGAAAGAAGGAACAGAAGATAATCAATATCAGTTATATTCAATATGTGCCAGACAAAGTGACCTCAAATAGTGCTGTTTTTCTTTTGAGAGAATTAGTGTTACTCATTGGCTCCCTTGCTGTTTTGTCCTTATAGTATATTTTGATATTCCATACTATCTAAGGAGTGCCATTTCTAGCCTTTGGAAAGCTCTTCTAATTGTTTTGAAATATGTAGGTTTCTGATAAATTTTAGAAAGCATATATTCCTTATTAACAGAAAAATACATATATTCACTGTGATGTGTAATAACATCACCAGGGAAAATGTGTTAAGCCTATTTGTGAGCGATATCTTAATTTTCCACTCTGTGAAACATGTATAAACAAACAAACAAAAAAGTCAAATGGATTCCCAGGCTAAGGAAAGGAGCAGGAACAGATTACACGAGGAAAACTGAGAGAACTAAATGATGGTAAGAAAATTAAAATGTTGAAAAATTCTTCTTCATAAATAGTTCAACTAAAAATGAAATATTTAAATGGTAAAAATATATATATGTGTGTGTATATATATATATATATATATATATATATATATATATATATATACATATTTATGAAGAAAGTGTAGAATAAGTGCTATATTCTGTCTCTCTGCTAGGCCCATTGAAATAGCCAGATTATTTTAGAAATACAAACAGGGTTGATTTGGTGCTCTGTAAATGTCCCACTTAAAAAAAAAATCTTTCTGAAAAATATAGTAGAAAATGGTATATTACACCCAAAAAAGCATATTTTTATTTTGACTATATTATTCTTGGTTTTGTTTTTTAGGATCAACTCCAGTAGCCACAAGTAAGTTCCTTTGCATCTCTCAATTTTAGTATATGTCAATCTCGTATAGAATCCAGGGAACTTTTCACAAAATGCCTAAATCAACTCAGGCTGACTTATCAGTCTCCTTTCCTTTCTTTTTATACAGAAGTCCCATAGTTCATGGAGAAATTTTTAGAAAATGAAATGTTAAAATCACTTACTAGGAAAACAAGAAATACCAGAGGCATTTCCTAATATTTAACACAGTTTATTTACATGTTAGAAAAGAATAAAGGTAAAAAAGTTAACTTGAAAATAAGATAATTGAAAGAAATTAATTGATGCATTTAGGGAAATTTGGTTTAAAGTAAGACAACAGTTACAATCTTCCAGAGTATCAATTTCCAATAAGGTGGTGAGGTGAAAAAAAGTGATTATTGGGGAAGAGTGTCCTGCCCAGCCCTATTAAATTCTATCTGTGACAGGACTAAAACCCTCCTGCACGTCACAGATGGTTTGGTCACCCTGGATCCACACTACTGATGTACTTAACAAAAGAAGATTATCAACATTAAATATACACCATGTACAAAAATAAAACATTAAAATGAAAATTTTCACGTTAGAAAAGTCTGTAGTAACACCAAATCATTTCCCCTTCCCTGTCTTAATGTAAAAGTACCTCAGTCCCAAGCAGTGTTGAAACTAGTAATTTCACTTACACGGGGAAAATGAGAGCTCATAATTCCCTTTTCCTGCAGTAGTGCCGTTTTTGAAAACATTAACTCTTGTGATTAAAAAGAAAATTAATATTGGGGCACCTGGGTGACTCAGTCAGTTGAGAGTCTGACTTCGGCTCAGGTGATGACCTCACAGCTCCTGAGTTCAAGCCCCCTAATAGAGCTCTGTGCTGACAGCTCAGAGCATGGATCCTGCTTCAGATTCTGTGTCTCCCTCTCTCTCTGCCTCTCCCCAACTCACATTCTGTCTCTCTCAAAAATAAATAAACATTTAAAAAAAACTTTTAAATATTTTAAAATTTTAAGTAAAGAAAATTATAAAGGGGAAAGATGTTGACAAAATAATTTATCACAAAAATTAGTATTTCTTTTGAAAAACAGTTCTCAGTGATTTAAATAAGAATGAGAAGGTAGCAGAGAATAAAATAAAAGAGATGGAAGTGGCAGAACAAAAATGAAAGGAGGGACTTTAGTAAATATGTAAATACCAATCTACTGGAGGATTTCAATTCTGGACTGAAAGCTAGAATGGGCTCCATCTACTCAACTGTCCCTGAAGGCCTATAAAATGAAGGGTTCAGAAAAATCCAAAAACCAAAAGTCATTCTTAAAATAAAAATATTCAACCTAAAACACGTTTCAATAAACTGAAAAAATTGTTATTTCTTAGGAAAGGAATTTATGGTCTAAATAAGGACCCAGTCATTGATCCAGAAAATGTAATCTGAATAATTTCGATTTATTTCAGCTAAATATTTACAGACCCCTCGTAAGTTTGAAAAATGTTTGTAAAAACATATGAAACAAATAAAAAAGATAGAAAAAGTTAAAAATAAATGAGCTGACTAGAAGAAGAAAAACAGAAAATGAATTTTTAAAGTGAAATGATGTCACAGCACACCAATCCTGATAACTGAAGGATATCAATGCTTCATACTGAATAAGCCTTCCTCGATCGGCTGCTACAATGAGAAGACATGATTCACGCAAGAGATGCTAATCATATCACATCTAAAAATCTCACCTTCAAATGCTCCCTTTCTAAAGCTGTGGAGTAGGAATTAATGTTATTAGGGGAAATTTTTTTAATATGTTGTTCTGGTTTCTTTCTGTCAATATCTTTAATAGTTATTAATATGTTTTCTTCCTATTTGTTAATCCCATTACCCAAAGATATTCTGAGGGTCTGGAAAACTTTTCTGACATTATGATTTTCACTTCTACCTTGAGACTTGCATATTTACCCAACATATCTTAGTTTATGATGTTTCTAAAATTAGAGCCATCACTTATCCAAAAGAGTAAAATTAAAGGCAAATGATCTCCTTGGACTGACCTATCAGTAGAAACTAACAAATTTTGTAGCAAAATCTATAAGAAAAGCAAAAAACTTGGAAAGGGAAAAATGGATGAGTTAGGAAAAGAAGATGCATGGAAGACAAGTTAATCCAAAAGGCTTCAAATTCTCGTAGTAGTTGAGAAAATAGAATGTGAAATAGACTTTCCTCTCTTCTTTCTTCTTCAAGCTTTACTCTGAATAAAATGGTAGCATCCCAGGCAAAAGCATCCACTAAATCCAGAATAATCTATCATAAGAAATTATTCAAAAACTCCAACCAAGACACTCTGAAACATTTATTTGTATTTTGACTTTAGAAAAATACGTAATGAAACAGAGAGAACTTTTCTCCTTAAATATTATATTATTATCTTTCTTAAAAGTTCCTGAAGGAACCATCACTTCTAACACAATAATTTTAATCTAATACTTAACCTTTTATTTCCTCACAGTGAATGTATGGTGTAGTTAAAATTGTCAAAGGCATTTCCCCGATTAACAGAAACAAATAAATGTATCTGGAATAGTCATTGCCAGTGCTCAAATGGCTTATCAACAATAGTAAATCAGATTGTACAAACAAACCAAAATAGTAGAGAAAAATAGCAATAAAGAAATAAGGGAAAGGAGACAAGGAGAAAGGTAAATGAAGGAAAGCCGAAAAAAAAAAAAAAAGAAGAAGAAGAAGAAAGAAAACATGTTAAATATCTCTGAAGGATTTCAGCCATGTGGATTGAGTAAAAGTAGTCATCCTTCTCTCCACGATACTAATGGGAACATGAGAATAAAGAGAGGAATCCTTTGTTGCTCTCACATCCTGTCTGTCTTAGTTCAGGCTACTATAACAAAGTACCATATACTGGGTGGCTTACAAGCAATGTAAATTTATTCCTCATAGTTCTGAAAGATGAAGTTCTGATATCAGGGCACCAACATGGTCAGGTTCTGACATAGTGCCAGAATGATAAGGTTCTCCACCCTCATGGCCTAATTACCTCCAAAAGGCCCCACCTCCACTTACCATCACAGATGTTGAACATCTTTTCATGTGCTTTTTAGCCATCTGGATGTCTTCTTTGAAAAAGTTTCTATTCATGGGGCGCCTGGGTGGCTTAGTCGGTTGAGCGTCCGACTTTCGCTTAGGTCATGATCTCGCGGTTCGTGGGTTCGAGCCCCGCGTCGGGCTCTGTGCTGACTGCCAGCTCAGAGCCTGGAGCCTGTTTCAGTCTGTGACTCCCTCTCTCTCTGACCCTCCCCTGCTCATACTGTCTTTCTCTCTCTCTCTCCTAGAAATAAATAAAACATTAAAAAAAAAAGTTTCTATTCATGCCTTCTCACCATTTATTCACTGGATTGTATGGGGTTGGGGGGGAGGGGGCTTTGGGTTCGATACATTCTTTATAGATTTTGGATACTAATTCTTTATCCAGTATATCATTTGCACATATCTTCCCCAATTCTATCTACTGCCTTTTGGTATTGTTTATTATTTCCTTTGATGTCCAGAAACTTTTTATCCTGATGAAGTCCCAATAATTCATTTTTACTTGTGTTTCCTTTGCTTCCAGAGACATGTCTAGTAAGGTCAAAGAGGTTGTTGACTACTTTATCCTTTAGGATTTTGATGGTTTCCCTGTCTCATATTTAGGTCTTTCATCCATTTTGAATTTATTTCTGTCTATGGTGTAAGACAGTAATCCAGTTTCATTCTTCTTCCTGTAGCTGTACAACTTTCCCAACACCATTTGCTGAAGAGACTGTCTTTTTTCCATTGGATATTCTTTCCTGCTTTGCCAAAGATTAGTTGGCCATGTATTTGTGGGTCCATTTCTGTGTTCTCAATTAGTTCCATTGATCTATGTGTGTGTTTATGTGCCACTACCATACTGTCTCAATGATTACAGCTTTGTGATACAGCTTGAAGCCTGGAAATGTGATGCCTCCAGCTTTACTTTACGTTTTCAACATTATTTTGGCTAGTCAGTGTATTTTGTGGTTCCATACAAATTTTAGAATTGTTTGTTATAGCTCTGTGAGTGTTGGTATTATTTTGATAGGAATTGCATTGAATGTATACATTGCTTTGAGTAGTACAGACATTTTAACAATATTTTTTCTTCTAACCCATGAGCATGGAATGTCTTTCCAAATCTTTGTGTTTTCTTTGATTTATTTCATAAGCTTTCTATAGTTTTCAGTGTTCAGATGTTCAACCTCTTTGTTTAGGTTTATTCCTAGGTATTTGACAATTTTGGCTGTAATTGTAAATGGGATCAATTCCTTGATTTCTCTCTCTGCTACTTCATTATTGGTGTATAGAAATGCAACAGTTTCTGTATGTTGATTTTATATCCTGCAAATTTGCTGAATTCGTATATCAGTTCCAGGAATCTTTGGTGGAGTTTTTCAGGTTTTCCATGTAGAGTATCATGTCATCTGTGAAGAGTGAAAGTTTGATTTCTTCCTTGTCACTTTGGATGCCTTTCATTTTGTTTTGTTGTCTGATTGCTGAGGAGGACTTCCAACACTATGTTGAACAACAGTGGTGAGAGTGGACATCCCTGTCACATCCCTGACCTTAGGGAGAAAGTTCTCAGTTTTTCCCCATTGAGGATGATATTAACTGTGGGCCTTTCATATATGACTTTTATGATGTTGAGGTATGTTCCTTCCAACCTTACTTTCTAAAGGTTTTTATCAAGAAAGAGTGCTGTATTTTGTCAAAAGCTTTTCCTGCATCTATTTGTTATTATCATATGGTTATTATCTTTTCTTTTATCAATATGATGTGTCACATTGATTAATATGTGAATATTGAACCAGCCCTGCAGCCCAGGAATAAATTCCACTTGATCATGATGAATAATTCTTTTAATGTACTATTGATTTCAATTTGCTAGGATCTTGGTGAAAACTTTTGCATCCAGGTCCATCAGGGACATTAGCCTGTAATTCTACTTTTTAGTGGGGTCTTTGATATTGGAATCAAGGTAATGCTGGCCTTGTCGAAGTTTCCTTTCCATTTCTATTTTTTGAAACAGTTTGAGAAGAATAGGTATTAACTCTTTTTTAAATGTCTGTTAGAATTTCCCTGAGAGCTCATCTGACTCAAGACTCTTATTTGTCGGGAGATTTTTTATAATTGATTCCATTTATTTGTTGGAATAAACTTTCCTTTTCCCGTTGGAAACAATTTCATGTTCAAATTTTCTATTTCTTCTCAATTGAGTTTCGGTAGTGTGTGAGTATCTAAGAATTTATCCATTTCTTTCAGACTGTCCAGTTTGTTGGCATATAATTTTTTATAGTATTCTCTTATAATTCCTTGTATTTCTGTGGTGTTGGTTGTGATTTATCTCCTCCTTGATTCACGATTTTTTGGGGAGTCCTCTCCCTTTTCTGTTTCATAACTCTGGCTAGGGGTTTATCAATTTTGTTACTTATTTTTTTAAAAATATATTTTAGATTCATTGAAATGTTCCATTTTTTTTTGTTTCTATATCATTTATTCTCTAATTTTTATTATTACCTTTCTTCTGCTGGCATTGGGCTTTATTTGTTGCTCCTTTTCTAGCTCCTTTAGGTGTAAGGTTAGGTTGTATAGGACCTTTCTTGCTTCTTGAGATAGAACAGAATTGCAGTGACTTTCAGTATGCCTTTTAGACTCTTAAGTCTGCTTTTGCTGTATCCCAAAGTGTTTGGCCTGTTGTGTTTTCGTTTTCATTGGCTTCCATGTATACTTTATTTCTTCTTTAATTTCCTGGTTAACCTATTCATTCATTATTAGGATGTTCTTTAACCTCTATGTATTTGAGGGCTTTCCAATTTTTTTCTTGTCATTGATTTCAAGTTTCATAGCATGTTGTGATCTGAAAATATGCATGGTATGATCTCAATATTTTTATACTTGTTGAGGGCTGGTTTGTACCCAGTATGTCATTTATTCTGGAGATCTTTCCATGTGCTCTTGAGAAAATGTGTATTCTGCTGCCTTAGGATGAAATGTTCTGAATATATCTGTTAAGTCCATCTGATCCAGTGTGTCATTCAAAGCCATTGTTCCCGTTTTTATTTTTTCTTGGATGACTTTTCTTTTGCTCTATGGGGGTATTAAAGTTTTCTACTATTATGGTATTATCATCTATGAGTTTCATTATATTTGTGATTAACTGATTCATATATATGGGTGCTTCCAAGTTGAGGTATAAATATATATAATTGTTAGATCTTCTTGATGGATAGACCCATTAATTGTGATATAATGCCCTTCTTTGTCTCTTGTTACAGTCTTTGTTTTAAAATCTAATTTGTCTGATATAAGTATGGCTGCTCCAGCTTTCTTTTGACCTCCATTAGCATGAGAGATGTTTTTCAATGCTCTCACTTTCAATTTGCAGGTCTCCTTACATTTAAAATTAGTCTCTTCTTGGCAGCATATAGGTGGATCTTTTTTTTTTTTTTTTAATCCACGCTGATAGTATGTCTTTTGATTGGAACATTTAGTCTATTTACATTCAGAGTGATTATTGAAAGATATGAACTTAGTGCCATTGTGTTATCTGTAGATTTGGTGGTTTTGGTGATGTTCTCTGGTCATTTGTAATCTTTGCTGTTTGATTTATTTTTCCTCCATTCAGTCCCTCTAAAATTTCTTACATGCTGATTTAGTGGTCATAAATTTCTTTAGTTTTTGTTTGTCTGGTAAATCATTATCTCTCTATTTATTCTGAATGACAGCCCTACTGAATAAAGCATTCTTGGTTGCATATTTATCCTATTTATCACATTAAATATTTCTTGCCACTGCTGTCTGGTCTGCCAAATTTCAGTGAATACATCTGCTACTAAGCTTATGTGTCTACCCTTGTAGGTTAAGGACATTTTGTCCCTAGCTTCTTTCAGAATTATTTATTTATCTTTGTATTTTTCAAGTGTTAGTATGACATGTCATGGTGTTGACTTGCTTTTGTTGATTTTGAAGGGAGTTCAGAGCCCCTTGGATTTGGATGCCCTTTTCCTCTCTTCTGTGTCTCTACCATTTTATCTTCCCCAACTCACATACACACACCTCAATCCTGCCAAGCATTTCCAACTGAAATGGAGATACTTCTGCCACTCCACAGATCTATTTCTTGGGTGTTCCAAGTAATATGACCTCAATACAACTGTATTTGGGGGACCAGGAATATCCAGAACTCCCTACTTCTCCACCATCTTAACTTTAGAAAAAGGTTTTTAATAGAGTGAAATGTAGCATAAAATTATTTAGAGTGTAATTATACTTAAGAAAGAAAGAAGGAAAGAAAGAGAGAAAGAAAGAAAGAACGAAAGAAGGAAAAAGAGAGAAAGAGAGTTAAAAATAAAATCAAAGCATCCGGACCTAAAATAAAATAAATCAAAAGTGGTAATCTTTGAGTTGTGGGACTATGGATGATATTTTTTGTCCTTGGACCTCTTATGCTTTTCAAATTTTCTTGTAATTAAGATTTTTTAACCATGAAAATTTTATTTTCATTTTAAACAAATATTTGCTGGAGAATTATTATGTACCAGAAGTTAACCATTTATGGTTAGTTCGTGAATATTCCATTAACATAGTTAATAGATCTGTGGCCCAGAGAGAGAATTTTTCATACATCACGTAACTGTTAATGATAAACCAATTTTAAGACCAGTTCTTTTGACTTTACATTTTGTTCTCTTTATTTGATACTAGTCTGCTTTCTATAAAAATGCAGGTCCTAATTTGGAAGGCTGAAAAAGTCTTTACTACTAATCAGTATACACCCTAAAACAAAGTCACTCATATCAAGACTAGACTTTTTTGAAGTGCAGTTGATGTATAATATTATATTAGTTTCAAGTGTACAGCATAGTGATCAACAATTCCATACATTACTCAATTCTCATCATGATAAGTGTACTCACCATCTGTCACCATACAATGTTCTTACAATATTATTGATTATATTCCTTATGCTATACTTTTTATTTCCATGACTTATTCATTTTATAACTAGAAGTTTGTATCTCTTAATCCTCTTCACTTATTTCACACATTTGCCCACACAATTCCCCTTTGGCAAGCCACCAGTTTGTTCTCTGTATTTAAAAGTCTAGGTTTCTTGGTTTGTTCATTAGTTTTGTTTTCTGAATTGTTTTCTATATTCTACAAATAAGTGAAATCATATGGTATTTGTCTTTCTCTGTCTGACTTATATTACTTTGCATAATACCCTCTGGGTCCATCCATGTTGTTGCAAATAGCAAGATTTCATTCTCTTTTATGACTGAATAATGCTTCATTATATATGTATATATATTCATTGTATACACATACATATATGTATACAATGAATACATACAATATTTATATATACACAATGTTTATATATACATATACAATGTGTGTATATATATGTATGTATATATGTGTGTATATATATATATATATATATATATATATCACGTTCTTTATCTGTTCATATATTGATTGTACTTGCATTACTTCCACGTTTTGGGTATTATAAATAATGGTGCAGTAAAAATGGGGGTGCATATATCTTTTCAAATTAATATTTTTATTTTCTTTGGGTAAATACTTAACAGTAGAATTACTGAATCATATGGTATTTCTATTTTTAATTTTTGAAAAATGATTATTAAAGCATTGATGTGCACTATAAAATAATTTTTACTTTGCAAACTAACATTTTACAGTGCTCTCCTGACAAAGTTATTTTCTAAGAATGATATAAAACACAGAAACTATAATTTAAAAGTTTGATTGAGAAAGAATTTTAAGATGGTGGAGAGGAGATAAGATGGTGAAGGGATAGGGAAACCCTAAGCTTCCCTCCTCCCTCAAACACAGCTAATTATCAAATCATTCTGAACAAGAAGGAATCAATCTGAGGGCTGAGAGAACAAAGATGCAAGTCTACAAGTAGAAAAGCAACCACCTTTTGAAAAGCAGGAGGTGGGGAGAGTTGATTTGGGGGTGATAAGAACTGCAGGTGCAGCGGAGGGGAGGTGGCCCTGCTTACAGAGACTATAACAGGGTATTACAAACAGCAGAACACAAAATATAGTTTTAAAAGTTCACTACTACTGGGGTCATGCCTGGCTTAAAGGTGCTCTGGTAGAGTAGGAGGGTGGAGACCCAGGAGCAGACAACGTGTTCTGAGGATCCTCTGGGTTGCAAGAAGAATGGGTGCCAATGTGCTGAACTGTTTACAAGCATAGGAGCAGGGAATGCCTGGAGAGTACAGAGAGCCTAGGTGTCAGGTTTTGGACACTCCTTTGTCTCATACTCTGAATTGCTGTGCAGTTGTGTATCTGCTTTCCTAAGACAGGCTGGCAAACATCAAAAGTATAGTTAAACCCTTGTGCAAAGGATCTACACAGGTCTGCATCATGGGAGGCCATAAAATTTGGAGTTCAAAAATGTGCCCATGAGCCTGGGATAAAACATAGGAGTAAGATACCACCTGGCAAGTTGATGGCTTAGACCCAGACAGGGCGAAGGCAAGGATCAAAGGAAAGCCAGGAACACAAGAAGCATGATTGTTTGTTCTTTTGTGAGAGCTTTCTGAAGAGTGGCAAGCTCAAACTCTCAGTTTCTGGGGAAAGAGGGAACAATGAAACTATTTAGCACCCCTCCCATTAACAAGGACTGACCTCACTGATCTAAATAGCACCAAACAGTACCACCAAGTGGAGATCCAACCTGCTTACACAAAGACCCATGTCTCTGGACCTCATGGGTGCATCTGCATTAAGGCAAGTTTTCCTGAAAATCAGTATAGAAACCCTCCCCCCCGAAGACCAACATAAACTCTCTCATGCAGTGTCTACTGATCATAGAGTGCTGCAAAGCGTCATCTCTAGAATAAATAAGGTCTAGCATCCTTTATCTTTTAAAAAAAATTTTAATTGTTTAAAAAATTATTTTTTATTCCACATATATAATGTTATATATTTTCATTCCTTTTTTTGTTTATATATAAAAGTTATTCATTTATTTTAAGAGGCAGAGAGAGGAAGCAGGGTGGGGAAGAGAGAGAGGGAGAGAGAGAATCCCAAGCATACTGCATTCTTTTAATTCAAAGCCTGACACAGAACTCGATCCCACCACTCCTGACTTGATGACCTGAGTCAAAATCTAGCTTCTCTTAATAATCAGTCCAAAAACATACCTAGGATATAGGGGTTTTTTTTCGGGGGAGGGAGGTGTCTGGACAAAATGGCAAAATGGAAGAATTCACCACAAAAGAAAGAACAGGAAGTAGAAATAATGGTCAGGGATTTAATCAATACATATATAAGTAAGCTATCTGAACTTGAATTAAAAAAAATAATTATAAAGATACTATCTGGGCTTGAAAAAATAAGATAGAAGACACCAGGGAATCCATTACTGTAGAGATAAAACAAATCTAACTAAAATCTAGACAGGCTGAAATTAAAAATGCTATAATTGAGATGCAAATCCAAATGGATGCCATAACATCAAAGATGGATGAAGCAGAAGACTGAATCAGTGATATAAAAAATAAAATTATGGAAAATAATGAAGCTGAAAAGAAGGAGGAAACAAAGATAATGAATCATGAAGGCAGACTTAAGAAACTCAGCAACTTATTAAAATGGAATAACATTTGTACCATAAGAGTCCCAGAAGATGAAGAGAGAGGAAAAGGGGGCAGAAAGTTTATTTGAGCAAATTATAGCTGAAAACACCCCTAATCTGGGGAAGGACACACATCAAATCCAAGAATCACAGAGAACTCACATTAACTTCAACAAAAGCCAGCCATTATCAAGGCATATAATATTAATGAAATACACAGCCAGGGAAAGAATCCTGAAAGCAACAAGGAAAAAGAAGTCTTTAATCTACAAAGAAAGACAGATCAGGTTAGCAGGAGATCTCTCTACAGAACCTTGCCAGGCCAGAAGGGCACTTCTGTGCTGAATGAGAAAAATATGCAGCCAAGAATATTTTATCCAGCAAGAATGGCATTCAGAATAAAAAGAGAGATAAAGAGATTTGCAGACAGACAAAAACGAAATCACTAAAAACTAACTACTAAACTAAACTAAGCTAAACTAAACTAAACTAAACAACTAAATAGAAATTTACAGAGGATTCTTAGGCGGGGGGAAAAAAACCCAAAAGTAACAAAGACTATAAAGGAACAGAGAACATCCCAGAAACACCAAATTTACAGGTAACACAATGGCACTAAAGTCATATCTTTCATTAATCACCTTGAATGTAAATGGACTAAATGATTCAATCAGAAGACAGGGTATCAGAATGGATTAAAAAAAAAAAAACCAAGATCCATCTACATTATGCCTACAAAGGACTCATTTTATACTAAAGACAGCTACAGACTAAAAGTAAGAAGATGAAGAAGCATCTCTCATACTAAGGGACACTGGAGAAGGAAGCTGGAGAAGCCATACTTATATCAGACAAACTGATCTTGCATCAAGAAGATCTAACAATTATAAATATTTATGCCTCCAACTTGATAGCACCTAAATATATAAATCAATAATAAACTTAAAGAAACTCATTGATAATAATAAAATAATAGGATGGGACTTTAACACCACACTTAGAACAAGTGACAGGTCATCTAAGCAGAAAATCAACAACGAAACAATGGCTTTGAATGACACACTGGACTCGATGGACTTAAATATTACATCCTAAAGCAACATAAAACACATTGTTTTTGAGTGCATACAGAACATTCTCCAGAATAGATCACATACTGGGTCACAAATAAGCCCTCAACAAGTATAAAAAGATTAAGATCATACCATGTATATTTTCAGACCACAATGCTATGAAACCTGAGGTCAATCACAGGAAAAACTTTGGAAAGACAACAAATACTTGGAGGTTAAAGAACATCCTACAAAAGTCACCTAGGTGGTGCAGTCAGCCAAATGTCCGACTCATGCTTTTGGCTCAGGTCATGACCACAGGATCATGAGATCAAATCCCAATTTGGGCTCAGCACTGGGTATGGAGCCTGCTGATAATTCTCTCTTTCTATCTGACCCTTCTGCTTATATTCTTCTCTCTCTCTCTCTCTCTCAATCTCTCTCTCTCTCTCTCTCTCTCTCTCTCTATCTCTATCTCCCTCCCTTCCCCCCTCTCTCCCCTCTCTCCCTACCCTCTCCCTCTCAAAAGAAAAGAAAAAAAGAACATCTTACTAAAAAATGAATTTGTTACCTGAAAATTAAAAAAGAAATAGAAAAAATACATGGAAGCAAATGAAACTGAAAACCTGACGGTCCAAAACCTTTTGAATGCAGCAAACACAATTCTTAGGGGGAAAATATATTGGAACACAGGCCTACCTTAAGAAGCAAGAAAGCTCTCACATACACAACCTAACCTTACACCCAAAGGAGCTAGAAATGAGGAAGCAAATCAGGCCTAAAGCCAGCAGAAGAAGGGGAATAATAAAAACTAGAGCAGAAACAAATGATAAAGAAACAAACAAACAAACAAACAAAAAAAAAAACACCCAGTAGAATAGATCAAAGAAATTAAGAGCGTGTTCTTTGAAAGAATTAATAAAATTGATAACCTCCTAGCCTGACTTATCAAAAAGAAGAGAGAAAGAACCCAAATAAATAAAATCATGAACAAAATATGAAAGGTCACAACCAACACCACAGAAATACAATTATAAGAGAATACTATGAAAAATTATATGCCAGTTGTTTCCAACTGGACAACCTGGAAGAAATGGATAAATTCCTAGAAACTCACACTCTACCAAAACTGGAACAGGAAAACCCCCCACAAAATTTGAACAGACCATCAAAAAATGGAATCAGTAATCAAAAATCTTCCAACAAATAAAAGTCCAGGGCCAGATGGCTTCCATGGGAAATTCTACCAAACATTTAAAGAAGAGTTAATACCAAAAAAAAAAGAAGAAGAAGAGTTAATACCTATTCTTCTCAAACTGTTTCAAAAAACAGAAATGAAAGGGAAACTTCCAAACTCATTCTCCAAGGCCAGCATTACCTTGATTTCAAATCAGACAAGACCCCACCAAAAAGGAGAATCACAAGCCAATATCCCTGATGAACCTGGCTGCAAAAATTCTCAACAAAATACTAGCAAATTGAATTCAACAGTACATTAAAAGAATTATCCACTATGATCAAGTGGGATTTATTCCTGGGCTGCAGGGCTGGTTCAATATTTGCAAATCAATGAATGAGATATACGACACTAGTAAAAGAAAGGATTAAGAACCACATGATCCTCTTAACAGATACAGAAAAACCTTTTGACAAATTATAGCATTCAATTTTGGTAAAAATCCTCAAGAAAGTAGGGATAGAAGGAACATACCTCAACATTATAAAGGCGATATACAAAAGACCCACGGCTAATATCAACCTCACTGGGGAAAAACTCAGAGCCTTTCCTCTAGGGTCAGGAATAAGACAAGAATGTCCATTCTCACCAAACTATTTAATATATTACTGGACGTCTTAGCCTCAGCAATCAGACAACGAAAAGAAATAAAAGGCATCTAATTGACGAGGAAGAAGTCAAATTTCCTCTATTTGCAGATGACATTATACTCTATGTAGAAAAAAAAACTAACAAAAAATTACTAGAGTTAATAAATAAATTCTGCAAAGTTGCAGTTTACACATAAAAGTATGGACATCTGTTGCAGTTCTATATACCAATTAGCAGAAGAAGAAATCAAGGAATTGTATCAATTTGCAAGTACACCAAAAACAATTAGATACCTGAGCATGAACCTAACCAAAGAGGTAAAAGATCCATACTCTGAAAACTATAGAAAGATATTGAAGAGGACACAGAGAAAAGGAAAAGCATTCCATGCTCAGAGATTGAAAGAACAAATACTGTTAAAATGTCTGTATTACCCAAAGGAATCTACACATTTAATGCAATCCCCATCAAAATACCACCAGCATTTTTCACAGAGCTAGAAAAAACAATCCTAAAATTTGTATGGAAACACTAAACACCATGACTAGACCAAGCAATCCAGAAAAAAAAGATAACAAAACTGGAGGCATCATAATTCTGGATTTCAAGCTATAATATAAAGCTGTAATCATCAAGACTGTATAGTACTCACACAAAAACAGATACTTATGTATCAATGGAACAGAATAGAGAAACCAGAAATGGACCCACAGCTGTATGGTTAACTAATCTTTGACAAAACAGGAAGGAATATTCAGTGGAAAAAAGATCTCTTCAACAAATGGTTTTGGGGAAATCTGGACAGCAGCATAGAGAAGAATGAAACTGGACCACTTTCTTACACAATATACAAAAATAAATTTAAAACGGATGGAAGACCTAAATGTGAGGCAGGAAACCATCAAAATCTTAGAGGATAACACAGGAAGCAACCACTTTGACCTTAGCTATAGCAACTTCTTCCCAGACACATAGTCAGAACCAAGGGAATAAAGCAAAAATAAACTATTGGGACTTCATCAAAATAAAAAGCTTCTCACAGAGAAGGAAACAATCACCAAAACTAAAAGGCAGCCTACTGAATGTGAGAAGTTATTTGTAAATGACATATCTAATAAAGGATTACTATTCAAAATCTATAAAGAACTTAGCAAACTCAACACCCAAAAAGCAAGTAATCCACTTAATGGTTAGAAACCATGAATAGACATGATAAATAAATACTATAGGGGCGCCTGGGTGGCTTAGTCGGTTAAGCGTCCGACTTTCACTTAGGTCATGATCTCACGGTTCGTGGGTTCGAGCCCCACATCGGGCTCTGTGCTGACTGGCAGCTCAGAGCCTGGAGCCTGTTTCAGTCTCTGACTCCCTCTCTCTCTGACCCTCCCCTGCTCATGCTGTCTCTCTCTCTCTCTTCTAGAAATAAATAAAACATTTTAAATAATAATAATAATAAAATAAATTAATACTATAAATCAATACTAAAAATTATAGTGTAAACATAATGTTATATAATTTAATATAATATTATAAATATATTGTACAAATATTGCATTGATTATTAATATTTAATGCAATTAAATATATAATATATATTATAATAGATTCGGTATATAATGATCTCTGGGGGAAAAAAAGAAATAAAGCAAAAGGTACAGGAAATATATCAAACAATAAATGCTAAAAATCCAAAAATACTAGTTAGTCAAAGAAATACAAATAAAGAAGAGCTTTTTAAAGAAGCTATCTGTTTGTGAAAGATTGGGAAGATTTACAGAGCATTATGTTTTTTGGTGCTTGACTATTTTATATTTCTGACAATATGTTTCAAAGTACATAATGTGCATGTACTTTGAGTATCATATTTATAGTTTTCTTTCCTCAATAAAAGAACAGTTTTTCAAAGGCATATGTATTGTGTGGTTTATCACATCATTATTTATAATAATTAAAATTTGCAGATAATATTCAACAATAAGAGATTGATTTAAAATTATTAGATTATATAAATGGAATATTATGCAAACTTTTAAAGGATTAACCAATCAATATTGTGGACACAGAACCTGAAATGTTTTTAAATTAAAAGACCACTGTATTATGTTTAACAGTAAAATTTCCTTTTGTGTTATAAGTTGTTAACCACAAATACATTTGTTGTCTATTATTTTAGCAATTTTAAAAACATATCAATGTACTTTTTCTCATATTGTTCTCACATAACTCTAAGGAGTAAACAAAGCCAGTATTATTAACTCCATTCTACATATGAAAAAGTTGAAATACAAAAAGATTAAAAGTGGCTGGCAAAGGCCACATAATAAGTAATAGAACTCAAATATTTTTAAACTCCTCATCCGAGGTTTGCTCCGTTATCCTGAATCCAGTCTAAGAAGTCTTCTCAAAACAACAAGCTTATTCCACAATGCCCAAGTGGAATAATGCCTTATTCCATCCAAGTGGAAGCCCTGTTGAAAATGTCCTTCATCAAATTCCTAAACACACACTCACTACCAAAATTCACACGGGAAAAATAGAAAACCTGAGCAGACCCATAACGAGTGAAGAAATCGAATCAGTTATCAAAAATCTCCCAACAAATAAGAGCCCTGGACCTGATGGCTTCCCTGGGGAATTCTACCAGACATTAAAAACAGAATTAATCCCAATTCTTCTCAAGCTATTCCAAAAAATAGAAATCGAAGGAAAACTCCCAGACTCATTTTATGAAGCCAGCATCACTCTGATTCCCAAGCCAGACAGAGATCCAGCAAAAAAAGAGAACTATAGGCCAATATCCTTGATGAATACGGATGCAAAAATCCTCAACAAGATTCTTGCAAATCGAATCCAGCAGCATATAAAAAGAATCATCCACCAAGATCAAGTGGGATTCATTCCTGGGTTACAAGGGCTGGTTCAATATTCGCAAATCAATCAATGTGATACATCATATCAAAAAAAGAAAAGATAAAAACCATATGATCCTGTCAATAGATGCAGAAAAAGCATTTGACAAAATACAGCATCCTTCTTAATAAAGACTCTAGAGAAAGTCGGGATAGAAGGAACCTACTTAAACATCATCAAAGCCATCTATGAGAAGCCTTCAGCTAACATCATCCTCAACGGGGAAAAACTGAGAGCTTTCCCCCTGAGATCAGGAACACGACAGGGATGTCCACTCTCACCACTGTTGTTTAACATAGTGCTGGAAGTCCTAGCATCAGCCATCAGACAACAAAAGGAAATCAAAGGCATCAGAATTGGCAAAGAGGAAGTCAAACTTTCACTCTTCGCAGATGACATGATACTCTACATCGAAAACCCTACAGACTCCACCAGAAGCCTACTAGAACTGATCCAAGAATTCAGCCAAGTTGCAGGGTACAAAATCAATGTACAGAAATCAGTTGCATTTTTATACACCAACAATGAAGCAACAGAAAGAGAAATCAAGAAACTGATCCCATTCACAATTGCACAAAAAACCATAAAATACCTCGGAATAAACCTAACCAAGGATACAAGAGATCTGTATGATGAAAACTATAGAAAACTTATGAAGGAAATTGAAGAAGACGCAAAGAAATGGAAAAACATTCCATGCTCATGGATAAGAAGAATAAATATAGTTAAGACGTCATTACTACCTAAGGCACTCTACACATTCAATGCAATTCCAATCAAAATTGCACCAGCATACTTCGCAAAACTAGAACAAACTATCCAAAAATTTGTATGGAACCACAAAAGACCCCGAATAGCCAAAGTAATCCTGAAAAATAAAACCAAAACGGAGGGATCACCATCCCAGACTTTAGCCTCTACTACAAAGCTGTCATCATCAAGACAGTATGGTATTGGCACAAAAACAGACACATAGACCAATGGAACAGAATTGAGAACTCAGAAGTGGACCCAAAAGTATACAGCCAACTAATCTTTGACAAAGCAGGAAAGAATATCCGATGGAAAAAAGACAGCCTTTTCAACAGATGGTGTTGGGAGAACTGGACAGCAACATGCGGAAGAATGAAACTAGATCATTTTCTCACACCATGCACAAAAATAAACTCAAAATGGATAAAGGACCTGAACGTGAGACAGGAAACTATCAACACCCTAGAGGAGAAAGCAGGAAACAACCTCCTTGACCTCCACCGCAGCAACTTCTTACTTGACACATCCCCAAAAGCAAGGGAATCAAGAGCAAAAATAAATGATTGGGACCTCATCAAGATTAAAAGCTTCTGCACAGCAAAGGAAACAACCCACAAACTAATAGGCAACCAACAGAATGGGAAAAGGTAGTTGCAAATGACATATCAGATAAAGGGTTAATATCCAGAATCTATAAGGAACTCACCAAACTCCACACCTGAAAAACAAACAACCCAGTGAAGAAATGGGCAGAAGATATGAACAGACACTTATCCAAAGAAGACATCCAGATGGCCAACAGACACATGAAACGATGCTCAGCATCGCTCCTCATCAGGGAAACACAAATCAAAACCACACTGAGAAACCACCTCATGCCGGTCAGAGTGGCTAAAATGAGCATATCAGAGGACTCTAGATGCTGGCAAGGATGTGGAGAAACGGGCACCTTCCTACACTGTTGGTGGGAATGCAAACTGGTGCAGCCCCTCTGGAAAACAGTGTGGAGGTTCCTCAAAAAGTTAACAGTAGAACTCCCCTATGACCCAGCAGTAGCACTGCTAGGAATTTACCCAAGGGATACACAAATGCTGATGCATAGGAGCACATGTACCCCAATGTTCATAGCAGCACTCTCCACAATAGCTAAAACATGGAAAGAGCCTAAGTGTCCATCAACGGACGAATGGATCAAGAATTGTGGTTTATCTATACCATGGAATACTACATGGCAATGAGAAAGAATGAAATCTGGCCATGTGTAGCAACCTGGATGGACCTTGAGGGTGTTGCTGAGCGAAATAAGTCAGGCAGAGAAGGACAAATATCATATGTGTGCACGTATAGGAGGATTAGGAGGAACTTAACGGAGGACCATGAGGGAGAAGAAGGGTGGAAATGGTGGGGGAAAGGGAGAGAGGCAAACCATGAGAGACTGTTGAATGCTGACAAAAACTGAGGACTGATGGATGTGGGGGGGAGGGAGGATGGGCATGGAGGAGGACACTTGTGGGGATGAGCACTGGGTGTTATGTGGAAACTAATTTGACAATAAACTATTTGGAAAAAAAAACAGAAACAAAAACACTGGTTAATAAGTAAAGTAACATTAAAAAGAAAAAAATAAAATGTCCTTCACAATATCCTCCCTCATCTCTTTACCCTCAATATCACCTGTCCAGTTTCATAAATTATTGCTTTGCTGATTCCCAAAACTTTTAAACTGCTGTGTGTTTCAGCTCCCCAAATGTTAATTTTCCTTTACTAATGAAATACAGAGTGCGGGAAATGTGGATGGGGGTTGCTCAATACGGATAGTGCAACACCCAAACTCAAAACAGCCACCTAGACTACAGCCAAAAAGAAGAGCCAATTACAGAATAGATACACAGGTGGTCAGAAAAAACTGAATAAACCTGTGTGTCCAGTGACAAATATCTGGTACTCTCATCACGGGAGACCACTATGACACATAACATATGGGCTCTCATTAAATTCTTGACCCACTCACAATTTGGGGAGACTCCTAACTCTCACTACTTGCTTAAATTATATTATCTGTCATATTTTGGTAACTACTTGTCCTACTTGCTCTAGATTAAATATGGAAGGTGCATTGAAACATAATAGAGACAAACATTCAAAATAAATTAAAAGATAAGTTAACCATGAAATGATTAACTA
Source organism: Proteles cristata cristata (assembly GCA_017311185.1). Lineage (NCBI taxonomy): Eukaryota > Metazoa > Chordata > Mammalia > Carnivora > Hyaenidae > Proteles > Proteles cristata. Next base: position 1,746,932 of record JAESUZ010000281.1, on the reverse strand, counting down.
AAAGAATCTGGACTTCAATAAAACAAGTTATCATGCTCTATTTTTCCTTTTTATAAAAATATTAATTTTAGTTTGCTATGTATCACACAGTAATAAATATTCCTTTTATTGGCACAGGTACTAGAGGAACCAGTTGTTCCACCACCTTAAATAATGCTACCGTTTCTAAATGACTTTTAAAACAGAGTTCCTGAAAACATATGAGATAGCTAAGGAAAGTTCCAGCTTCATTGTTTCTCAAATTGCTTGCTTAGTAATTCTCTTTATCACTCAAAGGGAAGTGGAGCTTCCTTAAGGAATCATATAAATATTATATAATAACATAAATCTTCTCACAAAAACGCCTCCTTTTCAACATACATCTCTAATCATACACTCTAGTCATTTTCTAGTAAGGAATTTCCAATTCCTTTGTGTTGTATTTTTCCCTTTTCTTGGTTCAATTCTTGAAAAGTCTGTATTCCAAGAACCTCTTATCTGATCCTTTATATGTGTATGATTCACAAATTTTATATTATTGGGAGAACGAATTTATTGTCTCAACCTTAAAACAAAGTAAAAATGTTTAATAGCAAAAAATGCCAATAGAGAAAAACCAAGATATGAATGAATTATACACTTATATTATCTGTTATATTTTCAGGTAATTTGAAAGAAGATACAAAACCAGAAATAAAAAGTGGCCGAGAAGCAAGGAAAAAGACCTCAAAACAGGATATTTATTTGAGAATTCAAGTAGTCCCTTTACAAAATAGCCAGAGTTGTCCTAAATGGCAGCAAGAGCGAGGAGTAAGTGGCCCCGAGAAGACTGGTGAAAAGAGACAAAAACAGAAAACTGGAGTGAAAGTTGAAGAGCTTCCTAAGAAAACTCAGAGTAAAGAAGAGAGAAGAGAAACAAAAGACAAAAGAAAAGATACTAAGAAGAACATGAACAAGGAAAAGGAAATAGATAAGGCCCAATCAAAGAAAGGAGTCGGTGAAAAAGATAAAGGTGAAGAAGAAGAAGAAGAAGGGATGAACATGAAAAAGAACGGAGATGAGGACAAGAAGGAAGACAAGGACTTAAAGGAGAACAAATACAAGGAGGAGGGAAGGAACAAAAAGAAATATAAAAAAGTATATGAGGACAAGACAGAGGACAAGGACAAAGAGGGAGGTGAGGACATAGAGGAAGGTGGTGAGAATGAGGACAAGGAAGGAGATGGAGACAAGACAGAGGACAAGGACAGGGAGGGAGATGAGGACAATACAGAGGACATGGGCAATATTGGATATGAAGACGAGATAGAGGATAGGAACGAGAAGGGAGATGAAGACCAGACAGAAGACAAGTATGAGGAGAGAAATGAGGACAATACAGGGGACATGGGCAATAATGGAAATGAAGACATGGCAGAGGATAGGGACAAAAAGGGAGGTGGGGACATAAAGGAAGGTGAGAATGAGGACAAGGAAGAAGATGGAGACAAGACAGAAGACAAGGACAAGGAAGGAGAAGAAGACAACACAGAGGACAAGGATATAAAAGGAGATTCTATGAAAAAAAAGGATGAAAAAAAGATGGGTAAGGAGGATAAGAAGAACATAGACCCAAAAGAAGGTTATGGAAAGAAAATGGGCAGTAAAAAAAAAAGATCACATTAAAGAAAAAATAATACTAGATTTCATAAACTAACAAAACAGGATTTAATTATTTTGTTCTAACACATAAACTTCAAAACTAGCTCCAAGTCTTCTATGATATAGGATAAAATGATACACTCCTTACATTCGCTTTAGTCACAAATTTTCTGCTCCTTTGCTTGTAATCTGGCAGAAGGTCCTTCAGAAATTGCTTCATTTAGATTTCCGTCTCAAGCTTCAGCTTCCAAATGCAAGTTTTCAAAATGTATGTTCATGTCGAACCATTGCCAGGAAAATATAATTAAGGAAAAATTAAATAAAACTCTGATTAAAGAAATGTAGAGTTATTTTTCTCAGAGAAGTGTGGTATATGCCTCGCTAACCAAATAGTTATTTACTTGGTCCCTACTAAGTGCAATATCCACAAAGGTATGCAAAAATATCCTTATCAAGTAAATAAATGAGAACTTTAAAACCATTTTAAAAATATAAATATAAAAAATGATTCAGAGCAGTAAATACAACAGGAAATATTCAGAAGAGTAAAATCTCTTTGGATGGAGGTAATACATGAAAGATTTTCATAGGCAGTAGAATTTGGGCTGGGCATCAAAAGAAGAAGGATAGGGTTTGTATATGGTTTGAGGCCCCTGGATTTGTAATTCTACTATTAGATTATAAACTCCTTGAAGGAAGATCTATATCCTACCATAATCTCCATCCTCAGTGCTAAATTGAATTGACTGGGAAAGGAAGTTAGAGAAAAAATTAAAAGTTTAGAATATGGAAAATCTATTTTAAAGGCAGAGAGGAGAGCAGAGTATCTGTTTGCAACAAATTTCCCCAAGGACAAGGACACAAAAGGAGATGAGGACCTGCTGATGCAGATGATTTCAAGTGGTCCCCAAGTAATCATTTTAATAGTAATATTTAATACTTACTTTTATGTGAATTAAAAAATGTGTATCCAACCCATCAAGTCCATGATTTTTGGAATTATAGATTACTATGAGATTAATTTAAAAGGTGAGTCAAAATAAACCATTTGTAGAAAAAAAATGAAAACCAACTGCAAAAAATAAAAATAAAAATAAATAAATAAAAACAAATATGAAAAAATAAATAAATAAAAGGTGAGTCAATTTTTTAAAAAAATTAAGTAAAAATATTAGCATAGCAAAAACTATGACAATTGGGGAGTCTAAATGATTGAAATTTGGCAAAAACTGAGGGTATTAGAGGAAAACAAGGTTGGAATAAGAACTAGAGTTCTAGGGAGACTCAAGCTTTTATTCCATTATTTGATAAGCAATAGATAAAAGCTGAGTTATCTTTCAGAAAGAGTAATCTGGTGGGTTAGACAACAGAAAGGAGATTGAGAAGTCAGCTAGAAGACTATTGTAGTGATACAGCCAGAAAAAGGCAATAGCCTAACTCATTCAGAGGCAATGAGAATAAAATGAAAGGAACAGATGTGAGAACATTTCAAAAGAGAAATGAACTGACTTGGACAACAAACTAAACATATGTGACATGGAGAAACTCAAGATGACTCCAATTTGATACTTGGTAACTGATAACATGAAAACACCAATCATAGACAGGGAATCCATAGGGAGAAAGATAATAAATTGTTCAGTTTGAAGAGAGATGTCATTATAGACACAAACTAGATCTCAGAAGGGAAGAGAGAACTACTTAAGAGTACAAATTAAAAGATCATTTCTAAGGAAGAGATATTCAAATAATGAGGATTAGATCAAATCTCCAGGAAAGAAACATAAGCCTAGATACTTGTGCTTTGTTGAAACTTAGGAAAAAAAAAAAAAGGAAGTAGGACAAACAAAGAAACTGAGAAATACACAGCAGGTAAGAACGAAAAGAATAACAACTTGAAGGAGGTCTAAAACAATTGCGATTAAGCCCATGGAGACATTATAGGAGCATGATGGACAACAAATAGGAACAAAAATTTTTTAATGTTTGTTTATTTTTGAGAGAGGGAAAGAAAGAGCATGAGTGAGGAAGGGGCAGAAAGAGATGGAAATGCAAAATCCAAAGCAGGCTCCAGGCTCTGAGCTGCCAGAGACAGGGCTCGAACTCACCATGAGATCACAACCTGAGCCAAATTCTGCCACTTAAGTGACCGAGCCAAGAAGGCACCCCTACTTTATATATATTATATATATCCATGTATGTATAAACTGAAGGTTTGTGGCAACCTGAATCAAGCATTGTCATTGGTGCCATTTTTCCAAAAACATTTGCTCAGTTCATTTCGCCATATCACACTTTGGTAATTTTCACAATATTTCAAACTTTTTCATTATTGTTATATTTGTTATGGTGATCTGCGATCGGTGATCTTTGATGTTACTATTTTAATTGTTTTGGAACACCATGAACCCCAGCCATATAAGATGGTGAACTTAACTGATAAATGCTGTGTAGTGTTCTGATGTGCTCCATAGACTGGTCTCCCTGTTCTCTGAGACACAACAATATTGAAATTAAGCTAGTTAATAACCATGTGAGGCCTCTCAGTGTTCGAGTGAAAGGAAGAAGCACATGTCTTTCTCTTTAAATCTAAAGCTAGAAATGATTAAGCTTAGTGAGGAAGGCATGTTGAAAACTAAGATAGGCAAAAAGCTGGGCCTCTTGCACCAGTTAGCTAAGTTGTGAATGCAAAATAAAAGTTCTTGAAGGAAATTAAAAGTGCCTCTCCAGTGAATATACCAATGATAAGAAAAAAAAAAAACTTTATTGCTGATATGGAGAAAGTTTGAGTGATCTGAATAGAATATCAAACCAGCTATATAGTTCCCTTAAGCCAAAGCCTAATCCAGAGCTAGGCCCTAACTATCTTCAATTTTGTTAAGGATGAGAGAGGTGAGGAAGCTGCAGAAGAAAAGTTGGAATCTAGCAGAGGTTAGATAAAGAGGTTTAAGGAAAGAAACCATCTCTGTAGCATAAAAGTACAAGGGGAGGCAGCAAGTGCTGATGTAGAAGCTATAGCAACCTATCCAGAAGATCTAGCTAGGATAATTAATGAAAATGGCTACACTGAACAACAAATTTTCAATGTAAACAAATCAGCCTTATTTTGGAAAAAAGAATACCTTCTAGAACTTTCATAGGTAGAAAGGGGAAGTCAGTGCCTGGCTTCAAAGCTTCAAAGGACAAGCTGAGTTTCTCGGTAGAGTATAACACAGATGGTGACTAAGTTAAAGCTAAGCTCATTTACCATTCTGAAAATCCTAGGGTACTCAAGAATTATGTTAAGTCTACTCTGCCTGTGCTTTATACATGGAACATCAAAGCCTAAATAACAGAACACATCTCTTTATAATATGGTTACTGAATATCTTAAGCCTACTATTGTTGAGACCTACTACTCAGAAAAAAATATTCTTTTTAAAATGTAACTACTGCTCATTGGTAATGCACCTGGCCACCCAAGAGCTCTTGTGAGATAATATGTTTTTCATGACTGCTAATACAACATCCATTCTGCAGACCGTGGATCAAGGACTTATTTCAACTTTCAAGTCTTATTATTTAAGAAACACATTTCAAGCGTAGGGATATGCATGAAATAGGTGAAATAGCTTACCTTGATGAGTACTGAGTAGCATATGAAACTGTTGAATCACTATATCATACACCTGAAACTAATATAATATTTTGTTAACTACTCTGAAATTAAAACTTTTTCAAATTAGGAAGGAAGGAAGGAAGGAAGGAAGGAAGGAAGGAAGGAAGGGAGGGAGGAGGGAGGGAGGGAGGGAGGGAGGGAGGGAAAGAAAGAAAGAGAGAGAGAGAGAGAGAGAGAGAAAGGAAGGGAAGGAAGGAAGGAAGGGAGGGAGGGAGGGAGGGAGGGGAGGGAGGGAAAGAGAGAGAGAGAGAGAGAGAGAGAGAGAGAAAGGAAGGAAGGAAGGAAGGAAGGAAGGAAGGAAGGAAGGAAGGAAGGAAAGAAAGAAAGAAAGAAAGAAAGAAAGAAAGAAAGAAAGAAAGAAAGAAAGAAAGAAAGAAAGAAAGAAAGATTGTAAGGCTATAGCTGCCACAGATAGTAATTCCTTGAGTAAATCAGGGCAGAGTAAATTAAAAGACTTCTGGAAAGTATTCAACATTTTAAGTGCCATTAAAAACATTCATGATTCATAGGAAGAGTTCAAAATATCAACATTAACAGGAGTTTGGAACAAGTTGATTCCATACTCGTTTATGACTTTCAGGGGTTCAAGACTTCATTGGATGAAGTAACTACAGATGTAGCAGAAATAGCAAGAGAACTAGAATTAAAAGTGGAGCCTGAAGATGTGACTGAATGTCTGCACTATCATGCTAAAACTTTAATGGATGAGCAATGGCTTCTTATAGACGAGAAAGAAAGTGATTTTTTATGTTTTTATTTATATTTGAGAGACACAGAGAGACAGAGTATGAGCAGGGGAAGGGCAGGCAGAGAGAGAGACAGAGACACAGAATCCCAAGCAGATCCCAGCCTCTGAGCTGTCAGCACAGAACCTCACCATGAACCATGAGATGGCGACCTGAGCTGAAGTCAGATGCTTAACCAACTGAGCCACCCAGGTGTCCCAAGAAAGTGATTTCTTGAGATAGAATCTATTCCTGGTGAAGATGCCATAAAGGTTGTTGCACTGACAAAGCTTTAGAATATTACATCAATTTAGTTGATAAAGCAGCAGCAGGGTTTGGGAGGATTGACTCCAATTCTGAAAGAATTTCTTTTTTTTATTAGTAAAATGCTATCAAACAGCATCACATGATAAGGACAAATTATTCATGAAAGAGTGAACTGATACAGCCAAACTTATTTGTGTCTTATTTTAAGAAATTGCCAAACCCATTCCAAACTTTAGCAACCACCACCCTGATCAATCAGCGACCATCAATATTGAGGTAAGCTTCTCCACCAGCAAAAAGATTGTGACTCACTGAAAGCTCAGATGATGGTTAAAAAGTATTTTTAGGTATTACACTTTTTTTTATTATAATGCTTCTGTATATTTAGAAAACAGTGGAATAGTTTTTTGACTAGCTTTATTGTAATATTTGTTTTATCATCATAGCCTGGAATCAAAACCACAATACCTCTTAGATATGCCTGTACCTCTCAAGTTGAGAGCCACTGATAAAAAACAACAACAAAAATGATTTCCATTAAAGTGTTAATAGTGATCCTCTTTATAATGAGATTACTTGTAGTTTTTAACTATTTTTCCTTTTTTCACACTTATATTTTTCAAAATAAAATTATTAAACTAAATAAGTATGTTTTAATTCATCGTGAAATAGTGCTTCTTTTGCATATTCATTAAAAGATACTGTTGGGAGCACCCTCCTACACTGTTGGTGAGAATGTAAACTGGTGCAGCCCCTCTGGAAAACAGTGTGGAGTTTCCTCAAAAAATTAACAATAGAACTCCCCTATGACCCAGGAATAGCATTGCTAGGAATTTACCCGAGGGATACCGGAGTGCTCATGCATAGGGACACATGTACCCCAATGTGCATAGCAGCACTCTCAACAATAGCCAAAACATGGAAAGAGCCTAAGTGTCCATCAACAGACAAATGGATTAAGAATATGTGGTTTATCTATGCCATGGAATACTACATGGCAATGAGAAACAATGAAATCTGGCCATGTGTAGCAACATGGATGGATCTTGAGGGTGTTATGCTGAGAGAAATAAGTCAGGCAGAGAAGGATAGCTACCATATGTTTGCATGTATAAGAGGATTAGGAGGAACTTAACGGACGACCATGGGGGAGAAGAAGGGGGGAAATAAGGGGCGAGAGGAAGGGAGGGAGGGAAACCATGAGAGAATCTTGAATTTTGAGAACAAATTGAGGACTGATGGGTATGGGGGAGAGGGGAAGGGGGGTGATGGGCATGGAGGAGGGTACTTGTGGGGATGAGCACTGGGTGGTATATGGAAACCAACTTGACAATAAACTATTTAAAGCAAATAAAAAAGTAAAGTCTAAAAAAATAATAAATAAATAAAATAAAAGATACTGTTGAGATGTAATAATGTCTTCACACTATCACAATAATTACACTATATTTATTTGAGAGACTTTTACAATAACCATGATAATATAACTCCAATGGAGAGTTCTTTTTTTCTTTAATTTTGTGATATCCAAACCTGTATTTTGAACTGCACATTTTAACCCTCTAGTTGGATTGATTCATTGACCATACACTTATTACATGCCAGGCACTGTCTTTGGGTGCAATAGTGGGCATTAAACACAGCCCTCATGGAACCTATTCTAGTGAGAAAGTCATTAATCCAATAATAAACACATAAAATTGCAATCATAACAGGCATTTTTTTAAGAATAGGGAAGTTAGAGGTAGGATAGTGGTAAGGGAGGGATAGAAGGGAAGCTGAGGACAGATCATGGTGGGACAGGGACAGGAGATGGTGTCACTGAACCAGACTAGACCTGCTTCTTGGTGAGTTATAGATGAAGACAACACAAGTTTCATTTGCCTCTCAAGGTCATTTTTAATTTTATGAATAAGAGATCACTGGGAATAATTTCCAAAGCCTTGTCTTTGGGAACAGGGGAAAACAGGTTCCTTTTATGAGGGATTGAGATGAATAGACTGGGGGAGGGGGGGGAGGGAACTAACAGTATAATGGGGCTGAGGTAACTGGCACTTCTAGCACTTTCTGATTGAGATCTATGCAGGTGTCATCTTCAAATGTTTCTTTTTCCGTTCCAGAAGTTCATTAGTTTCTAAAAGCTAAGATTCTGCCTGTCAAGGCAGAAGCTTCTAGAAGTTTAGCTTCTAAAAGGTAAGATTGACAGGGAGAAGCTTCCACTAGAAGTTTCCTGAGTTTAGGAGGTTAGGCCAGTGACATTGGACAGTGGGGGGTGAGGGGGGAGAATAGCAGAGAAAAGGGAGGGTAAAGTGAGTCTGGTGAAAGACTGGGCCAGGGACTGGGGTCACACTTGAGGGCAATGGGAAAGTCAGGGTTGAGTGAGGGTAGGAGGCTGCCAGGGCTGGTTCTGCTGGATGGGATGGTTAGTGGAGGCTTTGCTGAGCCCAGCACCATCCCCCGACCTCCTCTTCTGTTCATCTAAAGTGCTGAGTCATCCTGCCTTATGTAGGTACTCTTATTTGGGGCTGGGCTTTCAGGACAGTGAAAATAATTGCTTAAAATAACTAAAATAATTTTAGCAACTGAAAATAACAAGCACCATTCTTAAAATGACCTATAATAGGAAGGCTTTACCTAGTAAGCCAAGTTAGGGAATGTTTAATCTTAAGTACTGCTTGGATTGAGAGCTAAAAGATTAGGAATCATTAGAAAAAGTGGAAGGAGAAGAGTATTCCACATTGGAAGGTACAAAGGCACCTTAACATGAGCAAATAGGCTCATAACAGAGACTAACAGAAGCCTTGTGCACCAAGAGCATACAAAGTTAAAAACAAATCTGAAGAAGCATACCAAAAGCCACACTAACATCTTTTAGGGCATGTTAAATTTTGTCTCTCATCTTTGATTAATTAAGACACCACAGAAAGGTTTTTAATGAGACATGATTGGATCTGCATTTTGAACAAAAAAATATCATTCTTTCTTGCAAGAGGATGACAGTTTGAAGAAGGGTCAAGGTGGTGTAAGAAGGCCCAAGTCAGATATCACTACAATCATGTATACAAGAGATGAAGGTATCCTGGTAGTGGTAGTGGAGGTAGGAATTACTAGATTTGAGAGATACTATCATTCTGTACATATTGAGTTTGATGTGCCTTTGCAGTATGCAAGAGGAAATACCAACTTGACAACTGGATAAAGAGTTAAGACTCTCAGAGAAGTCTGAGCTGAAGATATTAATTTCAGTCCTCTGTAGACCTGGCAATTGAAGCCATCTGTGAAGATCATCCAGGGAAAGGAATGGAATGAGAAGAGGAGATATCCTAAGTCAAATTTGATATGCAGCCACTGAACGAACAGTCAATAAAGAATAATGATCCTGGGGCGCCTGGGTGGCTTAGTCGGTTAGGCGTCTGACTTTCGCTTAGGCCATGATCTCACAGTTCATGGGTTCGAGCCCCGTGTCGGGCTCTGTGCTGACTGCCAGCTCAGAGCCTGGAGCCTGTTTCAGTCCGTGACTCCCTCTCTCTCTGACCCTCCCCTGCTCACGCTGTCTCTCTCTCCTAGAAATAAATAAAAAATATTAAAAAAAAAAAAAGAATAATGATCCTTTTGGGGCACCTGGGTGGCTGAGTCAGTTAAGTGTCCGACTAAAGCTGAGGACATCATCTCACAGTTCATGAGTTGGAGCCCCATGTCAGGCTCTGTGCTGACAGTGAGCTCAGAGCCTGGAGCTTGCTTCAGATCCTGCATGTGTATGTCTCTCTCTGCCCCTCCCCTGATCACTCTCTGTCTCTGTCTCTCTCAAAAATAAATAAACATTAAAAAAAGAATAGATGCTTTTGGTGCAAAATGGTGCTTTTATTATAGCTCGGGGACAAGACCTGGGGCAGAAAGAGCTGCAACTGTGATTGTAAGATGTGATAGATTTTTTTTTTTTTTTACATGGCCAGGGTAGAGATAAGGAAAGTCTGTAAAGGAATTTCTGTAAAGTAAAAAAAAAACTTACAGGACCCTAGAGGTCTGACTATTGTCAAGCTAAGTTTACTTTTAGTCTCTAGCAAACATCAACATTAAAGAAGCTGTGAGTTCCTTGAAGAATGTCACAAAATGCCTGTGTCAAGTATTTATCAGTGGGCTGCAAGTTATAAGAAAATTTAATTTTATCTACATTTCTCTTGACTTTGTTCTCTGTATCATCTCCCCAAAAACACACTGAATAATTTAGACCATTAAATTTTTAGGATTGTTGAAGTTGGAAGGTCTTATCCTCTGTAACTTCTTCCTGCCCCTTCCTAATAGGTGCATAAAGATGTCCCTAACAATGAGTCAACAACAGTCAGCTGGGTAATTTAGGAGTTATGAAAGGCATAGGCAGCTGAATCCAAGGTAAACAACATATATGAATCTCCTTGATTGGAAAGGATCATCTATCAGCTTGAAGTTATGGCAGTGAAAGATTCTCAGCACCAGGCAGAGACACTGGAGAATACAACAAAATACGGTTAACATTGTTAAGAGGGAAAAAGAAGCTCAATAAAAAGATCTTTGACAATTGACCAAAATCTTCCTCCAGTCCATGAGTTTAACCAATAATTAAAGGAGAGGGAGGGATCATATAAAGTACCAATTTCAATATTCATATCTTTTAGCAATCCTGTTCCATTTTTGTGATAATATGAAATGTGGAGTATATACACAACATTCCATTTTAATAATGGCACATGTACCATCCTTTGCAGCTATGAAAACATAGAAAGCCATTCGATGTCATAGAACTGCTTTGCACATCTATGTAACTTCAATGTTCAAAATGTCAGGGTGCCTGAGTAGTTTAGTTGGTTGGGCATCCGACTTGATTTTGGCTCAGGTTATGAATTCACAGTTTGTGAGTTTGGGCCCTGAGTTGGGCTCTGCACAGGCGGCACAGAGCCTGCTTGGGATTCTCTCTCTCCTCTCTCTGCCCCTCCTCCACTTGTTCTCTCTTTCTCTCTCCCTTTTTCAAAATAACTAAATTTTTAAAAATAAAAATGTAATCTCATTTTAAGAGTCATTTAAGGTCTTAATTGTGTAGCAGGTGGTATTTGCCATCATATAGATTTTGTTTGGGTTAGCAAGCAATCAGGTAATTAACATGGAAACAAAAGAAAAATATAAGCTAATAGTTGGAGCGAATTACAAACCCATTGTCTGAGTCTCAAGAGCTGCCAGTAAGTAGATTTTTAGATGTCAGGCTTGATGTATCCTTAGATGGAGTAGAAAGAGACAACGGGAATCAGACGGGTTTTTCTGGTTTGAAATTCCAATGTCCTTGGTGATCCTTTTAAATAGCCCATAAATCAGCAGGCACAGAGACTGTCTATATATGAGTTTTGTGGCAATTTGTCTGAAGCTAACCTCACATTGTCCAGGATCAGCTTTCAGGGCTTTAGGAAAAAGGGCAGTTTTCATTTAGGAAAAAGGGCAGTTTCCATAAGAGAATGGAAGGAGATTGGCAATCTTAGTTTGAAGAACCATAGCCAGATATTTTAGGAAACCAGAAGAATTTAGGATCTAGTATAGTTTATAATAAATTGTATTAAAATCTAGTATCTACAAAGATGTGTTATTGAAATATATTTTCTCTATATAATCACCCTCACTTTTATCAAAAATAGTCAAATCAAGACTAATTCATTTGAAAAACAAGTCCAATTTTAACAAACTTAGTCTAATTATTTACATAAGCTCAGCAAGAATAGTGATTGGCCATATATATGTGTTAAAATCTTCTTTTCTGGAACTTTTTATAAAGAATCTCTAGATTAGTTTTTAGTAGCCTCTTGAGGTCAGAAGTCAAGCCAAATATTTGCATCAGACTTAGCTGCAATACTTGTAGATTTGGATGAATTCCCCTTACTAAGATCCCCAACACATCCTGAAATTCCTTCACCTGCCAAGAAGTGACATTCTTAATTCACCTGGTAAGGCTACTGGGAACTCTGGAAACAAGATATCAGGCCAACATTTCCAAGGAGGTTAATTGGCCTCATGAAATCCATCTTGCTTAGTTACTTAAAGCTGTCTAGTCATATCCAAGTTTATACATGTCTCTCTCAAGGTGACATTCCAGTGAAAGCTTTGGTAAAATAACCAGTGTTGGGGTGCCTGGGTGGCTCAGTTGGTTGAGCATCCAACTCTTGATTTCAGATCAGATCATGATGTCATGGTTCATAAGTTTGAGCTCCCTTAGGAATCTCTCTCTCTCCCACTCCTGTTCACATACTCTCTCTCTCAAAGTAAATTTAAAAAACATAAAAATAATAACTAATGGTTCCAATGGTGTCCTGTTACGAAGAGATTAGATTCTTATTGAACTAATGCAAATAACCGTCATTGCTATGAAATAAAGAATATTCACTGAGAATTTCTGAATTCTGGAGGGCTCAGGTAGAGAGAAAAGTTAATTGCTTCAATTTGTTCACAAAGGAATATTTTATCAAATAACTGTATAATCAAATGTTTCAAACTAGAGTCTGTATAATCAATGTTTCAGTATCTGTATAATCAATATTTCAAACAAAATACTTTATCAATATCTGTATAATCAATGTTTCAAACAAGAATCACAAAAACTATAATTATCTTATTCAGTCCCATGTTACTAACTCTTGTTTTGTTTGAATGCAGCTTTTTAGTTAGTTCCAGAAAGTCTTACCCATTTCAGTTTTGATCTTAAGGATATCAAATATCTGTACTTTTCAAAAGGGCTTTTTATGAATCTCCTTGAAGATAAAACACATTTCCCAAATGATAAAAGACTATAATGCAATTGACAAGGAAACCCAGTTATTTCTGTGACACATAACACTTCCATAATTAAAATATTATGTGATGACCTTATATCAGAACATAACATACTAAATAAATAAGCCTAATTAGTCAAAAAGACTTCATCTATAATTTTAAGTCTCAGGGATTATTTGTTTGTCTGTTTGTTTGTTTGTCTTGTTACTTTTCCTTTCCTATTTTTTTAGACCAGCCTTTGTTTTTAAATCAGGCTTAATTTAACAAACAAATCAAAGCACACCTACTTAAAAGTCCAAACACTCCCACTGCAAGCAAGGAGGAGCTCTGCAGAGAACTTCCTGGGAGAAAGGGCATCCAAATTACAACAGCAGAGTGCACACGGCATACACCAGAAATACTTCCTGCAGTGTAGGCCCTGGACAGTGTATGACCGCTTCTTAATATAGCATTACTTCCAGGAGCAAGAAACATAACAACTTTTCATAACACACAAAAGATATAAACCTAGACAAAATGCAAAGATGGAGGAATTCTTCCCAAAAGAAAGATCAAAAAGAAACCACAGCCAGGGATTTGCTCAAAACAAATATAAGTAATATACCTGAACAAGAATCAAGAACAACAGTTATAAGAATACTATCTGGACCTGAAAAAGGGCATAGAAGACACCAGAGAAACCCTTGCTGAAGAGATAAAGGCCTAAAAACTAGCCAGACTGAAATTTTAAAAATGCTTGTAACTGAGATGCAAAACCAACTGAATATAATCACAATGAGGATGGAAGAAGCAGATGAATGATTAGGTGATATAGAAGATAAAGTTAGAAAATAATGAAGCCTGTAAGGAAAAAAGAAAGAAAACTATTAGATCATGAATATACACTTAGGAGAGTCAGCAAATCCATAAAGTGCAGTAATATCTCTATCATAGGAGTCCCAGAAGAAGAGTGAGAAAAAGAGGCAGAAGGATTATTTAAACAAATTATAGCTGAAAACCTCCCTAAACTGAGGAGGGAAATAGGCATTCAAGTCCAAGAGACACAGAGAACCCCCCTCAAACAAATAAACAAGCAAGCAAAATACAAGTCAACACCAAGACATACCATAGTGAAACTTGCAAAATGCAAAGATAAAGAGAGAATTGCAAAAGTGGCTCGGGACAAAAGGTCCTTAACCAGCGCTCCTAGGTGGCTGACTTCAGCTCAGGTCATGATCTCACAGTCAGTGAGTTCAAGCCCCACATCGGGTTCTGTGCTGAAATCTCAGAGCCTGGAGCCTGCTTCAGATTCTGTGTCTCCCTTTCTCTCTGCTCCTCCCCTCTTGTGCTCTATGACTCTCAAGAATGAATAAATGTTAAAAAAAAAAATTTTTTTTAATGTCTTTAACCTACACATATGTAAAGATAGACACATAAAATTAGCAGCAGACCTGTCATAGAAACATGACAGACCAGAAGGGAGTAGCATGATATATTTAGTGTGCTAAATGTGAAAAATATACAGCCAAGAATACCTTATCCAGCATGGCTGACATTCAGAATAGAAGGAGAATAAATAAGGAATAGAAGGAGACAGAATAGGAGAATAAAGAGCTTCCAATACAAGCAAAAACTATAGAAGTTCATGGCCACTAAAACACCTCTGCAAGAATTATTGAAAGGGGCTCTTTTAGCAGGAAAGAGAAACCAAAAGCAACAAAGAACTACAAAGGAACAGAGGCAATCTACAGGAACAGTGACTGTACAGCTAATACAATAACACTAAATTCATATCTATTGGTAATTACTCTGAATGAAATGGACTACATGCTCCAATCAAAAGACAATAGGGCATTGGATGGAATAAAAAAACAAAACAAAACAAGACCCATCCATATGCTGCCTACAAGAGATTCATTTTAGATCCAAAGAAATCTCCAGATTGAAACTGAGGGAGTAGAAAACCATCTATAAAGCTAATGGATATTAAAAGAAAGCTGGCATAGCCATACTTATATCAGACAAACTAGATTTTAAACCAAAAACAGTCATAAGAGATGAAGAAGGGTACTATGTCATAATAAAGAAGTCTATTCAACAAGATCTGACAATTGTAAATATTTATGCCCCAACGTGGATACCCAAATATATAAGTCAATTAATAACAAGCTGAAAGCAATTCATTGATAATAATACAATAATAGTAGGGGACTTTAACAACATTCATATTTTTGTCTCAATGTGATGTGATTTTTTTTTTTTAAAAGAAGTAAAGCAAATTATATGTATAGAAGAATATTCACACAACATGAAAATTGTTTGGGAGTTGGAAGTTACCTTAGCTAAAATATGTTTCACCAGGGATGGATTGGACATGCCTCATTTTTACCCTCTAATGCATTTTGTTTATTAAGTACTTTATCTGTGTCTTGTGATTTCGTTACACAGACTTTTCCTAAGAAGAGAGTTAACATTTTTAGTTGATTCTTAAGTTGTGATTGATATTAGCTGGAAATTAACTCCCGCTGCTCAAGCAAAGCTTTCTCACCAGTAAAATTTATTGTTTTTGTTTGTTTGATTGCATCTCTAAGAAAATTACACTAATTACATTTGTGCCATGGAGGGCTCTGATAATGGACCATAAAAATTTGTCCTTGTTCTCTCCCTCTGTAAAAATCGAATGCTTATCTAACTAAAAATTTGAAGTTGGTGATCTTCCTTCAAATATGCAAAGAAAAGGATGAAAAATGTGAAATGTTTGAGCAACTGGAATGAAAAGAGGTGAATCCCAGAACATTCACATTTCTCATGCAGTTTATCTCATGAGGGAATTGCCACCACTGACATTATCATGTATACCTGTGAAGTCTGAGAATTACCGGTATGTCTGTAAATGGAAGCCTGTATCCAGAGTTTCCACAGGTATTGCATCATTTGTTTCAATGTGTAATCATCATATACTCAGAGTCCATAAACTTGAGCTGAGGATGGATGACAGGATGAATGACTTGAGCAAACTTGAATGACATGGTTCTATGGTTCTTCATGTTTTCTCACATGTGCTTTATACCAAATGATCCATTAAATAGCATATTTTAAAAATCTTTTTCTTTTATTGACAGTTGCATTCACTGTGTCTAAGGAAGGAGAAGCATCTTGAATTCTAAACAGTTGGTCCTAATTCTATATCATATCATCATGTCACTTTCAAGAACTTTAGAAGTCAAGGATTTAAATTTCCTCTCTCCCATCTTATTGACTTCATGGGTTAAGTACGTAAATTAGAATTATTTTAGAATACTAATTTTAGCAGCAATATTCTGTAGGACCAAGACAGGATATTGCAGACTTGATGCCTGGGTGTCGTCTTAGTCAAGTTGTAGAGCCATGTAAGCCGTCAGTTTCTTCTAAAGAGTATGGATAATAATAAAATAGGAGAGCATCTTTACCTAAGTAGAACTGATACAGGAAGAAAAACACAAGTAAAATAAATGCATTTTAAATATCATAACTTTCATAACAAATTGTAAAAAGTTTGCAAATATCATCTTTAAAATTTTAAGCTAAACTATACAATTATGAATTCATTTTAGTTTCTAGTTAAAATTGCAAAGCTATGCTATTTAAGCATGAAAAATAAGTCAGGAATATAATTTTGAAGGGATAAAATTATATGACAGCATGATAAAGACTTTACTTCAGATATGGCTTTTAAAGCAGTATCATAAGGTTTTGATATTTAAATCGTGCTTTTTTGAAAACAGTTGGCTGATTTTCTGTTTGTCAGGTGGCAGCCACTCTAAATTCTGTCTAATTCTCATTTGTTAATGTCCTTGCCTGTGATTTGAAGAGTGTTGCAACACTTTTTATCAACTTCATGAAATCTGCATTTTTCCCAAAATCTATAATTATGCTTTGTTGCTGGTTTTCTCTGTGTTACTGGATACTTGATACAAGAAACGAGAAACTGAGGAATAAAACTGTGGTTCTTTTACTGGGATACTTGCACAAATGAAAGTGATGTTACTTCAATGGATATTCATTCCATAAGTCATCAGTTTATTAGGGAATATTTTATGTTACAGTGACTTCTGCTTTCTCTTAACCACTAGGAATCAATACACGAATACTAATATAAGGGCTTCCTAACTCATTTAATTATATTATTAAGAAACTAAATGTAGGAATCTAAGACATTTAGCACAGTGGCTGGTGTATATTAATCAAACCATACACATTAGTGATTGTTACCATTATAATTATTTTACAATCATTTTTAACAAAGATAGTTAACCATAAACAGTAAATTTTGAGACACCCGTTTAACAGAATGAACTTAGCCATCTAACAGCTAAAAAAACTTTTAGGTTCACAGACCATTACAATGATTCTGGCCACCCATTTCACTTATTTAACTCATCCGAGTTTATCTTCACAAACCAACTGACAAAAATATATACTTTTTTAAAGACTCTATAGGCCAATCCATTCATACTGGGCTTCTCTTCGAAGGGAGGGCACAGGAAGTCTAGATAAAGAGTTAATGATTCTCAGTCAGAAGTTGAAAAGAAGAAAGATTTTTAGCCAAATCAGTGACAGGAGAGATCAATACCATGACAGCTACAATGTCTTTCAGAGACTTTATTTCCTTCATTTTTTCCATTCCCTTCTTCTTTCAGTTTGTCTGCAGTCCTATTTGAGCTAAGATAGAAATGCAAAGTAAAAGTAGATTCAATCATTATTATTTAAATTTGAAACTGTAGGGGTGAAAGCCAATAACTGAGAATAAATGGAAAGAATAACCCTGGCTGAGGGCATGTAGTGTCCTGGGATGTGCAGTCAACATGACCTTGCTAACAAATAAACTGAACCTTATATAAGATGCTTACCATTTGTTCAGTTGGACCCCAATCCTCTTTGCCATTCAATGCTTTGTTTCCATTCCCAACTTGATTTTTAAAGTGTGGGCTATCAGGTCAGTAGATACTTTACTTGTCTGGTCCAGTGCTTCTCAGAATTAAAGTGCATGAGGAACCCCTGGGGATTTTGCTAAAATTAAGGTTCTGAGTCAGTAGGTCTGGGGAAGAGCCCAAGTCTTGGTTCCAACAGCTCTCAGGTGATGCTTCTGGTAAAAGGCCAAAGACCACACTCTGAGGACCAAGAATGCACCATATTCCCAGGAATGTTAGGTGGGATGAAAAGGAAAGGCCTTATTGATGATTAAAGAGATGAAATATGCAGTTTTCCCTTTATCAGCATTGCTCTGTCTTATTTCAGGAAATTAAATTGGTCTTTCTAGCACTGCTTGGGTTTGCAAAGGCATACCGATTACACTAGTTCTGGCTCTTCAAGGACATTTCAAAAATAAATGTTCTACTTTCTTCTTGGGTGTCACTATTAAGCTGTTTCATCTAATTTTGCCTTGACAAAATCGTGAAAGTAGATAGTCTCTGGTTGTCCAAATTATCTCATAATCACTTGCCTGTCCCCCTCAATAAAGCCTCTAAATCTGTTCTAATTAGTGTGTAAATAGTGAACAAGGACAGTGTAAGAGAGATGGGAAGGTAGTATTCAGTTCTTACCACGTGACATAAGCTGTTGTAAAATGCTAAAGACACAACAGTGAACAAGATGTGTCTGATATCTAAGTGCCTTCTCACTTTATCCAATGAGGTGGGAATGATTTTAATTGTGTGGATGAGAACACATAGTGAGTTAAATATCTGCATCAGTAACAGCTGGTAAGTGGCAAAAACAAGATGTATATTAAGTTCTTTCTTATTCCAAAGTCCTTGCTGAAGCTACTGAACTATTCTGAATAGGAAATTGCCTCCTCCCTCACCACAATAAATGAGGGTTTTATATTCCCTAGAGTCCAAAAAGTGTCACTCTATTTCGCATTCTCATCCTTTCAGAATAAAGCTGCTGACTCTATAGTGACAGCTGCCAGTCCGCTTTGTAAATAAGGATCACATCTTCAAGCCCAAGTAATTCAAACATACACATATTTTCAGACTACTTTACAGTAAGATAGTTTGTCTCATTTTAGTGCATTCCCTATCTTTCTATCTCTTGTCCTGGATAATTGGCCAGAATTGATATTTTTTCAAAAGGACAAAGGAAACTCCTACCATACACAGAAATCAACTGGAAGCAATGTTGAGATCGAAAGGTGAAAGGTGAAACAATAAAGTTTATAGAGATAAGCCCAGAGAATATCTTTGTAACCCTGGAATAAGAAGTCTTTTTAAGCAGGATACAGAAAACATGAACCACAAAGGAAAGCACTGATACATCATACTATATTAAAACCTGTGTTGGTAAAAATAAAATGTTAAAAAAGAAAAAAGCAACCCATGAAATAGAGAATATTTGCAATACAACCAACAGAGGACTCAGTCAGAAAACACACACAAAAGACCAACAAATCAGTAAGAAAAAGATAGAAAACATATTGGAAAATGTTGCAAAAGATTTACAAGGGTACTCCACGAAAAAGTATATTCAAATTGCCAATAACATAGGAAAATGTTCTCAACCTCATTTGTTACCAAGGCAATACAATTGAAACTGCAATAAGATACCACTCCACATCCTCTAGAAAATCTAAAACTTAAGAAAATTGTCAACCCAAACTCAAGCAATGTTTGGAGCAACTGGAACTCTCACACAATGTTAATGAAAACATAAACTGAGGCAGCAACTTTGGAAACCCTTCTGGCAATAAATACTGAAGCTACGCAAACGTACAGCCAGTTATTCAGCAACTCTACTCCTTCATACATATGTAACACGTATTTGGAAAACAGAACATCAGTAC
Source organism: Proteles cristata cristata (assembly GCA_017311185.1). NCBI lineage: Eukaryota > Metazoa > Chordata > Mammalia > Carnivora > Hyaenidae > Proteles > Proteles cristata. The sequence goes on along the minus strand of JAESUZ010000281.1, from coordinate 1,727,077 downwards.
ATAAATGCGCATATTCTTAAGCATTCATAGTAGTGAAAACTGGGAACAATCTAAATCTATAAACAGAGAATTGTGTTTTTCATTCGGTGGGATAATATTCGGCAATGAACATGAACAGCTTGTATGCAGCAATATGGGGGAAATCTCATAAACATAATGTGCAGCAAAAGAAGTCAGACACTAGGAAGTACAGTGAATGATTGTGTTTATATTAAGTTCAAAACAGGCAAAACTGACTTATAGTGTTTGAAGTGAGGGTAGATAATTTTGAGGGAAGGGAGAAGCACCTGGCAGGGGCACCAGAAGGACTTCTGGAGTTCTAGAAATGTACTACTTCTTCATCTGGATAGTGGTTACCTACATCTGTTTACTTTATGAAAATCATTGATGTATACTTATCTATATGTAGGCTAATGGATCGGCTTTTTCACATGAATTCAATAAAAATAAAATATATGAAACAGTAAAATTATTTAGTCTCTGCATTTTTAATGTCAACTGTTGGTAGTTTTTCTCCCTCTATAGCAAAGAGGCAACCTTTTTCTTGATTTCATTCCTTGGCCTTGCATAACTGAAGTCTGTGGGGGGTTTTGTTTTTGTTTCTTAAGTAGACTCTGTACCCAATAGGGGGCTCAAATTCACCACCTGAGATCAAGAGTTGCTTGCTCTACCAATTCAGCCAACCTCTGAAATTTGTTCTTCAAATAAATTTTCAGGAAGTCTACCGGGGTGCCTGGGTGGCTCAGTCACTTAAGCGTTCCACTTTTGATTTCAGCTAAGGTCGTGATGTCACAGTTCGTGAGTTCCAGCCCCACATCAGGCTCTGTGCTGACAGTGCCAAGCCTACTTGGTATTCTCTCTTTCTCCCTCTCTCTACCCACCCCCCATGAACTTGCAAGCATGCTGTCTCTGAAAAAAAAATGAATTTTTTAAAAATTCTGTAAACTATATTTCTAATATATATATAGATATATCTACATCTATTATATCAATATCTATATATTTGGAAGTCTGACTCAACCCCACTTTTTGTCATCTTTCCATTTGCTTTTTCTATTTCAGTAGAGTTCTAGTAATAATTCCATTTGACCTTAAGATAAATGCATCATTAAACAAAGACCAAACCGTGTTAGCCTTATGTGTGACCTCATTCTATCTAACATCTAAGGAAAAACAGTTCTTGAAGAATGAAGAACTGCCTTGTTTCCTGAGAATGTGAAGCTTATGACTAAATAGATGCTCGTTGAAAAACAGCACAGAAGATAAGAGCATAGAGGGAGTTTATCCTGTCAGTACCACCATAGTGTGCCTCACACACTGCACATTGCTGCCCTACTGTCTCCCATAGCAGCACATAGTGGGAATGGTTTGGAAAAGACTTGGGATCTGGGATCATCAGATTGGGATTCAAGTTCTAGATCATACCAATAGTGTGCTCTTGAGCACATGTTCAGTCTCTCTGAACTTCAGTTGATTTCTCTAAAAATGGGAGTATGAAAATGTCTACATCACAAAACTTTTGTAAGGATTTCAATTACACAGATATATAAATGTCTCTGACGGAGTATTTAACACATCTAGATATTTAAAAGATGAAACTTTTTTTCTCTTTTCTGTTCTTCTTCTTTAGGCAAAAATATGTTGTTGCAATAGTTTGCAATTGTACTTGAACTATGGATTCACAGCCATCCGGCTTTGGAGATAAGCCCTGGGATTTTTCTTTAATAAATACATGTCAGGTCCATATATCTTTTCATACAGTCTTTTTTATTTTACTTTTTCTTTTCTTTCCTTCCGTTTAAAAAATGTTTACTTTTGAGGGAGAGAGAGAGCACAAGTAAACAAGGGACACAGAGAGAGAGAAGACACAGAGGATCAGAAACGGCTCCACGCTGACAGCAGAGAGCCCCAGCAGGGCTCAGACTCACAAACCACAAGATCTTGACCTGAACCAAAGTAGGATACTTAACCAGCTGAGCCACCAAGATCCCCCTTTTTTCTTTCTTTGTTTCTTTGTTTCTTTCTTTCCTTTTTTTTTTTTTTGCCTTTTTTTTCTTTTTGAATTTTCCAGATGAAATTTGTATTCTAAATCAGATGAGGAAATACTAATGATGTTTATTAAATTTCTTAAATGGGAAATAAAATATCTGAATATTTGTTCTAGCACCTTAAAAACATAGAGGTAAAGAGCACAGATGAGAACTTATTTTGTATTTTTAAGTCCTATTTTAAAGTTGCACAAATTTGCACAAACCTCTTTTTAAAACCTGGATGTCTTTATATTGTTTTATTTTTATTTATTTATTTTTTAAATGTTTATTTATTTTTGAGAGAGAAAGAGAGTACCCGTGGGGGAGGGGCATAATAGAGGAGGACAGAGGATCTGAAGCAAACTGCACTGACAGCAGAGAGCCGGATGCAGGGCTTGAACTCACAAATCCTTGAGATCATGACCTGAGACAAAGTGGTGGGCTTAACCAACTGAGCAACACAGGTGCACCTCATTATACTGTTTTAAAAAAAATGCACATTTGGCCACTTTTGATTGTAACCAGTTGAATCTGGCCTTAAAAATAATGTGTTCCTCTCATCAAGATTAAAAGCTTCTGCACAGCCAAGGAAACAACCCAGAAAATTAATAGGCAACCAACGGAATGGGAAAAGATAGTTGCAAATAACATATCAGATAAAGGGTTAATATCCAGAATATATAAGGAACTCACCAAACTACACGCCCGAAACACAAACAACCCAGTGAAGACATGGGCAGAAGATATGAACAGACACTTCTCCAAAGAGGACATCCAGATGGCCACCAGACACATGAAACGATGCTCAGCATCCCTCCTCATCAGGGAAATACAAATCAAAACCACACTGAGATACCACCTCACGCCAGTCAGAGTGGCTAAAATGAGCCAATCAGAGAACTCTAGATGCTGGCGAGGATGTGGAGAAACGGGCACCCTCCTACACTGTTGGTGGGAATGTAAACTGGTACAGCCCCTCTGGAAAACAGTGTGGAGGTTCCTCAGGAAACTAACAATAGAACTCCCCTAGGACCCAGCAATAGCACTGCTAGGAATTTACCCAAGGGATCCAGAAATGCTGATGCATAGGAGCACATGTACCCCAATGTTCATAGCAGCACTCTCCACAATAGCTAAAACATGGAAAGAGCCTAAGTGTCCATCAACAGATGAATGGATCAAGAAGATGTGGTTTATCTATCATGGAATACCATGGCAATGAGAAACAATGAAATCTGGCCATGTGTAGCAACATGGATGGACCTTGAGGGTGTTATGCTGAGCGAAATAAGTCAGGCAGAGAAGGACAAATATCATATGTGTGCACGTATAGGAGGATTAGGAGGAACTTGACAGAGGACCAAGGGGGAGAAGAAGGGCGGAAATGGTGGGGGAAAGGGAGAGAGGCAAACCATGAGAGACTCTTGAATGCTGACAAAAACTGAGGACTGGTGGATGTGGGGGGGGAGGAGGGGTGGGCATGGAGGAGGGCACTTGTGGGGATGAGCACTGGGTGTTATGTGGAAACTAATTTGACAATAAACTATTTGTAAAAAAAAATAAAATAAAATAAAAATTAAAAAAATAATAATAATGTGTTCCCGGGGTGCCATACAACTTTTAGGATTATTTGTTTTGGTTCTCTGAAAAATTATGTTGGTTTTTGTTAGGAATTGCATTGAGTCTCTAGATTGATTTGGGTAGTATGGACATTTTAACAATATTAATTCTTCAAATCCATGAGCACGAAATAGGATTCCATTTGTTAGTGTCACCTTCAATTTCTTTCATCAGTATTTTATAGCTTTCAATCTAAATTTCTTTCACTTCCTACGGGCGCCTGGGTGGCTTAGTCGGTTAAGCGTCCGACTTTCGCTTAGGTCATGATTTCGTGGTTCGTGGGTTCGAGCCCCGCGTCGGCCTCTGTGCTGACTGCCAGCTCAGAGCCTGGAGCCTGTTTCAGTCTGTGACTCCCTCTCTCTCTGACCCTCCCCTACTCACTCTGTCTCTCTCTCTCTCCTAGAAATAAATAAAACATTAAAAAAAAAGTTAAATTTCTTTCACTTCCTTGATTAAGTTTATTCCTAAGTATTTTAGTCTTTTTGGTGCAGTTGCAAATGGGATTGTTTTCTTAATTTCTCCTTCTGCCACCTCATTATTATTAGTGCACAAAAATGCACCTGTTTGCTGTATATTAATTTTGTATCCTGTAACTTTACTGAATTCATTTATTAGTCCTAACAGTTTCTTTATGTAGTCTAAATTTAGAGTTTTCTATGTAGAGTATTATGACATCTAGAAATAATGAGAGTTTTACTTCTTTCTTTTTACCAAATTGTGATGCCTTTTATTTCTTTTTGTTGTCTGGTTGCTGTGGTTATTACTTGCAGTACTATGTCGAATAAAAGTGGTGAAAGTGGACTTTCTTGTCTTTGTTCTTGATCTTAGAGGAAAAGCTCTCAGTCTTTCACCATTGAGTATAAGGGTAGCTCTGAGCTTTTCATATATGGCCTTTATTATGTTGCACTATGTTCCCCCTAAAGCCCACTTTTTTGATTTTTTATCATGAATGGATGTCATTCTTTGGCAAATGCTTTTTCTATATCTGTTGAGATTATTATATTCTTTTCATCCTTTCTTTTGATAATGTGATGTGTTACTTTCATTTGCAAATATTGAACTCCTGGAGGGGACTATAGTATTGATCTATCTCCTCATTTTAAAACTAAAAAAAAAAAAAATACAAAGGCAAAGCAATTTTCAAGTTGGCATTGAAAGTTACAATTTAATGAATCAATCCTACTCTTCTCTGAGTTCTAATGGGTAGAAAGTAGGCACAAACACTGGAAAAAGCTCGGAGCCAGTGTGTTTATGTCTGGTAAAGCTGGATTAGAAGCCCTTACAGGAAATGAGGTTCAAATTTCAGTGTTCTGTAACTGAATCACTAAACTGAGACTCTGGGGCCCTTCTGTTGGTGGAATTGGTTCTGCAAAGCTGATTCCACATACACTTGCCCTGCCAGCTCCCTGGAGAAATGAGGTCTGTATGTCAAACTCAGACATGCAGAATGCACTTTAAGGGAGAAAAATGAGTCCTGGTCACTTCTTCCCAATGATCCTTCTCAGGCATATTCCTTGACTCCCCTCAAAGCAGCACATCCTCTGTAGATGAGCAGCTGCTTTTAAAATGCCAAGTTTCACCCAAGGGGTATAGGAATGCTGATGCATAGGAGCACATGGACCCCAATGTTCATAGCAGCACTCTCCACAATAGCCAAAATATGGAAAAAGCCTGAGTGCCCATCAACAGATGAATGGATCAAGAAGATGTGGTTTATCTATACGATGGAATACTACATGGCAATAAGAAAGAATGAAATCTGGCCATGTGTAGCAACATGGATGGACCTTGAGGGTGTATGCTGAGCGAAATAAGTCAGGCAGAGAAGGACAGCTACCATATGTTTGCACGGATAGGAGGATTAGGAGGAACTTAACGGAGGACCATGGGGGAGAAGAAGGGGGGAAATGGTGGGGGAGAGGCAAACCATGAGAGACTCTTGAATAATGAGAACAAACTGAGGACTGATGGGTGGGGGGGAGGGAGGAGATGGGTATGGAGGAGGGCACTTGTGGGGATGAACACTGGGTGTTATATGGAAATCAACCTGACAATAAACTATTTGTAAAAAAAAAAAAAAAGGGAAATTAGATCTGAGATACCATAAAAAATAAATAAAAAATAAAATGCCAAGTTTTATTTTAAATAAAATTAAATTTGCTATGTAATCATGCATAGAATATTAATTTGTTAAACCTGCTTTATTGCATTATTTACATCATATCAAGGAAAATGTAGTCAGGGAGAAGTATTCCCTCTGCCCTTCCAGGTCTTTCTAACAATACTAAGAATCAAATTGACACAAGACAGATTAATGGAAGAAAACATAAATTAATGGCATATATACAGGGAATGCACACAGATATGAAAATTCCAAAGAAAGGCAACATGATATTTATATGAGCTAAGATGAGGGTTAAGGGTCTGAGGATACCAAAAGGTGAAAGACCTTTAGCAAGGAGGTGCTTGGACAACAAACGTTGCCCTGTACTGTAGATAGGTTTCCTAAGTAAGGAGGAAACTTTTCTAATAGTTCTCTTCCTGGTGTAAGTTGGGCAGTTGAGGGGGAGGCAAAGAGCTTTTCCTGAATCTGCTGGGTTTGCTTGCTTTTAACTCAAAATAATCTGCATACCGGGGCGCCTGGGTGGCTCAGTCCGTTAAGCTTCCGACTTCGGCTCAGGTCATGATCTCACGGTTGGTGGGTTCCAGCCCTGTGTCGGGCTCTGTGCTGACAGCTAGCTCAGAGCCTGGAGCCTGCCTCGGATTCTGTGTCTCCCTCTCTCTCTGACTTTCCCCTGCTCACACTGTCTCTCTCTCTCAGAAATAAACAAAACGTTAAAAAATTAAAAAAATAATAATCTGCATACCACTGTAGCCCATTTTGGGGAAGCCTGCCTTTGGCACCTACATAACTTTGATAGTCTCCCAATGCTTACCGACTTTTCTGTTATGATCAGTGCTGATATTAATGTATGTGATTTTTGTATGTATGTATTAAATATTAAAATATGTCTCACTCATTATCAGGGAAATACAAATCAAAACTATAAGAGATATTACCTCACACCAATCAGAATGGCTCAAATGAACAACACAGGAAAAACAGATGTTGGTGAGGATACAAAGATATGAAAAATAAGCTTAGGAATTCCCTGAGCTTGCACCGATGGATTAACAAGGCATAAAAAAATAGAAAGTCACAGAATGAATGCATCCAAGATTAGAGAAACAGGGCAAAGGCCCCCAGTATAGGACAAAGGTATAGGAACAGGAAATCCAGGATATCAGGGCTTGATCCCTGACCCTGAAATCATGACCTGGGCCAAAATCAAGAGTTGGACCCTTAACCAACTAAGCCACCCAGGCACCCCAAGTAACTGGAGTTTAAATAAAAATTTGAAAAGAAAAAAATTAGAGAATAAATAAATATTGAAATGTATCAGCATTTAGAAGATGTAGATAACTCAATTGAATGAATCAATTATTGAGTGAATAATTGAGTGAATCAATATTTTTCAAATGACCAATATATGAAGTTATAAAATCAAGCCTGAATAAAAGATCCCGTCAAATTTCAAAATAGACTTTGGATCCTAATGTAACAGAGTACAAAGGATTCATTGATATGGTTTACAATTAATTAAATTAATTGTAAACAATTAATATCTACAAGGATTTTTATTATTTTTATTTGTTTTAAAGATTTATTTAATTTTTTTAATATCTCTTTTTTTATTTATTTCTAGGAGAGAGAGAGAGAGACAGAGAGACAGAGTGAGCAGGGGAGGGTCAGAGAGAGAGGGAGTCACAGACTGAAACAGGCTCCAGGCTCTGAGCTGGCAGTCAGCACAGAGCCCGACGCTGGGCTCGAACCCACGAACCGCGAGATCATGACCTAAGCGAAAGTCGGACGCTTAACCGACTAAGCCACCCAGGCGCCCTTTAAAGATTTTATTTTTAAGCAATCTCTACCCTCAACATAGGGCTCAAATGCACAACCTTGAGATCAAGAGTCACATGCTCCACCAACTGAGCCAGCCAGGCACCCCTTCACAATGAGTTTTAAAGACTATTAATATATTCCTCCCTTTTCCAAATACTTATCTGTGTGAGGTTGGATTTTCTTCATATCTTCAATCGAAACAACATAGAAAACACATTGAATGCAGAAGTGGATATGAGAATCCCAGTGGTCCTCTTTTAAGTCACGCATTAAAGAGATGTGCAAAAATGCAAAAAAAAAAAAAAAAAGAAATTACTTTTCTCACAAGCTTTTTAAAAAGATAAGTATTTTTCGGGGCACCTGGGTGGCTCAGTAGGTTAAGGGCCGACTTCGGCTCAGGTCATGATCACTGATCACTTGGTTCATGGGTTCAAGCCCTGCATCAGGCTCTGTGCTGACAGCTCAGAGCCTGGAGGCTGCTTCAGATTCTGTGTCTCCTTCTCTTTCTACACTTCCCCTGCTCATACTCTGTCTTTCAAAAATATATAAACATTATATATATATATATATATATATATATATATATATATATATATAATGTATGTGTATATATATATATATGTATGTATGTATATGTATGTATGTGTATATAATGTATGTATATATATATATATATATATATATATATGTATGTATGTATAACTATTTTTCATTTTAAAAGTATGTTCATAGGGGCGCCTGGGTGGCTTAGTCGGTTAAGCGTCCGACTTTCGCTTAGGTCATGATCTCGCGGTTCGTGGTTTCGAGCCCCGCGTCGGGCTCTGTGCTGACTGCCAGCTCAGAGCCTGGAGCCTATTTCAGTCTGTGACTCCCTCTCTCTCTGACCCTCCCCTGCTCACGCTGTCTCTCTCTCTCTCCCTGCTAGAAATAAATAAATAAAAAAAACAGTAAAAAAAAATTTTTTTAAGTATGTTCATATAAGATAGGTTTACTAATAATACTTTAAGTGAATTAATAACTATATCAAACTTTAAAATTTCTAATATTGTAAATATTAATACACATAAACCACATAAACAAAAGCTCTTTGATATCTTCAATAATTTTTCAAGTGTAAAAAGAATCTTGAGAGCAAGAAGTTTGAGAATTGGAATCCAAGGAATGCCACAGGCTGTCCTCCAGCTGATAGGCCACAAGGGGGCAGTATGCTCTCTAGTAATCACCCACAGGGGTCTTCCCACATCCCTGTCCACCCCATTTCCCACTTCCTTTCCTTCTCTGCACTCTCCTGCAGCTGCACAATCTCTTAATGACAGAGAGTAAACCTCTAAACATGAGTTCCACCAAAACAAAGCCAGACACATATTGCTCTGCAAATGTTTATCAGATGTCTCATACGAAAAGTTTATCACCCAGGGCTGAGTACACAGGAGAATCCTCACTCCCAAAGAATTAGAAATCTAGTGATGAAGCCAGACCTAAAAGCCAGCAATTAGAGCACAAAATGGTGATGTTAATTTTCTATAAAGTACTGAATACTTCAAAGAGATTCTTGATAGGTAGAGGAAAGCCAACAAGGAGATACTGAGATACGTGCCAGGAATTTCTAGAAGGATCTGGAACCATAGGGACATAAGGACAAACATCAGGTTCTGCGAGAGATAAGAAAGGAGGGATTGGAAAAACAGAAGCCAAGAAACAGGAAAGGGAACATGGGATTTTTCTCAGAAGTCAGGTGGAAGGAGGGCAGGAGAATGTTTGACTTGGTAGTGCTGCAGGTGGAGATCTAATGAGCCTATGTACGGGAGTGGCCTCACTATGGACATGGGGGCAGGGGCCAGTCTGCAGGGAGCAGGCCATCTCAGAGAACTCAGGACCTGGGTCAGCGAAGACCAAGGGCAAGCTAGGCGGCAGTCAAGCTTACTGTTCACTAGCCCAAAGGTGCAGGACACTGGTTTGACTTTACCCGTGGCCATCCTAATGTACCATAGACACAAAATGAGCAGTGGAGGAGGGACAAGGGTGTCAGGAGGCCTGTGGTCAGGAGCCCAGATCCAGAAATTTCCACAGAAAATCAGAGCATCTGGGAGTCCTGAGCTGAGAGGAAGGGAAGGAGGGGATTGAGGATGAAGAGGGATATGAAGGAACAACAAGTGGTTGTATGGCCAGGAAGGGGCCATCTGCTCTGTGGGGAGAGGGAGCCTGACTTCCTTTTCTGGGAGAGCCACAGGTGAAGCAGGGGAGGGATGAGACAGGGTCCTGGAGCCCTCAGGCATGTGGTATTAGTGGAGAACTGTCCTCCCCCACCTCCCCACCCCTGATTCCAGCCAAGCCTGGAGTCAGCACTGGAAATGACTAAAGGACGTCTGATCTAGCCTCCTCACTTAGTGGATGAGAAAATGGAGTCCCAGACATGGGAATGAATGATTTCCAAAGCCGACCCAACAAGTCTGGCAGAGCTAAGAATGGAACCCAGCTCTTGGCTCCCCATCTGCCATGAGCTATCACCCAGGATTCCACAAGCAAATGAAAGCAGGGCCTGGGAAGGTCCTATTCTGTGCCTGGTTTCATGTCTCCCCCAATAACATCAACAACTTAGAAGGGGCAAACCTCCATGGGGCCAACATCAGGACAGCTAAACAGATGGGCAGAAATAGCCCCAGGTTTGGTCTGGGGTGTGGGGTAAAGAGTACAAAGACAGGACTAAAGCCAGAGGAGTCCCTGCTCACTTACTTGCTCATTTGTTTTAACGGATAAGGAAACCACATGCTTTTCTCCCAATGGCAACCTCTAGAGCCAAAAAACCTGCCCCTGATCATAGTAGAGGACAAGAATAGGCTGCCCCCAAATATGCCATTTTGGCATACTGAGAGCTGGTAGATAGAGAACTTTCCCTTCCCTTCATCATGCCCTAGTGGGAGGCTCTGAATCTCCCAAAGATCTCACTTCCCACTATCTGTATCCAGACCTCTGGCTTCTGGGCACTGAGGGGGTTGTGTAGGGTTGGAGTCCCAACTAGAGAACCCAGAAAAGGCTGCCTGGGTCAGGACCTCAACCACACAGCCCTGCCCTCCCCCAAGTCTGGGTGAGCCTGGGATCATGGGACCCACTTTGGCATTCTGACCTGAGGGGTCCCACTAGCAACATGGGGCCCCCAATGTGGACTCCCATCTGTTTCACAGCCTGTCCAGTCACTCACTGCCACCAACTGCTGATCTTATTCTCCTCGCCCACCATTTCTCTTTCATCCTGAATGGATGCTTCGGGGTCATAGTCAGTGCGTTGGTAGGAAACTCACAGGGTAACAGACTAGTCGTCATTTCACACCCGCTCATTTCTTCATTTATTCACGCACTCCCACATTTATTCATTCAACAAAGACTCATTTCATGCAACGCGTACCAAGCTATTCCCTTACTCCAACCTAAGACTGCAGACATGAACCAGGCAGCCAAGCAGCACTCCTGCCTGGAGGAGCCACAGCAGAGTAGTAGACGCAGACCTGAAGGTCAAGAACTACAAGGTTGAGGGGCACCTGGGTGGCTCAGTCGGTTAAGCGTCCAACTTCGGCTCAGGTCATGATCTCACGGTTTGTGGGTTCCAGCCCCACATGGGCTCTGTGCTGACTGCCGGCTCAGAGCCTGGAGCCTGTTTCAGAGTCTGTGTCTCCCTCTTTCTCTGACCCTCCCCTGCTCATGCTGCCTCTCCCTCTCTCTCAGAAATAAAGACATTTAAAAAATTAAAAAAAAAAAAGAGCTACAAGGTCGAGCAGAGGTCACACACTATCTGCCTGCAGCCACTCTTTGCTCAGCACACACCAGGCTTCACTGTTAATGTTTTTAATATTATTCAAAATTAGTTGACACATTTTATATGGAAGGCTTTTCACATATAGGAATTCATATTTGCTGGACCTCCCAAAGATAGGTTATTCTCAAGGTAGGTCCCATTATTATCCTACTTTACTGATAAAGTAAGGCACAGAGAGGTTATGTAAATTCCCAAAGGTCACACACCAGTCTGAACACTTAATCACTATTCCACATGCCATCCCAGCAGTGCAAGACAAGACATGCTCAGGGCCAAGGTGTTGCACACACAGGGGCTGCCTTGGGCTTTCAGAGGGCAGAGTGGTCAAGAGAACCAGGGGCAGAGAGGGGAGGCTTCATGAAGACTGAACATAAGGGCTGGTAGCAGTGGAAGAGGAGACTATCTTCCCTGATGGAAGGGGAGAGGTTGGAGGAAGCAAGGGGGAAAAGGGAGGAGCCCATAGTGGGCGCTCCATACATGCCTCCTGAGTCAAGGGGCCTGGTGCTAGTAAGGACATATCCATCAGCAATTGGGAGGTCTCCCAGATGCCCAGCGCAGGGCTGTGTGCTTGGGAAGACAGGAACACAAACAAGAACTCCACGTGAGGATGTACAGGCAACTGTCAGACAAACACAAAATGTGTAAACAACTGTGCTCCAGGAAAAGAAGTGCTGCGAGCCAGAGCGGTGTGGGAGCAATTTTCTGGGAGGAAGAGATTATTTCCAACTGAGAGAAACAGAGCAGGCTCCTGGATGAGGTGACATTTGAACTGAGCCAGGAGGGGCGGGTAGGACCACACCCTGTAGGGGGGAAGGGTACTCTGAGATAAGACCACGAAAGACAAAGGCCTGGAGGTACATGTGCCTGCAGGTGAGGGACCGGAGGAGACTGACAGAGCAGGGTGGGCCCTCTCCCAGAGGACTGTGTGTGCTGTGCTAAGCAGCTCAGCTTTCCCCTGCATGATGCGGAACCAGGGGAGCTTTGTGGTGGCAGGGGACAGGTGTTGCCTACCAAGAGGCTACATAAAAATATTTTTCGTCTAGGTTATTGTTCCAATGTGGACACGTCTCCCGCATTGGGAGCAGGGTTAGGAAGAGTAATGCTGATGACCTGTAGAAACCCATTCACCCTGAGGATTTCTCCTCAGACCTGGGAGGTGTAACGGGAATTGCCCTTAACCAGGAACCAGGATGTCTGAGCCCAGTTCCTGCTATATCCCTAATTCACTGTGTAGCTTTGCTCAGGTCCCTCTATGGGTGTCAGTTCCTTCATCTACAATACAAGCGGGCTGACCACCTCCAAGGGCCCTTTTCACCTCAACTCTCCCCATATTAAGCTAAGATCCTCATATCAGCCCCTTGGCCTCCTAAGAACACAGCACAGAGCCAGGCAGACACTGGAAAGCTCAGCCTTCCTTCCTGGGCTGTCACATGGGGGAGGCAGAGTGGGCCAGCATGCCTAGAGGTCCTAAGCCCCCACCCATCACTGGTTGATCCAGGGGGGAACGCTCAACCTGAAGGGGGCAGGGGAAAATGAAGGGTGCCAGAGGACAGGCAGATTGCTGGCTTGCTCAGGGAGTGCGTGGGGCTGGAGTGGAGGAGAAGTGAGCTTACCAACCACTTTCTTCCCAAACCAGCTCCAGGCCCAGGGCGGGGCATTTCACAAAAGGACACAAGAAGCTCTGTGAACATTTCCTGCCCCACTCCAGCCCCCTCCTGGCAGTACAGCTCGGCTCAAGGTTAGCTCACTGCTGGCTCAGCGAACAGTTTTCTCACAAGAGCTGAGTGTCTAGGCCAGGGACTTCCTATAAATGCTGGGTTCACCACATTGTCAGAGCCCTCAGTGTGGCTTCTCAGCCTGGGGAAGTGAGGTGCCAACTTCCCTAGGCAGGAGCCAGCATGCCAGTTCTTCCTTTTCTCCATGACCCCACCCCCAACAAAAACTCTTTAAACCTTTATTCTGGAAGGTCTCTTTGATTGACACACCCATATTAAAACTTCCTTCACATTTTCTTAGGTCATGTTTTGCTACAGCCTTCTGCCTTCAACTGCTCTGTTTTCTGGCATTCTCCAGATATTTAAAAAAGCATTTGTCTCATGTGTGGGACGGGATCTGCTTCCAATTCAGTTGTAGCCTATGCTTTCTTTTTATTCTGGGTATCTCCCTTCATTTCAGAGAGCAGCCAATAGGAGGTGCCATTTTCTTCTAAGCACCCCAACACTTGTTTCTCCACCATGCAGGGAGAGTCCCTGCTCCAGCAACCAGGGCTCCCAGGTGGCTTTTATTAGATGACCCCTTGACAAGCCCTCAGAACCCTCCCTGGAAGGGCAGGCAGGGCAGTTGAGGGAACTTGAAACTTGCCTTTGGGAGGACTTCTGCCTATTGGGTAAGTTAACACTTGCAAATAGGCAGATGTCTTGTCCCTCAAGAGCCCAGTTCTGGGACTCTTGGCCTGTGGCCAGGTCCCTGGCTACACTGCACTTCCTGGCCTGCGTGTGTACAGTATGCACCCATTTGTTTGACCAGAGGTGTACAGGGCCCTGCACACCTGTGTAGCTGGAGCCTGGACCCAACCACTTGCACATTAACCCTGAAGTGGTAGATGTAAATTGGCAACAGTTAATCCCTGTTTAGACTTGCTGCCTGATGGAGTCCCAGGCCTCTCTGGCAACCAGGGCACGGAGTGTCTCTTACTGGAAGTTACAGCTGCCAGTGGCCCCACACAAGCAAGGTGCCCAGTGTTCTCCCTCTCTGCCTTCTGGAGTTATATGCTCATTTGGGTAGGACAGGTTTGGGGATTATACAGATGTCTGGTTCTCCCAAGATCCTGATTGTGTGTCCTAGTGTCTCCTGATCTCTATTCTGCTCCAGGTCCCTGACTATCATAACCTTCATGGCCCCAGTACATGCAGCTCACACCCCATCACCAGGCTGCAGCTTGGGTAGCTGCTGCCCACTGCAGGCCAAAAGAGATGAAAGGCCAGCTCCAATTACCTACATAGTCTCCAGCATGGAGGGCACTCATGCACCTAGAGTCACCCTGAGGCAGCAGCAACAAACCAATGACAGTCAGTCCTCACTGGGATCTGCTGCCTGAAGGGTCCCATGCTTCTCCATAACAAAGAGTTCCCAGGTGTCTCTTATTACATGGTACCCTACCAGCCTTCAGGACCGCAGAGGCAAGAGAGTCAAGGAACCTCAAGGCCCACATTCAGGGGAACCACTGCCTCTTTTCTAGGTCAGGGCATGGGATTAGCAGAAACCTTGTCTCTCAAGAACTCTCTCTTAGGATCCAGCCTATCCCAATACTTGCCCTGTCAAGATCCCTGGCTACTCTGCATTACTCAGCTTGGGCATGCCCAGCACTCTCCTTTCAGCTGACTTGAGGCACTAGGGGCACCGTAGGTCTGTGCAGCTGGTGCCGTATGGTCTCCAATGTGGTGGGACCACATGCAAGTCCCCACTGTGGTGGGGCCCACACACCTACAAGCATCCTGAGCTTTAGGGGGTACTAGATATATGCCAACTTCTAAGCACTAACCTCCACAAATTCTCATATTTTTCACAAAAGACGCAAGGGCCAGGAAGAGCCAGGCAACTGACTAAAATAGCCCCACCCCAATATGCGATACCTGGGAGTACTGAGTGCTGGAGAAGCCTTGGACTCCATCAAGCAACCAGTCCAAAAGGGACTCTCACCCTTCAAAAGCTGCCTCAGAAAACTTGAGGGTGTTGACTCCCTCCACCCTGGAGGCTACGCAGGTGCTTGGGAGCCAGCCTGAGCTACATAGGCCTGCCCAAGGCAGGCTGACCAGGGGTTTACTAAGCATGCACATGCTGTGCAGAAACAGGACAGGAAATGGGAGAGGCTGGTCACCGGAGCAGGCTTTTTGGGCTACAAGGCCATCTGCCTAATTCCAAGCCCTAATTACACAAATCAGATTGCCCCTGAAGATGGAGAGAACTATCTTGCCAGGGGCAGAGCCAGACAGGCTGGCCAGAGTGTCTTCCAGTAAGACAGAATTGGAAGCCTTGATAGCTGGACAAGCCTGGGACCCCACTCAGAGTTAGTCCAAACAGACTATTGTAAGTTTGAAACTGCAGCCTCATTGGAGCATCACAGTCCCTGATATCAAACTATACTACAAAGCTACAGTAATCAAAACAGTGTGGCACACAGACACATGCATTAATAGAATGAATAGAGCCCAGGAAAAATCCATGCATATAATGGTCAATAAATTTTGACAAGGGAAGCAAGAATATACATTTGGGAAAAGATGCTGTCTTCAGCAAAGGGTGTTGGAAACACTGGACAGTTACATGCAAAAGAGTGAAACTGGACCACTATGTTACACTGTACCCAAAAATACATTCAAAATGAATTACAGATTTAACTGTAAGATCCAAAACCGTAAAACTCCTAAGAGAAAATATAGGCAGGAAGCTCTTTGACATTGGTCCTAGCAATATTTTTTTGGACCAGTCACCTCGGGCAATGGCAACAGAAGCTAAAATAAAACAAATGGGTTAACATCAATCTGAAAAGCTTTCGCACAACAAAGGAAACCATCAACAAAATGAAAAAGGCAACTCAGTGAATGGGAGAAAACATTTGCCAGTTGTACATCCAGTACAGGGTTAATGTCCAGAATATATAAAGAATTTGTACAACTTAATGTCAAAACTACAAATAACCCAATTAAAAACCGAGCAGAAGGCTTGAATAAAATTTTTTCCAAAGAAAACACAGGTACCCAACAGGCTCATGAAAAGATGTTCAACACCACTGATCATCAGGGAAATGTAAACCGAAACCACAATGACATATCACTCCCTACTTGTCAGATTTGCTATTATCAAAAAGACAAAAAATAACAAGTGTTGGGAGGGATGTGGAGACAATGGAACCCTCATACACTGTTAGTGGGAATATTAGTAGATGCAGCCACTGTGGAAAATATTATGGAGGTCCCTCACAAAACTAAAAATAGAAATACCATATGATCCAGTAGTTTCATCACTGGAACAAAATCCAAAGAGATATATGCATCCTTGTGTTTATTGCAGCATTATTTACAATAGCCAAGATATGGATGCAACCCTTTGTCCATCAATAAATGAATTAAGAAGATGTGGTATATATACATAATATAATACTACTCGGCTATGAAAATGAATGAAATCTTTAACATTTGCAAGAGCATGGATGGGCCTAAGTGTATTATGCTAAGTGAAATAAGTCAGACAAAGACAAGTAGAGTATGATTTCACTTATATGTGGGATCTAAAATCAAAACAAACAAAGCAAAACAGAAACAGATTCATAGATACAGGGAAGAAGCTGTTGGCTATCAGAGGAGGAGGGAGTCATGGTGGATGAAACAGGTGAAGGGGATTAAGTACAAACGTTCAATTATATAATAAATAGGCCATGAGGATATAGTATACTTTGGGGAATACAGTCTATGTAATTAGAATAACTTTGTATGGTGACAGAATGTAACTTGACTTTTCCCAACGATGATTTCATAATATATAAAAATACTGAATCACTATGATGTGCACTTCAAACTAATAAGATATTGTATGTCAATTTTAATTCAATAAAATTTTTAATTAAATTTGAAAAATAAAACTGCTACCTCAAAAAGATTCTGGAGGTGGGCTCCCTTCGCCATGAATACTATGTAGGTGCTCTGGACCCAAGTGCCCAAGACCTACTAAAGGAGAGTGCACTGCTAATGCAGGGCTGCTCGCCCTAGGTCTGCCAGGGATCTAGAACAGGGCAAGAGTTTGCAGATGTGAGTAACAAGAGGTGGCTCTCAGGGTCTAAGGGGTTTATATAGTCACATGCCTTATATGCACAAACGAGCATTGCCCACCTTAGGCACAGCTGGAGGATACTGGACTAGCCACGGCAGGGAAGGGCAACTGACTGGCAATTGCTCCAATAAGAGACAATTCAGCTGTCTGGCAAGGGAGACACCTGGTACCCAATCAGGGAATAGGTCCAAATATACTGTGCATGTACTGTGCATGCAAGGCTGTGAAGTTCAAGGTTGCCAGGGAACTGGAAAACAGTGAGGGTCTGGAGAGGCTGGGTCATAGGATTAGTCTCTAGGGCTATAAGGAGTATGTCTAATCGCAAGACAACCTGCATAAGTGAGCATATTTTTCCTGAAGACACAGCTGGAAGATATTGGACTATATTTCCAGGGTGGTGAAAGTTGGATGAACAGTGAGTTATTCTTCCAATAAGAGAACTCCAGGGTCCTTGGTTCAGAAGAGTCCTTGACCTGATCAGGCAGCAAGTTCAAAGAACTGACTCTCACCAATTTGCAGCCACTGCCTCAGGGGGATTTTGGGGAGAGTGAGCTGGGGACTATATACCGAAATTCTGGGCCCAAGGGCCTTCACACCTGTTTGTGCTACCTTGTAAGTCTATGAGCCCCAGAAGAAGCTGACAGCTTCTCAGAGTGAAGTCACCCATTTCCCATTCTTGGTTGGCTTCATCCATTTTTATTCACCACAAGTGCCTCCAAGTTGGGGTGCGTGGCCCTGTCATGGGAAAGAACTAATTGGATATGCCCCCACTACACTGCCCTAGGACCTCCAGTGGAGGCTCCATGGGGCAAGGACCTGGAGTTTGTTTACCATGCAGTCAGAGGAGGGCCTGTTTCCAAACAGGCATCCATAAATGCTCTGTGAAGGATGTATGTTCCCCAGGGGTCTGGGGAGGAGAGGATCAGGAGCTCGACTGTGGATTCTTATGTTTTCAGTCCTAGAGGAACCCCAGAATGCGGGCAGTGTGAGAAGTTCTTCAAATCTGCTGTCCTTAAGAATACTTATTCTAGCTTCTGTTTAGAACCAGGCAAAAGTTGCACCAGTGGAGCATGCAACTCTTGATGTTGGGGTTGTAAGTTCAAGCCCCACGTTGGGTGTATACATTACTTAAAAACAAAATCTTTTTAAAAAGTTTTAAAGTCTTTTTAAAGTCTAGAGGGCCTTACCTGGAAAGACACAGAGTTCCGCATCCCACCCAGGGGGCAGTATGGCCACCTCAGTTGAGAGTGCTGGTGGTGGGGAGGGGGCAAATGAGAAAACTGGAGAGAAGGTGAGGGTAGGCAACCTGGAATGAGGGAGAGAGGGAGAGAGGGGGAATGAGTGAAAGGGAGTGAGACAGGGCAGAGAGAAGGAGGGAGGGAAGGAGGGAAGAAAGAGGGAAAAGAAAAGGAGGGAGGGAGAAATTGGTTCAACTCTAGCTGCTACAACCTCAAATTCTGAGATTCCAGCACAACACTAGGTTGTGAGGGCGCACAATGATCTGGTCATGGTGCAACTCTTGTAACTGTAGCAGCTTAGGTTTGAATTTGAATCCTAACAGAGAAAGGACTCCCTGTGCAAGAGCAAGAGATTCTACATTTTGAACTTGGTGGCTTCCCCTTTCTGTCCATGGAGCAGGAGGGCAAGACGGCCCAGGGACAGAACCCTGGAAGACTCGCGGTCAGGGGCCCTCAATGCCTGGAGTCGGCAGTCCTTCCTGCCCCCTGCCCTCTTCTGATCTCTCACTTGGGGGCTCCTGGGGTCATGAGTCCTACCTGCATGGGCCTCTAGGGACCCCTGGGCTTGAAAAAACAAGGACTCCTGCTGGTCTCTATTTCCCTGTCATAAGCTGTGTGTACTCATCTAAGACCCCTGTGCTGAGGTGACCAAAATAGGCAATTTCCTGTCTGTCATTGCTCATCTCTGACCAAAAATCCAGGGTGTCACAGACTATGAGTCTGGAGTTCTCTCTTATCCAGCAAGAGAGCAGATGTAGAATTGAATGAATACAAGAGATGCTAATGTCCGGGAGGAGACAAGAGCCCTGAACAGAGGTCTCATCTCTGTACTTATTGAGCTCTCAAGATCTTACACCTGTGGTGAACGTGAAGCAAACACTCAGAGAGTAGTCATTAACTTGTGTGATTAAGAAGCAAAGGATCTGGTGGGCAAGTGGTGTTTGTGATCAAGGTACATTGGCGTCAAATAGGAAAGCACTTTCCTGCAGGTGATATAAGGAGTTACTTGCGATCCCATTATAATATCTCACTGGCTAACCCAGGGTGCTCTTTCCCCATGGTGGCGGCTTTCTGCCCTAAACTTTTTTCTAATCCATTTATGTAAGTAGAATCTATTTCCCCTGTGGCAAGTGTAGGCTCCTACAGCAGGCCCAAGTATCTTTCAAAATTGAAAGTGAGCAAAAATCGTATGGTAAAGAACAAATAAATCTAGGAAAATTCAAGCGACATCTCTGGAATACTTCCACAGGCTGGAAAGTTATTTGGTGGGAAACTAGACCCCTATGCTGCCTGATTTATAAAAGCTATGTTCCCATTCAGTACACCTAGGGCTACCCTTTTCCTACAACCCACATCCCACCCCCTGTCCTCATCTTCCCTCCCACATTGCTCATCCAACCAATGGGTTCCTCAGCTGCTGCAGTGCAAGTGACTTCAGAATCCCTCCCATTTTTGGCATCAGCGGATCCGGGCACTGTTGGGAAGCAGCTTACAGTGGGTTTCTGCCCTCTGCTCTGGGTTCCTTTTGGGGGAAAGGAATTCTGGAATCCTATCTTTTGCCTATCCCAAACGTTTTTAAGTAAAGAAAGAGTTGTAAAACAATCTATAGGAATTATGCCATTGATATGGGGGAAAAAAGGCTATGTGTGATGTATGTAAACAGCTGGATTCTACCTCAAAGTACTACTTGGTGTCTTTTCTGAACAGATCAATACTACTTCGCTTTCATAATATCTCAGGGACCATTTTTTCCCTTCCCCCCACACTATCGAGAATACAAATAAGGATTCATGGTAAGATGCAGCTGGCTAAAGTGAGGGATAGAAAGGTGTTGGCTTGAAAAGGAAGGTTTGGTTTGTTTGTCTGCTTGCTTGCCTTTCTTGCCGGCTGACTGGGGAGCAGGAGAAGCTGGAACAGGTGACCTACTTGTGTCTCATAAACAGAGAGCAAGGAGTGGAATTACGTGATCCATAAGGGTGCCTCTGGGCTCAGGGGGTAAGATGATGCTTCAGGAGAATCATGAATGTGGCTGGAAGTGAACTCAACACCAAGCTGATTTCCAAGGAACCCTTCCTTTCTTCCTCCCTTCCCCCATATCTCTCTGTCACTCTGTCTCTCCCTACATCCCCCTCCCCCATAGTCCTGCATCTTCCCCTTCCCTCCCCAGCACTGTTAGAAATAGACTCTGGCCAATTTGATCTAAAATATACTTAATTTCAGGAATATTTGTAGTTCAGAGGATCTCCAGGAAACTAGAGAATCAGGGTACGCAAAGAAGGAAGAATAGTAAAGTCAACCAAATAGAGCTACACACAAAACCACACTCAGCATCATCTGAGAAGGGTATTCGTGCCCCCTACTGAGCGATAAACCCTGTGGCTTTGCACAGGTGACCTACACCCTGGATTCCAAACACCACCAATGGCTCCGTGACTTTTGCTGCCCCTGGATGGTGTTACCCTGGACTTGGGGAGATTATTATGTTGAAAGGGCCAGAAGGATTATCCCCAGTGCATGCTCCTTGAGTCTCTCAACTCATGTTAAAAGCTGGAATAGTCATCTCTGATTGCGATTGTCTAGGTCTGAGTAATATACCCATATCTTAGCTTTTAGAGAAACTGTAAAAGCATGTATGTGGTCCTTCAAGTTTCAGAAAGTGAGAAATTTCTCATATGTGGAAAGTAGATTCAGATATAGATGGCCCATATGTAACAAAAGATCTTCATATGCCCAATACCCTGCAGTTAGTCTTGTGGAGAACATATAAATCCAGTCCCAATACCTCCCGCCGATCCTCTCCCAAATACACCTCCTTGCACAACCCAACTTCAGACACTGATAATAATATAATATCTTGAGCAGAAGGTGAGAGCTTAGAATCTATATATGGGGATGGTTGATTCAACATTCATTATTATTTAAATTATTTGCAATGAGACTTGAAAATTTTTAAAGTTCCCATTTCTGGGAATAGAGCATTGTTCTAAAGCCATGGCTACAAGTAGATGCTAGAGCATGTTTTAAATCATATGTATCCATCAATGACCCCTGTAGAAGTTTCCTATTGCTACTTTTGAAACAGATTACCACAAACTTAGTGGCTTAAACAACATAATGTTATACTTATGGTTCTGGAGATCAGAAATCTAAAATGAGTCTCACTGCACTAAATCAATATGGCAGCAAGGTTGAGTTGCTTTCTGGAGGCTCCAGGGAGAATGTTTACTTGCCTCTTCCAGCTTCTAGAGATGCCTATATTTTTGGCTCATAGCCCCTTCCATCCCCAAAGCTAGCTATGGCTGATCAATTACTTTCACATCACATAGACCTTTGTGGTTACATTGGACCCTCTAAGATAATTTCTCCAGCTCAAGATTCTTCATTTAATCACATCTACAAAGACTCTTTAGCCATATAATGTAGCATATTCAGAAATTCGTGGGCTGAGGATGTGGACAACTGTAGGAAGAATTATCCTACCACAGCTACCCCTCTCTGTGAACACATTTCTACAAGCATGTCAGTCAGTACACACCCCTCACTCCTTAAAGTCAGCAAGTTGAAAGCAACTCAGTTCTCTGTTTTTTGAGTGCCAACCTTTCAGCAACTGACACCAACTAATTTATGTCCCTAACATTCAGTATTCCCTGATTTCCCAAAAATTCTACATAAGATCAGCAGTCTCTCCCACTCAGAGAGATTGTACATGATTGACAGGGATTTCTTTACTTAAGTAAGCAACAAATTAACTCTGTGCTTGTTATTGCAGAAATTATGAGGAGTCTTGTCATTTTTCAAAATGTTTCAATATCACATGTATACAGTTACCAAAAAAGAACAGAATGAAAGGGAAAATATAAAAGAAGACCATGCAAGTGTTGAGGCATTGGAATTGAAGAGAGAGAAGGAGAAAATCTGTGTGGAGAGGAATATGAGGATCCAGTGCCTGGGAAGTTCCTAGGAATAAAAGCTGGGAGCTACATGCAGTTTTACGGGGAACTGGACTAGAGGAGTATGGACTGAATATGTACCCCCCCCCAATTCATATGTTGAACTATAATTCCCAGTATGACTGTATTTGGAGAAAAGGGTCTTTACAGAAGATATTGAGGTTAAATGAAGTCATAGGCATGGGACCCTTGATCCAATAGCTTTGAAGTCCTTATAAAAAGAGATAGCAGTGACTTGAGTTCCCCTCCCTCTTGGCCCCTCTTTCCCAGCCCAAACACCCAGAAAAGGCCATGTGAGGACATAGGGATAAGAGGCTACCTGTGAGCCAGGAATAGAGCTCTCACTAAAAACTGAATTGCTCACCAATTCAGTTATCACTTGTGATATTGATCTTAGATTTCCAGCCTCCAGAAATGTGAGAAAATAGATGTCTGTTGAAGCCACCCAGTATGTGATATTCTGTTATGGCAGCCCAAACTGACTAACACAAAGGTTATCTAGCCATTGGCCTAGGCAGCTTATCTTACCTGGGCATTTCCAGAGTCGGACTCAGTTTTCTTCATACCCTGGAACTGGCACTCATAACCTAGTTTCCTCGTGTGAGGGCTGATCTGTGACTTTATTTGTTTTTAAGGTAAGTGAGCTCTATGACCAGTGTAAACACCCCAAGATCAAGAGTCCCATTCTTTACCAACTGAACCAGCCAGGTGCCCCTGATCACCTGGTTTGTGATTTCATAGCATAATTTACTGCATGTAGAAATAACCTAGGCCAATGATCTTCTTGGAATTACCTTTGGACAAGTTTGATGTCAAATATCAACCTAGAATGACCTGGGAGAACTGGATCCAGATTCTGCAGCATGACGCCATGAGCCCATGTAGCCTGCTCTTCCTATTCTCTTGGGAGATTTCTGTGCTTCTGACTCTCCAGAACCACAAGACAAATGTTCAGCTGCTGGTGAGAGACCTGGGCTTAACTCTGGGGAGACCCAGTTGAAAAGGAAAGAATCCCCAGAATTTGGGCATAGAGGTGGGGTGGGGGGGTTTAGATGATGTTACTGTGGGATGAAAGGAAGCTGTGGATGTGAGACCCTTAACCCACTTTTCTTTTGTATGATGTTCACACATATGTCTTATTGTGAGCAGCAGGTAGGACACTTCCAGCAATAGTAACAAAAACAAAATTAGTTTATAAAAGCAGGGATTCAGTGAAGCCATCAGGTTGGAATTCTTGGAAGCTCTTATGTAGATACCCACTCAGAAGAGCAGAAAGAGGACCCCAAAGCCCATGAAGAGTGAGGCCACCAGGCAGATGAGAAGTTCTTCATAGATATCCTAGGAACGCTTGGTGGAGGGAACCTCACAAATGAAAAACCAGGCAGTGAAGAATATGCACTGGCCAACAGCACCAGGGGCTGATGGGGAAGACGGTCGGTTCCAGGGCAGATGAATCTGCTCATGGTCTCTAGTTCCATTTTGCCAGGCTTGGGTAATCCACTAATCTAGCTTGTCTGCTCCATCCTGAAGTTTCCTTTTACACAGGTCAACACAGGAAAGGCTGTGCTGGCCTGAGAGAACAATGGGAGAACACTTTCCACCAGTGAGAAAAGCACAAATCTTTCTCTTTGGTCAGAACCTGGGAAGGGCAGCCTCCACAGCCACCTGTCCCCCAACCCCTCCCTGGCCAGGCCTGGGGAGAGCCTTAGACCAAGGCAGTGGTGGGATGCAGGGGTGACCAAAAGTCAGGAACACCTTCCCACTCAGGACATCTGACTACAAGATACCCATGCACTGGGAATGTAAACTGGTGCAGCCCCTCTGGAAAACAGTGTGGAGGTTCCTCAAAAAATTAACAATACAACTCCCCTATGACCCAGCAGTAGCACCGCTAGGAATTTACCCAAGGGATACAGGAGTGCTGATGCATAGGGGCACATGTTCCCCAATGTTCATAGCAGCACTCTCAACACTAGCCAAAACATGGAAAGAGCCTAAGTGTCCATCAACAGATGAATGGATCAAGAAGATGTGGTTTATCTATACGATGGAATATTACATGGCAATGAGAAAGAATGAAATCTGGCCATGTGTAGCAATATGGATGGAACTTGAGGGTGTTATGCTGAGCGAAATAAGTCAGACAGAGAAGGACAGCTACATATGTTTGCACGTATAGGAGGATTAGGAGGAACTTAATGGAGGACCATGGGGGAGAAGAAGGGGGAAAAAGGTGGGGGAGAAGGACAGAGGCAAACCATGAGAGACTCTTGAATGCTGAGAACAAACTGAGGACTGATGGGTGTGGAGGGGAGATGGACATGAAGGAGGGCACTTGTGGAGATGAGCACTGGGTGTTATATGGAAACCAACTTGACAGTAAACTATTTGTAAAAAAAAAAAAAAAAAAGATACCCACACACTGAGCACCTAGATTTTGTTACAGGGTGAGATTCAAGGGCAGGACTACAGCATCCCTTCTTGCCTCTTGAGAGAGGTACACAAGGATCACCAAGTTAAGGCAAGGGCAGATCCAGAGGAAACCATCTCACCTGCCCCATTTAGGCCCAGCTGAGTGTTCACAGCAAGAGGTGAGTGTGGTCCCAGGCGCAATGACTATGACACAGCCTTCCCTTCCTTTCCTCCACCTCTGCATCTTGGATGAGATTTCTGCAATCAGTCAGCCCTTAAAGGGGAAAAAAGTCATGTCTGTAAAACAAGGCAAAAAAACTACTCCAAAGAGAAGAGTACTTGGGCAACTTTATTGTCATTGATGGAGCACTTCTAGGGTTCTGATTTGCCTTTGTCTTGATTACACCTTAAGGCAGTGTCTTACTTTCACCAAAATGTTGAAATTAGGGATGCCTACGTGGTTGAGTCAGTTAAGCATCTGACTCTTGGTTTTGTCTCCAGTCATGATCTCATGGTTCATGGATTCGAGCCCGGAATTGGGCTATGTGCTCATAGTACAGAGCCTGCTTGAGACTCTGTCTCCATCTCTCTCTGTCCCTCTCCTGCTCACTTTCTCTCTCTCTCTATCTCTCTCTCTATCTCTCTCAAAAATAAACATTAAAAAAGAAAAAAATATATATTATATATATCTACAAAGTTAGTTGACACCTGAATTAATAGTGTTCCGGTAGCCAGAATAATGCCCCCTTCCCATTTTAATCCCTGGAGCCTGTGAATATGTTACATCACATAGCAAAATAGGACTTTGGTTTGGGCTTATGTTAAGGACCTTGAGGTGGGATTGTCTAGGTAGCCACATGGAATTACATGGGGCTTTTAAACTTGGAAGAGGCAGAAAAGGAGGACAGAATGATGCTGTGTGAGGACTTTACTTGATGTTACTGGTGTTGAAGATGATGAAGAGTCCACTAGCCAAGGAATGTGGGGGGGAGGGGAGCTATAAAAGCTGGAAAAGTAAAAGAAACAGATTGTCCTCTAGAGCCTCCAAAGGGAAGGCAGCCCAGTTGACACCTTGATTTTAGTCCAGGGAGATCCTTGTTGGACTCCTGATGCATAGAACGGTAAGATAATAAATGTGTATCCTTTGAAGACATAAGCTTATGGCAACTTGTAATGACAGCAGTAGAAACCACTACACATGTCTAGCTCATTCCCTTTAGCAGTGATAAGAACTGTGGGAGGTAATAAACCTTGTATAAATTCTTCAGGTTATCTGTCTTAGGTTGACAGATCAAGAACCAATTTAACATGTTTCAGTGTTACATTGGGTGACTGCCGTCTTCTTCCTTCCCATTCTTTCCTGTAGCATGTGCACCTCATTCTCTGCACAGAGCTCAACATGGTTCTTATGGGAATTATGCAAATTGGAAGCATGGCTGGTCACATAAATGTGGTTTTTTTCCTTTTTTTTTTTTTTGGTTTGTTTTTAAACTTACATCCAAGTTAGTTAGCATATAATGAGGCAATGAGTAGATTCTAGTGACTCATCCCTCATGTAGAACACCTAGTGCTCATCCCAACAAGTGTTTTACTTAATGCCCCTTAGCCATTATCCCATCTCCCTACCTGCAACCTCTCCAGCAACCTTCAGTTTGTTCTCTATATTTACGAGTCTCTTGTGTTTTCTCCCCCTGCCTGTTTGTATATTATTTTTGCTCCCCTTCCCTTATGTTCATCTGTTTTGTATCTTAAAGTTCTCATAAGAGTGAAGTCATATGATAGTTTTCTTTTTGTGACTGACGACTTCCACTTAGCATAATAGCCTCTAGCTCCATCCCCGTTGTTGCAAATGGGAAGGTTTCATTCTTTTGATTGCCAGTAATATTCCATTGTGTGTATATGTACACACCACATCTTCTTTATCCATCCACCTGTCAATGGACATTTGGGCTCTTTCCATACTTTGGCTACTGTCAACAGTACTGCTATAAACAATGGGGTGAATGTGCCCCCTTCCAAACAGCACACCTAGATCCCTTGGATAAATACCTAGTAGTGCAATTGCTGGGCCATAGGGTAGTCCTATTTTGAACTTTTAGAGGAAACTCCATACTGTTTTCCAGAGTGGCTGCACCAGTTTTCATTCCTACCAGCAGTGCAAAAAAGATCCTCTTTCTCTGCATCCTCGACAACATCTGATGTTGCCTGAGTTATTAATTTTAGCCATTCTGATGGCTATGAGGTAGTATCTCATTGTGGTCTTGATTTGTATTTCCCTGATGATGAGTGATGTTGAGCATCGTTTCATGTGTCTTTTGGCCATCTGGATGTCTTCTTCGGAAAAGTGTCTATTCATGTCTTTAGCCTATTTCTTCACTGGATTATTTGTTTCTTGCGTGTTGAGTTCGATAAATTCTTTACAGATTTTGGATACCAACCCTTTATCTGATATGTCATTTGCAAATATCTTCTCCTATTCTGTCAGTTGCCTTTTAGTTTTGCTGATTGTTTCCTTCACTGCGCATAAGCTTCTTATTTGATGAGGTCCCAAGAGTTCATTTTTCCTTTTGTTTCCCTTGCCTCCGGAGATGTGTTGAATAAGAAGCTTCTGTGGCTGAGGTCAAAGAGGTTGTTAACCTGCTTTCTCCTCTAGCATTTTTATGGCTTCCTATCTTACTTTTAGATCTTTCATCCATTTTGATTTTATTTTTGTGGATGGTGTAAGAAAGTGGTCCAGGAGTAGAGGCAAGATAGCGGAGAAGTGGGATGCACCGTACATTTCACCTGCACCCATCTCTCAAACAGAGAAGGCCTGAAGTCATAGGACACTGAGCCACAGGACTTTGGGAAGAGAAAGAGACAGAGTACACTGGGAAGGAAACCTCATAAGTGCGTGAGTGTGAACCAGGGAAGATAAAAGCAGGACAGGACCAGGGACACGGAGGGAGGGGAGGGAACCCGGCTTGCGTGCAGCTGCGATGAGTGAGAAACCGGCGAGTGGTGGCGAGCTGCCGCGAGTCCAGGGGAAAGGAAAGAGAAGCTGAGATTGCTCATAGAACCATCCCTGGAGAAGAAAAAAACCTCGGCTTGGAAAGACGGTGTTTTTTAGCTCTGGCTGGGGTGCTGACTTTAAACTAGGCTCCCTGGTCGCAGAAGGCGTCAGGAAAAACTGAACTGCCGTGCGCCCGGCACCATCCATGGCGGCGGCCCGGTGAACCGGCAGCAACGCCTGCGGAGGCGGCCCCGGCGCCGGGTGAAGCGGCGGTGGCGCGCGCGACATCGGCCCACTAGAGCGGTGGTGGCGGCGACCCGGAGAAGTGGCGCAGGCGCTGGAGCCGGGTCAAGCGGTGGCTGCGTGAGTGAAAGTTGCCTGCTGAAGCGCGGTGGCCGGTAAAGCGGTTGCAGCGGGGTGAGGCCACATGGACTCTGTGGACCTGAAGGTACTACGTTCCCCAGACGCACTCGGGTTGTATTGCCGCTTGACCCTGAGGATCTGAGGCTGCGGCACTTCCCCCACCCTCCACTCAACCCCTGGCAACAGGGAAGCAGCGACCAGCGGAACTGTTAATTACGGTATAACAAAGCCTCTCAGGAGTAATCAGACTAGGTAGTTTCTCTGGATAACACCACCCTCTTTCTCTCACCTCTCCAACCATATTCCACCCTTTAGCTCTTTGAAAAAAGCTTCTTATCCCTTCTGCCTGTTCATTCTATCTCCAATTTTGCCTCATCTCCACTCTATCGTCTCTCTCTTTCTCTAGCTCTTCAACAAGCACTATATACACCCGGCTATTTAATTGTAGCTGGGAAATCTGGTTATATGCTTTAAACCGATCTTTGTCTATCGGTTTTCTTCATTCTTCCTTTTCTGTCCTTTTTGACTTTTTTAATGTATTGTTATTTTCTATCATTCACCTTCCCTCCTCCGACACATTGACCAATGGAACAGAATTGAGAACTCAGAAGTGGACCCAAAAGTGTACAGCCAACTAATCTTTAACAAAGGAGGAAAGAGTATCCAATGGAAAAAAGAGCTTCTTTAACAGATGGTGCTGGGAGAACTTGACAGCAACATGCAGAAAAATGAAACTAGATCGTTTTCTCACACCATACACAAAAATAAACTCAAAATGGATAAAGAACCTGAACGTGACACAGGAAACCATCAAAACCCTAGAAGAGAAAGCAGGAAACAACCTCCTTGACCTCCACAGCAGCAATTTCTTACCTGACACATCCCCAAAAGCAAAAGAGTCAAGAGCAAAAATAAACTGTTGGGACCTCATCAAGATTAAAAGCTTCTGCACCGCAAAGGAAACAATCCATAAAACTAATAGGCAACCAACGGAATGGGAAAAGATAGTTGCAAATGACATATCAGATAAAGGGTTTATATCCAAAATCTATAAGGAACTCACCAAACTTCACACTCGAAAAACAGACAACCCAGTGAAGAAATGGGCAGAAGATATGAACAGACACTTCTCCAAAGAGGACATCCACATGGCCAACAGACACATGAAACGATGCTCAGCGGCCCTCCTCATCAGGGAAATACAAATCAAAACCACACTGAGATACCACCTCATGCCAGTCAGAGTAGCTAAAATGAGCAAATCAGAGAACTCTAGATGCTGGCGAGGATGTGGAGAAACGGGCATCCTCCTACACTGTTGGTGGGAATATAAACTGGTGCAGCCCCTCTGGAAAACAGTGTGGAAGTTTCAGAAAATTAACAATAGAACTCCCCTGGTTAAAGAACACCCTACTAAAGAATGAATGGGCCAATCAGGCAATTAGAGATGAAATTAAAAAATATATGGAAACAAATGAAAATGAAAACACAACAATTCAAAATATATGGGATGCGGCAAAGGCAGTCCTAAGAGGAAAGTACATTGCTCTTCAGGCCTATTTCAAGAGATTAGAAAAAGCGCAAGTCCAAAATCTAACAGCTCACCTAAAGGAACTAGAGGCAGAGCAACAAGAATGCCCTAAACCCAGTAGAAGAAGAGAAATAGTAAAAATTAGAGCAGAAATAAACAACATAGAGACCAAAGAAACAATTGAACAGATCCATGAAACCAAGAGTTGGTTTTTGAAAAAGTAAACAAAATTGACAAACCTCTAGCCAGACTTATCCAAAAGAAAAGAGAGAGCACCCAAATAGACAAAATTATGAATGAAAATGGACTTATTACAACCAAACCCTCAGAAATACAAGCAATTATCAGGGAATACTATGAAAAATTATATGCCAACAAATTGGACAACTTAGAAGAAATGGACAAATTCCTAAACACACACTCACTACCAAAATTCACACGGGAAGAAATAGAAAACCTGAACAGACCCATAATGAGTGAAGAAATTGAATCAGTGATCAAAAATCTCCCAACAAATAAGAGCCCTGGACCTGATGGCTTCCCTGGGGAATTCTACCAGACATTTAAAACAGAATTAATCCTAATTCTTCTCAAGCTATTCCAAAAAATAGAAAGCGAAGGAAAACTCCCGGACTCATTTTATGAAGCCAGCATCACACTGATTCCCAAGCCAGACAGAGATCCAGCAAAAAAAGAGAACTACAGGCCAATATCCTTGATGAATACGATGCAAAAATTCTCAACAAGATCCTTGCAAATCGAATCCAGCAGCATATAAAAAGAATCATCCACCAAGATCAAGTGGGATTCATTCCTGGGTTACAGGGCTGGTTCAATATTCGCAAATCAATCAATGTGATACATCATATCAAAAAAAGAAAAGATAAAAACCATATGATCCTGTCAATAAATGCAGAAAAAGCATTTGACAAAATACAGCATCGCTTCTTAATAAAGACTCTAGAGAAAGCTGGGATGGAAGGAACCTACTTAAACATCATCAAAGCCATCTGTGAGAAGCCTTCAGCTAACATCCTCCTCAACGGGGAAAAACGGAGAGCTTTCCCCCTGAGATCAGGAACACGACAGGGATGTCCACTCTCACCACTGTTGTTTAACATAGTGCTGGAAGTCCTAGCATCAGCCATCAGACACCAAAAGGAAATCAAAGGCATCAGAATTGGCAAAGAGGAAGTCAAACTTTCACTCTTCGCAGACGACATGATACTCTACATCGAAAACCCTACAGACTCCACCAGAAGCCTACTAGAACTGATCCAAGAATTCAGCCAAGTTGCAGGGTACAAAATCAATGTACAGAAATCAGTTGCATTTTTATACACCAACAATGAAGCAACAGAAAGAGAAATCAAGAAACTGATCCCATTCACAATTGCACAAAAAACCATAAAATACCTCGGAATAAACCTAACCAAGGATACAAGAGATCTGTATGATGAAAACTATAGAAAACTTATGAAGGAAATTGAAGAAGACGCAAAGAAATGGAAAAACATTCCATGCTCATGGATAAGAAGAATAAATATAGTTAAGACGTCATTACTACCTAAGGCACTCTACACATTCAATGCAATTCCAATCAAAATTGCACCAGCATACTTCGCAAAACTAGAACAAACTATCCAAAAATTTGTATGGAACCACAAAAGACCCCGAATAGCCAAAGTAATCCTGAAAAATAAAACCAAAACGGGAGGGATCACCATCCCAGACTTTAGCCTCTACTACAAAGCTGTCATCATCAAGACAGTATGGTATTGGCACAAAAACAGACACATAGACCAATGGAACAGAATTGAGAACTCAGAAGTGGACCCAAAGTATACAGCCAACTAATCTTTGACAAAGCAGGAAAGAATATCCGATGGAGAAAAGACAGCCTTTTTAACAGATGGTGTTGGGAGAACTGGACAGCAACATGCAGAAGAATGAAACTAGATCATTTTCTCACACCATGCACAAAATAAACTCAAAATGGATAAAGGACCTGAATGTGAGACAGGAAACTATCAACACCCTAGAGGAGAAAGCAGGAAACAACCTCCTTGACCTCCACCGCAGCAACTTCTTACTTGACACATCCCCAAAAGCAAGGGAATCAAGAGCAAAAATAAACTGTTGGGACCTCATCAAGATTAAAAGCTTCTGCACAGCAAAGGAAACAACCCAGAAAATTAATAGGCAACCAACGGAATGGGAAAAGATAGTTGCAAATGACATATCAGATAAAGGGTTGATATCCAGAATCTACAAGGAACTCACCAAACTACACGCCCGAAACACAAACAACCCAGTGAAGAAATGGGCAGAAGATATGAACAGACACTTATCCAAAGAAGACATCCAGATGGCCAACAGACACATGAAACGATGCTCAGCATCGCTCCTCATCAGGGAAACACAAATCAAAACCACACTGAGAAACCACCTCACGCCAGTCAGAGTGGCTAAAATGAGCCAATCAGAGAACTCTAGATGCTGGCGAGGATGTGGAGAAATGGGCAACCTCCTACACTGTTGGTGGAAATGTAAACTGGTACAGCCCCTCTGGAAAACAGTGTGGAGGTTCCTAAGGAAACTAACAATAGAACTCCCCTATGACCCAGCAATAGCACTGTTAGGAATTTACCCAAGGGATACAGAAATGTTGATGCATAGGAGCACATGTACCCCAATGTTCATAGCAACACTCTCAACAATAGCGAAAACATGGAAAGAGCCCATGTCCATCAACAGATGAATGGATCAAGAAGATGTGGTTTATCTATACCATGGAATACTACATGGCAATGAGAAACAATGAAATCTGGCCATG
The DNA here is from genome assembly GCA_017311185.1 of Proteles cristata cristata. Classification (NCBI taxonomy): domain Eukaryota; kingdom Metazoa; phylum Chordata; class Mammalia; order Carnivora; family Hyaenidae; genus Proteles; species Proteles cristata. Next base: position 1,694,526 of record JAESUZ010000281.1, on the reverse strand, counting down.
TGTAGCAACATGGATGGACCTTGAGGGTGTTATGCTGAGCGAAATAAGTCAGGCAGAGAAGGACAAATATCATATGTGTGCACGTATAGGAGGATTAGGAGGAACTTAACAGAGGACCAAGGGGGAGAAGAAGGGCGGAAATGGTGGGGAAAGGGAGAGAGGCAAACCATGAGAGACTCTTGAATGCTGACAAAAACTGAGGACTGGTGGATGTGGGGGGGAGGAGGGGTGGGCATGGAGGAGGACACTTGTGGGGATGAGCACTGGGTGTTGTGTGGAAAGTAATTTGACAATAAACTATTTGTAAAAAAAAAAAAAAAATAGAACTCCCCTATGACCCAGCAGTAGCACTGCTAGGAATTTACCCAAGAGACACAGGAGTCCTGATGCATAGGGGCACATGTACCCCAATGTTCATAGCAGCACTCTCCACAATAGCCAAAACATGGAAAGAGCCTAAGTGTCCATCAACGGACGAATGGATCAAGAAGATGTGGTTTATCTATACAATGGAATACTACATGGCAATGAGAAAAAGTGAAATCTGGCCATGTTAGCAACATGGATGGACCTTGAGGGTGTTATGCTGAGTGAAATAAGTCAGGCAGAGAAGGACAAGTACCATATGTTTGCACATATAGGAGGATTAGGAGGAACTTAACGGACGACCAAGGGGGAGAAGAAGGGGGGAAAGAGTGGGGGAGAGGGAGAGAGGCAAACCATGAAAGACTCTTGAATACTGAGAACAAACTGAGGACTGATGGGTGTGAGGGGGAAGGGGGGAGATGGGAATGGAGGAGGGTCCCCTGGGGATGAGCACTGGGTGTTATATGGAAACCAACTTGACAATAAACTATTTGTAATAAATAAATAAATAAATAAATTCAGTTGGGGGAAAAAAAAGAAAATGGTCCAGATTAATTTTTCTGCATGTCACTGTCCAGTTTTCCCAGCACCATTTTCTGAAGATACTGTCTTTATTCCACTGGATATCCTTTCCTGTTTTGTCAAATTTTACTTGGCCATGTTTGTGGGTCCATTTCTGGGTTCTCTATTCTGTTCCATTGACCTAAGTTTCTATCTGTTTTTGTGCCAGTACTATGCTGTCCTGATAATTACAGCTTTGTAACACATCTTGAATTCCAGAATTGTGAGGCCTCCAGCTTTGTTCTTCTTTTTCCGTATTGCTTTGGCTATTTGGGGTCTTTTAAAAACAATTTTAGGATTGTTTGTTCTAGCTCTGTGAAGAATGTTGCTGTTATTTTGATAGGGATTGCAGTGAATATGTAGATTGCTTTTGGTAGTTTGACATTTTAACAATATTTGTTCTTCCAATCCATGAGCATGGAATTTTTCCCGTTTTTTATATCTTCTTCAATTTCCTTCTCAAAAACCCAGCTCTTCATTTCATTCATCTGTTCCACTGGGTTTTTTTGTGGATTATGTATTGTTTATTTCTGCTTTTATCTTTATTATTTCTCTTCTTCTGCTGACCCCTGGGGTTTCTTTGTTGTTCTGTTTCTAGTGCCATTAGGTGTGCTGTTAGAGTTTGTATTTCAGATTTTTCTTGTTTCTTGAGATAAGCCTGGATTGCAATGTATTTTCCTCTTAGGACTGCCTGTGCTGCATCGCAAAGGGTTTGAATTGTTTTGTTTTCATTTTCATTTTTAATTTCTTCTTTAATTGCCTGCTTGACCCATTCATGCTTTAGTAGGATGTTCTTTAACCTCCATGCATTTGGAGGTTTTCTGCACTTTTTCCTGTGGTTGACTCAAGTTTCATAGCATTGTGATCTGAAAGTGTGCATGGTATGATCTCAATCCTTTTGTATTTATTGAGAGCTGTTTTGTGACCCAGGATATGATCTATCTTGGAGAATGTTCCATGTGGACTTGAGAAGAATGTCTATTCTGCTCCTTTAGGAAGAATAGTTCTGAATATATATGTCAAGTCCATCTGGTCCAGTGTATCAACAGGGCCATTGTTTCTTTATTGATTTTCTCTCTAGATGGTCTGTCCATTGGTTTAAGTGAAATATTAAAATCCTCTCCAATTCAGAATTGGTAAAGAAGAAGTCAAACTTTCACTTTTTGCAGACAACATGATAGAAAACCCAATAGATTCCACCAGAAGCCTACTAGAACTGATCCAAGAATTCAGCAAAGTTGCACGGTACAAAATCAACATAAAGAAATAGTTGCATTTCTGTACACCAATAATGAAGCAACAGAAAGGGAAATAAAGAAACTGATCCCATTCACAATTGAACAAAAAAATGTAAGTTACCTAGGGATAAACTTAACCAAAGATATAGGAGATCTGTATGATGAAAACTATAGAAAACTTGTGAAGGAAATTGAAGAAGACACAAAGAAATGGAAAAACATTCCATACTCACGGGTCACAAGAAAAAATATAGTTAAAATGTCATTACTACCCAAAGCAATGTACATGTTCAATGCAATCCCAATCAAAATTGCACCAGCATACTTCTCAACACTAGAACAAACTATGCTAAAATTTGTATGGAACCACAAAAGACCCCCAAGAGCCAAAGTAATATTGAAGAAGAAAACCAAAACAGGAGGCATCACCATACAGACTTTAACCACTACTACAAAGCTGTCATCATCAAGACAGTATGGTATTGGCACAAAAACAGACACATAGACCAATGGAATAGAATACAGAACTCAGAATTGGACCCACGAATGTATGGCCAACTAATCTTTGACAAAGCGGGAAAGAGTATCCAATGCAAAAAAGACAGCCTCTTTAACAGATGGTGCTGGTAGAACTAGACAACCACATGCAGAAGAATGAAACTAGATCATTTTCTCACACCATACACAAAAATAAACTCTAAATGGATGAAGGACCTGAACGTGACACAGGAAACCATCAAAACCCTAGAGGAGAAAGCAGGAAACAACCTCCTTGACCTCAACCGCAGCAATTTCCTGCTTGACACATCCACAAAGGTAAGGGTATCGAGAGGAAAAATGAACTACTGGGACCTTATCAAGATAAAAAAAATTCTGCACGGCAAAGGAAACAGTAAATAAAACTAATAGGCAACTGAGGGAATGGGAAAAGATAACTGCAAATGACATATGAGATAAAGGGCTAGTATCCAAAATCTGTAAGTAACTCACCAAACTCCACACCCGATACACAAATACTCCAGTGAAGAAATGGGCAGAAGACATGGGCAGACACTTCTCCAAAGAGGACATCCAGATGGCCAACGGACACATGAAACAATGCTCAGCATCCCTCATCATCAGGGAAATAGAAATACAAATCAAAACCACACTGAGACCACCTCACACCGGTCAGAGTGGCTAAAATGAACAAATCAGGAGACTCTAGAGGCTGTTGAGGATGTGGATAAATGGGCACCCTCCTACACTGTTGGTGGGAATGTAAACTGATGCAACCCCTCTGGAAAACACAGTATGGAGCTTCCTCAAAAAATTAACACTAGAACTCCCCTATGACCCAGCAGTAGCACTGCTAAGAATTTACCCAAGGGACACAGGAGTGCTGATGCATAGGGGCACATGTACCCCAATGTTCATAGCAGCACTCTCAACAATAGCCAAAACATGGAAAGAGCCTAAGTGTCCATCAACGGACGAATGGATAAGATGATATGGTTTATCTATACAATGGAATACTAGATGGCAATGAGAAAGAATGAAATCTGGCCATGTGTAGCAACATGGATGGAGGGTGTTATGCTGAGTGAAATAAGTCAGGCAGAGAAGGACCGATACCATATGTTTGCACATATAGGTGGATTAGGAGGAACTTAATGGAGGATCATGAGGGAGAAGAAGGGGAAAAATAGTTGGGGAGAGGGAGGGAGGCAAACCATGAGAGATTCTTGAATGCTGAGAACAAACTGAACACTGATGGAGGTGGGGGAGAGGGGAGGCGGTGATAGGCATGAGGGAGGGCACTTGTTGGGATGAGCACTGGGTGTTATATGGAAACCAACTTGACAATAAACCTTAAGATAAATAAATAAAATAAAATAAAATCCTCTGCAAGTACCACATTCTTACCAATAAGACTGCTTACGTTTGTGGTTAATTGTTTTACATATTTGGGTGTTATAAATTTGCTGCATAAACATTTATAATTATTAGCTCTTCTTGATAGACTCCATAATTATGATATAATGTCCTTCTTTATCTCTTGTTTCAGCCTTTAGTTTAAAATCTAGTTTGTCTTCGAGGCACCTGGGTGGCTCAGTCGGTTAAGCGTCCAACTTTGGCTCAGGTCATAATCTCACAGTTCGTGGGTTCGAGCCCCACATCGGGCTCTGTGCTGACAGCTCAAAGACTTGAGCCTGCTTCGGATTCTGTGTATCCCTCTCTCTCTCTGACCTTCCCCTGCTCTCTCTCTCTCTCTCTCTCTCAGAAATAAATAAAACATTTAAAAAAATGTTTTAATTTTTTAATCTAGTTTGTCTTCTATAAGTATAGCTACTCCAGCTTTCTTTTGACTGCCAGTAGCATGATAGATGGTTCTCCATCCCCTCACTTTCAATCCGAAGGTGTCCTTAGTTCTAAAATAGATTTCTTGTAGACAGCAAATAGATGGATCTTGGTTGTTGTTTTTTTTTTTATCCATTCTGATACCCTATGTCTTTTGATTGGAGCATTTCAACCATTTACATTCAGAGCTATTACTGAAAGATATGGATTTGGTGCCATTGTGTTCCATGCTTGTGGTGATGTCTCTAGTCCTTCGTAAGTCTTTGCTGCAGTGTTCCATCCACAGAGTCCGCCTTAGGATCTCTTGCATGGCTGGTTTAGTGGTCATGAACTCCTTCAGTTTTTGTTTGTCTAGGAAAGGCTTTATCTTTCTCCTTCTATTCTGAATGACAGCCTTGCTGGATAACAGATTCTTTGCTATATATTCTTCCTATTCAGCACACTGAATATTCCCTTCCACTCCCTTCTGGCCAGTCAAGCTTCAGTGGACAAGTCTGCTACTACCCTTATGTGTCTTCCCTTGTAGGTTAAGGCTCATTTATCCTTACCTTTGTATTTTGCCAGTTTCACTATGATATGCTGTGGGGCAGATCTACTTCTGTTTGATCTGAAGGGAGTGCTCTGTACCTCCTGGACTGGGATCTCCTTTTCCTTCTCCAGATTAGGTAAATTCTCAGCTATAATTTGTTCAAATAAATCTTCTACCCTTTTCTTCTTCTTCCAGAACTCCTATGATATGGATATATTGTGTTTCATTGAATCACTTGGTTCTCTAATTCTCCCCAAGTAGTCCAGAATTACTTAATCTCTTTCAGCTTCATCTTTTTGCATAATTTATCTTCTATTTCACTTAATTTCTCATCTGCCTCTTCAATCCTCGCTGTCACCACCTCTAGTTTATTTTGCACCTCATTTACAGCATTCCTTAACTCATCGTGACTATTTTTTAGTTCCTTGACCTCTGCAGTAATAGATTCTCTTCTGTCCTCTATGCTTTTTTTCAAGCTGCTATTAATCTTATGATGAATATTCTAAATTCTTGCTCAGTTATATTGTTTATATCTGTTTTGAGCAATTCTCTAGCTGTCATTTCTTCCTGGAATTATTTTTGAGAATTCTTCTGTTTCATCATATTGGCTATGTGTTCTAATAGCTTATGTGTTTTAGTAGCTTGTTAGCTTATGTGTTTTAGTAGCTTGTTATCTTATGTGTTTTAGTAGCTTGTTATGAGTCCTGCACCTATGAGCACTACTATATTAAAAAGGAGTCATATGCTTTCCAAGGCCTGGCCATTCAGGAGGTGTTTTTGGAGTGTGTTTCATGCTCTCAACATGTTGCTGTGACTCTGGTTGCTTTATCTCCCTGCTCATAGTGGTAATTTGGACTTTCCACCAGGTGTGCTTTGATTTGTTTGTTGAAGTATCCCTGAAAATTTTTTAAAGGGGGGGGGGGTGGTGGAAGAGGCCTTATCCCATACAAAGAGAGAAATGACAAGACTGGTGAAAGGAAAAGAAGAAAAAAAAAGTTGACCAGGCAGATAATCAGAGAAACTATGTGGCTTAGTCCAGAGACACACACACACACAGAGGATTAAAAGTGTCTGCTTAAACAAATCAACAACCAGAATAGCTGGCCTAGGGAAGGGAAGAAATAAAAGAAAGAAAAAAATATATATATATATACATAATACACATAAATATATACATACATACACATATATACACACATACACACATACATATACATTTATGTCATAAAATAAGAATCAAAGCAGAGAATGCAAAACCACTGGACGGATATCTGACTGCTTTGGAACGAGTGGCTGCACTGGTCTGGAGGAGGGACTGTCTGGTTCCCTCAGTGTCAATCTTGCTTCGGTGGATATGCAGTTACCAGGCACAGAGGGGCGCGGTTTGCTATAGGTCCTGCCTCTGTTGTGGGCCCATTGTCAGTTCTCTGAAACCCATGTTTGTTGGTGATGGGGAGAAAAATGGCAAACCCCACTCTCTCCACCCTGGACAGAGTGTCCCAAACCACTCTGTTCAGGTGTTTTCACAGTGCCACAGGGGCTGTTTTGTCCCCACAGTCTCCTGCGCCTCCCAGATGCCTGGCAGGGATTCAAAGCCCGCTGTCTTAACGGATCCCACTCCCCACTCACACCCGCACCCTGGTCCCAGGAAAACACCAATCCACCAGGTCTCTGGCTGGTGGGAGTCGGGGGCGGGGGGTGCAGGTGTTTTGTATTTGGAATGACTATTTGTCTTGAGTGCTGTGGAGCACTCAAGAGAGAGGATTACTCTCTCTGCATCTGGAAGAGATGAGATGCTACAGAGCCTGAGGCTAGCTCCCCTTCTCCTCAGGTGCTCGAACAGAGCAAAAAAAAAAAAAAAAAAAAAGCCCCCACAGTTATAATAGGTTGGTTTTTTGTCCATTTTTTCTGTTCCCCATCCATGGTTTTTCTCTTGTCCAAACACAACCCTATTCTTCCACAGCCTCTTTCTCTTCCTTTTGTCTCTCCATAAAAGAGGATCCCTCTCCTCTGTGCCTACGCCACCCATTTTATCTCTCCCAGTTTGCGATCACACACCTATGGCCTATCAAGTTGTCCCCGTGGGGCTCTGGAGATGTCTCTGTCACTCTCTAGCCCTGATTCCTGGATTCCAAGTCTTCTGGCCTCAATACTGATGTGTTTGAGGAACAAGGGAACTTTGGGTCCTCTTACTTCTCCATCATGTTGACCTGTCTCTCCTCTTTCTTTTTTTTTTTTTAATGTTTACATATTTTTGAGAGAGAGAGCGCCCGAGTGCAGGTGAGCAGGGGAGGAGGGGAGGGACAGAGATGGAGGGGGACAGAAGATCCAAAGCAGACTGTTCACTGACAGCAGCAAACCTGATACAGGACTCAAGCTAACCAACCAGGAGCCAAAATTGGATGCTTAACTGACTGAGCCACCTAGGCACCCCTGACTGTGAGGTTGTCTGTTGGGAGATTTTTTATTACTGACTCTGTCTCTTGAGGTACAAGTGCTTTAGGCCCACTTCTTGTGCAGAATGCAGGGGCCCTGTGGACAAACCCCTTCTCTTTTCTCCTTAGGATCCCTCCTTCATGTTATAAAGGGGATCTGGGCTTAGTGGAATTTCCACTTGCCAGGGAGAAGGGAGGACATGAACAATGATAGGTGCAGGCCAAGAAGAGAGATGCTGATGAGGATGCTCACTGCAGCCTCCCTGAGGAATGACTCTTGCACAGTAGGATAAGGTAGCAGAACACAGGGATCGCCCAGTGGTTCCATGTGCAGCTTCTCCTCCAGCCCCAACCCCAGTCCCAGCCCAGCTGATGAACCTCAGTTCCAGCCACTCTGGCCAGGGTGGCCACAATCTCTTTAAAGAAACCTGGAGAGGAGTCTCCTGGCATGAGGATATTGGTCCTGAGTCATGGTGGAAATGGTGGATGGAGTTCTGGAGATTGAGGGCATGGGGATCCTGGAGCCCCTCACTGGACCCTCACTCCCTAAACATCCAGGCCCTTCAGAAAAGCTGTGGGATCCAGTGCCAGGCGGGTTGATTGGTTTTCCTTGCCGAACTGCTCCAGCCGAACTCCTCCAGCTACTGGGACAGAGCATGTGCCAGGAAGAGAACAAGTCTGAGCTGCAGTCATCAAAGAGCATGCTGTGTACGGGGACAGGACCCCCAGGCAGAAGTCACTCGTTGGCTGGTGGTAAGATTGTTGCCCTGCCCACTGCAGCTGGGTGGGGACAGTGTCCCAGAGTGTGGTGGCCAGCCCAGGGGCAGCCCACACGAGGGCTGCATTCAGAAGGCCTGAGAAGACAGCCCTGGCTGCTGTAGAGGCATTGGGGTCAGTGGCTGGGTGAGCAGAACCAAACTTGGGTATATGAGTATGGAAGCAGCTGCTGGTCATTGGCAGTTTGCTGGTATCCAGGGGAACACTCTGAGTGATGGAGAACAGGTGGGTGACATTGTTGGCCGATACTGGGCAGATGCTTTTAGGACCTTCTGGCATCAGCTGGGCCCCCAGACAAACTCGGGGGGCTGAGAGGCACACAGTGATGGCAGGGGGACATCCCAAAGGATAGAAGCTGGGTAAGGGGCACCAAGCACAGGAAATGAAGCAGAGGAGGAGGAATAATTGGAAGACAGCTGGGACACTGAGTGAGGCTGCCCCAGGGAGGAGGCACCAAGTGAAAGGTTGCTGTAGGAGCCCTGGAGCTGGACCTAGGGTCTGCACAGTGAAGCCTAGGGGTTAAGACTGCTCCGGGATTACTGCAGGATGGGCAGCTGGGTAAAGTCCTGGCTCGTCATAGCCAGAGCCCAGGCCCAAGCACTGCCCTGCTCCATGCGCAGGTGGATCATGATGTGGGTCAGATTGGAAGTACTGTTGTTCTCACTCAGGCTGACATAGCTTGTCTCCTCAGGGTCCAGGAGGATGGGTAGTGAGAGGGGAAAGTGCACGTGGTGAGGTCAGGTAGGGAGCCTCCTGTGTCACGGCAGGTGGGAGAACAATCATACTGGCAAGCTGATCAGGAGATGGAAGGATGGCAATTCCAGAGACTTCACAGGCCTAAGGTTGGGAAGGGATAAGGACAGCTTCCGAGCATCCCATGGCTTCTGCACGGTTTGTCATCTAGCAAGTTCTCCTCAACAGCAGGGACTTTGGAGTGCACTTCATCATTCAGAAAACCCCCACAGTGGCTGGGCAGGATGCTGCAAGGGGCAGGGGCTGGGTAAGTGTCCTGAGGGCTGGGGTTTCTCACACTGGTGTGAAGGGCAGAGTTGGCAGTTGTCCCATTCAGTGCAGATGGTAGTTGAAACAATAGCGCCTTCTCTGCAGGGAGATGGCCCCAGGGCGCTGTCCTCTGCCAGCTGGACTCCGGGGATAGAAACAAGTAGGCAGCACTATAGGGAGAGCTATAGTGGCAAGGGTAGAGGCCGTGTGAGGGGACACCATTCTTCAGGGATCTCATTGCGCCTGTTCCACCAGCCTGTGGAGCCCAGTGCTCAGAGATCAATCCAGACGTGAGGGGAAGGAGCTCTGGAACTGAGCCAGGCCACGGCCAATCTGGTTATCCCTGGGCAGAGAACTCCTATATGCCAGTTGCAATTTTGGTCCTATAAGGCCCCAACTCGTTCCCCAACCCTAGGCTCTCTGCTGTCTCAGTCTCCCCCCACAAACCAGACTTAATGCCCCTTGGCCTCCAGTAGTGACTCCAGAACCACGAGAATGGTCTATTCAGATTTTCCACTTCTTCCTAATTCAGTCTTGGTCAATGTGTTTCTAGAAAAACACTCATTTCCTCTAGTTATGTAACTTCCTGGTATCTAAGTGTTCATAGTCCCTTATGAATCTATGTATGTCTGTACTATCAGTCGTAATAGCTCTCTTTTATTTCTGATTTAATTTATTTTAGTTTGTTTTTTTTCTTAGACTAGCTAAAGATTTGCCAATTTTTGTTTATCTTTTTCGAGAACCAGGTTTTTGTTACATTGATCCTTTGTATTGTTTTTCTGGTCTCTATTTCATTTACTTCTACTCTGATTTTTATTATGTCCTTCCTTTTGTTACCTTTGGGTTTAGTTTGATCCTCTTTTTCTAGTTTTTTGAGGTTTAACATTAGAATCTTTATTTGAGATCTTTCTAATTTCTTTACATATGTATTTATTGCTATAAACACCCTCTCAGAACTGCTTTTGCTACAACCTACATTTAATATGCTGTGTTTTCATTTTCACTTGTTTGAGATACTTAGTGCCCTTTTGATTTCCTCTTTGACCTATTGGTTGTGTTACCAAACTCAGACTCGTGGAGCATCCAGTGCACAGTAAGCCAATGTCTGAGACACTGGTTTTGAGGCAGAGATAGTTTCATAATCAGAAGGAAAGCCCCACGAGAAAGCTGGGCATCATTCCCAAAGCTGCCTTGCCCTGTTGAGCCCAGGGACAGCTTATATATGTTTGAAGAAGGAGGTGAATACATGAGAGGAGGGTGAAGTATTCGTGAACACTTTAAGAGGATGGGCCTTGAAACATTCTGGAACTATGATTTCTTCCAGAAATCGAAGCACCACTCAGGACTTGGAATGATTAGGTATGTCAGATAATTTCAAGACAGATGTTTCTGTCCAATCCCCCTTATGTTTCTATAATCAGTAGGTAAACAGGGAGGAAGGGTAAAAACAGCAAAGTTCATGAATGATCATATATGAGGTTAAGAGATGCATAAGACATAAGTAAGGAAGGAACAAAACACAACGTGAGCTAAGTTAAAAAGGCAACTAAAACAACTATAATTCTGCTTATGCCTTCAAAATAGGTCCAGGAACCACAGGTCCAGCCTCAGTTGTTTAGAATTGTGCTGTTTATTTTCCACATAGTTTTAGGTCTATCACTTTCCTCTTGCTCATTTCTTTCATACCATCATGATTAGAGAAGTTGTTTCATAGGATTTCAATCTTCTTAAAGTTGCTATCATATGATATCATCTGTTCTATCATATCTATCCTGGATAATGTTCCATATGCACGTGGGAAGAATGTGTATTCCTCTGCCGTTGGGTGGAATGTTCTGTAAATGTTTGTTCTAAAGTGTGATTTAAATCCAATATTTCCTTGTTGACTTACTGTCTGGATGGTACTGACTTACTACCCATTGCTGATAGTGGTGTATTTAAGTCCCCTGCTATTACTGGATTGTTGTCTATTTCTCCTGTAAGATCCATGTGTATTTGTTTAATATATTTCAATATTTAGGTGTTGGGAGCATATACATTTATGGCTGTTATATCTTCTCTTTTTAAAATGTTTTGATGTTTATTTATTTTTGAGAGAGAGGAAGACAGAGTGCAAGCAGGGGAAGGGCAGAGAGAGAGGGAGATACAGAATCTGAAGCAGGTTCCAAGCTCTGAGCTATTGGCACAGAGCTCGACACCGGGCTTGAACTCAAAACCGTGACACCATGACCTGAGCTAAAGTCAGCCACTCAACCGACTGAGCCACATAGGCACCCTTGGCTGTTATATCTTCTTAATGAATTGACCCAGTTATTAGTATATAGTGACTTTTTTGCATTTTGTTATTAATTTTAATGTGAAGTCTATCTTGTCTGATATAGGCTACACCTACTTTCTTTTTGTTACCATTTGTTTGGGATATCATCATCCACTCCTTCACTTTGAACCTATGTGTGTCCTTAGAGTTGAAATGAGTCTTCTAAAGTCCACATATACTTGGGTCTGTGTTACTAATTTATCCAGGCACTCTGTACCTTTTAATTGTTACTTAAACCCGTTTATATTTAGATGATTATTGATACATAAGAACTTACTATTGCCATTTTATCTTTTATTTCTGGTTCTTTTGTATCTCTATTATTTCTTTTTCCTTTTCTCTGTCTACCTTTGTAAGTTGGTGGTTTTCCATGAAGATTTCCTCAGTTGCCCCTTTTTTAATGTTGTCTCTGCTCTAGATGTTTTGGTTTACCATGAGGTTTGTATAAACTGACTCATAAATAAAATGGTGCTTTTTCCTTTTTTTAAATTTTATTTATTTATTTATTTATTTTTACAAATAGTTTATTGTCAAGTTGGTTTCCATATAACACCCAGTGCTCATCCCCGCAAGTGCCCTCTTCCATGCCCATCTACCCCCTTCCCCCCCACACCCATCAGTCCTCAGTTTGTTCTCAGTATTCAAGAGTCTTTCATGGTTTGCCTCTCTCCCTCTCCCCAACTATTTTCCCCCTTCTTCTCCCTCTTGGTCCTCCGTTAAGTTCCTCCTAATACTCCTATACATGCAAACATATGCTATTTGTCCTTCTCTGCCTGACTTATTTCGCTCAGCATAACACCCTCAAGGTCCATCCATGTGGCTACACATGGCCAGATTTCATTGTTTCTCATTGCCATGTAGTATTCCATGGTATAGATAAACCACATCTTCTTGATCCATTCGTCCGTTGATGGACACTTAGGCTCTTTCCATGTTTTGGCTATTGTTGAGAGTGCTGCTATGAACATTGGGGTACATGTGCCCCTATGCATCAGCACTCCTGTATCCCTTGGGTATATCCTAGCAGTGCTACTGCTGGGTCATAGGGGAGTTCTACTGTTAACTTTTTGAGGAACCTCCACACTGTTTTCCAGAGGGGCTGTACCAGTTTACATTCCCACCAACAGTGTAGTAGGGTGCCCAAAATGGTGCTTTTTCCACTGATAGCAACTTATCTTCATTTGCCTACACAGCTCCCATCATTTTCCTTTTCTCCTTTTAAATTTTTGCAGTTACAAATTCTCTTTTTATGTTGTGGGTTGGTTACCAAGTTATAGTAGCTATAGTTATTTTTAATAACTTTAACCATTATGCAGCTACCATGAAGGGATTAATACTCTATTCTAAAATCGGGGCGCCTGGGTGGCTTAGTCGGTTAAGCGTCCGACTTTCGCTTGGGTCATGATCTCGCGGTTCGTGGGTTCGAGCCCCGCGTCGGGCTCTGTGCTGACTGCCAGCTCAGAGCCTGGAGCCTGTTTCAGTCTGTGACTCCCTCTCTCTCTGACCCTCCCCTGCTCACGCTGTCTCTCTCTCTCTCTCTCCTAGAAATAAAGCATTAAAAAAAAAATAAAAAAAAAATACTCTATTCTAAAATAGAGATTCAGATGGAATGTGGTTGGCTCAGTCAGATAAGCTTATGACTTCGACTCAGGTAATTATCTCATGGTTCATGAGTTCAAGCTCTGTGTCAGGCTCTGTGTTGACCGCCTGGAGCCTGGAACCTGCTTCAAATTCTATGTCTCCCTCTCTTTCCACCTCTCTCTCTCAAAAATAAACATTAAACAATTTAAATAAAGTTTTAGTTTCTGAGTCTGCCCATCAGCTTACTCAGAATTCTCTATACCTTCATCTTTTCATTTTAGTATAAAATTTCCTTTGAGGGTACCTGGGTGGCTGAGTTGATTATTGTTATCTGACTCTTGGTTTCATCTCAGGTCATGATCTCCCGGTATGTGGAATCGAGCTCCATGTTGGGCTTATGCTGACAGTGCGGAGCCTGCTTGGGATTCTCTCTCTCCCTTTCTCTCTTCCTCTGCTTCTCTCTCTCTCTCTCTCTCCCAATCAATAAATAAACTTTAGAAAAAACTCCTTTCAACATTTCTTGTAAGGCAGATCTAGCGCTAGAGAACTCCCTCAGCTTTTATTTGTCTGGGAAAGTCTGTATTTCTCCTTCACATCTGAAAGAGAGCTCTCTGGATACAGTATTCTGGACTGGCAATTTTTATTTTTCATGAATGACATACTATGAAAATGTTATTCCAGTCTCTCCTGATCTGCAGAGTTTCTGTTGAGAAATCTGCTGATTGTCTGTCTAATGGGGGCTCCTTTGTAGGTTACTTTCTTTTTTCTGGTTGCCTTTAAGATTCTTACTTTATCACAGACTTTTGACAGTTTCATTATAATGTGTCCTGAAGATTAGCTTCACATAATTGTTTGCCCACTTCTTTCTCCAGCTTTGGGAAGTTCTCAACCAAAAACTTTTTGATAAGCATTCTGTCCCTTCTCCTTCTCTTCTCCTTCTGGTATATCCATTATTCTTTTTTTTTTTTTTTTTTTTTTTTACAGTTTATTGTCAAATTAGTTTCCACATAACACCCAGTGCTCATCCCCACAAGTGCCCTCCTCCATGCCCACCCCTCCTCCTCCCCACATCCACCAGTCCTCAGTTTTTGTCAGCATTCAAGAGTCTCTCATGGTTTGCCTCTCCCCCTTTCCCCCACCATTTCCGCCCTTCTTCTCCCCCTTGGTCCTCTGTTAAGCTCCTCCTAATTCCTCCTATACATGCACACATATGATATTTGTCTTTCTCTGCCTGACTTATTTCGCTCAGCATAACACCCTCAAGGTCCATCCATTATTCTTATGTTGGCTCTCTAAATGGAGACTGGTGGCTCTTGAAGGGTTCTTCACTTTTTTTAAGCTGGTTTTTTTTTTAAAGTAATCTTTACACCCAACCTGGAGCTCGAACTCACAACCCAGAGGCTCGGATGTTCTACCAACTAAGCCAGCCAGGCATCCAAGGATTTCTTCACTTAAAAAAAAAAAATCTTAATTCTCTCCACTTCCCCCTGATTCATTTCTAGATTTCATCTTGCAGATCCTGTATTCTCTTTTTATCTGATCTGCTCTATTTCCAAAGCTTTCTAATGCATTCTTCATCTAGTTTCCTGAGTTCTTCAGCTCCAGAATTCCTGTTTAGCTCTTGTTTTAGAATTCCAGTCTCTTTGGTTAGGTACTTTTTCAATTCATTGATTTTGTTTCTGAGTTCACTGAACTGTCTGATTTTCTTGTATCATCTTGAATTTATTCATGAAAGCTATTGTGAATTCTCTATTATTCAGATAACAATCTTCTGTAACTTTAGGTTTGGTTTTTGGAGAATTGTCATTTTCCTTAGTGAACTCATGTCACCATGATTTTTCATATTCTTTAATGACATTTTCCTCCGCCAGAGCATTTGAAGCAGCCAACATCTTTTGCATGTAGGTACAGATTTGTTAACTTTAATTCTAACAGTTCACAGGTGGGCAGTTTTAGGCCTTTCTTTTGTATTACAGCAGGTGGCAGAATAGCACAAGGTTTTGGATTCTCTTACCAGAGCTGACTTGGTAGCTGTTTAGACCAGGTCAAAGAAGAAAAAAATGAGAGGCTGGCAACCAAGTAGGGGTAGTATGTACTAAGCCCTTGGGCTTTGGATGTGCCCCAAGGTCCAGTAAGGGGCATCCTCAAGTTCATGAGTCTCAGTGGTCCTGGGTGTTCCTTTTCTGAGCTCCCAGGTAGACAGTGCATGAAGTGTTTCTTCTTGTCTGCCTCCTTCCCTTGCATTTCCTTCCCCCTACCACACTCCCACCCAGTCACAGATGCCTTGCCTCAGAGGAGCCTATTCTGAGGAATAGCAGCTATGGGATCCTCCAACTGCAGCCCACAGGCCCAAGTAGCCTTTCCATCCCTCAGGCATTGTCAACCCTGTAGAAGCCAGGGTATCAGGCCCCACCACTGCTGCCCTAACTCTGGTCTCCATGGGGCCCAATCTATACACGGATGGGTCTCTTTAGCATCTGGCTATGCTGTGCAGAGGAACCTTTGTTGGATTTTGGATGTCCTACTAGTTGTAAATGGAAGGGAAGAGACAAATTGAAGGACTCATACTGCCATGATGCTGACCTCACTCCTCCCAATAGTGATGATTTTAGCATTCTTTCTGGAATTACAAGGACCGTTTGCTTACTTGATTCAAAAGATTCTTCTTATTTGTGTGGATAATTCAGAACACATCCATACCTTCCTCTTCTCTCCATTTCAAAGGAAATATGCCCATAGCCCACCGAAAATAAATCTAATGTCATAAACCAACAAGCTAGATGGATGATGGAGATGAAGGTGTGAGATAATATATTAACATAGAGAGTACTTAAAATATACACAAAGATTCCAAGAGTATATTTATGACTTTTATGGTTGGGGTAAATCATTTTAATAAATTTCAAAATTCCTCCACTACCCTTTCTCACATACGGGGAGCAGTGCAGCACCTTCATCCCAAGACATAATTCAATTTAGATGTTCCTGTCAGTCTGGCCAGTCAGGAGACAGAAACCACATCAGTTATATAAGGAATTACTAACTAGCAAAATGTATGTAACTATGAAAGAAGTAAAAGAAAGCTCTAAGGAAATAAGAAATAGGCGATACAGGAAGCAGACACTACCTCTAAGGCTGAGGTAGAGCACCCAAAGAAGGAGGACATCTGGGACAGGAGAAGACTGACATTCTGTATATCGGAGAAGGTGGGACTGGGCTTCCCAGGAAAGGAAAGAAGTTCCCCAACTTGCCACAGGCCAAGCCTGCTGGTCAGGAAACCTCCCACTACAGAACTGGCAGGATTCCCTGGGAAGCAGTCCTCTAGAATACAGCCTGCTGCAATGCCATAGTCGTTTACCCAAAGGTCAGAAAAGCTAGTGTGCCCATGGCCACTGGCAGTAGCACTGTAGGATTAAGAAAAAAAGCAACAGAACAAGAAGAAAACTTTTTCCCCTGCTATGTCTTGTGGTATCCCATCTGGTGCACTGTACCAACAAAGGCTAGCAGTGTGCAAAATGGCAAAAAAAGAAACTTTTATGAGATCCTGTTCCGTTATCAACAAGTAGGACAAATACAGGGTAGATTTGAATCCACAAGCCAATACATTGATAATGAGCACAGTCCACATCGTTAGTTACTCAGCTTCCATATACACCATTTTACCCACATTGGAACTTCTATATAACAACAAAACAACTACACATTTTCACCCATCTACAAAGCTGCACTTACAAGTGAAAAAGTTTTCACTCTTTCCCCAAAATGGAACAGACTGGCAATCCTAGTCATTGAATCCAATACTAGTATATTCAAGTTCAGCCACAATCCCTTTGACTAACCTCTACGTACGTAGAGGTTATATTGTAAATACAATCACTGACAACTTGAATAAAATCACAAGGGTAAGAAGAGAGAAAGAAAACAGATTATGAATAAAATAACACATTTACATGACAAGAAAAGGAAAATATGCCAAGCTATTAAAGTCCTTTTTCTGTTATTGGTCACAGGCAGGAACTGGTATCTGTGACTTCCTTCTTCCACTTCCAGTTCTGAGTCTTCTCCTCTCTCTCAGAACCACAGCAGGTCTGAGTTATCTCCCCTTGGAGTGAACACACCTTCATTCTTGAAGGTCTGAGTCCTCAGTAGTCCAGCTTCCTTTTGTTTACTGTAGTTCCCTATCTACCTTTACCACTGGACTTGGTTTTCTTTCTTTTTTTTTTTTTAATTCAACATTTTAAAACTTATTTTTGAGAAACAAAGAGCAACAGAGCACAAGGGGGGAGGAGCAGAGAGGAGACACAGAATCCAAAGCAGGCTCCAGGCTCTGAGATGTCACCACAGAGCCCAACACACAGCTTGAATCCACAAACCATGACATCGTGACCTGAGCTGAGGTCACACGCTTAACCTACTGAGCCACCCTGGTGCCCCATGAACTGACTGTTCTGATAACTATACCCCGGAGTCTGCATCCAGAGCAAGAGAGCAAGACACCAGGTCATCCAGGACTAACCTCAGAGGTTTTTGTCCCAAGGAATGTGAACCTCCAGGAAGAGCCACCGTAAGGAGTCTGGAACAGTGTTGGGGTCTATGGGGACATGGCCTCAGGGCTGTACGGGAGTAATGGAGAGTCGGCCCCTGGGGGAACACCATCAATAGCAGAGCCTGAGTTGAATCCCTCCCCTGAGAGTCTCACAGACTCCTCCAAAGAAGAAGGAGGATTGTTAAGGGGCACAGGGGTCTCTGCAGGCCCACCCACCACAGAGCAGATGGTCAGGGACACATCTTTTGACATAACCATGAAGTATGGAAACAGAGTTCCAGAGGAGGAAGTTAAAGAGAAGGAGAAAAGGTGAGAGTTCTTCGTCATATTATAGAAGGAGATAACCCCTTCTTTGATGTCTAAGAAAACCCCAACCCTGTGGGGAATTTCCTCACAGATTACCTGATGTATAGGGAGGTTAAGGGCACATAATTTACCGTCATATTTCCCCACAGCCCAAAATCCCTTTTCTGGGCCCTCTCTGTACCAGCCCTTCCTCTCTGCATCTCCCCTACAGACCCCCAGACTCCACTCGCTTTTGTTTCCATTCATGATCTCCACCTCCCAATAACAACGCTCTGATGTGATGGCCTCCTGGCCCATGATGCTACAAGGTTCTCCTGCGTCCTCACTTGTGTCCTTCAAGGTCACACTAGGCCCTCCACCAGAGACAGCAAGGTGGGGATGTGCAGACTCTGGATCCAGAACGACAGACACTGCAGAGAGAGATGCCAATCATGCAAGACCTTCCCCTGCCCCATAGCAAGGGCACACAACCACCACCACCACCACCACCCAGACACCTAGTTGCATGTGGGGAGAGCTAAGCCTCCTGAGATGAGAGTCTTGTGACTCAAGTACACAGCCCTCCAAGCAGGAGAAGTAAGCATAAGACTGATCTGAGAGTTATATATGTCACAGGGCACTTGAGGACCAGAATGGACTCAAGGACTGAAGGATATATTAGAATCCAATGTCAGTCACATCCACTAATCTCAGCTATGTGACTTTCATTGCCCCACCCCACCCCACCACCATGGATGGTACCAGCATCTGTATCACCACAGAGTGGTGTCTCACAGAATGAGACATCAGAAGCCATGGGGTAGCAGTAGGAGTACCCAGAAAGAACTTAAAGTAACTCACAGGCCTGGAACTTCTCTTTCTTCCAGTCTACAAGAAAACCACATTTCACAAATATAACAACAAATCAGATTTGAGGAGATTGTAGATATCAGTGTTGACATCTAGTCTTCTGAAATACACTGAGGTAAGAGTTAGGGGGAAACTATTTTGAAAACATTCCACTGATGCCTAAATTTTTACACATACACACACAGAGTCATCATGCTACAGCCTTCCCATGAAAACCAAGCCATAAAACTTAACACCACTGAGAGGCTGGATAACAACCTGAAAAGAAGGCTGTATACCCAGATTTCACTATCGTATTATGCTTTTTCAAGAATCTCTAGCCACACATCTATCCTGAAAGCTAGGTTTTCTTGAGAAGGCATTGGGGAAATCAAAAATAATGAGGCCTCCCATTTATTTCTAAAGAATTGAATGAACTGAACTTGAAGGTTAACTCTAAGCCATGGTAGAGACCATACAACTTGGCAGAGGTGAATTTGAAGACAACTATAAACCTTGGGTGAGGAGAACTCAGGATTCAACATCAGAGAAATTTTTCATCCAGGAGGCAATGCAGAAGTTTCAAGGAAGGGAGAGACAGAAGTTCAAAGCAGGAAAGACATACATCCAGTGAGAGGACAGAAATTAATGAATTAGTTTTCTCTTCATGGATTATTGGGAGGAAAAACATCCCCATATGTAAGGGGAAGCCAAAAATATTGGGTCTAGTTATCTGCTTCCCCCTTTAATTGCCCAGAGAGATCAAAAGCACCAGGAAACACCCCAGGTGGTAGGTCTCCCAAAGTGGTCATGTCTTAAGCTCCTTATTCAAAAATAACTGAAAAATTGTTTTTCAATTTTTGAATAAGATGATATCAGACACTAGTTTACCTCACACTATGAGCCTATCAAGATGCAAATATTAACTCTACTGTAATGGTTTCCATCCTTACAAAATAAAAGGGTATATAAGGTATACATTGAAACATATGCACTTCAATCCATCAGAGAAGGGGAGGATGCTAAAGAGAAGACTATTTGGGAGCATCTGGGTGGCTCAGTTTGTTAACCGCCCGACTTCAGCTCAGGTCATGATCTCACGGTTTGTGGGTTCGAGCCCCACATCAGGCTCTGTGCTGACAGCCAGATTCTGTGTCTCCCTCTATCTCTGACCCTCCCCTGCTCATGCTGACCCTCTCTGTCTCAGAAATAAATAAAAAATTTAAATAAAAGAGAGAGAGAAGACAATTTGATCCTCATTTTTAACAATTAAATCCCAAGAATCGGTGAGCCTCTCTGAGGAGGTTTCCTCACACATCTGGCCCCCAGGTCTCCTACACCCCTGCCTCTCCCTTCTCCGCTCTCATAGTCCATGTCCCTGATCCTGAACAAAACAGACACACACACACACACACACACACACACACACACACACACACACACACACACATATGTTACACAGGTTTGAAGGGCCTGGATTCTTAACTCACATTGGTGCTAAATGGTGCTCAGGGTAACTTTTCATTGCTTTAGGATCCCCTGGACCACATCCTTCCCCAACTGCTACTGGAAGGTTGAGGTGGTCTCATGAACAGAAGCAAACTCCATCAGAACATTACTTCAAAACTGCTCAAAATACTATAAGTCTTTTCAGAAATCTCTCAAAGAGGTCTCAGAGTTTGTTACCTTTTGTGCACCCAAAAACTTTGCACAACTTCTGGGTACTTCCCACTCAAACCACCATAGCTATGATTTGTGGTCTCTCTTCCACCACTCTAAGCAACCCAAAATCTCCCCAAGAGGACTCACTAGCTTTCTACTTCCTTCTCATCTCCTCCTCGCTTCCCCAACCAGCTTTTCCTTCACTGATTTGTTCCCAACTTTTCTCTGGTAAACAAGTCTCACTCCTCTAAGTTTCTCCTATTGCAATCTTCACACACTGCCCTAAATAAGTCAAACCAGTATTGACACCATCGAGTAAATCTGCAATTCTCTGAAAAGGAGAGATAATGGTTGTGAAAAATTATAAGTTACTGTTCTTTAAAAAATAAGTTTAAGTTCTTGCCTCTATTACACAAACGTATACATAGGATTTTCTATATTATGGAGTCCATAAATATCCTGAAATCTCCAGATCTCAGATTCAGAACAAATGATCTAAGGGAACTATTTCCACAGCAGGCAGGGATGTTTAGAGGAAGAAACCCATATTGGACAAGGAGTCAGAGCATGAGGAAGCAAATGAAAACCATCATTTCAGGGGACCAGAAAAAAAACTAAACATGAAAACTAAAAGTAGATCTGCAAAATGTGGGAATTTGGGGATTAAATGTCTTCAGAACCAAGGATCTCCTCAGGAAGACCTGAATCCTAAGCAAGCAAGTATGGTTTCTGGAATCTCCTAGAGACAGCAGTTTCTGGTCTATAAGTCATTGCCGTGTTCCAATTGTTCTTATCAATGAGCACTCTATTGTCGCTGCACCAACAAAAGTGTCAGTTGAACAAGGTGTGTTCAGATGATGTTGCTAACCCTAAAAATGACCTACAGGAGAGGACTGACAGGTCAGAATAGAGGCAGATTTGTGTTTCCAAGGACAGTCCCTGCAGTCTTCGGAAGGAGAAACAAACACGATAAGGAAAACAGAGACACCCACCCTGTCTTGGTATGGGGTCCACTGACAGAGAAGGGGGAAGAGTTGACACTGGAGAGCTAAAGCCATAGAAAACTGAGTCGCTTACCTGCATATAACTGCGCCTTCTTCCAGCCTGAAAAGGGACACATCCTGGTGAGGCATGAGCCAGAACAAGTCAGCTTCACAGTGATCTATTGGCCTTGCCTCCTCTCTGGGCTGCAGGTGACACTCCCAACAGAGTAGGGAGGCTGGAGAGGAGATATCCTCCTGCCATGTTCCGACAACATGACCTTGTGGGAAATTCCCCGGATCACAGGTCAGAAAGCCTGCACTGCAGGCTGAGTTCCACCCCAGCCTGCTGCTGCTGTGCAACCTTTTGCCAAGCCATTTAGTATCTTGTGCCTTAAAAATTACCTCAAACATTTTTATTTGATCTCCTTTCAGTTTTGCTTGTATGAAAATATTTTAGGGAATAGAATATAAATTATTCCATAATCGTAAACAGAAATCATTATTACAGCCCATGATTGCCAGCAAAGAGATATTTGGGAAATAAGGAAATAATACAAAAGGGGACATGAATTAAGGACAGGGATGTTAGGGTAGCTCTGGGGTTAATGTGGCCAAACTTTCTCAGGAAACACATCGCTGTTCTGAAGCACTGACAGCTCACCCCACCACATTCCCACCAATGGTCTGCCCAATCCTCTACCAATCATTTCTGACCAGCACCTCCAGGAACTGGAGAGAAAACACTCTCCCTGGATGGTGTTATACTGAGGGGTCACACTCCTAAACTTAATGACCCTGCTTATTTACATAGCTTCTTTAACAAAATCTCAGAGCATCCCGTTTGAATGAGAACTAGTTGCTACCTAAAAAGGTAACAATATGGGGGGTAGATCAGCATTGAAATAAACCCAATTGCATGACAGACTCCAGTAACCACCATCATCCCAGGTTCCAAACCACTGTGTGGGAAAGAAAAGCCCAAATAGGGAAAGACTGTGGTGAAGGGTACAGCCTCCCACCACCTTCCACTTCTGCCCCAGGAAAGGGTCCATATTTCTGTGCCTGAAACAAGGAGAGGGGACACTTTAGCTTAGGCTGGACAGAAGACCCAAAGATATCTGGAGAGTCACTCACCAGCCAGGTAAATGGATTTCCTCCGATCTGAAAACAAGACAGGACACAGGTGAGCTAAGAACCAGAGTGTTACTACACAGGAGACTCAGAAACTTCTGGGAAAGAAGAGAACTTACCGAGATCTGCTTGGAGTTCATCTGAAAAAGAGTGAAAAATAAGTCTGAATGCCCATACTTCACAAAGGAAAGACTGCACCTGGAGAACCCATAAAAGGACTTCTCTGTATCCTAGAAGATAGGATAACTCCAGACCCATGAAGCCTCCACAGTCCAACTGTCTTTTCTGGAGCTGCTCAGCCACCTGCTCCTGGCCAAGCCCCTGCTGCCAGCGTGTCCTCTGCACCAGCTTCTGCACTTGCCTGCCTTCGCCCCTATGCTGCCTTACCTCTGGCCTTCAATGCCTCCTCCTTTGTCCGCCGGTCCTCCTCCTTTTCCCTGTGCAGTCTCTCCCATTCCTGTTGCGCCTGTCTCTTTGCAGTATGTTCTCTCTTGGTGTAATAGGCAGCCCCAATGAGTGCGAGCATCAGCACCATCAGGCTCAGTATGAAAGCTGACTTCCAGGGAGAGGCCTGGGGGAAAAAAGGCTCTGTGCCCAGCCAGAGACCACATCAGGGACACAGTCCAGGACAGCCCAGCCCAGCACCCACAGGAAGCCCAGGCCACTCTCTCTGGCTCTGCTGAGAGTGGAAAGTAGTGCTGACCTGGGATGAATATGGCCATTGCCTTCTTCTGGTCCAGGACAGGGTTGAAGACCGAGCAGGTTATATTCCCTGAAGAGCTGTCCCTCACCACCAGAGCAGCCTCCACACTGAACAGTCCTTCAGCGTCTTCCGTATGTGTCTCAGAGAATGTCAGGAACTTTTCCCCATTAGCAGCACTCCACTGTACCTGGGGCTTCGGGAACCACCCGGAGGCCGTGCACACCACTCGGACCCCGTCCTCCTCTGGCCCTGTGATGTGCACTTGAGGGGTAGAGCCCACACCTGTGAGAGAGAAGCTGGAGAGCACAGGGAGGCCTTCCAGAACCCATGGATGCCAGCAGAGCCTTCCTCTGCGCAACTCCAGTGCAGCACTGCATTCTAGGGTCTCCTTGAGGAGTGGCCCTTGCAAGGATTAGAACATGGGTCCTGCCACAGGGAACAGAAGGAAAGAGTATGGGGACCTGCAGAGACCAGGGCTCTTCTCTCCAACCACGAAGGTGGGAAATCCATCACCCAGAGTAACACAAAAAGGAATTTGGTCCCAGGTTCTATCCTTCTCTGATCTTCTCACCTCACACATTCTCCAGGGCATCTTCTTGCATACCCATCACCATTTGGTAAATCATTTCCATCCTTGAAAACTCTACCTACCTCCTGAGGTCCATCCCTAATATCCACATCTCAGAAGGTTAGCTCTTCCAGGATTCCTCACAGATGATTCAAACTCAAATCCTGAACTGATTCATATTTAGCTCCATCTGTGATAGGCTGATAATGAAAATATTCCCAGTCCTTCAGCCTGTTGCACATCCAGCTCACCTTCTGCCATATATTTTTAGTGCCTTCACACTCTGCCTCTGGATTCCATCATGTGACTTGACTGGGCCACTGAGAGTTCAGGGAATGTGACTCTAGCAGAGGCTGGAAAGTAATGTGCCATTGCCTTGACCTCTGACACAGGAGGAACGTGCTTGAGCTAGAGCAGTCCTTCCAGCTAAAGCTGTCCTAGGTCAGCTAACAGCCCACTGAAACCCACCCATGTGAGTAAACCCAACCAAAGTCTACGTCAGGACAACATATTAGAAGTCAGAGGCTCTTGTCCCTGTTGAAAATAAGGAAGGAGCCCCTTCCCATCCTTTTTCTTACAGCATTTACTTGAGGAAGTTTTATAGTGGGGGCTTTCTCCCCTCTTTGAGCTATACATAAGTCCTTTGTGAAAACTACATAGGCCTTTTGTCAGCTTTGTGATCCAGGAATGTATTTCACAAGAGCCTGGGAGCCCTCTCTCTGAACTGTTAACACCAAGGCAGACAGCACCCATCTCTCCCAGTTACTGGGGAAGTGTAAGAGTCTATCCTCAGTGGGAACAACGACCCAAGTGTAAAACCACCTTCTGTCATAAAGATGGGAGAATTTGTATAAATAAACTACTTTAACTTTTGTTTGTCTGGGAAACTCTTCATCTCTCCTTCTCTTCTGAATGACAGCCTTGCTGCAGGATTTTTCCTTTCAGCACTCTGAATATATCATACCACTCCCTCCGGGCCTGCCAAGTTTCTGTTGAAATTTCCATTGAGTAATATGAAGAAGTGTTGAATCACTATACTACACACTTGGAATTAATATAAAACTATATTAACTACACTGGAAGTTTTAAAAAGTTTCTTTTCAATTTTTAAGATAGGAGAATTTGTTTTTCCTTGGGATAAAGCCACTAAGCTAACATAGATGGTCACCCTAATTACCAAGTACTTTTAGGGTACACTGCCTGTGACACATGATGCTCTCAAGTCCACTTACTTGAGAGCTAGTAACTGTTTACCCAGAAAACATGTATGTAATGAGTTGTGTCTGCATGGCTATGTAAAAAGGTGAGATTTCTGTCTTTTCTATCCTTTGGTAGATCTTACTGGTTAAAGCTAATGCAATAATAAAAATGTTTTCTTTCCCTAGTACCTTTGTGAAGAGGATTTCTGAATTTGGAGACTTTGTGTTTAGTTATATTTCCCCTACATTTAAGATGTATGAGTAAGCATGATTAAGATTAGTCAAACACAGCTCAGATAAGCGGAACTCCCTTAATGCTCAAAAGTAAATAAATGGTTGTTACTATGCGCAACTGAGATTTCCATGTCTATGTTGCACAGCATTATGACAGCAATCAGCAACTAACACAAAATGTCAATACTTGTACTACTAAACAACAAATTGCAAAAACAAACCAAAAAACAAACAAACCCCCCAAAAAAAAAAAAAAACCCTCAGGAGTCTCTGCAGTCCCTTTTCTCCAACCTCTAAACTCTTTTACCCACTCAGTTGGATAAAACCTCTGAAAACTTTCCAAACCTCTCTGACACTGGAACTCCTTCTCTTCTCCCACCACACTGCTCCTACATCAACTCAGGGAGCCATCCTGCCTACCCTGTAACTACATGTCTTTCTCCAGTCTTGCTCACCTTTCATATACCCTCTCTTACAGCTGGGAAAGCAAACCTCCTCCCACAAACACCTCCCTCCACTGCTCTGTTTAAAATTTCCTCAGCTCTTCCTCCAAACTCCATAACACACCACACAAAACCTTCTATGGTCTGGCATCGCCCTTAACCACAAAACCCTTCTCCACTTCCTCCCCAAGTACCCCTACCTGGGCCCCTCCAGCCCCAGGACTATTTGGTTAACTGTTTAACTGCTCATAATCACAATCACCATGCTCTCTGTGCCCATCATGGAATCCATCAACCAGCAGGACTCTTTGGAACACTTTCTGGATTCACTCAAGTACCTGCTCAGGTGGGTACTCCTCATGAACTATTCAAGATCAGTCTCTTCTCTCTGCCCAAGGACCAGGATCATTACTTCTCACACCCTCCCACTCACCTGTCGCACCAACTACATGGCTTTCTTGTCTGCCCAGACACACCAGCCACACACCTACCTTGGTTGTTTCACATGAGTGTTCTTCTGCTTGGAACTCTCACCCCAGATACCCACTTGGCTGAGTTTCTACTCACCACCATCTAACATCCTCTATAACCCATCTGTCTACTGCCTTTAACATAAACGCTTCAGGACAGGAATCTCTATTTGGTTCACTAATGTATTCAGGTGCCCAGAAGGGAACCTGGCACTTAGTAGGGATTCTATATATTCTTATTGAATAAATGAATAAGTGAAATTCCCTCCTTTCCCTCCTCTCTAAAATGAAAGACTGATTCACTTGGACCCGGAGGTTCTTCCTACCTCCAGTACTCAGGACACTAAATATAGATCAACCGCCCACCTGCCACCTTCAGCTCCAAATTGGCCTCTTCATAGAAACTTCCCTTTCTGAAGAAGCAGGTATACACCCCGTTGTCAGAAGCCTGGACCTTCTGGATATGCACAATGGCCTCCCCCCTGCTGAGGAAATCCTTCACCAGTGAAGTCCGCCCTGTGTACTGTACCAGCTGCCCCTCTTTCTGTTCCTGCTGGTTTTCATAGATGAACACCGCTTCTGAGAACTTGGAGCGGAACCACCGCAGCTCCATGTTCTCCACATCCATGGGTGGGGACACATGACAGGACAGCATGATGCTTCCACCCAGCACCGCCACAACAGGTTCCGAGGGGCCATTCACCACGAAATCCTCTGTGGACACAGACACAGGAGTGAGAAAATGGAGAAACACAGATGGGGAGGCAGGGAACACATACTGTCAGTTGGGGGTCCAGGCAGGCAGGGGTGAGTGTCAGGTGGGAGGCTGTGTCCTGATAGACTGAGCTGTGACCACTCTGAATCAGGACAAGATCGTCTTACCACACCTTGGAAACCCAGAAATGATGTCAGAGACTCCCTCAGCAGCCTGTGTTCCTGGCTCCAGCCCCTCCCATGAAGGACTCTCTCAGGGGTTCTAACCTTCCACAGGCATCACAGTTACCAGGAAGGCTTTTGAAACACTGACAGCTGGGCTCCACTCCCAGCTCTTCTGTCTCAGTCTCAGTAGGTCTGGGGTGGATCCAACAATGAGCATTTCTTTTTTTTTTTTTTACAAATAGTTTATTGTCAAATTAGTTTCCACATAACACCAGTGCTCATCCCCACAAGTGCCCTCCTCCATGCCCACCCCTCCTCCCCCCCACATCCACCAGTCCTCAGTTTTTGTCAGCACTCAAGAGTCTCTCATGGTTTGCCTCTCTCCCTTTCCCCCACCATTTCCGCCCTTCTTCTCCCCCTTGGTCCTCTGTTAAGTTCCTCCTAATCCTCCTATACATGCACACATATGATATTTGTCCTTCTCTGCCTGACTTATTTCGCTCAGCATAACACCCTCAAGGTCCATCCATGTTGCTACACATGGCCAGATTTCATTGTTTCTCATTGCCATGTAGTATTCCGTGGTATAGATAAACTACATCTTCTTGATCCATTCATCTGTTGATGGACACTTAGGCTCTTTCCAGGTTTTAGCTATTGTGGAGAGTGCTGCTATGAACATTGGGGTACATGTGCTCCTATGCATCAACATTTCTGTATCCCTTGGGTAAATTCCTAGCAGTGCTACAATGAGCATTTCTAAGGGGTTCCCAAGGATACTGATACTGATGTTCCACAGACCACACTCTGAGAGCCACAGCTCCAGCTTAGCTCCTCTTAGGACTTAGGCCAGGACTGAAAGCCAACTGAAGTGTATTATTTCTGCCCACGTGTTTCTCCTCTACTGAATTACATGTGCACTAAAAACTAGAGGCCACAGTTATTTCCATTAAAACATGCCCTCATTCCATCACACAAGCTCCCAAATCACCATCACCTTTCACAGGCCTTGGTCTTCTGAGACCTAATGGACATGTCACAACATGACATTTCTACAGAATGAACCCTGTTGGATCGCCAAAGAGTGACTTCTCACCTCCTGTGCTACTCAGTTTTGGCTGAGTCACTATCTGTCTCACCTGAGGGCTGACAGTGACTA
Source organism: Proteles cristata cristata (assembly GCA_017311185.1). Classification (NCBI taxonomy): domain Eukaryota; kingdom Metazoa; phylum Chordata; class Mammalia; order Carnivora; family Hyaenidae; genus Proteles; species Proteles cristata. The sequence goes on along the minus strand of JAESUZ010000281.1, from coordinate 1,666,269 downwards.
GTCTCCCTGGGACTATCCTCTTCCCAACCCCATTTGTGTGACCCTTTTAACCTGTACACAAAACCATGTCCCCTCGCTATCAAAGCCCTCCAATGTCTTTCTGGTTCCCAAAGTGACCTGCAAACCCAATAAAGATAACCCCTCTCTGACCCCCAACTCCGTTTCTCACTCGCTCGCTCTCTCTGTCCCAACCAAGACTTGCCTCCTCTGCTCCTTCAACACCCAGGCACACTGCCACCTTTGCGCTGGCTGCTCCCCACTGTGGAAACCCTCTTTCCATAGGGATCTAGTCAGGATGGTACCCCCACTTCCTCCATATCTTTGTTCCCATCTCACTTCCTGCACTGACCACCTTATGGAGTGCTGCCCCCTCCCACACACTCTCCTGCACCTCTGACTGCCCACCCTGCTCTACTTCCTTCTCTCATACTGTCCACTCCTGTAACAGACATAGACTGCATGGAACTGAGATATTTAGTACTCGCTGCCTGTCAGAATGTAAGCTCTGCGGAGAGAGGGACTCTCTCTGTTTTGTACATAGATCAGCATCTTACGCAAACTTCATACTCTGTAAGTATTTATAGAATGTAATGAATTAATAACCAAATAACTACTTAGATATCAATAGGGCCAGCAATCAAAAAATAAGGGGAAAGTTATTTTCAAACGTTTCACAGTGAAATTCACTTTTGTTTACTTTATAAGACATAAACTCCTCATTAGACGATTGTTTTGGTCCCCTTCCCTTATTTTATGGTTCTGGTACTTTTCTTATTTTGTTTATTTATTTATTTACTTACTAACTTACTTATTTATTTAAATTCAAGTTAGTTAACATACAGTGTCGCATTGGTTTCAAGAGTAGAACCCAGTGATTCATCACTTACACATAACACCCAGTGCACATCACAATAAGTGCCCTCCTTAATGCTCATCACCCATTTACCCCTCCTCCCACCCAACTCCCTCCAGCTACCTTCCATTTGTTCTGTCTGTAAGAGTCTATTATGGTTTGCTTCCCTCTTTGTTTTTATCTTATTTTTCCTTCCTTTCCTCTATTTTCATCTGTTTTGTTTCTTAAATTCCACAAAGGAGTAAAATTTCGCTTAGCATAATACACTCTAGTCCTATCCACATTGTTGCAAATGGCAAGATTTCATTCTTTTTGATATCTGAGTAGTATTCCATTGTACCTATATACCCTTCTTCTTTTCCATTCATCAGTCGACAGACATTTGTGCTCTTTCCATACTTGGGCTATTTTTTTTTTTAATTTTTAATGTTTTATTTATTTTTAGGAGAGAGAGAGAGACAGCATGAGCAGGGGAGGGTCAGAGAGAGAGAGAGTCACAGACTCTGAAACAGGCTCCAGGCTCTGAGCTGGCAGTCAGTACAGGGCCCGACGCGGGGCTCGAACCCACGAACCGCAAGATCATGACCTGAGCGAAAGTCGGACGCTTAACCGACTAAGCCACCCAGGCGCCCCAATACTTTGGCTATTGTTGACAGTGCTGCTATAAACATCGGGGGGTGTGTGCCCCTTTTAATCAGCACTTTTGTGTCCTTTGGATAAATACCTAGTAGTGCAATTTCTCAGTCATAAGGTAGTTTTATTTTTAATGTTTGGAGGAACCTCCATATTGTCTTCCAGAGTGGCTGCACCAGGTTGCATTTGGTTCTGGGACTCTTCTTAAATGGTTAATTATAACTAGTGATTAGAAGGAGGATCACCAGAACTTTTCTAGAGCCAAGGGCTCCACCAATAGCCATCTGTCCTGATGGAGACACAGCAGGGCTCCTGGGGGCTCTCACCCACCCAAGGAAGACACAGGAATGGGGATAGGGACACACTCACCTGCAGACCCCCTAGCAGGCAGCAGCAAGAGGAAAAGCACGGAGGTGATATGGGAGAGCAGAGAGTCCCTGCAGCAATCCTCCATTTCCTCAGGGCCCGGGAGACGCAGGGCAGGAGGTAGGCAAACACCTACGGAGAGTAGACAGAGCCAGCCCACAGCTCTAGGCCTCAGAGCAGACAGCAGGTCTCAAGGCTGATAACATTCCCCAGCAGGTTCAGATTCTTTGCTACTAGTCATTATGCTAATGGGGTTGGGGCCCCCACAACCCTGATACCAAGAAAGCCCAAGTCCCTTGGAAAGCTTTTGCAGCCTGCTCTGCTCATAGGACCAGATCCCTCCTGCCTTATCACAGCGCCTCTTCCAAGCCTGTATGAGTGACAGGCCACCAGAAATGCCCAGGCACAAAGGGTCCAGACTCAGGAACCTCCAGGTCCTGTGTGCTGTTGTTCTTCTGCTGCCCCCTAATTATGACCAGGGACTCACTAAGAAGCATGAGAGTCAGACTACATCCTCCTCAAGGACTTTGTGATTCCCACCACATGCATCCCGTCTTGAGGTCCTTTGCTTATTAAGTTCATCCAAATTTCAGCTCCCACCTCCCCCCAGCCTGTTGCTGCTCAGGACCAAGGACCCTAGCCCTGCTCCTAACAGAAGGCTGTGTCAATTCCCCATGAAAAGTTGGTCCTCATCCTCTATATCTTTAAGGAGTTTCTTCCTCAAAAGAAAGGATCCCAGGGGAAGGCTGCCTGGGTAGCTCAGTTGGTTAAACATCTGACCCTTAATTATAGCTCAGGTCTTGATGTCAAGTCATGAGTTCAAGCCCCATGTTGGCACTGGGTGGGAAGCTTACTTGAAGAAGAAGAAGAAAAAGAAGGAGGAGGAGGAGAAGGAGAAGGAGAAGGATCCCCGGAGAGAAAGAGCAGCAGAGAGGATAAAATGAGTCCTGGTCAGACAACAAAGGGCTTCAAACCACCTACTACTGGGTGGGTTGGGGTGGGGGGAGGGAGAGGGCAGCAAATAGTACTGAGAAGGACAGGTTCTGGAGGTGACTGCTGACTTCTTCAGATTCAGCAACTTTCTCCCTTTTTAAAATTTTTTTAATGTTTTATTTATTTCTGAGAGAGAGAGAGACAGCATGAGCAGGGGAGAGTCAGAGAGAGAGGGAGATACAGAATCTGAAACAGGCTCCAGGCTCTGAGCTGGCTGTCAGCACAGAGCCCAATGCGAGGCTCGAACCCACGAACCATGAGATCAAGACCTGAGCTGAAGTTGGACGCTTAACCAATTGAGCCACCCAGGCGTCCCAGATTCAGCAACTTTCTAGGGAACCACCTTAGACTGGTTTCTTGACCTGTTCTGCCTCTTTCCTCAATGCAAAATGGGGATAGTACAGGATCTCACCCCAAGATATAAGGATGTAGTGCTACACAAATGTCAATAAATGAATGAAGTGCAGGCATCACTGCATTTGTCCTGGGTCTCCTTAGAGCCTCATTATTATCCAGCACCACCACCCTCACCACAATCTCAGCCACTTCCTCACAGCCAGCTGCTCCCAACTTTCCTTTTATTGGCCAAAAGCATCTTCAGAACCAACTTACCTTCTTAAAAAGCTGAAACTCCTGGATGTCTCTAACTCAGTAGTGTGAGATCTCAGCAGACCCCAAATCTGCTCTCAGAGATTGCACCTACAGTTAGCTGCTCTGAGCCCCAAACCCTGCTTCCAGATCCAATGCTGAGATCCAATCCAATGCTGAGATCCAATCCAATGCTGAGATCCAGATCCAATCCAACCACCTGAGAGGCAGGTGGTTCCCCGGTGAGTGGAGAAGCCTGAGGTTGCAGGCTGCAGGGGTCTGAGCCCAAACAGGGTCCCGGGCACTCCCAGACAGGAGAATCTACTCTTCTCTGACTCCTCCACCAGTTGAAAATGAAATCTTACAACAGGCAATCCAGCGGACTCTGCCCTGACCTCTTGATGGTGTACCCCAGTTATCAGGAAGGAAACAACGTGATCAGAGCCACAGAAACAGGGCACATGCAGGTACACTGACCCACCCTGCAGGGGGTCACACAGAAGTGCAGACTCAGCTATAGTTTGGTGAACAATTGCTACTCTCCAGGTTGGCTAACTTCTAGACCAGAAGCAGGGAGTGTGTGTGGCACAGCCAAGACTAATACCTAACCCTGTGCATGGGTCCTTCTGTACTGACTGTTCACTACTGAGAATATTCATGACAGTTGGTGAATACTATTGGGCAAGAGCCTTTGAAAAGCCCCCAGTGTAGCTATTTTGCTTTCCTTTACCCAGAGACCACACAGGTGAGGCAAGAGAGAGGTTAATCCTGGGCATCAGGAGCTTCCAGGACCAGTTCCAGGACTCTGGCCCTGTTCAAGCTGAATGGACAGCACCTGTGGGTTGTTAGTATTTTACTGTCATGTATGGCATGGGTAGAGCATTCTGCCCGCTCCCTGCCAGGCCACAGTGTGCTCTGGGAAAGATGGATGTTATGGTCCCTGAAGGAAAGCCCTGGAGCACTGGGGCTTCCTCTCCAGCCCCCCTCTTACCTGCATGTTCCCATCTCAGTAAAGGACACCTTGGCTCACCCAGTTACATCTGCCAGAAATTGGAGGGTCATTCTACTACACAGTCCACTTTCCCACCCAGTCTACCTCCAATGTGCCAGAATCTTCAAGACTTTTCTCAGATCCGTATCTATGGCCAGTACCTAGTTCCTGGCCACTCCCATTTCTCCTCTGGCCCAAGTAGGGTGTCCTTGCTTCCCCATGAGTGTCCCCTGCCCACCTCCAGCCTGACCTCCTCAAGTTCATTTTTCTTAAAAGGTCATGAATCTCTCAAGTCAGATCTGCCTCATCTGTCCAAGGGACCCCCTCTTATGTGTGATTTCCAGGCCTCAGCTTCCTCTGTGACCTCTTCCCATCACTCTCCCAGTTGTTCCCTCACTGGCGTGAGTGAGTTCCTCCAGTTCACGGAGCTCCCCCAACCTCTGGCCTTCTCACAAATCATTGTATGGTCTTGCTCTCTCACTCTCTCTCTCTCATTCTCTCCCCCCCATCCCCCAAACTCCTTAACATTTCAATCTTGCATAAAGTGACCTTCCTCAAAGAAACCCTCACCAACCTGCTCATCCCCATATATGCCCCATACCCCTGCTTGTTGGAGTTCTACTGACACCCTGTTCTCTACCACAGCTCTGACATTAGTTCTTCTGTGGAATGTCTGTGGCATTCACAAAGGGAGGCAATGTGAACCCTGCTCATGCATCCATCACATAGTGAACATTCAGTAAACTTTGCCTGAGCTCATTTGCAGAGGACTCACTCCAGCAGCCTATCAGCTACTCAGCCTTGTCCAAACTGGAAAAACATTTCAGTCCACTGAGAAACACAAAGACTGTTAACTCTGACCTAAATAAGTCAGCCTCTTCGTGGATCCAACAACTCCACCATCTTTGTGCACTTTTTTGCTTTCTGCCCCAAACATAAATGCTTCACTGAAACACCTGCAAGCTAGAAACTCCGATGCAACCACCTTTGCTTGCTGCTTCAAGCCTGACCAGAACTCAGGTGTTCATGTGTAAGTGACTGGTGTTAAGATACTAGCTTGGGCTACAGCTTCCCTGGCCACATTTCTGCCAGGTTGTTGTCATTGGTCATCATTCTGCAGGAGAGGAAACCAAATCTCTCAGAGTTTTCACAACCCAGCAAAGCCTCTCCCAGCCTGTGTTCACTCTAGATTGTCCTGAATAATCCAGTGGATTTGTTTTCATGAAACAAGGCCTGACTGGCTCATGATGCATGGGCTTGATAGGTTTCTGCCTGGATGTCTGGTCTAAAATATTAAAACTCTGGGCAAACCCAAGACATCTGGATATGTCTGAACACATCCCAGGTTGTCATCCACAAAAGTCTATACTGCCAATATCTATTCAGACTTGGGAATATTGGGAAAATCTAACTTAACTGAAAAATAACAAATGAAGGGTGGCTAGGTGGTTCAGTCTATTAAGCGTTTGACTCTTGATTTCAACTCAGGTCATAATCTCACAGTTTGTGGAATCAAGTCCCTTGTTGGGCTCTGTGCTGAGTGTGGAGCCTGTTTGGGATTCTTTCTGTCTCTCTCTCCTTGTCCCTGGCCCACTCATATGGGTGTGCACACTCACTCTCTCAAGTTCAATAAATAAAGCTTTTTAAAAAGTCAATAGTTTTGTTTTAAAGAAAGAAAAAAACAACAAATGAGATAAGGACTACTATTACCTTCCAGGACCACCCCCACCCCACTGCCACCACCAGTCACTGCACAATGGGGAGACTCCTCAAGTTAAGAGACATTAGGGGAATTTGGTGAAAAGACTTGAGGGAAGAAAAACAAATTTTATTGAGTTCCTACTAAATACCAGGAACTGGGCTACACAAGTTGTATTTATGACACTTCACTTTCACACATGCACACAGAGATGAAGGATGGCATGAGCCATCTATTAAACTTTAACCCAGGAACTTCCTAGAAGAGGGAAGGCTGGACCTGCAAGGTGCACCCCTCCTCACCACCCCACGTGACCCAGTCCTCAAGCCCAGCCCAGTCCCCAGCTCCACACAGCTCAGGGTGAAATAGAAGCAGGAAGAGGACCTTGAACTCAGTAATGGACCAGGATGATATGGCCAGAAAGCTTATCTCCCCTGAATTCCAATCCATGGATCCCAGGATGGGAGGAAGGGGAGGGGAAGGAATGATAAAACACAGGAAAGACGTTCCTGAAGGACACCATACAGCAAACTTCACCACCCTCCCAGGCTCACCAGGCTCATGTTCCAGCTGTTTGTCCACAAATACTGTTCACTGACCATGAATGATTTTTCTTGCTCAATATAAATTATCCTGATGCTAGAGGGGTTAATATTAAACTTTCTAGTTTAACAGCCATGTAATACCTCTTATCTTCAGATGTTTCGAGTGCTTTTGAAACACTTTACAAATAAATATGTAAGCCATAAATCAATGGCTAATATAAAAAGAATTGTAATTTTAAGATGTGACATTTGGTGGAAAGGATTAAACCTCATTTTTAAAAACCTGCAATCTGGTGAATCTTAATTTATTTTGACGATGTTAAGGTGAAGGTTCACTGGGTTATCGTCCACTGCAGGAAAAAAGTTTATAGAAGTATTTCCTGCTTGTTTGGTATCTGGAAAGACTGAAAAATAACAGGAAACACACACACACATACATACATGTGTGTACACATGTATACAACTATACACACAAGGTGATAGTTTCTGTGTAGACTTCAGAATGTTCCTCCCTTCTCTAACCAGCATGACCCTGCTGGTGGGCTGAGCTCTGCCCTGGGAGTCTGCTGAGGACAAGGCCAAGGGCTCAGTGGGGATGATCACTATCCTCTGAGTCTGCACACCTGCCCCTCTGGTGAGCACAGCGCTTCCTAGTGGAGGCTGTCATCCCATATCTGAAATTTCCAACCAAAGATGCCTCAGAAAATTCCTTAGGCCCTTACTTACTCCCAGGAGAAGGGCCTGCCCAGCCCTCTCAGAGGTCGGCTGCAAAGCCCACCTGGCCAGGGCACCTGTCCCAGCACCCTCTGAATGGGCAAGTCAGTTTGCTTCCAAAGTCTGAGATTTCTGAGGACATGCGAAGGCATCACTCCCACCCCCCTGAGCTATATAAAGGCAAAGAAATGAGACCAGAGAGAAAGACATTCTTATAGAAATTTTAATAAATTTTATAAGCAAAAGACAAATAAGAAATTAAAAGGAAAGAAAGCCAAGAGAAAGATAGTGTAAGAATAGAAAGAGCAGGAAAAAATAATGGAAAGAGCAAGAAGAAAGAAGTGAGGGAGGGAGGGGAAAAGGGAGAAAAGAATGGGGGAGGGAAGGAAGGGCAGGGGTAAGGAGGGGAAGGGAAAGGGAAAAGGGAAGGTGCAAGCCCACCCTCACAGTCAGCCCTGATGTGTCTGGGGACCAGACACCTGAATGGGACACAGTTCTGCCCAGAGTGTCTCAAGTACATTCGCTAGTCACTGAGATGTTGGTGAAAGTTTTGCAGTGAGTGAATACAAGTACTGCCCACATATGGGTGACCTAGTCAGAAACCTGGGAAGAATTTACTTACTTTCCCTCTCCCATGTGGGTCAGGCCCATCCACAGTGAAGGCGGAAACAGTTAAGTCCCAGTGGGAGCGTGAGTGCCAAGTTATGGAAAAAGGGCCTGAAGACCTGGCACTTTGGCCTCTGACCTTGAAGGAATCAGAGAGAGACCTGAGGCAGAAAAGTCAGGAGAGGCCCTGACCAACCTCCAGAGGCTGATTCGAACAGTCCCCAGCACGCCCAACACCCTGTTCCTCCATGTCAGGGAGACTCATCTCCACAGGCGGAGCCCTAGGCTGAAGCCCTGAGGCCAGGCCCTGGCTGCTTACTGACTTTCACCAAATGCTCAGGCCCACCATTTACCAAGTGCTATTTCACTCTGATCATTATGTACTTTGTTTCAATACATGATTTACTCTAATCCTCACAGGAGTCCTTCCTCACTTTTAAGCTGAGAAACAGAAGCTGAACAATAGACGGGAACCTGCCCAGGGCCAAACCCTACTTGACGCAGGTCCACCCCAAAACTCAGGTGAACTCTAAACAGAGGGCACCAGGGGCTCCTGGGTGGCTCAGTCGATTAAGTGTCCGACTTTGGCTCAGGTCATGGTCTTACGGTTTGTGAGTTCAAGTCCCGCGTGGGGCTCTGTGCTGACAGCTAGCTCGAGAGCCTGGAGCCTGCTTCTCCAGATCACGCTCTGTCTGCTCTGTCTCTCAATAATAAATGTTAACATTTAAAATTAAAAAAATAAAAAATAAACAGAGGGCACCGGATTGGAGGCCCTGGGCCCAGAAATCCTCTCTAAAGCAGCAGGTCTCAGAGAGGGAAGCAGGAGGACTCTGCTGCAGCAGCTGCCTGGGAGGCAACCAGAGAGAGGGTGCCATGAGGAGAGAGTAACCTTGGAGGCCCTACGAGGTCGCCTACGTTCCCTCAGGCTCTGCTGCCCCCTTGTGGCCAGCACACAAGGCACCGAAGGAGGGCTTCGCTGCGGGAGGACAGAGGGACAGAATACACTCAACAAATGTAGATGGGAGCACAGGAAACCAGGCACAAAAGATCTCATGCTACAGGACTCCTGATCGATGAAGTTAGAGAACAGGCAAAACAGATCCGTGGTGGCAGAAGGCCGATGAGGAGTTCCCAGGTACTGAGGGATAGTAAGGACAGGAAGGGACACCAGTTATCCTGGGGCGGTGTGGCTTAATTCATACTTATCGACTTACTGAAGTTAGCTTGTTCATTTTATTTATTCTTATTTTAGTTATTTATTTTAATTAAATATTATTCTTTTTTTTTTTTTAAGAACAAAACTGAGTTCCCATAGGAAAGTGCTGGGATAATGTCAGCATCTCTATCCAACCAAGTCCCCACACATTGGTTGTCCCACAGTGCTCCCCATTCTCATTGTTCCCCTGAAGCCTGGTAGGGTGAGGATCCCCTTCACACACACACACACCACTGCATCCTGTCTTTGCAAATGGTCCACACTGCCAGGCCTTGGCTCTGTCATTTCCCCCAAACCAAAAACTTTCTTCTCCACCTGCCCCCTCCCCATTCACCCCTCACTGTGCCCCTAGTGAAAGGTCACAGGACACAATCTCTACACTCATTTGTTCAGTGGGCATCTATTGACAGCCAGCTGTAAGCATCTGGGGAAGACGAAGAAAGTCTCTTGCCCCAGACAGTCTCACAACCTGGCCACCTAACAGGACACATGGTGAAGCAGAGAAAATGTAAAGCAATGTGAGCAAGAAGCGTGGACCCTCAGATACACTGACGATAAGATACACCTAAGGGGGACCCTGGGCAGAGTTTCTGGAGAAGTGCCCTAGGTTTCCAGCGTTGACTCCCCTGGGGAAACTCGAAATTGCCTGCAACAAAGCTGGAAGTGGCTAGTCCAAGCATGACATCTCTGAGAAGACATCTTCCTCGCTGAAGAGACACTGACTCAGAGGTGGAACCAGAGCTTGAGATAGAAGGGGCAGTTAAAGACTGACCCCAAGAGGGTGGACGATGGAAAGGAAGTGAAGATGCTGCCCTACAGTTTGTGGTGAGAAAGAGCACCGCGCTGAGTGAGGAGAGAGTGTCTCCCACCACATGGAAGCTCAGTTCTTATCCAGCCCACCTGAGGCCAGAGTGTGAGAAGACAGAGGTGGAGGGCCCCAGAAGGAAGCAGGATTCCATCAAGATGATGGAATCTGAGGCATCTGAGAGCCTTTATTCCCCCTCCCAACCTTAAAGGGACAGGGAAGAGGAGCCCAGATACTGGCAGGCAGGGAGTGAAAATACCCCACCTACTCTCCCTTCACCAAAGCCTCCATCTAGTGCCTCCCATTGGCTGAACCCAGTGAGAAGCCAGCAGCAAATCCCCAAGTCCTCCCTCCCTGGGGTCAATCCCTAGAAGTCACTGTCCCCAGTTACAGAGCAAGGCAGGGAAAGGTGAGAAAGGACAAGGAAGAAGGGCAGACAGGGAGTAACACAACAAAGGACAAAGGGACCCAGGGGGAGAGGTTAACATGAGAACCCCCACTTGATCCATCTCTACTACAAGCACCTTTCCAAGTGATCCAACTACTGCTTCTGCCAAGTGACAACCCTCCCCCCAACAAAGATAAGGACACTAGTGACAAGCCCAGTGAGTGGGGAATCGGGTGCATAGAGAGGTAGGGAGGCCTGCCAGGTGGCTCTGGAGCTTTGGATGTCTGGCTGGAGGGGGGGGGGCTGTTGGGGGGGTTATGCGGGGACGAGGAGTGCTTCCAGCAGGTGTTTAAACAGACCTGAGGTCTGGGTTCTATGTAGCTTTACCCCCAGGAGCCTTCCCCAGGGACAGCCTCCATCCACTTCTGCCACCACCACCACCACAGAGGCCGGGAAGAATCACCTCCTGCATCCCTTTAGTTCACACTCAAAAGGTAGAGATTTTTAGAGAACTTTGCATAGAATTGCAAACAGAAACGAAAGGACACAGAAAAGAAGGGTTTTCAGAATACAAGGGTCTCCTGAGCCTAAAGAATGCGGGGGGTGGGGGGTGGGGGTGAGCGTGTCAGACACAGTAGCTGAGTGAGACCAGCCCCAGGCTATTCCAGAACCACCTCCTCTCTCCAAATCTCTCACCCCATTGAGCCCTGGGGCTGTTCCCCTGCCCCTGCTTCATGCTAGGTGTCTCCCCATCCCCTCAGGACTCTCCTATCACACCTGCCTGCTCTGGGAAGCCCAATGTCTCAGGCTGAGATCCCAGCTTCCCCTCTCCCAACTCCCCCTCTCCCACATTGCCTTCCTGGGCTCACTGTCCCTATTCTCATGCATGACCCTCACCCACACTGACTAGCTTCTTTGGGGGCAAGAACCATCCTCAATTTCCTTTGACCCGCCCTTCCAAGTCTGCCCTGCCAGTCAGTTCTGGCTCAGTCCCTCCTCAAACTACTCACTGCCATCACGTGTCAGATAGGAAACCTAAAACACAAGAAACTTTTAGTTCAAACCCTTGGGTTCAAGTTATCCACTGACCTTGCTCACCATTTCCCACTCTATCCCCTCTACCTCTAAAGTGAACCTTCTCCTTTGCTAAAAATGCAGATGGACAGAGGGAGTGGCTCCCAATGATTGTGACTGGCTGCCTCTCCCTGAGGCATCCTGGCCTTCCCTGACCCTGCGCTTTCCCCCATTGCAGGGTAAGAGTCCTGTCCTGCCCTAGACCTGAACCCAGCACATGCACTCTGCTCCTCTTCCAGAGTGCCAAGCCTGGCCACTGGCTTCTGAAGAAACCTGCTGGGGACAGGCCACACCTGCACCTGCTGGGAGACAGGGATTAGCTGCTCCTCCCCCCCCTTTCCACAGCCAAGAGTTGGACACCCTCAGTGGGCAGAAGTCCAGCACCCACACTTCAAGGAGGCCTTCCCCCCAGGGAGCAGGAGACAGGTCACATTCACCAAAGGATATGCTTTGGAGGTATGGGGGTGAAAAGCCTTCCAGGACCTTCCTAAGGACCTCCTCTTTTCCCTAGTCCCTGAAGTCACAGAAGAGGAGCATCTTCAGGCCTTCACTGCACCCAAGGAGTACAGTGCCCAGAGGGGCAGAATTCACGGTGCCTCTGCCAGCATCCAGCCCAGAGCACTCCATCGCAGGAAAGAGAATCAAGAGTTTGGAGTCAGATGTACTTCTGTTGACTTTTCTGTTAGATATCTTGGTGGGGAGTGGAAGACATACTTGAACATGTAGGTCTTAAGCGCAGGAAAAGTTCTGGGCTGGAAAGATCCATTGTGTGACTACAGGGCCATTTGATGGTGGTCAGAGCTGTGGGGATGGAGAACAGCTGGCTTCTCCCAGAGCTTCCACAGGGGATGTTCATACCACCTCCCTTCATATCCACAATTCTACTTAGTATAACTGTCTGGGTCTCCCACCTAGTTTGGGAACCTCTGGAAGGCAGGGGAAGGTCAAAGATCCTTTAGTGCAGACAGATCCTCCCAACACCCAAAGCTGGGTCACACCCAGAGAACCCATGAGGAAGGTAGACCATGGCTGGGCAGCTCTTGCTCCGTGGCTATGCCAGGCTGGGGCCCAGGACCCAGGAGAGTCACTCCCAGCCTTGCCATCAACACAGGCCATGGACTGGAGAATTTACCTCCTGTCCCAAACACCCAGGGAGGGTGGATTATGAGTAGACCAGAGCAGCCCAGGCAGGTGGCTAATTGCCAGTCTCAGCACCTCTGGCTGCCTTCCCTGCACAATGACCTCCCTGCCCCCACATCACACATCTTTGGACCCTCTGCATCCTCACTGAGTCTGCCCCTTCATCCACCTCTAAACAGCACCCCCCAGGACAAGTCCTAAAACCCCAGCCTGCTGCCCTCACTCCAGTCACACTCCACCCCCATTACCTCCCCAACTCCACCCTACCGCATACTGCCCTCAGCTCTCCCACTCTCCTGCCCACCCCAGCCACTTGCCCTCCCCACTCCAGACCCCCCCACCCACTGCACCCCCAGCCACTGCCTAAGGGCTTCCTCCTACCACTGAGAAAGCACTACCCTGTCACTAAAAACACACCCAACAGTCCTCTCTCTTCACCAAGAATTCAGTAAACTTGGCAAGAGAGGTAGAAAAAACAGAAAATAGACTGATTCACAAACCTTTTGAGTCCCTGGGGCTTAGGACTTATTCACTAGAAGTCAAGTAGTTGTTTTGCTTCTATTACTTATCCTGCCAATCGTTTTTATACTTACCAACGTCTGGACTTAAATTTCCTTGATATTTAAATAGATTTGTTCCTCATACTAGGCCCCAGTACAAGATTGCTTTTCTCTTCAGGGAAAAAAAAAATCCATTGTGCTATCTTTAACTTCTGCCTGTTTATGCAATAGTTTGTGGTTTTAAAATGGAGAATTTTCTGAATCAGTCCATGATCATGCACGTCCAGTAAAAATTTTCGTCTATTTTCAGGGTTTAATTGTCAATCTTTCTGGCAAAGGGATAACCCGTAATGCTGCACTGCCTAGCAGCTCCAGTTTAGGGTCTTCTAGGACAGTATCTGACTGGTCAAATACCCATGTACCTCCCTGTGCACCTCCCATGCTCCTAATCCAGGACCCACTGACTAACCCACACCACTCCCCAATCTCCCCAGCCAAGGTCTGAGTGCTCAGGGCCAGGAGTGTGCTGGGGAAAGGGGACAGGCACAATTCAGTGACTTAGGAAAAACACGCTCTGTGTTGTGTCAGGAGCCACTTTCAGCCCTTTCGGGAACCCAGCCCTAGAGAGACAACCATTTCCCTCCCCTCCTCCCAGTTCAGGCTTTCCAGAAGGAACTACTCTGGGCTCTCATATCATGAAAGGATGTCAGCATCTTCAGGGTCAGCTTCAGAGCCACTGTCCAGAAGCCCCAAAGGCCCTCATCTATACCTTCCATGAGCACAGACTGTCACTCGCTGTAATAAATTCTCCAGATTATCCAAGAACCGAGAACCCCACACTGGTCAACTGTGGGGAGAGGGCCGAGGCAGCTAGGAGATGCATGTGGGCAGAGAAGTCCCTGTGAGGAAGGCAATAAGCCTGATTTACAAAATACCAGGACCCGGAAACGGAAACCCTTCTCTGAAGCTAGAAGGAGGTCATTTAGGAAATACTGAAAAATTTTAAGTAACACCTCCTGTCATTGCAAGTCACTCTTCTGCCCCACCCCCATAATTTTTTCTCTTTCTAGATCTCCAACCCCTTTGACCCTGACAGAAAGAGATTCTGCCCCATTTTAATAATATCCCACTTAGATTTCCAGACCTATTGTTATAACTATCTTGCACCCTCATTTGCCGTTTTCTTAACTCTCTCCGTCATACCAGCCTGGAAAAAGCCCAGCTTTGCCTAAATCCATCTTCTCACCTACTCCATGCCTACATCCAAGCAGCTAAGGGATTGAATAAAAATACTCATACATGCCTATGAAATATTTATAATCACAAACTTCAAGGTGGCCAATAAAAGGACCCAGCATTTTTCGGGTTACTCACTCAGAAACTTTCAAGGCATTTATTTCATATCTTCTTCGTAATTACACACCCTCCCTCCCCTTCACTTTCAACTGATAACCAACTCCTTCACTTGGGCACTGAACCCCAGCCCCTCCCACATATTCAAGGACATTTCTTTTTATTTATTTATTTTTTTTAATTTTTTTTGAAGTTTTATTTATTTCTAGGAGAGAGAGAGAGAGACAGCGTGAGCAGGGGAGGGTCAGAGAGAGAGGGAGTCACAGACTGAAACAGACTCCAGACTCTGAGCTGGCAGTCAGCACAAAGCCCGACGCGGGGCTCGAACCCACGAACGGCGAGATCATGACCCAAGCGAAAGCCGGACGCTCAACCGACTAAGCCACCCAGGCGCCCCTATTCAAGGACATTTCTACTGCAGCCCTCCCTCTTTTGCAATGCTGCCTTTGCCTCTGAAGATCACACCCACCAGCAAGCAAAAATGTATACTTCCTATCTTAAAAAGCAAAACAAATAATAATCTTTCCTAGCACCCAGACTGAGGTCTTTTAGTACCATTTCCACTAAAAAGACCCATATGTACAAAATGACCATGATGGCAAGGAGGCCATCAAAGATACTAGGATCTTGTCAACTTGAGGCTCACACTGGCCAAATATGGAACAGATTGAGATCAATAAAAGGATTTACTGCAAGAGATTAAAATATATTAAAATGTATTTCTTCATAGTTATACTCAATAAAAACTTGTGGGTTACTTTTGGAGGATGCTTGAGAATGAACTCATTATTCTGAAAATTAGAAAATAAACTGTAAAAAAAGGTATGAATCTGCCTTTCCTAAACAAATCTAGTAGACGTAATAGTAGATGAGGCATAATTCATAAATGAATTAAAGACAGAATGAAAGAAGTAGAATATTACCACTTTAAAACCCCTAGTAAAATAATGACTATAGACAATGCCCATCAATGACTGACAACTAGAATTATATGTTTCTGATGGAGAAATACAGCACAACGCACCTATGATATATCCTATCCTCACAAAAAAAAAAAAAAAAAAAAAAAAATCCTGAATCTAATAAGGTCTTTAAAGGTAACTACCAGTTTTTACAGGAAAAAGTAGAATAGGCAGATATGGTAAATGACACAACCATACAAGTAGCAAAATTTAGAATATAGGAAATTCTAGGGGCTCCTGGATGGCTCAGTCAATAAAGCATCCAACTTTAGCTGAGGTCATGATCTCACGGTTCATGGATTTGAGCCCCGCATCAGGCTTTGTGCTGACAGCATGGAGCCTGCTTGGAATTCTCTCTCTCTCTCTCTCTCTCTTCTCTCTCTGCCCCTATCCTGCTTGAGCTCTCTCTCTCAAAATAAATAAACTTTATATTTAAAAAAAAGAAAATTATATAGGAAATAAGCCATTTCTTCAACAAATAAATGACAAGAAAAAAAATCCAAAAGATTAAAAGACACTTATGCTCTCAGTCTAACCATGGGAAAAATAACAAACAAATTCCAAAAGAAGGGAATCCAATACAATACCTGATCAGGAATTGTCAAGATCGTCAAAAACAAGAAAAGTTTGGGAAATCATCACAGCCAAGAAGGGCCCAAGGATACAAGAGAAATACATGTAATGTGGTCCCTTGAATGGTATCCTGGCACAGGTAAAGAACATTAGGTAAAAACTAAGTCCAAAGAAATTATGGACTTTAATTTATCAATATCAAGTCATTAAGTAGAACAAATGTACTATATTCACATAAGATGTTAGTAATAGGAAACACTGGGTACAGTGTACATGGGAACACTCTTACTATCTTCTCAAACTTTTAAAAAATAAAATGTATTTTTAAAAAGAGAGAGAGGCTGGGGTGGCTCAGTCAGTTAAGTGTCTGACTCTTGACTTCAGCTCAAGTTATGATCTAACAGTTTAGGGGGTTGAGCCCTGCTTTGGGATCTGTGCTGACAGTGTGGAGCCTGTTTGGGATTCTCTTTCTCCTTGTCTGTCTGTCTGTCTGTCTGTCTGTCTGTCTCCTTCTCTCAAAATAAGGAAATAAACTTAAAATAAAAAAAAAAGAGGCAGATACTTAAGACATATCAACCAAAGGCAAGAAGTGAATCTGGATTTTATCCTGATTCAAACAAATTGTACATGTATTTATCAGATAATTTGGGAAATTTGCACATTGGCAGCATATCTGATGATATTAAGGATATTGTGAACAGTTAGATAGCATAATGGTAGTGTGGTTATGTTTTTCAGAGTCCTTATTCTTTACAGAGACTAAAATATTTACGATAGAAATAATATCAT
The DNA here is from genome assembly GCA_017311185.1 of Proteles cristata cristata. Classification (NCBI taxonomy): domain Eukaryota; kingdom Metazoa; phylum Chordata; class Mammalia; order Carnivora; family Hyaenidae; genus Proteles; species Proteles cristata. The sequence continues at coordinate 1,649,481 of JAESUZ010000281.1, read as the reverse complement.
GCCTAGGATTTTTTCTAAAATAATCGAGGGTAAGTGTGCAAGTATAGATGAAACCATTGTGTTCCTGAGTTAAAGATGATACTATCTGGATGAGGGAGACATGAGGATTTCCCACCTAGGTGTGTACTTGAAATTTTCTGTAATAATAATTTCAAAAAATAATTCCCTTGATCCCTCTTGCTATACATCTTTTCCATGTATTTCCTGATGATGAGTGATGTTGAGCATTTTTTCATGTGTCTGTCAGCCATCTGAATGTCTTTGGAAAAGTATCTGTTCATGTCTTTTGCCCATTTCTTCACTGGATTGTTTTTGGGTGTTGAGTTTCATAGGTTCTTTATAGATACTAACCCTTTATCTCATATGTCATCTACAAATATCTTCTCCCATTCCATCAGTTGCCTATTAGCTTTGCTGATTGTTTCCTTTGCTGTGCAGAAACTTTTTATTTTGATGAGATCCCAATAGTTCATTTTTGCTTTTGTTTCCCTTGCTTCTGGAGACGTGTTGGTTAGGTTGCTGCGGCCGAGATCAAAGAGATTTTTGCCTGCTTTCTCCTCTAGGATTTTGATGGCCTCCTGTCTTACGTTTAGGTCTTTCAGCCATTTTGAGTTTATTTTTGTGTATGGTGCAAGGAAGTGGTCCAGGTTCGTTTTTCTGCATGTAGCTGTACAGTTTTCCCAGCACCATTTGCTGAAGAGACTATCTTTATTCCATTGCCTTGTCAAAGATTAGTTGGCCATGTTTGTGGGTTTATTTCTGGGTTCTCTCTTCTGTTCCATTGATCTAAGTGTCTGCTTTCGTCTTTTACTTAACATAATATTTTTGAGATTCATTCATAGTAGAGAATGCATCAGTGTTTCATTTTTATGAAATAGAATACTATTCAGAATTTTGTTGTATAGATATAACATATTTTTTATCCATTCACCAACTGAGGAATATTTGGGTTATTTCCCCTTCATGGCTATTGTGAATAATACTTCTTTGAACATTCACGTGCAAGTATTTGTGTGGACATATGCTTTCATTTCCCTTGGGTAGACACCTATAAATGGAATCACCAGTCAATATAGTAATTCTATTTTGAGCATTCTAAGGACTTGTCAGACTGGCTTCCAGTTCCAGGACAAGATAGAGTAGATCCACTTCTGGTTTCTTCCACCTAGGTACAGCTAAAACCCTACAAATTATTTCTAAAGCAAGCATAAGAAGACTCTGAAAGATGGGGAGAAGGCAAACTGGCTAGGAATCTCAAGACTGAAACAGCAACATGATGAGTTCCCTAGGTCTTCTTTTTGCCGCATATACATGAGAATTGGTGCTAGAAAGGCCAGAACAAGGAAACTCTAACAGGCACATGTGCATGCACACACACAGGCCCAAATGTCTCTAGCCAAAGAATCAAGAAAGGGACAGCCTAGGACAGAAAACTTTTAGGCAATAACTCCCATACTCCAACCCAAATATCACAGGGGGAGAAAAACTGCCAGGAAAGGCTAAATGGGGAGTCTAGACACTCACCTTTATCCACAAGGTGCTCCTTCCCACTGCTTGCATGGTCTCAGAGAGGGCCGAAAGGGAAGCTGGGACTTCCAGCCCTGCCTGGTGGTAACAAGTCCCCTTCTATCACAATGCCACCGGAAACTAAGTGGGAACAGTAAAAAGGTACTTCACACTCCCAGTCCAGCAGAGGTTTAGCAGCAAGTCTGAATGCCCACCCCCACCTTGCTAGGTTCCCCCCACAAGAGTCAACATAAGTCAAGAAAGGAACCAGGACTTCTACCCCCAGCTCACGGCAATACAGCAGAACCCTCTTTCCCCCACCAGCACAGTGTCAGAGGATACCTGTTAAAATAGATTTAAGCAAAATCTAGAGTCTCACGAAATGATTCATAAAATACCCAAGATACAATCAAAAGTCTCTTGTCCTAGCAAGAACCAGGAAAATCACAAACTGAATAAGAAAAGACAGTCAACACTCAAGATGGACTAGATGTTGGAATTACGTGGCAAGTGTTTAAAGCAGGCAGGTCTTGGGACCTCTGGGTGGCTCAGTTGGTTAAGCGTCTAAATTCGGCTCAGGTCACGATCTCATGGTTCATGGGTTTGAGTCCTGAATCGGGCTCTGTGCTGACAGCTCAGAGCGTGGAGCCTGCTTTGGATTCTGTCTCCCTCTCTCTCTGACCCTCCCCCATTTGTGCTCCCTCTCTTTTTCTCTCTCAAAAATAAATAAATAAACTTGAAAAATAAATCAGGCAAGTCTTTTAAATAATTAAAAATGGTTCAAAAAAATTACAAATTCTCTTAAAACAAATGAAAAAATAGTCTCGGCAAAGAAAAAGTGAGGAGGAAGAGGAAAGGGATGGGGGGAGGAGATAAAGAAGGACCAAACAGAACTTTTCAAACTTAAAAATACAATAATCAAAATTTAAAACGCGGCGGATTGGCTTAACAGAAGAAACAGAAGAAGAAAAATTTAGTGAACTTAGAGACAGAAAAATAGAAATTACTCAATTGTGACAACAAACAGAAAACAGATGAAAAAATAAACGAGCAGAAGTTCAGAGATATATCAGACTATAATCAAAGATCTTTCATGTCATCAGAGTCCTGAAAAAGTGGAGAAAAAAGCTGTGGCAGGAAAATATATTCAAAGAAATAATGACTAAAAGTTCCCAGATTTGTCAAAAGATACAAACCTACGGATTCAAGAAGCCAGTGAATCCCAAAGAGCATATCTCCATGTGTTTATTAGCCATCGGTACATCTTCTTGAGGGTAAGGTCTATTCAAATATTTTGCCCATTTTCTAAGTCTCATTATTGAGTTATGAATTTTTTATATATTCTGTATAGAAGTCCCCTATATGCTATATGATTTTCAAATATTTGTTCTCATGCTGTTGATTGTCTTTTCATTTTCTTGAGGTGCCTTTCAGAGCACAAAAATTTTTAATTGTGATAAAGTCCAATTTATCAAAATTTTATTTTGTTGCTTGTGCATTTGGTATCATAGGTTAAACCATTGTCTAATCTAAGATCATGATATTCACTCTCAGGGTTTCTTTTAGCAGTTTTATAGTTTTAGCTATTTTTTTAGATCTATGATTGATTTTGAGTTAAATTTTGTGTATTGTGTAAGGTAAGTGTACAAACTCATTCTTTTGTACATGGAAAACCAATTGTCCCAGTACCATTTCTTTTTTTTTTTTTTAATGTTTATTTATTTAGAGAGAAAGAGAGAGGGAGTAGAGGAGAAGGGCAGATATATATATATATATATATATATATATAGAGAGAGAGAGAGAGAGAGAAAGAGAGAGAGAGAGAGAGAGTCTAATGCTCAAGAGTCCAATTCTTAACTGACCAAGCCACCCAGGTGCCCCCAGTACCATGTGTTGAAAAGGCTTTCCTAGTCAAAACCACACTGAAATACCACCTCACACTGGTCAAGGTGGCTAAAATGAGCAAATCAGAGGACTCTAGATGCTGGCAAGGATGTGGATAAATGGGCACCCTCCTACACTGTTGGTGGGAATGCAAACTGGTGCAGCCCCTCTGGAAAACAGTGTGGAGGTTCCTCAAAACATTAACAGTAGAACTCCTCTATGACCCAGCAATAGCACTGCTAGCAATTTACCCAAGGGATACAGGAGTACTAATGCATAGAGGCACATGTACCCCAATGTTCATAGCAGCACTCTCAACAATAGCCAAAACATGGAAAGAACCTAAGTGTCCATCAACAAACGAATGGATCAAGAAGATGTGCTTTGTCTATACAATGGAATACTACATGGCAATGAGAAAGAATGAAATCTGGCCATGTGTAGCAACATGGATGGACCTTGAGGGTGTTATGCTGAGTGAAATAAGTCAGGCAGAGAGGACAGCTACCATATGTTTGCATGTATAGGAGGATTAGGAGGAACTTAACTGAGGACCATGGGGGAGAAGAAGGGGGGAAATGGTGGAGGAAAGGGAGAGAGGCAAACCATGAGAGACTCTTGAATGCTGAGAAACAAACTGAGGACTGATGGATGTGAAGGGATGGGCATGGAGGACACTTGTGGGGATGAGCACTGGGTGTTGTATGGAAACCAACATGACAATAAACTATTTGAAAGAGAAAGAAAGAAAGAAAGAAAGAGAAAGAAAGAAAGAAAGAAAGAAAGAAAGAAAGAAAGAAAGAAAGAAAGAAAGAAGGAGAAAAGAAAAGAATTTTCTTTCTCCCTCTGAATTGTCTTGGCACCTTTGTTGAAAATCAGCTGGCCATAAGTCAATTCTATCACATTGAGCTTAATGTCTAAACTTATGCCCATACCACACTGCCTTGACTACCATAACTTTGTAGTAACTTCTGAAATTGGAAAATATAAATCTACCACTTCAGTCTTTTTCTTCAATATTGTTTTAGCTGTTCTGAATCCTTCATATTTCCTATGAATTCTATGAAAGCTTTTGAGTTGAGGAAGCAAGCCATACAGGTAGCTGGGAGAAAAGAGCAGTCCAGGCAGAACAAGTACAAAGGTCCTAAGGTGTGAATGTGCCTGTTAACAGAACAGTGAGGAGGTCAATGTGGCACGGTGGAGGGGAGGAGTAATAGGAGATGAGGTTGGAAGGGTAAACAAGGCAGGAGAGGAGAGGAGCCAATATGTAGGGCCTTGCCTGGCCTGTAAGAAATTAGACTTTACTATGAGTGAATGCAGGAGTGATTGGAGAGTTTTGCGCACAGGAGCAACATGGTCTAACTCATATTTTAACAGATTCACTGTGACTACTGTATAGACTAATTGCCAAGGGCGCAATCACAGCAATAAAGAGGAAGGTTAGGAGATGCAAGAGATGATGGTGGTTTGGACTAGGGTATTAACCAGCGCGGATGAGAAGAGATGAGAAGTGATCAGATTCTGGAAAGATTGTGAATGTAGGCCAATAGAATTCAAGACAGATTGGGCATAGAGTATGAGAGAGAGGAGTCAGCAATGTCTTCAAGGATTTGGGCCTGAACAACTGAAAGAATAAGATGGCAAAGCCCACATCCTCTGGGAGGGAGAGAAGGTTTGGACAGGAAGATCACATCAGTTCTGGACATGACCAGTCTGAGGTACTCATGAGACACTGGAGGTATACATTAAAAGTTTAAGAGTTTCTGATATAGAAACACAAATTTGGGAGTCATCAAAACAAAGATGATCTTTATAGGTGATATTTAAATCTGGCAAAGAGGTGAGGCTGGATGGGATCACCTAGGGAGAGATAAAAAATAGAAGAGGCCCGGAGACTGCACCAGGGACACTACAGTGGTACAAAGTTGAGGAGATGCGAAGTCACCAACAGGGAAGCAGAGAGAGCGGCCTGAGGGAACAAGAGAGGCTCCAAGTCTCCTGAACTACATATTCACAAGTAATCTCTCAGGGTGGGCCACTCTTGTGTATTTCTATATCTACCATGAGCTATTATCTTCTCTGTATTTGGTCACATTATAAAGGCCCAGCTCAGAGATGGATCCTCTTAAGGTCAAAAGTCCCCAGGACTAAATGTGAATGATCAACAAGCTTATTCTCCTCAGAGGATACACAATATAAGAAAAGTCGATTGAGTTAAACAAATGTCTATTTGATGAGATGTTGTAAGGAATGAGGTCATTTTATACCAGAAAGAACTTTGTGTCTGTTGGGACAAAGAAACAAGCTCTTAAGAAAGCATCAATACTCCTTTGGACTATACGATCGTAGAAGCCAGGGAGACTATCTACAACCCAAGCACAGCTCATAACACCTGAACAGGTGCATGCTGTCTTCCTTAGGCAAGTAGAAGGCAAAAAGTGGACTGTGCACTTTCCTGACAATATCTTTTTTTTTATGTTTATTTATCTTTGAGACAGAGGGACAAGAGTGCAAGTGGAGGAGGAGTAGAGAGAGAGGGAGACACAGAACCCAAAGCAGGTTCCAGGCTCCAAGCTGTAAACACAGAGCCTGACTTGGGGCTTGAACTCACGAACCACAAGATCATGACCTGAGCCGATGTTGGATGCTTAACCGACTGAGCCACCCAGGTACCCCAACTTTTTTTTAAATGTTTATTTATGTGGGGGGGGGGGGTTGGAAGAGGGGCAGAGAGAGCAGGAGACAGAGAATCCTGAGCAGGCTCTGTGCGACCAGTACACAGCCTGACACAGGTCTTGGGCTCATGAACTATGAGATTATGATCTGAGCTGAAATCAAGATTTGGACACTTAACTGAGCCACCCAGACACCCGAACACTGTCTTTAAACTCAGCTTCTTCCCTATCGAACCCCTGGTCCCCCTTCTACCCAACCACTCCCTTTCTGTCTCTGTTACCCTTTTCTTCTCTCAAGCTCCAGCCTAGTGCACCAGCCTCCTTTTCCACCAAAAAAAAAAAAAATGTGAGGACAATAACACAGAAGAAGTTGAGAGATTCATGTTTTCCACTCAGGTCTTCATAGTTCCACAAGAAGCCTAACATCTCTTCTTATTTCCCTTTCCCTTCTCACAAACATCAAATCCCACCCCTGTCCACCAGTCAGGAAACCAGAAGGTAGCAAAAAGAGGCACTTTACACAGTGGGCTTCTTCTGCCTAGGACTTCATCCTTAGAGCTGCCACCAACTAAGAAAGATGATAGGAAAGTGACAACGACATAAACAGGACAATGGGACAGAAACACACACAGGAAACTCATGAAAAAGAAACAATAGCCACTAAATAGGTGAAAATAATGTTAGCTCTACAACAAGGCACCATTTCACCTGCCAAAGTGGTAAGTATTCTGATTCTAATCCACAGGGTGGGCGAGGGTAAGGGCTTGCAGACACCACCGCCCAGGTGCAGTCCTGTGCTGCTTTCTGGGGAGTGACTCAGCAACACTTAAATACCAAAAGCTTTCAAAATAAGCTTATCCTTTGATTCTTTGACCCAGGGATTTCACTTCTAGGAATTCAGCGTGTGGAATCACTTAGACAACCATGCAAATACGTATGTTCAAGAGTCTTTACCGCAGTATGTCTTACTGTATTCTTTTAAAATAATTTCTTTAATTTTTATTTATTTTTGAGAGAGAGAGAGAGAATGCGTGAGCAGGGGAGAAGCAGGCTCCAGGCTCTAAGCTGTCAGCACAGAGGCCGATGGGGGCTCAAACTCACAAACCGCGAGATCATGACCCGAGCCAAAGTCAGACGCTTAACCGAGACACCCAGGCACCCCTGTCTTACTGTATTCTTAAGGACTGAGATCCAAGTAAATGCCCCCATAATGTAAAACTGATTTCAAGTAACTAGGGTTTATCAAGCCATGGGATACTTGCCAACCACTAAGAATGACTTTAGCCTGGGGCGCCTGAGTGGCTCAGTCTGTTGGGCATTTGACTTCGACTCAGGTCATGATCTCACAGTGAGTTTGAGCCCTGTGTCAGGGTCTGTACTGATGGCTCAGAGTCTAGAGCCTGCTTCAGATTCTGTGTGTCCCTCTCTCTGTCCCTCCCGACTTGCGCTCTGTCTGTCTCTCTCTCTCTCAAAGATAAACATTAAAAAAAAAAAATGATGTTAGCCTGTGTGTTTTGGTGTGCTGCATTGAGGACACAGCCTCACATTGGTGGTATTCCTGGCCCAAACTGAAGAAACAACAGACATACCTAAATATAGGAACAATCTACAAAATAGTTGACCTGTATTCTTCAAACCTGTTAATATAATAAAAGGGAAAGTACATCTAAGGAATTGTACCCATATTAAAGGATACTGAAGGGGCCCCTGGGTGGCTCAGTCTGTTAAGTGTCCGACTTCGACTCAGGTCATGGTCTCACTGTTCATGGGTTTGAGCCCCGTGTTAGGCTCTGTGCTGACAGCGAGCTCAGAGCCTGGAGCCTGTTTCAGATTCTGTATTTTCCTCTCTCTCTGACCCTCCCCTGCTCACTCTGTGTCTCTCTCTCTCTGAGAAATAAAACATTTTAAAAAATAATAATAAAATAAAGGATACTGATAAACAACATAGAGACCAAAGAAACAATTGAACAGATCAATGAAACCAAGAGTTGGTTTTTTGAAAAAGTAAACAAAATTGACAAACCTCTAGCCAGACTTATCCAAAAGAAAAGAGAGAGCACCCAAATAGACAAAATTATGAATGAAAATGGATATTACAACCAACCCCTCAGAAATACAAGCAATTATCAGGGAATACTATGAAAAATTATATGCCAATAAATTGGACAACTTAGAAGAAATGGACAAATTCCTAAACACACACTCACTACCAAAATTCACACGGGAAGAAATAGAAAACTGAACAGACCCATAACAAGTGAAGAAATTGAATCAGTGATCAAAAATCTCCCAACAAATAAGAGCCCTGGACCTGATGGCTTCCCTGGGGAATTCTACCAGACATTTAAAACAGAATTAATCCCAATTCTTCTCAAGTTATTCCAAAAAATAGAAAGCGAAGGAAAACTCCCGGACTCATTTTATGAAGCCTGCATCACACTGATTCCCAAGCCAGACAGAGAACCAGCAAAAAAAGAGAACTACAGGCCAATATCCTTAATGAATACGGATGCAAAAATTCTCAACAAGATCCTTGCAAGTCGAATCCAGCAGCATATCAAAAGAATCATCCACCAAGATCAAGTGGGATTCATTCCTGGGTTACAGGGCTGGTTCAACATTCGCAAATCAATCAATGTGATACATCATATTAATAAAAGAAAAGATAAAAACCATATGATACTGTCAATAGATGCAGAAAAAGCATAGATGCAGAAAAAGCATTTGACAAAATACAGCATCCCTTCTTAATAAAGACTCTCGAGAAAGTTGGGATAGAAGGAACCTACTTAAACATCATCAAAGCCATCTATGAGAAGCCTTCAGCTAACATCATCCTCAACGGGAAAAAACTCAGAGCTTTCCCGCTGAGATCAGGAACACGACAGGGATGCCCACTCTCACCACTGTTGTTTAACATAGTGCTGGAAGTCCTAGCATCAGCCATCAGACACCAAAGGAAATCAAAGGCATCAGAATTGGCAAAGAGGAAGTCAAACTTTCACTCTTCGCAGATGACATGATACTCTACATTGAAAACCCGACAGACTCCCCATAAGCCTACTAGAACTGATCCAAGAATTCAGCCAAGTTGCAGGGTACAAAATCAACGTACAGAAATCGGTTGCATTTTTATACACCAACAATGAAGCAACAGAAAGAGAAATCAAGAAGCTGATCCCATTCACAATTGCACAAAAAACCATAAAATACCTTGGAATAAACCTAACCAAGGATACAAGAGATCTGTATGACGAAAACTATAGAAAACTTATGAAGGAAATTGAAGAAGACACAAAGAAGTGGAAAAACATTCCATGCTCATGGATAGGAAGAATAAATATAGTTAAGATGTCATTACTACCTAAGGCACTCTATACATTCAATGCAATTCCAATCAAAATTGCACCAGCATACTTCTCAAAACTAGAACAAACTATCCAAAAAATTTGTATGGAACCACAAAAGACCCCGAATAGCCAAAGTAATACTGAAAAATAAAACCAAAACGGGAGGTATCACCATCCCAGACTTTAGCCTCTACTACAAAGCTGTCATCATCAAGACAGTATGGTATTGGCACAAAAACAGACACATAGACCAATGGAACAGAATTGAGAACTCAGAAGTGGACTCAAAAGCATACAGCCAACTAATCTTTGACAAAGCAGGAAAGAATATCCGATGGAAAAAGACAGCCTTTTTAACAGATGGTGTTGGGAGAACTGGACAGCCACATGCAGAAGAATGAAACTAGATCATTTTCTCACACCATGCACAAAAATAAACTCCAAATGGATAAAGGACCTGAACGTGAGACAGGAAACTATCAAAAACCCTAGAAGAAAGCAGGAAACAACCTCCTTGACCTCCACCGCAGCAACTTCTTACTTGACACATCCCCAAAAAGCAAGTGAAAACAAACTGTTGGGTTTCCCTCAGTTAAACTCTTTTACAACTAAAAACAACATTGAAGAGAAAAGTGTAATAGGCAATGACTGGATGAAGTGGTTGCAAATGACATATCAGATAAAGGGTTGATATCCAGAATCTACAAGGAACTCACCAAACTACACGCCGAAAAACAAACAACCCAGTGAAGAAATGGGCAGAAGATATGAACAGACACTTCTTCAAAAGAGGACATCCAGATGGCCAACAGACACATGAAACGATGCTCAGCATCCCTCCTCATCAGGGAAATACAAATCAAAACCACACTGAGATACCACCTCACGCCAGTCAGAGTGGCTAAAATGAGCAAATCAGAGAACTCTAGATGCTGGCGAGGATGTGGAGAAACGGGCACCCTCCTACACTGTTGGTGGGAATGTAAACTGGTACAGCCCCTCTGGAAAACTGTGTGGAGGTTCTTAAGGAAACTAACAATAGAACTCCCCTATGACCCAGCAATAGCACTGCTAGGAATTTACCCAAGGGATACAGAAATGTTGATGCATGGGAGCACATGTACCCCAATGTTCATAGCAGCACTCTCCACAATAGCTAAAACCTGGAAAGAGCCTAAGTGTCCATCAACAGGTGAATGGATCAAGAAGATGTGGTTTATCTATACCATGGAATACTACATGGCAATGAGAAACAATGAAATCTGGCCATGTGTAGCAACATGGATGGACCTTGAGGGTGTTATGCTGAGCGAAATAAGTCAGGCAGAGAAGGACAAATATCATATGTGCACGTATAGGAGGATTAGGAGGAGCTTAACAGAGGACCAAGGGGAGAAGAAGGGGGGAAATGGTGGGGGAAAGGGGGAGAGGCAAACCATGAGAGACTCTTGAATGCTGACAAAAACTGAGGACTGGTGGATGTGGGGGGAGGAGGGGTGGGCATGGAGGAGGGCACTTGTGGGGATGAGCACTGGGTGTTATGTGGAAACTAATTTGACAATAAACTATTTGTAAAAAATAAAAAAAATAAAAAAAATAAAAAAAAGATATTCTATCAAAAAAAAACAAGAACAAAAACAAAAACTGCCTGGCATGCAAAGAAGAGGATAATACTCCCTAGTGAGAACAATCAATCGATTGAAACCAAGCCAGAACTGACACAGATATTAAAATAAGAAAATGACATCATGGCTTATTAATACGGCTTACATCCCCCAATACAATCTGCTGCCACCTAATTCTCCAGCCGTCAGTTCTCCCCTCAACACCGTACCCTTAAACTCTACTGATTTTATTTCAGTTCTGCAGAAACATCAAGCTCCTTGCTTTCACAGTTAACAATCTCCCCTGGCTATAATGCTCGTGCATCCAATGTGGTGTGAAGGGAAAGTCTCTAAAGAAAAACAACTTCCCAATTTGAGGTATTTAACAATATCAGTGCTGTAAATACTCCCACTATGATCAATGTCAAGCTGTCAATGGTTCAACAACCAGCTTGCCAATCTCCTGAGTTTTTAACAATCAACTCTCCTGAGCTGGTACCAGTGTGCATTCACCCCTCCCATCATCTGACGGCAGCCTAATCACTCATCCTCAGGTCTCAAGTTCAGCGGCAGGTCCCCTGGGAAGCTTCCATGATCCTTCAAATGTGAGTTAAATATTCTTCCTCTGCTCCCATGATACACGGCACTTTCACCATTATGGCACTAACGATATTCTTCTTTGTGTACTTGTCTGATCCACAAACCCCAAGAGGGTAGAGAGAGTGCCCACCTTATTCATTACTGTGTCTGCAGAGCATCTGCACAACAGATAGCGCATAACAACACTCTATAAAAATTAGCTTGATGAGCAATAAAAGGGAGCATACTGATACAAGAGCATAGATGAATCTCAAATGCATTATGCACTGTGAAAGAAGCCAGACACAAAAGGCTACATGCTATAAGATTCCACTGATAGGACATTCTGAAAACCCACTGATAGGACATTCTGAAAACCCACCAATCAGTGGTGGCCAGTGGCTGTGAGAAAGGAGAGGGGACTGCAATGGGTTCCAAGGAACATTTCTGGGTTGATGGAAAAGTACTGTATCTTGGTATTGTGGTGGTGGCCACAGACTACACATTTCTAAAAACTGTATGACTCAAAAGGGTAAATTTTACTATATACAAATTATATCTCAGAAACAGGAAATTGTTTTAAACTTGTTTTAATGCTTATTTATTTTTTTGAGAGAAAGACAGAGCACGAGGGGAGAGGTGCAGAGAGAAAGATGGAGACAGAATCTGAAGCAGGCTCCAGGCTCTGACCTCTTAGCACAGAGCCCGACATGAGGCTCAAACTCACAGCCATGGGATCATGACCTGAGCCACAGTCGGACACCCAACCGAGTCACCCAAGTGCCCCAAAAAATAGGAACTTGTTTCTAAAGAAAAAACATAGCTGAATGAATCCGTCAATGCTGAAGAGATAATAACAAGCAAAGTACATCCCAAACTTTTAATCAAGTTACAGCATAATGGGCAGGGGCGGCGGAGGCAGCAGCAATATAGGTTAGATACACTCACTGTATCAGTTTCCTAGGCTTGCCTTAACAAACTCCCACACTCTGAGTGGCTTACAACGACAGACATTTGGGGCGCCTGGGTGGCTCAGTCAGTTAAGCATCCGACTTCAGCTCAGGTCATGATCTCCAGATTCGAGCCCTGCGTGGAGCTCTGTACTGACAGCTTGGAGCCGGGGGCCTGCTTTAGATTCTGTATCTCCCTCTCTCTCTGCCCCTCCCTGGCTCACACTCTGCCTCTCAGTCTCTCTCTGCCTTACTCTCTCTCTCAAAAATAAACAAACATTAAAAAAAAAAAAAACAGACACTTATTCTTTCACAGTTCTCAAGGCTAAGAGTTCAATATTGAAGTGCTGCAGGGCTGTACTAGCTCTGGAGGCCCCAGGAGGGGATTCTTCCTGACCTCTCTCTCTAGCTGCTGGTGCTGCGGGCAGTTCCTAGTATCCCTCACCTCACAGCTGCATCGCTCCAATCTCACCTCTGTGGTCACATAAACATCTTCCTCCTCTCTCGCTCTCTGCTTTGTCTCTATCCAAATTTCTCTCTTCTTTAAAGGACGCCACTCTGTGGATTAGGGTCCACTCTAATCCAGTAGGATCTCATCTTAACTTGATTATATATGCAAAGACCTTATTTAAAAATAAAGTCATATTCATAAGTATTGGGGTTAAGACTTGAATATATCTTTCGAGGGGGCAGAATTCAATCCGTAACACACAAAAAAGGCTATGAAACAAGGCAGAAACAGGACAGCCCCAAAGAAGCAGAAAATGCTATAGTTTTGAAGCTCTAGAGGGCTTACAAGAGGGACTTCATGTCATTTAGAAAATAGTATTTGAAGTGGTCCTGGATGGAAGAGTTTGATTTAGACCAAGAGACATGATGGGAAATAAGGGTAAAGAATCCTCAGCAAAGAGAAGAAATGCTACAATGTTATAAGACAGAGGCAGGAACAGATGATAATCAGGGAAGAGGCCAACTGGATGAAAGCATTAGCTCTATGTGTGCTACATTGCAAAGGTAGGTGGGAACCAGGCAGCAGTTGTCAGATAACAAAATAAGGAGGCCACACTTCATTCAGTAGATATTTTATGGCCACTGAGAGGGTACCAATGGTAATAACAGCCCTCTTTTCTCAGCCCCGCTCAGGTAACACAGTGGAGAGGTTCCCATGATATGATAGGGGGCTTTTCAAATGTAGTTCCTTGGACTGTTCACATCACCCAGGTAGCAATTACTGATTCAGGAAACAGACTATCAAAATAGAAAAAGCTAGAGGGGCCCAAATATCTTGCTACTGTGTTTAATCTGTTTCATTCATGTGCTGAAATATAGTTCCCTCTGGAAAATGCAACATTAATTCAAAGTGTTTATTTTTACTCCTCCAGTAAAGGTCTTTTCTATTGTTAACTTGCAAGCTAGTGTACAAAGTTACTAAAATTTCTAATTTGTAGAGAAACTATTCTCTTCATCTTGGTCATTGTTCTTCCCCCCAAAAAGTGTTCCCAGAGTACAAACGAACTCATTCTTTCAGGTTACAAAGCTGAAGATCCTTGAACTATACTTCGATTATTTTTCACATACAAGAAGAAAGTCATGTGCAAACAAGTACACAGAATAGAGAATGTAACTGACAGCAACTGTGCAGAAATTTACAGCGAGAATGCCAAGGTCACGATTACTGCATGTATTCTCATCCTAGCATCTGGGTATGTATTTAAGAACCTTTCCTCCTTTTCTTCTAAAGCCCTTTTCTAGGACTATGCAATTTTAATTGCTCTATAGAAATGAGTCCTTGAAACCCTTTGGGATCTAGAAGGTCACCTCTCCCACAAAGCTACATTGTGCCTACATGTTCTCAACTGTCTGACATTTCAACAACTCTAGTGTAGAAAAGTGGATAGAGTTTCTGGAAAACAATTTTTTTAAATTTTAAATACAAAACATGAGTGAAGAGCCAGCCAGATAAGTCAATTAAAATATCATAATGGTGTCATATTTCTTTCAATCACAGTATAATTTCCTTAAGGTCTAAAACCTGACATTCAGCTATAGTTAACAAGTTTAAATCAAATTCTAACTCCTTAATTGTTCAGTTTCATAAATGGCAATACCAGCCAACTATTCATTACCAGTGACAAGCCTACCATTTCTCCATCAGCAGGAACTGTGAGACATCTCTCCTTCCTCCCTCACAGAAATTTCCAGATGATGGGGCTACAATGAGTCTCAGTGTTATCCCTTGAACTAGATTTCAAAAAGTAAATAGAGACCATGTAAGGTAAGCCACGACTTACATTTTCGGTGACTTTCCTACCCTTAATTGACAGCCTTATTTCCTAAATTATTCCTGTTTCATGTTCTTTCTTTAATGACAGCTTTACTGAGATATAACTCACATACCATACCATTCACTTGCTTATACTCGACATTTCAATGTTTTTTAGTATATCCTCACACAGTTGTGCAACCCTTGCCACAATCGAAATGAGAACATTTCACCATCCTGAAAGGAAACCTGTACCTGTCAGTAGTCTATTTCCTCCCTACCCCCAAAGCCCAAGGCAAACACAAATCTACTTTTTTTTTTTGTCTCTGTGAATTTGCCTAGTCTGGAGATTTCCCATAAATGGAATCAAACCTCATGTGGTCTTCTGTGACTGGCTTCTTTGGTGACTTACCATAATGTTTTCAAGGTTCATCTATACTGGGATATGCACCAGTACTTCACTTCTTCCTATTGCCCGATACTCTATTGTACGGACATATTGATAACATTTTATTTTTCGATTCATCAGTCAAGATCATTTTACTTTCTTTAAGCCCAAATTGTGCTTGCTTTTATACTTTAGGTAAAATAATTCCTGCCTTAATCTTACGTGTTTATCTTTAGCATCCTGTCTTATAGTTTGATGATCAATTTGCCCCCAACAACCTCCCAGAATTGCTAATACAACTGTCACCTACTGGAGCCATTTGTCATTCTCCTGGCCACCCGATCTGAACCCCCTTTCTTATGAAGTAGGGTTCTCTTCCTGCTATCAAAGAGAAAATGGCAAATATTCCCTTACCAAATTTCTTGCTCTAGGACATGGGCATGAAAAAAATAAAGGCCATGTTGATCATGACTACTCACGCCTAGTGTTTGAGTCAAAAACCAATGACAAGAACAAGGGAGCATGCAAATTCCATCATTAGCATCAGATGGGAACAACTATACTTACAGATTTTTAAAAGTCGGTAACTTTGGGGGCACCTGGGTGGCTTAGTCGGTTAAGCGTCCGACTTTTGCTTAGGTCATGATCTCGCAGTTCGTGGGTTCGAGGCCCGCGTCGGGTTCTGTGCTGCCTGCCAGCTCAGAGCCTGGAGCCAATTTCAGAGTCTGTGTCTCCCTCTCTCTCTGACCCTCCCCTGCTCACGCTGTCTCTCTCTCTCTCTCCTAAAAATAAATAAAACATTAAAAAAAAAATTTTTTTTTAATAAATAAATAAATAAAAATAAAAGTTGGTAACTTTGGAGGGGTTGGTACAAGCTGCAGTGTCCTGGGCAGAGCACCAGCAGCAAGCCCTCATGGTGTCAGCTCTTCAACAGAATGGGAGGCCTGCTCCCAGCCCTTGAGCTTGAACCTGGTCCTCAGGTGCTCCAGAGAGGTGGTGAGCAACCCAATGTATTTCTTTTTAAATTTTTTTATTTCTATTTTTTATATTAAAGAGACAGAGACAGAGAGTGAGTGGGGGAGGGACAGAGAGATGGAGACAGAATCCAAAGTAGGCTCCAGACTCTGAGCTGTCAGCACAGACCCGATGCTGAGCTCAAATTCATGAGCTAAGCCAAAGTCAGATGCTTAACCAACTGAGTCACCCAGGCACCCAACCCAATGCATTTCTAATGCATTCCTTTTCTGCTTAAATTAGCCTAAGTCAGTTTCTAATAACTATAACTTCTTATCAGTTACTTATGACTAAGACCTTGATTGATACAGTGTCATGATCCACTTAATTTCACATATTTTTAGCATTAGATAACCTTATGAACTATAAATTTCCTCAAAGTACAGATAGGATCCTATGTAAAAAGACACATTTAGGAAAAACATATTATAATATTAAGACTGTATATTTTCAGTGATTCTAAAAGAATGAAAAACAGCATGCTATATATAAAAACCACTGGCCCTGAGGTCAGAGAGCACTGCTTTTCATTGCTTATTTGCTGTGAAACCCTGAGGAGGTTACCCAAACTCTCTGGGCCTCAGTTTTCTCATTGGAGAGATGAAGATAGTAACACTCCTTCTGTAGGGCTATTTCCAGAATGAAATAATATGTAAAACACCTACCCAGTGTCTGACATGAATTCAGTGTTAAGTAAACTTCTGTAGTACCACCCGCACAACTTACCCATCGCTCAGCGTCAGATCCTAACTTACCTCCTCCAGGAATACTTTCTTTCAAAGTCAGGAAAAAGAAAATAAAATTCACTCCTGGATCCAATCCAACCAAACACACTGACCTCAGGGAAACAACACCCTTCTTTATATCTAGTGCATTATTTAGCATATTCTCTTTCCTATATTTCCAGTACACTTTCTTTATACGTAGGTCTCGATTCTCGGCACTTCTTATATATATGACTCTCTCTATGTTCGTGAAGACCTATAGTAGGCTGTTAAATGTGATTTTATTAACACAGTGCCCAAACCAAGAGGAAATGACAAAGCGCAAATGTAAAGCCACTCAGTTCCCTAAGGATAGGTCCAAGTTTTGCTGGACCGCTCGGTCAGAAAGCAGGTGTGTACCCGGGCTCTGCGTCTGCATTACAGGGGAGGGTGAGCAGGGCAGCGACACGAACACGGATGATGAATGGACGCACACACAGGACGCACAAGTTCTCCGTGCCAGCGCGCCCCACGGCCTGCTGGAGAATCTGGGGGGCTTCAGAGTATCTGATCCAACTGCCTCATTTTATAGCCACAAAAAGTGAGGCCCGGATTGGTTAGCTGATTTCCCAGTGTCAAACAACTAGTGAGCGGTAGAGCAGGGATTAGGATTCAGTTCTTCTTGTCGCTGTCCACAGCCTTTTCTACCAAACCATGGATGAAAAGAAAAATGATTATGGACTTGGAGTGCCTTCCCATTTCGGCATCCAGACCACTTCTGATCTAGAGTCACAATATTCCAGATGCCACCAGGACACGTCCCTGCCCGTCCAGCTCTTGGCTGACACCTGCGAGGCACTAAATTCACCAGGCCTCTCCTCTGAGCAGAGACCTCAAAAGATGGAAAATGAAGCCAGAAGGGCAGCCACCGGCAGCTGGCAAACACGACACACCTCGGTAATATTTCAGAGGAAAGCCTGGGTACCAATGTCAGTGATTTTGCTTCCAAACTGCATTATGCTTTCTTTACTTTTTTTTCTTTTAAATAGTTTATTATCAAGTTGGTTTCCATATAACACCCAGTGCTCATCCCCACAAGTGCCCTCCTCCATTCCCATCACCGCTCTTCCCCTCCCCCCCACCGCATCAGCCCTCAGTTTGTTCTCGGCACTCAAGAGTCTCTCAAGGTTTGCCTCCTCCCTCCCCGCCCCCCCCCCCCGTTAATTCCTCCTAATCCTCCTATACGTGCAAATAAATGGTATCTGTCCTTCACTGCCGGACTTATATCGCTCAGCCTAACACCCTCAAGGTCCATCCATGTTGCTACACATGGCCAGATTTCACTGTTTCTCATTGCCATGTAGTATTCCATGGTATAGATAAACCACATCTTCTTGATCCATTCATCAGTGGATGGACACTTAGGCTCTTTCCATGTTTTGGCTACTGTTGAGAGTGTTGCTATGAACATTGGGGGACATGTACCCCTATGCATCAGCACTCCGGTATCCCTTGGGTAAATTCCTAGCAGTGTTATTCCTGGGCCATAGGGGAGTTCTATTGTTAATTTTTTGAGGAACCTCCACACTTCTTTCCAGAGGGGCTGCACCAGTTTACATTCCAACCAACAATGTTAGGAGGGTGCCCATTTCTCAACATCTTTGTCAGCATGTAGGGTCCTCTGATTTGCTCCTTTTAGCCACTCTGACCAGCATGAGGTGGTATCTTAGTGTGGTTTTGATTTGTATTTCCCTGATGAGGAGGGAGGCTGAGCAGCGTTTCATGGGTCTGTTGGCCATCTGGATATCCTCTTTGGAGAAGTGTCTGTTCGTATCTTCTGCCCATTTCTTCACTGGATTGTTTTTCAGGTGTGGAGTTTTGCCAGAGACTGAAACTGCACAGGTCATCCCTGATGGCAAGGCCCAGGGAAAAACCTGTGGGAAAAGACTGCAAGGCTGTCAGAAGAACCCCCTGAAGAATTCTTCTCTGCTTAGTTTGTGCCTTTTACTTTCACTTCTGCTGTTAGTCCATTCTAGGATTAATATGAAACCAGAATCGCCCAAAGCTCCCCCTCTTCCACCGAAAAGGAATATACCTAAATATTATGTCCACCCCCTCAATCAGATGTTGTCTAATGAATATTGTAGCAATTAGCAAAATTGGAGACAGTCCGGTACACATGGGGTCTATAAGAGACCTATAATTCATTTTCCTTGTATGGGTCTAATTGCCAGTAAGAATACATATTATGCCATAAGCAGAGACAAAAACAAGAATTAATCAGTGAGGAGGACTTTCTCGGAAAAGCGTTAGAGAAATATTTGCCTGCTGAACTCAAGCCTGTAAGGCAACTTATGATTGTTCTGGCCAAAGAATGAGGTCGGTAAATGCAGAGACCAAATTCTAGTTGATCCACGTAAAACATTTCCATATGTCATCTGTGATAAATGTTGACATTGTTCTTTCTTAGTAAGGGGTTGTGAGAGTCTATTAGCTATAACCGGGGGTACAAGTATACCCTGTTTTTCCATGCCCACTGAATTTAAACAATTAAAGGGCACAGTGTTCTCATGTATTCTGGAAATATGCTTCACTTATCCTTAGATACCCTGGCATACGTAGTAAAGAATATGTAGAACTTTGTTATGACTACCTGGTTAAATTTTATTGGTTTAAGTGGAAATCATGTACCATGAAATCACTGTTGCCAAGAAAACTTAGAAATGTTATGTCCCATCACTACTTTTTAAAATATAATGTTTAAGCATGATTGTTTAGATTTGCTATATAAAAACCCTAAGCTGAAAAATAAATTTGAGCAGTCCACCTGAAGAGGCTGACTCCAAGTCTTCATCGCCGACTCCAACCCTCACTCTCCAGGTCGACCCTGGCTTGCAGAGGCTGGACCCGTGCAGAGTTTGGTGAGTTCCTTATAGATGTTGGATACTAGCCCTTTATCTGATATGTCATTTGCAACTATCTTTTCCCATTCCATCCATTGTCTATTAGTTTTATGGATTGTTACCTTTCTCATGCAGAAGCTTTTAATCTTGATGAGGTCCCCATAGTTCATTTTTGCTCTTGATTCCCTTGCCTTTGAGGATGTGTCAAGTAAGAAGTTGCTGCGGTGGAGGTCAAGGAGGTTGTTGCCTGCTTTCTCCTGTAGGGTGTTAATAGTTTCCTGTCTCACATTCAGGTCCTTCATCCATTTGAGTTTATTTTGGTGTATGGGGTGAGAAAATGATCTAGTTTCATTCTTCTGCATGTTGCTGTCCAGTTCTCCCAGCACCATCTGTTGAAGAGGCTGTCTTTTTTCCACTGGATATTCTATCCTGCTTTGTCAAAGATTAGTTGCTTGTAGAGTTTTGGGTCCAATTCTGAGTTCTCAATTCTATTCCATTGGTCTGTGTCTGTTTTTGTGCCAATACCATACTGTCTTGTTGATGACAGCTTTGTAGTAGAGGCTAAAGTCTGGGATGGTGATGCCTCCTGTTTTGGTTTTCTTCTTCAATATTACTTTGGCTATTCAGGGTCTTTTGTGGTTCCATACAAATTTGAGGAGAGCGTGTTCTAGTTTTGAGAAGAATCCTGGTGCAATTTGACTGCGATGGCGTTAAGTGTATAGATTGCTTTGGGTAGTAATCACACTTTAACTATATTTATTCCTCCAATCCATGAGCATGGAATGTTTTTCCATTTCTTTGTGTCTTCTTCAGTTTCCTTCATAAGTTTTCTATAGTTTTCACCATAGAGATCTCTTGTATCCTTGCTTAGGTTTCTTCCTAGGTATGTTATGGTTTTTTGTACAATTGTGAATGGGATCAGTTTCTTGATTTCTCTTTCTGTTGCTTCATTGTTGATATATAAAAGTGCAATCGATTTGTGTGTTGATTTTGTAACCTGCAACTTTGCTGAATTCTTGGATCAGTTTTAGGAGGCTTCTGGTGGAGTCTGTCAGGTTTTCTATATAGAGTATCATGTTGTCTGTGAAAAGTGCAAAAGTGCAAGTTTGATTTCTTCTTTGCCAATTCTGATGCCTTTAATTTCCTTTTGTTGTCTGATGGCTGACACTAGGACTTCCAGCACTATGTTAAGTAACAGTGGTGAGAGTGGACATCCCTGTCGTGCTACTGATCTCAGAGGGAAAGCTCTCAGATTTTCCCCATTGAGGATGATGTTAGCTGAGGGCTTCTCATACATGGCTTTGATGATGTTTAAGTAAGTTCCTTCCATCCCGACATTCTCAAGGGTCTTTATTAAGAAGGGATGCTGTATTTTGTCAAATGCTTTTTCTGCATCTATCGACAGGTTCATATGGTTTTTATCTTTTCTTTTGTTGATGTGACCCATTGATTGATTTGCGAATATTGAACCAGCCCTGTAACCCAGGAATGAATCCCACTTGATCATGGTGGATAATTCTTTTTACGTGCTGTTGTATTTGATTTGCAAGTACCTTGTTGAGGATTTCTGCATCTGTATTCATCAAGGATATTGGCCTATCGTTCTCTTTTTCTTGCTGGGTCTCTGTCTTGCTTGGGAATCAAAGTGATGCTGGCTTCATAAAATGAGTCTGGGAATTTTCATTCGATTTCTATTTTTTGGAATAGCTTGAGAAGAATGGGTATTAATTCTGTGTTAAACGTCTGGTAGAATTCCCCAGGGAAGCCATCAGGTCCAGGGCTCTTATTTGTTGGGAGATTCTTGATAACTGATTCGATTTCTTCACTAGTTACGGGTCTATTCAGATTTTCTATCTCTTCCCATGTGAAATTTGGTAGTGAGTGTGTGTTTAGGAATTTGTCCATTTCAGCAACATGCAGAAGAATGAAACTAGATCATTTTCTCACACCATGCACAAAAATAAACTCAAATGGATAAAGGATTTGAACGTGAGAAAGGAAACTATCAACACCCTAGAGGAGAAAGCAGGAAACAACCTCCTTGACCTCCACCACAGCAACTTCTTACTTGACACATCCCCAAAGGCAAGGGAATCAAGAGCAAAAATAAGCGATTGGGACCTCATCAAGATTAAAAGCTTCTGCACAGCCAAGGAAACAACCCACAGAACTAATAGGCAACCAACAGAATGGGAAAAGATTATTGCAAATGACATATCAGATAAAGGGTTAATATCCAAAATCTATAAGGAACTCACCAAACTCCACGCCCGAAAAACAAACAACCCAGTGAAGAAATGAGCAGAAGATATGAACAGACACTTCTCCAAAGAGGGCATCCAGATGGCCAACAGACCCATGAAACGATGCTCAGCCTCCCTCCTCATCAGAGAAATACAAATCAAAACCACACTGAGATATCACCTCACGCCAGTCAGAGTGGCTAAAATGAGCCAATCAGAGAACTCTAGATGCTGGTGAGGATGTGGAGAAACGGGCACCCTCCTACACTCTTGGTGGGAATGTAAACTGGTGCAGCCCCTC
Source organism: Proteles cristata cristata (assembly GCA_017311185.1). NCBI lineage: Eukaryota > Metazoa > Chordata > Mammalia > Carnivora > Hyaenidae > Proteles > Proteles cristata. The sequence continues at coordinate 1,627,117 of JAESUZ010000281.1, read as the reverse complement.
TGGAAAACAGTGTGGAGGTTCCTCAAAAAACTAACAATAGAACTCCCCTATGACCCAGCAAAGCACTGCTAGGAATTTACCCAAGGGATACAGAAATACTGAGCCATAGGAGCACATGTACCCCAATGTTCATAGCAGTCCTTTCAACAATAGCTAAAACATGGAAAGAGCCTAAGTGTCCATCAACGGACGAATGGATTCAGAAGATCTGGTTTATCTATACCATGGAATACTACATGGCAATGAGAAAGAATGAAATCTGGCCATGTGTAGCAACATGGATGGACCTTGAGGGTGATATGCTGAGTGAAATAAGTCAGGCAGAGAAGGACAAATATATGTTTGCACGTATAGGAGGATTAGGAGGAACTTAACTGAGAACATGGGGGAGAAGAAGAGGGAAAATGGTGGGGGAAAGGGAGAAGCAAACCATGAGAGATTCTTGAATGTTGACAAAAAGTGAGGATTGATGGGGGGGGGGGATGGGCATGGAGGAGGGCACTTGTGGGGATGAGCACTGGGTGTTATATGGAAACCAATTTGACAATAAACTATTTGTAAAAAAAAAAAAAAAAAGGAATTTGCCCATTTCTTCTAAGTTGTCCAATTTGTTGGCATATAATTTTTCATAGTATTCCCTGATAATTGCTTGTATTTCTAAGGGGTTGGATGTAATAAGTCCATTTTCATTCATAATTTTGTCTATTTGGGTGCTCTCTCTTTTCGAGAAGCCTGGCTAGAGGTTTGTCAATTTTGTTTATTTTTTCAAAAAACCAACCTTTGGTTTCATTGATATGTTCAAATGTTTCTTTGGTATCTACACTATTTATTTCTGCTCTGATTTTTATTATTTCTCTTCTCCTACTGGTTTGGGGTGCTCTTGTTGCTCTTCCTCTAGTTCCTTTAGGTGAGCTGTTAGATTTTGCACTTGTGCTTCTTCTAATTTCTTGAAATAGACCTGGAGTGCAATGTACTTTCCTCCTAGGACTGCCTTTGCCACATCCCATAGAGTTGGGATTGTTGAATTTTTGTTTTTATTTGTTTCCATATATTTTTTAATTTCTTCTCTAATCGCCTGATTTGCCCATTCGTTCTTCAGTAGGGTGTTCTTTAACCTCCATGTTTTTGGAGGTTTTCCAGACTTCTTCCTGTGATTGATTTTAAGTTTCATAGCATTGTGATCTGAAAGTGTGCATGGTATGATCTCAATTCTTTCATATTTATTAAGGGCTGCCCTATGTCCCAGTATGTGATCTATCTTGGAGAATGTGCCATGTGCACCTGAAAATAAAGTGAATTCCATGGCCTCAGGATGTAGAGTTCTAAATATACCTGTCAGATCCATCTGGTCCAGTGTGTCATTCAGGTCCATTGTTTCTTTAGAGATTTTCTGTCTAGTTGATCTATCCATTGCTGTAAGGGGAGTATTAAAGTCCCCTGCTATTAGCACAATCTTATCCATAAGATTGTTTGTTTGTGATTGTTTTATATATTTAGGTTCTCCCATATTTGGTGCATAGACATTTATAATTGTTAGTCTTTCTGATGGATAGACCCTTTAACTATTATATAATGCCCTTCTTCATCCCTTGGTACTGTATTTAAAGTCCAGCTTGTCTGATATAAGTATAGCTACTCCAGCTTTCTTTTGATTTCCAGTAGCATGATAGATACTTCTCCATCCCTTTACTTTCAATCTGAACGTGTCCTCCAGTGTAAAATCAGTTTCTTGTAGACAGCAAATAGACGGACTTTGGGTTTTTTAAATCCATTCTTCTACCCTATGTCTTTTGATTGGAGCATTCAACCCATTTACATTCAGTGTTACTATTGAAATATATGGGTTTAGAGTCATTGTGTCGTTTGTGGGATTCATGCTTGTGGTGGTGTCTCTAGTATCATGCCTTCCTTGCAACATTTCCCTCAGAGAGTCCCCCTCACGATTTCTTGTAGGGCTGGTTTAGTGGTGACAAATTCTTTCAGTTTTTTTTTTTTCCTTTGGAAAGACTTTGATCTCTCCTTCTATTCTGAATGACAGGCTTGCTGGATAGAGGATTCTTGGCCGCATATTTTTTCTGTTCATCACATTGAAGATTTCCTGCCATTCCTTTCTGGCCTGCCAAGTTTCAGTAGGTAGAGGTCTGTCACCACTCTGATAGGTTTCCCTTTGTATGTAAGGGCCCTTTTCTCCCCAGCTGCTTTCAAAATTCTCTCTTTGTCCTTGTATTTTGCCAGTTTCACTATGATATGTCAGGCAGAAGATCAATTCAAATTATGTCTGAGGGGAGTTCTCTGTGCCTTTTGAATTTCAACATCTACTTCCCTCCCAGGTTGGGGAAGTTCTCTGCTATAATTTGTTCAAGGTCTCCTTCAGCACCTTTGCTTCTCTCTTCCTCTTCTGGGATTCCTATGATATGGACATTGTTCCATTTGATTGTATTGCTGAGCACTAGAACTCCTCTTTCATGTTCCTGGATCAGTTTATCTCTCATTTTGTCGGCTTCCTCTTTTTCTATAATTGTGTCTTCTAAATCACTTGTTCTCCTTTCTGCCTCTTCAATCCGTGCATTGGACGCCTCCAGTTTATTATGTATCTCATTTATCACATTTTTTTTTATTTTTTTTTAATGTTTTATTTCTAGGAGAGAGAGAAACAGCGTGAGTAGGGGAGGGCCAGAGAGAGAGGGAGACACAGAATCCGAAGCAGGCTCCAGGCTCTGAGCTGGCAGTCAGCACAGAGCCCGACGCGGGGCTCAAACCCACAAACCGCGAGATCATGACCTAAGCGAAAGTCGGACTCTTAACCGACTAAGCCACCCAGGCGCCCCTCTCATTTATCGCATTTTTTAATTTATCACAACTATTTTTGAGCTCCATAGTCTTTGTAGCAATAGTTCCTCTGATGTCTTCCATGCTTTTTCAGCCCAGCGATTAATTTTATGACTACTCTTCTAAATTCTTGTTCAGTTATGTTGCTTATATCTGTTTTGAGCAGTTTAGCTGTCATTTCTTCCTAGAATTTCTCTGGAGGAGATTTCTTCTGTTTTGTCGTTTTGGTTAGCTTTCTATCTCTTGTTAATTTTAAAAGCTTGTTGTGCACTCTGCCCTTGTGAGTTCTGCTGTATAAAGAGGGCTCTTGGACTCTCCAGGGCCTGTCTGTTCAGGAAGTGTTCTTTGAATGGTATCTCCTGCATTCTTTTGTTGAGAGTTTGGTTATTTTGTTTCCCTACTCATAGCGGTATTTGGGACTCTCCACCATGTATACTTTGGCTCATTTCTTGACGTAGCCACACTTATGAGGTTTCCTTCCCAGTATATTCTGCCTCTTTCTCTTCCCAAACCCCTGTGGCTCAGTGTCCTATGACTTCAGATATTCTCTGTTTGAGAGACGGATGCAAGCGAAATGCAAAGAGCTCCCTACTTCTCTGCCATCTTGCCAGCACCCTATGCTTTCTTTTTTTAAATGTTTTATTTTTAAATTTATTTTTGAGATACAGAGAAAAAGAGACAGAGTACAAGTGGGGGAGGGGCAGAGAGAGGGGGAGACAGATTCTGAAGCAGCCTCCACGCTCTGAGCTTTCAGCACAGAGCCCAACGCAGGGTTAAACTCATGAACCACGAAATCGCGACCTGAGCTGAAGTTAGACACTCAACCAACTGGGTCACCCATGCACCCCTGGACTATGCTTTACAAATTAGATGTTGTCACTTAAGGGACTTTGTCAACCTTCTCTCTGCTAGATGTTTTTCACATTTAAAAAAAAAAAAAGCTTGTCAAAAAGGAAGGAAATGTAACCTTGTTTGCGTCAGCATGTTATGAAAGTCCTCATAATTTAACAAGTAGCACAGAGTTCACGTCTCTTATCCCATCACCTCTCCATTCCAAAAACCATACAAGTTAAAATTCAGCACCTCTTAAGACTCAGAAAGCAAAAGTTGCTTTTCTAAAGTCCTAACAATCCTCAAAAATAATAAATCCCTGGTAATATCCCTGCCACTGTCCTAAACCACAGAATTCCCAACACCAAAATGAACTCTATATGGAGCAGACTTGAACATTAAAAAAAAAAAAAAAGTATATGTGCTAGAAGAAAACATAGATTGTTTTCTTTTACAACCTTGGAGGTGAGGAAGACCTTTTTATACATACTACAAAATGAATATAACTCCATAAAATATAAAGTGTCTGTAGTGTCATGTACCCCAGTGTTCATAGCAGCACTCTCAACAATAGCCAAAACATGGAAAGAGCCTAAGGGTCCATCAAGGGACGAATGGATGAAGAAGATGTGGTTTATCTATACCATGGAATACTACATGGCAATGAGAAACAATGCAATCTAGCCACGTGTAGCAACATGGATAGAACTTGAGGCTGTTAGGCTGAGCGAAATAAGTCGGGCAGAGAAGAACAAATATCATATGTTTGCACGTTAAGGAGGATTAGGAGGAACTTAACGGAGGACCATGGGGAGAAGAAGGGGGAAAATAGCGGGGGATGGGGAGAGAGGCAAACCATGAGAGACTCTTGAATGCTGAGAACAAACTGAGGACTGATGGGTGTGGGGGGGTCAGGGGGAGATAGGCATGGAGGAGGGCATTTGTGGGGATGAGCACTGGGTGTTATGTGGAAACCAACTTGACAATAAACTATGTGTAAAGAAAAAAAGTGTAGTGTCAAAAACTGTGGAGTCGGAAAACAAATGACAGTGTGGGAGAAATATCTGCAACACAGCAGACAAACGACTTCTTGCCCTTCTACAATGTACACTTTACAAATCAACTTAAAATTTTTCTGTGGCAAAATACACCACAAAAATGATTCTTGTGGTAAAATGTATCACAAAAAATGTGTTTAATCATGTTTAAGTGTATAGTTCAATGGTATTAAGTATATTCACATCATCTGGCAACCTTCACCACCATCTACATCCAGAACTTTCTACCTTCCCATGCCAAAACTGTGGACCCATTAAACAGAAACCCCCATTCTACTTTCTGACTCCAGGAAATTGACTACTCTATGTAACTCATATACATGGAATTATACAGTATTTGTTCTTTTTTGTGACTGGCTTATTCCACTTAGCATCATGTCTCCAGGGCTCATCTTGTAGCACATGTTAGAAGCTCCTTCCTTTTGAAGCTGAATAATATTCCTTTGTTTGTCTATACCACATGTTATTTATCCATTCATTCATGGATGAATGGGTTTTAGAATGTTTCCACCTTTGGCCATTGTGTACCAATCATTTTTTTTTTATGTTAAGACAAATAATGCAGTTAGTGGACAAACATGAGAGGTCTGCATCTTGGTTCACACAGAGGGCTGCTGAGGGGGAGGAGAGAGGCTGGTGCGGACTGCAGTGGTCTGTGGGTCTGGGGGGATAAGGTCAGAGATCTGAAGCACGACCACCTTCCCCCACATAATTCTTGCTGAATTCTGAAGCTGCTTCAGAGACCAAAGTGTTTTGTACCTTTCTAATATCCCCTGTAGCAGCCTTCTGCCACTCAGAGTACATGCCTGGGCTGTCCCTCAAATGATCTCCCCAAGTACTAGTTATTTTCTAGGTGCTGAGTTTGTGAGTAATCTGGTTATAAAGTTGCAGAGGCTCTGGAGAGCTGCTTCCATCCCTATTTTCTGTTCTTTAGTGTGCAATTGTGCAGAATCTCAGGGTTCTCAGGAAAGCAAACAGCAGAAATATCTTTACTTTCACACCCAAGAAGAAAGGAGACATTTTGTGCTTACTACCTTGGAGGAAGAAAGCTAGTTACTAAGCTGGCAATTCAGAGAGAAAGACAAAATTAAAATATGCAGAGGGGGAAAAAAAACCCAAAACATAAAACTTCATGTGAAACCCGCCCATTTGTGATTACAAAGTGATCTTTTACTATTTATGCCATTAAGGCACTAGCAGTAACATGGATAAATACTGTTAAGTTACCAGTTCAAGGTCTGAACAAGAAAGCAGCAATCTTTTCCTCCCGTTAACAATAATGCTTGCTATAAAGTACAAAATTATGGTATATAAAGGTAAGAGCTTCTCAATTGTACACACTACCAGCACACTGTTCCTTGGAATTGGTTTTAGAAGGAAAAAAAAAAAACTTTGGTGCAATGATAAAAGTGTCGGCTGTATTCCTACCCTTGTTAAGCCACCAATTAAAAATCATGTAAGTATTGACACACCTGGGTGGCTCAGTTGGTTAAGCGTCCAACTTTGGCTCAGGTCACGATCTCATGGTTTGTGAGTTCAAGCCCCACATCAGGCTCTGTGCTGACAGCTCAGAGCGTGGAGGCTCCTTCAGATTTTGTGTGTCCCTCTCTCTCTGCCCCTCCCCTGTTCACATTCTGTCTCTCTCAAAAAACAAACATTTTAAAAAAATTTTTAAATCATCTAAGTATTTCACCTTTCAAATGAAAACAATTTTAGAATGACTAAAATTACTGTAATCTTATCAGGTATACAAAATTATAAACACCACATTTATCTGGGGTGGTTTTTTCTTAGCATTAAAAACATCTGCCGTTAGAATGATTCTCTTTCAGGGGTTGCCTTGGCATCTGTGGAAGGCACACATCCCTTTCCTTTCTCTGAGATCTGTCAGCAGGGAGCTAGAAGGAGTGTTAAAACAGTCGAGGTGGGAAGCTGTGAGGTGGCTGTGAACTGTGCTGGACAACCATTAAAGTGTCTACTCAGAAATCACCAGCAAGAAAGAACAAAAGAGAAATCTAAATAATAGGTCACAGAGAGAGAATGTGTCTCTTAAATGCCCAACTCACTCAAGGGGGCCTTACTCACTGGGCCAGGAGGAAATGTGCCTAACCGAACATACTGGTGAGGCTGTAATAATAAGAACATTCTACAGATGGCCCAGGGACTTTACTCCTCAGGAGAAAGACCTGAAAAGATGGAGTGTTCCGGGGTCTAGACAGGAACAGCCTCCCTAACCAGGCAGGAGGAGACCCACTCACACCACTGCCCCTACCCGCTGTCTTCACTTCAGCTCTATACTTGCCCACTCTTGGGCAGATACCAAGAGCAGAATTTTCCCACGTGCTCTGCTGACTAGACAGCGCCATGAGGGCAGCGGGCAAAAGCCAGAGTTCACGCCTCTTGAGGAACAAGGGTGAAGAGCCAGAACCCGCACAAAATACTAACAGCATCCCCAGCTATTTTCATCTATGCCTTTGATTTTTTTTCTTTAATGTTTGTTTTGAGAGAAAGAGAGAGTGCATGTGCACACCAGTAGCAGAGGGGCAGAGAGAGAGAAAATTCCAAGCAGGCCTTATGCTGTCAGGGCGGAGCCCAACTGAGACTCCAACTCACTGACCAGAGATCATGACCCGAGACGAGATCAAGAGTTGGATGGGGGCGCCCGGGTGGCTTAGTCGGTTAGGCGTCTGACTTTCGCTCAGGTCATGATCTCGCAGTTTGTGGGTTCGGGCCCCGCGTCGGGCTCTGTGCTGACTGCCAGCTCAGAGCCTGGAGCCTGTTTCAGAGTCTGTGTCTCCCTCTCTCTCTGACCCTCCCCTGCTCACTCTGTCTCTCTCTCTCTCCTAGAAATAAATAAAACATTAAAAAAAAAATTAAAAAAAAAAAAAAAAGAGTTGGATGCTCAACTGCCTGAGCCACCCAGGAGCCCCTGTTTTCTTTTTGATGAGATACATTTAAATGATAAACTATTTTACAGATCTTTTCGCACAGCACTATATGCCTTTCATTCAAAGTGACGTTCAGATATGATGCAATGCCTGGAAAAGAGATACACATTTTAGGGGCAACTTGGGTGGCTCAGTTGGTTAAGCATCTGACTTCAGCTCAGGTCATGATCTCACAGCTCATGAGTTTGAGCCCTGCGTCGTGCTCTGTGCTGACAGCTCAGACAGCTTCAAATTCTGTCTCCCTCTCTGCCCTTCCCCTGCTTGTGCGCTTGTGCTCTCACTCTCTCACTCTCAAAAATAAATAAAAATGTTTAAAATCTTTTAAAAAGAGAGTGATATATGTTTTATTTGGTACACCAAGACCACATGGGGGAGTAACTCGTTTTTTAATTTTTTTTTTTATGTTTTATTTATTTCTAGGAGAGAGAGAGAGAGAGAGAGAGACAGCGTGAGCAGGGGAGGGTCAGAGAGAGAGGAAGTCACAGACCGAAACAGGCTCCAGGCTCCGAGCTGGCAGTCAGCACAGAGCCCGACGCGGGGCCCGAACCCACGAACCGCGAGATCATGACCTAAGCGAAAGTCAGACGCTTAACCGACTAAGCCACCCAGGCGCCTCTTTGTTAAAAGCATAAACTACATTTGAAACCTAAGGCATCCTCAGGACAAGAGTTTTAAAAGAAGCATTTCTGAGCCATAAATTGAGACAGATAAAGAACTAAACACAAAGGTCAGTAATACAGAGCTGTGAAAATAAAGGCATATATTATTTAAACACGGAAACGTCATTGCATATTCATCTAACTGGCAATATGAAAAGATGGACATCTTATGGTTACAGAATTACAGAAAATTGGAAGAGCATTTAAGGATGATCTTAGCAAGCTTCCTGTTACTTAAAGGCTGACAACTAGCTAGAGATGCACGTAGCTCCTTTGCTCCTTCTCAGGTATGTATCCAGAGAGGTACAGAGACAGACAAAAAGACACAAGACAAAGATGAGCTGAAATGCAAGTCAGTTCACTATTTTTATGTTGGATCTTTCAAGAACTGGTTTTGATGAGGGGAAAGAGAAGAAACTCTAGGTTTCAAGAAAGATTTGTGCCACCTCTATGTTCCCAGCACTCTGTAAACTGTGTGGGTCTTTGAAAGCAGTATCAAGTAATAGAAATCAAAGAAACATGTGTTTCAGACTTAGCTCCACAAGCCAGAGGCTCTGTGACCTGAATTAAGTTCAGTAATCCCTCTTAGCTTCGTTTCTAAACCAAGGTTTTACACTATCTAATTCAAAGACCTATTGTTAAGTTTGAGTGAAGGAACACGTGCTCGTCTTTTAGAAGAGACACCATAACAGTGTCCTCTTACCCTGTTTACCACTTACAAATTTAACTGACCATAGTTATAAGGTGTACTGTGTAGTGTGGTGGGTCTTGCTTCCTATTAAAACATTCTCAGTTATGGAGCAGTAATCATAAGAATTAGGTTTACTTTAAAAAAGCTCTTTTTAGAAAAAGTTTGGAGAAACATAAAATATTCACAGAACAAGTTATTTAAACATGGGCATCGAAATGAGATCCTTACAAAATTCTTATCTATAATGGTAAGGGCAGTTCTTGGTAAAAGGGCAAAAGTACAATATAAAACATTACCAAGTGCGTATTTCCATCAACATGTAATCTCATCTCTCTCTAAGAGGGCACCTTAGTTGAAGTTCTGCCCATTTGAAATGCTTAGCTCTGCTAATTTCAGCTCTCTCATGTTCTCTTTCAAGGGATAAGCTTGTCTTTCACTGCTAATTGAACAAATCAATCATCACAACCAGACAAGTGTCATGCGACACTCATGTGTACCACTCCCACTGATGGCTGAAGGAAAGAAAAGGATTCCCTATAGGCTAGTGACTAAAGTCCATTTTTGGTGAGAACCTTCTAAAATGCAGTAGTAAAAATTAATCTAGCACTTATTTATAGACTGACTGGATATAATGGTTTAGAGATTACCATATACATAACATAGGAGAAAAAAAATAAAGAGGCTTAACTTAAACCCAGCAGCCATGCCTACTTTAAAGGCTGAAACCAAATGTTAAACTCTTGAATGGATTGGTTTTCAAGAGAGTAGAAATAGTCTTACAGGTCCCAAATAATACTAATTCTCAAGGAGTCAACACTACAATTTTCTATTAATGAAGAAGATAATACAGCCGACCAAAACATCATTAATTTGGGACTGAACAGCACATTACAGAACATAAGGGGCTTTGGGCAGATTTACATTCCTAATTATGTTTTGCTTAGTCTAATATTAAAATTATCTGCAGTATCTCCTAAGCCTCATGGTGGGGTGACTAGCAATATGCAGAATGGCAAGCATGGTGATCCTGGGATGAGATCTAATTCAGTAACTCCCTCCTCTACAAATTAAAGATTACGCACTTCTTATAAAGCTGAAAATCAGCCCACTGAGTCATAAGAAATGATCACAAATATAATCAGTCCCAGTTTTCTTCAGTGCTTTCCTCATAAGATTGGAAACAAGGCAAGGACACTAAAGCAGGCTTGAAATGAAAGGTAGCCCCTGTCAAAATCACGCAAGGGTACCAGATACAAACTCAGATCCACAAAAATCAGTGAAGAGCACTGGAAATGGTGAATATATGAACAGATGTAAAAGACCATTTTTCTTCTCTCTTCTGACAAGACAACTGATATTTAAGGCAAAAATAACAACATTGTAAGGCAGGGTGCATTAGCGTATGTAGAAATAAACAGCAGCACAAAGAGTAGGAAGGAGGGGAAGAGAATTACACTTAGAGACAAGTAGTGGGAAGGCAAATGTCTGCTCTCCTGAAGTTATTGTATGTATTTAATGAAATTCCCTCGAGACAGGATTGAGCTCTTTTATAATTGTGGTAGAGTGGTTCTTTACAAAGTTCTAATATAAAAATAAACACAAAAGAAGAGCTAAGAACACACTCTAAAGAGCCAGGAGAAGAATCAAAACACATTTAAAAGCCTCTTTGATTAGAACAGTGCATGCCATATGCATACAGTGACGTGGGAATATCAATGCCAATATTGCTAGACGCATATTTAACATATGATAGGAAGATACCTCAAACCATTGAGGCAAAGACAGCCTTTATAACGAACAGGATTGGTACCCTGAAAAGTTATCTGGAAAAAAGATTAAATCAATTCCTCAACCTGTACAGGAGAATAAACTCCAAAACATCAAACATTTAAATGTAAAATATGAAACAAGTTCTAGAAGAAAATGTAGGTGAATCCCTCTATAGCATGAATACAGAGAAAGGCTTTCTAGCTATGATTTAAAGTCCAGGGGTGCCTGGGTAACTCAGTCAGTTGGGCATCCTGCTCTTGATCTCAATTTGGGTCTTTATCTCAGGGTTATGAGTTCAAGCCCCACACTGGGCTCCAAGCTGGGTGTGGAGCCTACTTAAAAAAAAAAAAAGGAAAGAGAAAAAAGAATTAGAGGCCCCTGGGGGGTTCAGTGGGTTAAGCATCTGATTTCGGCTCAGGTCATGATCTCATGGTTCGTGAGTTCAAGCCCCACATAGGGTTTTGTGCTGACAGCTCAGAGCCTGGAGCCTGTTTCAGCTTGTCTCCCTCTCTCTGTGCCCCTCCTCCACTCAAGCTCTATCTGTCTGTCTCTCTCTCTCAAAAATAAACATTAAAAAAATCAAATCCAGATACAAAAAAAAGATTGATAATTTGGCTACATTAAAAAAAGCTTTTTGGATAAATATTTTTCTAGATCTCCTAAGGCAAGGGAAACAACAGCAAAATTAAACTCTTAGGACTACACCAAAAGCTTTTGCACAGTGAAGGAAACCATTGACAAAACAGAAAGGTAATGTACTGAAGGGAGAAGATATCTTTTTTTTTTTTTTTTTACAAATAGTTTATTTATTGTCAAATTAGTTTCCACATAACACTCAGTGCTCATCCCCACAAGTGCCCTCCTCCATGCCCATCCCTCCTCCCCCCCACATCAATCAGTCCTCAGTTTTTGTCAGCATTCAAGAGTCTTTCATGGTTTGCCTCTCTCCCTTTCCCCCACCATTTCCCCCCTTAGGGAGAAGATATTTTCAACTGATATATCTAATAAGAAAGAGGTTAATATCCAAAATACATCAAGAACTTAACTCAATACCGAAAAAAAAAAACCAAAACCCAAATAATCTGATTTAAAAATGGGCAAACAGCCTGAATAGACGTTTTTCCGAAGAATACAAACAGAAGGCCAACAGACATGAAAATATGCTCAACATCACTGATCATCAGGGAAATTCACATCAAAACCACAAAGAGATATCACCTCATACCTATCAGAATGGCTAAAATCAAAAACACAAGACATGAAGTGTTGGTGAGGATGTGGAGAAAAAGGAACCCTCATACACTGTTGGCAGGAACACAAACTGGTGCAGCCACCATGGAAAACAGTATGGAGGCTCCTCAAAAACTTAAAAATAGAATGGCCATATGATCCAGTAATTCCACTACTGGGTATTTACCCAAAGAAAATGAAAACACTATTTCAAAAAGATATGTGCACCCCTATGTTTATTACAGTATCATTTACAACAGCATATAGAAGAGGTCCAAGTGCCCATAAAGATATGAATAGACAAAGAAGATGTGGTATATATACACAGTGGAATATTATACAGCCATAAAAAAGAATGAGCTCTTGCCATTTGCAAAACATGTATGGACCCAGAGAGTATAATGCTAAGCGTAAAGTCAGAGAAAGACAAATACCATACAATGTTTTTCATAGGCGGAATTTAAAAAACAAAGCAAATGAAGAAAGAAAGAGACAAACAAACAAACAACAACAACAAAAACCAGACTCTTAAATACAGAGAACAAACCACTGGTTGTCAGAGAGGAGATGGATGGGGCAGGGGAAAGGTGAAATAAAGGGGATTAAGATGAACAGATAAAATTAAAACTTCTATGTATGCAAAACAGACAGAGAAAGTATTTGTAACATACAACAGAAATAAAAGGTTAATACCTCTAATATGCAAAGAGCTGTTTAAAATGGAGGAAGAACAAGAGTAAAAATCCTACAAAAAAATAAGCAAAAAAAAAAAAACCCTGAAAAGACAATTCACAAAGATTACAAAGATAGCCTTTAAAATATGAAGAGAGGAAGGAGAGTGATGAGCATGGAGGAGAGCACTTGTTGGGATGAGCACTGGGTGTTATACGGAAACCAACTTGACAATGAACTATTTAAGAAAAAATAAAATAAAATAAGAAAAGATACTCGACCTACAAGGGAAATGCAAATTTCAATCACAATGAGATAATAGCCATCATTTGGCAAATTTCCAGCCATCATATTGGCTAAAATCAGAAAGCTTCAAAATAAAGTCTGTTGGAAAGGTTATGGGAAGACACATTCATTCACTGTGGGTGGGAATGCAAAATGGAACAGGCTCAATAAAGAACTGGCCATTAGCTTATAAATTAGCTGTGACTGACCAAATGCAGTCATAAGCATAAAAGTAGTGCAAACTTAGAATGGTGAGTGCCAGGGACTCGGAGGGAGAAGGAAATGCGGGAGTTGCCTCTCAACAGGTATAGAGTCTCAGTCATGCAAGATCAGAAAGTTCTAGATTTGCTGTATGACGATATAACTATATAGTTAACAAAAACATTGTTAAGAGGGTATATCTCACAGTGTTTTCTTAACACAATAATCAAAAAGGGAGGGATGTTAGTGGAAAATTTGGTAAAGTCCTAGTGAAATCTATAATGTTAATTTCTTAGTTTTGACAAACAGATAAGGGTTATATAAGATATTAGCATTCAGGGAAGCTGGCTGAAGGGTACACGCTAATTCTCTGTACTATCTTTGCAATGCTTCTGTAAGTCTAAAATTATTCCAAACTGAAAAGTGTATTTTTTAAAGTAATGGAAAAAAAAATACGAAGAACTGGCATTATCTAGTAACTGCATATGCATTTTCCCTTTGATCTTGTTTCTAGGGATGTACTCTGAAGACAAGCCTCCAATACCATGAGCATATGTTTATTCCCTGCAGTACCTTATCACTGAAGAAGACTAAAAGCCACCTAAATGTCCAAGAACAGGAGAATAGCTGAAAAAAACTATGTACACACAACAGAGTACTAAGTAGCTATTTGAAATAGTAAAGACCTGGGGCGCCTGGGTGGCTTAGTCGGTGAAGCGTCTGACTTTCGCTTAGGTCATGATCTCGCAGTTCGTGGGTTCGAGCCCCGCGTCGGGCTCTGTGCTGACTGCAAGCTTAGAGCCTGGAGCCTGTTTCAGAGTCTGTGACTCCCTCTCTCTCTGACCCTCCCCTGCTCACGCTGTCTTTCTCTCTCCTAGAAATAAATAAAAAACATTAAAAAAAAAATTGAAATAGTAAAGATCTCTGTGAACTGATGTGAAGTGATTCCCAGGAGATCTGGTTGAAGGTAAAATAAGCAAAGTGCAAAAAAAGTACAAAGAACATGCTACCTTTAAAGAAACACAACATCTGGGGCGCCTGGGTGGCTCAGTCAGCTGGACATCAGACTTTGGCTAAGGTCACGATCTCACAGTTTATGAGTTCGGGCTCTGTGCTGACAGCCCAGAGCCTGGAGTCCACTTCAGATTCTGTGTCTCCCTTCCTTTCTGCCCCTTCCCCCACTCACACTCTGTCTCTCTCTCTCAAAAATAAATGAACATCAAAAAAATTTAGGTATAAAAAAACATCTTTATTGAGATATAATGCACATGCTATTTAAATTTAACAATTCAATCGTTTTAGAGTTGTGTGGCCATTACCACAGTTTCAGAACAGTTTCATCATCCCAGAAAGAAACCCTGCACCTATCAACAGGCACTCCTCATTTGCCCCCAATCTCCCAGCCCCAGGCAACCACATATGCACTTTCTGTCTCTATAGATTTTCCTATTCTGGATATACTATGTGAGAAGGAAGGGAAAAAAAGAAAGCATGTAAATGCCCATCAAGATAACATGAAATGTATGAAAGATAAGCAAGAAAACAGTTATAGAAGTTACCTACAAGGGGTGGAGGAAGCGAAGTGGAAGAGATATAGAAGGGAGGGAGACTTCTCTGGGTACCTCTTACATAGTTTCATCTTTTGGAAGATGGAAATGTTATACATATAATTAAATCAGTAATGGTGGGTAGGGGAGGAAATACCTAAAACTGGAAAGGAAATAAACATACTCATTGGATTTCAAGTGAATACCATAACCATACTAAAGGGGAAGGGAGGAAGAACTAATTCATGAAATTTATAAATGGCACAGGCAACTCTATACTCTGAATTGTGGGTGAAAAGAGCAAATAAATCCTCAACTCTTCCCAGGAAGTTTGTTTTTTGCAGTGGTAAATGAGAGAAACAGTTTGGAAACTCTACCAGGTGAATTACACTGCTGAGGTCCAGGGTTCTCACTGTGAAAGGAAGAACATACAAATATGTGTGGAAGAGGAGAAGGCAAGAAAGAAACTTGTGGAGATAGACTGGAATTGGAAGTACTGGTGTGAACGCATGATTACTATATTTTAAAAAGTATGTGGAGATATATACATGCCACTGTGCGCATGCTTATATGTGTATATACCAGTCTATGCATATATGTACATACACATACATGTGCTCCCTAGCTTTGACCTCCTAGCAAAGGCACCCCAGGAGCAATGCACATACCTAGCACCCGTATCTTAGTTTGTTAAACCACTCACTTTAAAGGGGACCAGGGCTCCTGAAAGAAATGGCTGATTCTGGGGTTCGGACAGGGCAGGTACAAGAGCAGAAAGAAAGAAAAGATGACACAAGTCACAAGTATACAGGAACCAACTAAAAGGGGCTTCCAGCTGGCCAAAGGCGGTGTAATTTGAGATCTGCTCTAAGTATGAAACACACACCAGATTTCAAACAGTACCCCTCCCAGGAAAAAGAAGTAAAATATCTCAACAATTTTTATATTGATTACATGCCGAAACAGTAACATTTTGGATATATTTAGTTAAATAAAATATGTTAGTATTGGGGCGCCTGGGTGGCTCAGTTGGTTGAGATTCCAACTTCGGCTCAGGTTATGATCTCACGGTTCCTGGGTTCAAGACCCGCGTTGGGCTCTGTGGTGACAGCTCAGAGCCTGGAGCCTGCTTCAGATTCTGTATCTCCCTCTGTCTCTGACCCTCCCCTGCTCATGCTGTCTCTCTCTCAGAAAAAAAAACATTAAACAAAAAAATAAAAATTTTAAAATGTTAATATTAACTGGACTTGTTTTAATTTTTATATTGTAACTAGTAGAAAATTTGAAATGGCATATGTGGCTCCCATTACTGAACAGTGTTGTCCTAGATTAAAAGATTTTAGGGGCGCCTGGGTGGCTTAGTCGGTTAAGCGTCCGACTTTCGCTCAGGTCATGATCTCGCGGTTCGTGGGTTCGAGCCCCGCGTCGGGCTCTGTGCTGACTGCCGGCCCAGAGCCTGGAGCCTGTTTCGGTCTGTGACTCCCTCTCTCTCTGGCCCTCCCCTGCTCATGCTGTCTCTCTCTCTCTCTCTCTCCTAGAAATAAATAAAACATTTAAAAAAAAAAAGATTTTAAAAACAGATCAACTTTTTTTTTTTCCAATTAGCTAACCTACAGTATCTAGAGCTACATTTACATGATAAAACTATTTTTTACAACACAGGAAATAATTACCACAAACTCAGGACAGTGGCTAATAGGGATGGTACAAAGAAGGACCTGAAGATACGACGTTTTACTGACACAGGTGGTAATTACAAGGGTATTTGCCTTCTTTAAGCTATAAATTTGTTTGGTGTGGTTTTCTGTACCTGTATTTTATTTTATAATAAAATCATGCAACAACAACAAAAAGAATATGTTTCATTTTAAGCTTTCTGACATAAAAGCAAATTTTTACACTTATCTAAGAAAATAAAAGCAAATCTTATTGGCAGGCCTGGAAAACAATCAATTTTTAAAGCTTCTTGAACTTCCTTTTAAGTGACCATAAAATTGAAGCTCATTTGGCTCCTACTCTGTACTTGTAAAATCAAAATGATATAAATCTAGCAACTTTCTTCTGTATCTTGATTATTAAATAATTTAGACAACACAGGCTGAACATTGCTATAATTTGCGTCAAAGAAAAACAAAGCATTTCACAAAATTTAATGAAGCATGTTATGTCTTCACAGTCTTTTAAATTACAGCATCCTTTTCATAATTAAACTTTTATTATAAATTACGCAGTTTCAAATGACTAACCATTTCCTCAAGGTGGAGGAAACTAATCTACACTTTTAAAGGGCAGTTAATGCTATTGACTTCTCATCTAGCACATGAAATTGCACATACCTCTGCTTTTGTTTGCATTTTTAGAAAAAAGACCCATATTAGTATCCTGCTGACAATAAATTTCTTAGCAAAATTAGTAAATCAATTCGAGACTACTCCAAACTTCTCTGGGTATCTCTTATACAGTTTTAACTATGTCTAGCAACATTGGGTAATGGTAGTATTACATAGCAAAGGTAAATACAGTAAGGTCATTCTGATCTTAAGCAAAATTGGTATTTCCCATGCAGTAGTGTATAAGAATCACACTAGGAGCTTGCTTAAAGTAGAAATGCCAAGTCCTACCCAAAAGCCATTAATTAAGTCAGAAGCTACAGGATGCAGTAAACATCTACAGTATTTTTCTAAAACTCAGGGGAATACCAACTCCCCTTTGAGAGAAAACAAGAAGGGCCAGGAATGGACCATATGAATTCTGAGCCTACTTGGCAAACACCTCAGCAATCTGTGCCTCTGAGTAAGACCACAGAAGGAAAGACGGGCAAGCAAAAAGCATTTTCAGTGGGTGGGCTGCAACTTCCAAGTATGTGAGACTCAATATACACACATTCTTCAACTGATAAAATTTTACTGAGTATATTTAGGTATTTAGTCTCATTCCCTCCCACTATTACAAAGGACAAAGGCGAATAATCCCAATCAGCCTCTAAAGAGTTTCTTTTCTAACAGGAGAGTACAATAAATATATATTACAATGAATATAAGTATCACTTCCACAGAATATATTTAAACTTCTGTTTCCTATTCTCTGATTACAAACTCATCTCTGCTTCCAAACTCAGTATCTTCCCAACATATCTACTCTTCAAGGATCCCTTCTAACCTCTTATTCATTCCCTATCCATCCTCTATTCCAGAACTAACTGACCATGTAAGTCTCTCTTACCAGCACCCCCAACTACCTTTCTACCCTGACCAGCAAAACCCTACCCGTTGGATTCATGATGGATCTCTGCTTATATATATGCAGCAGGATTCCAAAGATAACCATAAAATGGAGGTTTGTCCTTTTAAGTTTTAAGTTTATTTATTTTGAGAGGAGAGAGAGAAAGTGAGGAGGGAAGAAAGGGGCAGAGAGGGAGGAGAAGAGAGAGAATCTCAATGAGGGGACTCAAACCATGAACCTGTGAGATCATTATCTGAGCAAAGTTGGATGCCTAACTGACTGAGCCACCCAGGCACCCGTGTCCTGCATTTTTTAAATTTTTAAAAATATTTTTATTCATTTCTGAGAGAGGGGAGGGGAGAGAGAGAGCATGAGCAGGGGAGGTCAGAGAGGAGACACAGAATCTGAAGCAGGCTCCCAAGGCTCTGAGCTAGCTGTCAGCACAGAGCCCAATGCAGGTTCGAACCCACAAACCGTGAAATCATGACCTGAGCCAAAGTCAGATGTTTAACTAACTGAGCCACCGGGTGCCCCTCCCTGTCCTACATTTTTAAAAATTATGGTAAAATAGACATAACAAATTTGCCATCTTAACCAATTTCAAACGTACAGTCCAGAAGTGTTTAGTATACACCCACTATTCTGCAACCAGAATTTTTTCATTTTGCAAAATTGAAACTCCATATGCATTAAACAGCTCCCCACTTCCCCACCCCCAGCCCTGGCGAGCACCATTCTACTACTGTCTGAGCTTGATTACTCTAGATATCTTATATGAGTGGAATCAAATAGTATTGGTCCCTCTGTGATTGCCTTAGCTCATTTTACTTTCTGTCAATACTTTATGGTATTCCTTTCTATAGCAATCTCATCCCAAACCCAACTTATTTAAGCCCAGTACTCTCTTTTATCTTTCTCCTACTGTTCATAAAGGACATGCTCTTCTGATTATAAAAGTAATCCACGTTCAAAGCAAAATTCACGGAGAAATAAAGGCATTGGTTCCTGAATTCCTACAACCTAAAAGAATCACTATTAACATCATTGATGTTAGAGTTTTAACAAGGTTCTTACAGTCATGTGCCTTTTCTCTCTATGATGCAGAAAAAAAATTTCTTTTAACAAAGTGGTGTTAAAACATACCTGATTTACTTTCCTACTTTTATCAATCCTATCAGTCTTTGTCCTTCTCCCTGTCTTGTTCCCTTCAAGTTTTAAGTCAGCTCCTGCAACAGCCATGAACTGGTTGCTCTTCCTCCCTTTAGACTCAAACCTATAAGCCACATGCCTTGCGTTCCAGCCGAGTGTCTTCCTTTTTTTTTTTTTTTCTTTCATAGTTTACTGTCAAGTTGGTTTCCATATAACACCCAAGTGCTCATTCTCACAAGTGCCCTCCTCCATGCCCATCATCCCCCTTCCCCTCCCTCCCCTGCCCATCAGTCCTCAGTTTGTTCTCAGTATTCAAGAGTCTCTCATGGTTTGCCTCCTCTCCCTCTCCCTCCTTTCCCCTTCTCCTCCCCCATGGTCCTGGTTAAGTTCCTCCTAATCCTCCTTGTAAGTGGAAGCATATGGTATTTGTCTTTCTCTGCCTGACTTATTTCGCTCAGCATAACCCCCTCAAGTTCTATTCACGTTGCTACACATGGCCAGATGTCATTCTTTCTCATTCCCATGTAGTATTCCATTGTATAGATAAACCACATCTTCTTGATCCATTAGTCCGTTGATGGACACTTAGGCTCTTTCCATGTTTTGGCTATTGTTGAGAGTGTTGCTATGAACATTGGGGGACAATGTGCCCCATGCATCAGCACTCCTGGATCCCCTGGGTAAACTCCTAGCAGTGTTATTGCTGGCTCATTGGGAATTCTATTGCTAATTTTTTGAGGAATCTCCACACTCTTCCAGAGGGGCTGCACTAGCTTACATCCCCACCAACAGTGTAGGAGGGTGTCCATTTCTCCACATCCTCGCCAGCATCTATAGTCTCCTGTCTTGTTCATTTTAGCCACTCTGAGTGGTGTGAGGTGGTATTTCAGTGTGGTTTTGATTTGTATTTCCCTGATGAGGAGGAATGCTGAGCATCCCTTCATATGTCTGTTGGCCATCTGGATGTCCTCTTTGGAGAAGTGTCTGTTCATGCCTTCTGCCCATTCCTTCACTGGATTGTTTGTTTTTTGGATGTGGAATTTGGTGAGTTCTTTGTATATTCTGGGTACTAGCCCATTATCTGATATGTCATTTGCAACTATCTTTTCCCATTCTGTCAGTTGCCTATTAGCTTTATGGATTGTTTCCCTCACAGTGCAGAAGCTTTTTATCTTGATGAAGTCCCAATAGTTCATTTTTGCTCTTGATTCCCTTGCCTTTGGGGATGTTTCAAGTAAGAAATTGCTGCAGTTGAGGTCAAGGAGGTTGTTTCCTGATTTCTCCTCTAGGGTTTTGATGGTTTCCTGTCTCACTTCAGGTCCTTTATACATTTTGAGTTTGTTTTTTGTATGGTGTGAGACATACACATGTGTGATCTAGTTTCATTCTTCTGCATGTTGCTGTCCAGTTCTCCCAACACCATCTGTTAAAAAGGCTGTCTTTTTCCCATTGGATACTATTTCCTGCTTTGTCAAAGATTAGTTGGCTATACATTTGTGGGTCCAATTCCGAGTTCTCTATTCTGTTCCATTGGTCTATGTGTCTGTTTCATTGGTCTATTTTGTGTCAATACCATACTGTCCTGATGATGACAGCTTTGTAGTAGAGGCTAAAGTCTGGGATGGTGATGCCTCCCATTTTGGTTTTCTTCTTCAATATTACTTTCATTATTCGGGGTCCTTTGTGGTTCCATACAAATTTTAGGATAGTTTGTTCTAGTTTTGAGAAGTATGCTGGTGCAATTTTGGTTGGAATTACATTGAATGTGTAGATTGCTTTGGGTAGTAATCACATTTTAACAGTATTTATTCTTCCAATCCATGAGCATGGAATGTTTTTCTGTTTCTTTGTGTCTTCTTCAATTTCCTTCATAAGTTTTCTATAGTTTTCATCATACAGATCTCTTGTATCCTTGCTTAGGTTTATTCCTAGGTATTTTATGGTTTTTTGTGCAATTGTGAATGGGATCAGTTTCTTGATTTCTCTTTCTGTTGCTTCATTGTTGGTATACAAAAATGCAACCGAAGTCTGTGTGTTGATTTTGTAACCTGCAACTTTGCTGAATTCATGGATCAGTTTTAGGAGGCTTCTGGTGGAGTCTGTCAGGTTTTCTATATAGAGTATCACGTCGTCTGCGAAAACTGTAAGTTTGACTTCTTTGCCAATTCTGATGTCTCTTATTTCCTTTTGTTGTCTGATGGCTGATGCTAGGACTTCCAGCACTATGTTAAACAACAGTGGTGAGAGTGGACATCCCTGTAGTGTTCCTGATCTCAGGAAGAAAGCTCTCAGATTTTCCCCGTTGAGGATGATGTTAGCTGAGGGCTTCTCATAGATGGCTTTTATGATGTTTAAGTAAGTTCCTTCTATCCCGACTTTCTCGAAGGTCTTTATTAAGAAGAGATGCTGTATTTTGTCTAATGCTTTTTCTGCATCTATTGACAGGATCATATGGTTTTTATCTTTTCTTTTGTTGATGTGATGTATTACATTGATTGACTTGCGAATATTGAACCAGCCCTGTAACCCAGGAATGAATCCCACTTGATCATGGTGGATAAATCTTCTTATGTACTGTTGCATTTGATTTGCAAGTATTTTGTTGAGTATTTTTACATCTGTATTCATCAAGGATATTGGCCTGTCATTCAAATACTATGAAAAATTATATGCCAAGAAACTGGACACCTTAGAAGAAATGGACAGATTCCTAAAGACACACTCACTACCAAAATTCACATAGGAAGAGATAGAAAATCTGAACAGACCCCTAACTAGTCAAGAAATCGAATCAGTTATCAAAAACCTCCCAACAAATGAGAGCCCTGGGCCAGATGGCTTCCCTGGGGAATTCTACCAAACATTTAAATCAGAGTTAATGCCCATTCTTCTCAAGCTATTCCAAAAATAGAAATGGAAGGAAAACTTCCGGACCCATCTATGAAGCCAGCATTAGTTTGATTCCGAAGCCAGATAGAGACCCGGAAAAAAAATAAATAAATAGAACTACAGCTGAGTGTCTTTCTAATTTGTAAATCTCATTGTGACTCTCTGCTTTAAAGCCCCTGAATGACCTTTGAGTAGAAAATAAAGTCTAATATCCTTAGGATACCACTAAGGGCACTGTTATCTGCTCCATGCCTCTATTATCAGTCTGATGCCTACCTCTCCTTCTCTGCCTCTACACTCCAGTAACTGGCATCCCTCACCCCTCTCTATGGGGATGTGTCTTCACTCTATGCCTTGGCTCTTGCTTTTCCTTCTCTCTGGAATAATCATCCCCTTTCTCCTTTATCTAGCTCACTCCTACTGATTTAAAATTAACAATCAGGGGCACCTGGATTGTTCAGCCAGTAGCTGACTCTTGATTTTGGCTCTGGTCATGAACTCACAGTTGTGGGATCAAGCCCCAAGTCAGGCTCTGTGCTGGGTGTGGAGCCTGCTTAACATGCTGTCTCTCCCTCTCTCTCTGCCCCTCCCTCTCTTCCTCTCCCCCTCCCAAACAAAAACAAAAACAAAAAAACAAAAATTTAACAATCATGGGGCACCTGGCTTCCTCAGTCCATAGAACATGCAACTCTTGATTTCAGGTCATGTGTTCAAGAAGAGAATTTACTTTAAAAAATTTTTTTAATAATAAAGAAAAAATGAATAATCATCTCTTCATCATCTCTTTCCAGATAGAGTTCCTTTTGCTCACTCTAGCCTCAATTAGTGTCCTCGTTCTGGTCACCATAACAACCTAGACATTCCTCTCCTCCTGGACTTACCATATGGTCTCCTAATTACTCCCTCGTGTATATGTCTCTTATTATTAGACTAGGGACTTGAGGCCAAGGGCCATATCTGACTCATCTTTGGATCCCCAGCACAATGTCAAGTACATAGAAGACATTCAGTAAATGTTTGGTGATTAATTTCTAAATACATGTCATTTTTAAATTTTCAGTAGGTACATTCATGTATGCTCTTGGTAATTTTTTAATTCTTTCCTACAAAGTCTAGCTTAAACCACTTATGGTGACCATAATTCCTTCCATTGAATTTTAGCTTTTTTTTTCTCTTTCAAGTCAGCTTGATAATTTGCATATTTAAAAGAGTATAACAGTCCCCAACCCACTGCTCTTAAAAGACAAATATTTTTATCAATTTTAATGCTATTACCTCTTCTTTTGGGCAGTTACTTTAATATTTCTGAACATTTTGTTTACATTATTTCTCAATTGGTCGGTTTCAGACATGCACTTCTGCCTACTTTTTCTACCTCACTTTCTCATTTTCCCAGTAAAGTTTTAAAAATATTTTTATAGAGGACATCCAGATGGCCAACAAACACATGAAACGATGCTCAGCATCCCTCCTCATCAGGGAAATACACATCAAAACCACACTGAGATACCACCTCACGCTGATCAGAGTGGCTAAAATGAGCAAGTCAGAGAACTCTAGATGCTGATGAGGATGTGGAGAAATGGGCACCCTCCTACACTCTTGGTGGGAATGTAAACTGGTACAGCCCCTCTGGAAAACAGTGTGGAGGTTCCTAAGGAAACTAACAGTAGAACTCCCCTATTACGCAGCAATAGCACTGCTAGGAATTTACCCAAGGGATACAGAAATGTTGATGCATAGGAGCACATGTACCCCAATGTTCACAGCAGCACTCTCCACCATAGCTAAAACATGGAAAGAACCTAAGTGTCCATCAACAGATGAATGGATCAAGAAGATGTGGTTTATCTATACCATGGAATACTACATGGCAATGAGAAACAATGAAATCTGGCCATGTGTAGCAACATGGATGGACCTTGAGGGTGTTATGCTGAGCGAAATAAGTCAGGCAGAGAAGGACAAATATCATATGTGTGCACGTATAGGAGGATTAGGAGGAGCTTAACAGAGGACCAAGGGGGAGAAGAAGGGCAAAAATAGTGGGGGAAAGGGAGAGAGGCAAACCATGAGAGACTCTTCAATGCTGACAAAAACTGAGGACTGGTGGATGTGGGGGGGAGGGGGGATGGGCATGGAGGAGGACACTTGTGGGGATGAGCACTGGGTGTTATGTGGAAACTAATTTGACAATAAACTATTTGAAAAATAAAATAAAATAAAAAAATTTTAAAAAAATAAAAATATTTTTATAAAAAATTACCAGTATTTATATCATAAAGACTAAAGAACCAAGTGATACACTATTTTGAGCCCTTTCTTAATGTAGCTTTTTGTTTGTCTAGAGATTCTACTGCATTATATTTTTAATGTCGAATTTGCTATCAACATTGCATTCCTCTTTCCAAAGTATTCCAACATGTCTGTTCTTTTCAGTCTCATTGTTTGTTTTAATTTACATCCAAGTTAGTTAGTATATACTGCAATACTGATCTCAAGAGTAGAAGTCAGTGACTGATTCCCTACATATCAGACCCAGGGCTCATCCCAACAAGCGTCCTCCTTAATGCTGTTTGCCCAGTTAGTGCATCCCCCCAACCCCTCCAGCAACTCTCAGTTTGTTCTCTGTATTTAAGAATCTCGTGTGTTTTGTTCCCCTCCCTGTTTAGATATTTCTGCTTCCCTTCTCTTATGTTCTTCTGTTTTGTATATTAAACTCCACATATGAGTGAAGTCATATGATATCTGTCTTTCTCTGACAGACTTATTTCACTTAGCATAATACACTCTAGTTCCATCCACATTGTTGCAAATGGCAGGATTGCTGATTAATATTCCATCACGTATTTATACCACTTCTTTGTCCATCAGTCAGTGGACATTTGGGCTCTTTCTATACTTTGGCTATTGTCGATAGTGCTGCTATAAACATTGGGGTGCATGTGCCCCTTCAAAACAGCACACCTGTATCCTTTGGATAAATACCTACAAGCACAATTGCTGGGTCACAGAGTCATCCTATTTTTAATTTATTGAGGAGCCTCCATACTGTTTGCCAGAGTGGCTGTACCAGTTTGCATTCCCACCAGCAGTGCAAAAGGGTTCCTCTTTCTCCGCATCCTCACCAACATCTGCCATTGCCTGAGTTGTTAAGTTTAGTGATTCTGATAGGGGTAAGGTGGTATCTCATCAGAGTTTTGATTTGTATTTCCCTGAAGATGAGTGATAATGAGCATTTTTTTCATGTATCTATTAGACATCTGAATGTCTTCTTTGGAAAAGTGTCTATTCATGTCTTTTGCCCATTTCTTCACTGGATTATTTGTTTTTGGGTGTTGAATGTGGTAAGTCCTTTATAGATTTTAGATACTAACCTTTAATCTGATGTGTCATTTGCAAAGATCTTCTACCATCCCATCACTTGTCTTTTAGTTTTGATGATTATTTCCTTCACTGTACAGAAACTCTTTATTTTGATGAGGTCCCAATAGTTCATTTTTGCTTTTCTTTCCCTTGTCCCCAGAGACATGTTGAGTAAGAAGCTGCTGCAGCTAAGGTCAAAGAGGTTTTTGCCTCCTTTCTCCTCTAGGATTTTAATGGCTTCCTGCCTTATGTTTAGGTCTTTCATTCATTTTGAGTTTACTTTTGTGTCTGGTGTAGGAAAGTGGTCCAGGTTCATTCTTCTGCATGTCGCTGTCCAGTTTTCCCAGCACCATTTGCTGAAGAGACTGTCTGTATTCCATTGGATATTCTTTCCTGCTTTGTCAAAGATGAGTTAGTCATACATTTGCGGGTCCATTTCTGGGTTCTCTATTCTGTTCCATTGATCTGAGTGTCTGTTTTTGTGCCAGTACCATACTGTCTTGATAATTACAGCTTTGTAATACATCTTGAAGCCCAGAATTGTGATGCCTCCAGCTTTGGTTTTCTTTTTCAGGACTGCTTTGGTAATTTGGGGTCTTTTCTGGCTCCACACAAATTTTAAGATTGTTTGTTCTAGCTCTGTGAAGAATGCTGGTGCTATTTTCATAGGGTTTGCATTGAATATGTAGATTTCTTTGGGTAATATCAACGTTTTAACAATATTTGTTCTTCCAATCCATGAACATGGAATATTTTTCCATTTGTGTATGTGTGTTTTCTTCAGTTTCTTTCACAAGCTTTCTATGGTTTTCAGTGTACAGATTTTTCACCTCTTTGGTTAGGTTTATTCCTAAGTATTTTATGGTTTTTTGGTGCAATTGTAAATGGGATAGATTCTTTGATTTCTCTTTCTGCTACTTCATTATTGGTATATAGAAATGCAACCGATTTCTGTGCACTCATTATATATCCTGTGACTTTGCTAAATTCATGGATCAGTTCTAGCAGCTTTTTGATGGAATCTTTTGACCAAGAGTATCATGTCATCTGTGAAAAGTTAAAGTCTGACTTCATCCTTGCTAATTTGGATGCCTTTTATTTCTTTGTGTGGTCTGATTGCTGAGGCTAGGACTTCCAATACTATGTTATGTAACGGTGGTGAGAGTGAACACCCTGGTCATGTTCCTCACCTTAGGGAGAAGGCTCTCAGATTTTCCCCATTGAGGATGATATTAACCGTGGGTCTTTCATATATGGCTTTAATGATCATGAGTTATGAACCTTCTATCCCTACTTTCTGAGTATTTTTATCAAGAAAGGATGCTGTATTTTGTCAAATGCTTTCTCTCGATCTATTGAGAGGATCTTGTGGTTCTTATCCTTTCTTTTATTAAAGTGATGTATCACATTGATTGATTTGCAGATATTGAACCAGCCCTGCATCCCAGGTATAAATCCCACTCAATCATGATGAATAATTCTTTTAGTGTATTGTTAGATATTGGGTTAGATGTTGGGTAGTATCTTGTTGAGAATTTTTGCATCCATGTTGATCACAGAAATTGCTCTGTAGTTCTCCTTTTTAGTGGGGTCTTTGGTTTTGGAATCAAGGTAATGCTGGCCTAATAGAATGAGTTTGGAAACTTTCCTTCCATTTCTATTTTTGGGAACAGCTTCAAAAGAAAAGGTGTTAACTCTTCCTTAAATGTTTGGTAGAATTCTCCTGAAAGCCATCCCACTCTGGTCTCTTGTTTTTTGGGAGATTTTTGATTACTGATTCAATTTCTTTACTGGTTAGAACTCTGCTCAAATTTTCTATTTCTTCCTGTTTCAGTTTTGGTAGTTTTTATGTTTCTAGAAATTTATCCATGTCTCCATTTACCCAATTTATTGGCATATAATTGTTCATAACATTTTCTTATTATTGTCTGTATTTCTGCAGTGTTGGTTTGATCTCTCCTCTTTCTTTCTTCATTTTATTTATTTGGGTCCTTTCCTTTTTCTCTTTGATCAATCTGGCTAGGGGTTTATCAATTTTGTTAATTCTTTCAAAGAACCAGCTCCTGGTTTCATTGATCTGTTCTACTGTTTTGTTTATGTTTTTGTTTTATTTTTTTGGTTTCAATAGCATTCATCTCTGCTCTTATATTTATTATTTACTGCCTTCTGCTAGTTTTTGGGTTTTATTTGCTGTTCTTTTTCCACCTCTTTAAGATTAGGTTGGGTATCTGAGACCTTCCTTCTTTAGGAAGGCCTAGATTTCTATATACTTCCCTCTTGTTTCCACCTTTGCTGCATCCCAGAGGTTTTGGGGTGCCCTCTTATCATTTTCATTGGCTTCCATGTACTTTTTAATTACCTCTTTAATTTCGTGGTTAACTCATTCATTGTTTAGCAGGACGTTCTTTAATCTCCAAGTATTTGTGGTCTTTCCAAATTTTTTCTTGTGATTGATTTGGAGTTTCATAGCATTGTGGTCTGGAAATATGCATGGTATGATCTTGATCTTTTTGTACTTGTTGAGGGCTGATTTGTGTCCCAGTATTTGATCTGTTCTAGAAGAAAGTTCCATGTTTACCCAAGACGAATGTGTATTCTGCTACTTTAGAATGAAATTTTCTGAATGTATCTGTCAAGTCCATCCAGCCAGTGTGTCATCCAAAGCCATTACTTCCTTGTTGATTTCCTGCCTAGATGATCTGTCCATTGCTATACATGGGGTGTTGAAGTTCCCCTATTATTATGGTATTATTATCCATGAGTTTATGTTTATAATTAATTGGTGTATATATTTCGGTGCTCCATGTTTGGAGCATAAATGTTTATAATTGTTAGGAAAGTACAGGAGAGTACAGGAAAGAAAGTAGCTGGAAAGAAATAAAAAGAGTGGAAACACTGAAAAGAGACTGAACAAGAAATCTGCCTCCCAATGCCACTGATGGAGAGAAAGGAGCAGGCTTCAATACCATCAGGATTCTATAAACAGAGAATCAGAGTGGAAATTCTGGAGCTCAATACCTGGCAATGCTCGCGGGGGGGGAGGGGGGGGGCGCGGGTGAATCCCTAGGAGCAAGCAGCAAGGTCCAAGGGGTCCATGGGGCACTCAGGGAGAAGCGGTTCCCCTGCTTGGAGGGCATTTAGCAGAAGCCATATTGCCTAGCCACAGGTCCCAGCAGACCCTGGAGAACAGCCATGTTTGGTGGTATTGGGACAAAGATGCCCGAGTGCAGTGAAACCTGGAGCCAGCTGTGTGTTGTGATTTGCCATAATCTCTGAAACTTTGCCACTGTGCAATGTCACAAACTTTCTGGGGCAAGCTGGCACCTGCCCATTGCTCAGTGAGACCCTTCCCCAGAGGGTCAAGTGGGTCCAAGCAGCAGGGCCTTCAGAAATGAGGGGTTTGGAAACACAGCCCCATCCAAGATAAAATTTGGGAGAGAGGTACCACCTGGCAGGCTGACAGTTTGGACACGACAATGGAGAAGAGGAGAATGGACAGAAGCCTAAGACAAAGGAGGGATGCTTGATTGTGAGGAGGTAAGAGTGCAGAGTCCCTGTGCCAGAAACCAGGGAGCTGGCGACACCATTCTCACCTCTTCTGTGCATGCGCATATGCATGCCTGCACACCACACTGGCCTACCCCAGTAAGCTAAGCAGCGCCGCCTAGTGGAGAAGAGAGACTTTACACAAAGCCCCCTTTCTCTGTCCTGTCTCCACAAAATCAGTTCCCTACCCTTTGCAGCTTCTCTCTCCCCCAGTTCACCTCTCTACACCCATACCTGCCAAGTTCTGCACCTCAAGTTATGCAGATTGTTGTATTAATACTAAGATCAATTTCCTAGGTGTGCAAAATGGTTTGGTGCTGATCTAGTCATGTTTCAGAGATGAGAGAAGCTGAGAACTTCCATGCTGCTCTGCCATCTTGCCCCCCTCTGAATTTTAGCTTTAAAAAAAAAAAGAAAAGAAACAGGGCACCTTGGAGGCTCAGTCAGTTAAGCATCTGACTCTTAGTTTTGGTTCAAGGCATGATCTCACAGTTCATGAGATCAAGATTCCTGCACCTCTCTCTCTCCCTCTCTCTCTCTCTCTCTCTGCCCCTCTCCTGTCCGCATGAGTGCGCACATGTTCATTCTCTCTCCCTCCCTCCCTCTCTCTCAAAATAAATAAACCAAAAAAACAAAAAAGTGACATTCTTGAGGCCCCTAGATGACTCCATCAGTCTGGCATCCGACTCTTGATTTCGACTCAGGTCACTATCCTAGGGTCATGAGATTGAGCCCCACATTAGGCTCCACGCTGAGCATGGAAGCTGCTTAGGATTCTCTCTCTAAAAATAAAATATTTTAAAAGGTGACACTCTCTACATTACTATTTTTATTTTCTTGTGGCTGCTGACAGAGAAAGACAAAATAACTGGGGTCCAACCTCCCAAGAGATGAATTCTAGATCAAGGAACATTTATAGAATACCTATCTCATGACAGGCTAGACTTAGTGCTGGCATTGCCTTTGTTAAATTACACAGACATTGGGCCATTAGAGAGCCCTACACTGGGGGCCTCAGGTGACATGAGGAAACAGCTGTTCATTTTCTAATAATTTTCTTTTCTAATTAAAGAAGTAACACAGTTTTAAGGCATCTGGGTGGTTCAGTCAGTTAAGCATCTGACTTCAGCTTAGGTCATGATCTCATGATTTGTGGGTTCAAACTCTGTGTTGGGTTCTGTGCTGACAGCTCAGAGCCCAGTGCCTGCTTCAGATTCTGTGTCTTCCTCTCTTTCTGCCCATCCCCCTGCTCACACTCTATCTCTCTCTCGAAAATAAAATAAATGTTAAAAGATTTTTAAGTAAAAAAAAAGTAACAGTTTTTTTAAAAAATTCAATGATGTATATATAGAAACCTAAAATTACCCATTATTCAACCACATTGAGATAACCCCTCATTGTATTTTCACATAGTCATGGCCTGTGCTTATAATTTTATATAAATTATATACACTTTCTAAGTATACCATTTAAAAATCAATATTAAATCACCAAGGTATACAAACTTACTATATATTCTTCTCCAATCCAAATTTAATAGCTGTATAAGAGCCCTACTTATGGTTACCACACAATTTAATAATCCTAATATTGGTGGAAATTTAGATGATTTCCTATTTTTCATGATAGATGATGATTCAATTGACTTTCTTATGTATAAATATTTATCTGATCCTCCATTTCTTTTAATTTTATTCACTTTAATTACAGTATAATTAACAGTGTTATATTTCAGGTGTACAATATAGTGATTCAACCATTCTGTACATTACTCAGTGCTCATCGATATTAGCAAACTTTCCATCCCCTTCACCTATTTCTCCCATCCCCCCTCCCCTCTGATAACCATCTGTTTGTTCGCTATAGTTAATTGTTTCTTGTGTTTCTTATAGTTGGTTGTTTCTTGTGATTTTGATTTTAGCCATTCTGACAAGTGTGATGATCCCCCATTTCTTTGGTAGATTCAGGAAGAGTAAATTCATTAGAAGGAAAAACAAGTTTTTTGTTTTTGGAGTTTTCTTTTATATCTAGAAATGTATACCATGCTTTAACTAAAGGTTCTATCAATTTACATCACCATTAACCACATAATCAGAAAGCCTCTCACACTGTATCTCCTTCATACTGAACATTATCTTATCTGCATTTGTTGCTTTGATAGGAAAACAGTTTCTTACTTTTAACCACTTCATCTGTGTTTCTTTGACAACTACACAAAAATAACATTCAATCTCACTAGTTAATAGGCATTTCTATTCCTAAGAGTTAGTTTCAAAATCTGGCTCTTAGAAGACTAATCAGAAAAGTCTCATTGAATTAATTGACCTGATAGTGCACTCTGCTCATCTCTCACCCTCCTTTCCACATTCTGCATTTATAAAGTGACTGTTACTGAATTCTTAGAAGTTTACAGAAGGATAACTACATTTTATAAGCTCTGAGACACTTCCCTCCCTTACCAATTCTCCTTACCTGAAGTGGAATATGGGTCCATTATCCACATGCCTCTTTCCTTCCCCAATGTAACACTCTCTACACCAGGTCTTTTTACAGATTAAAAAAAAAAAAAAAGTCAAGAGATTCCTACTTTGTACTTATACTTCTTTTGAAATTGCTCCTTGTTATTCCAAGAGCCAAGCTAGCATCAGAAATTTCCCTCATTCCCACCTCTGGGCTCTGATAGCTTAACAGAGGGAAAACTTGTCCTAGTCACACAGGGTCTTGGTTATAGGAAACATGGCTGATCTGGAAATCAGAGCACCCTGAGAAGATTTCCTACATTTAGGTAGCATGAATTCCTCTGGCATCAGAATTCACCCTCAAATAATCAACATCCCTTGAGGACACAACTAGCTTCCCCCAAGCAACTTAATGACCTCTTTTAGATGGACTTTTATTTTAGGATATTTAAAGGAAAACTGTTGGCTTTTACTTTTCCTACTTTTCCTACTCTTAGCAGCAAAAAGCAGCAGCAGCTCTACTGTGTGCCAGGCTCTGTTCTATGCGCTACACACATTACTCAGTTAATTTTCACAATACCACATGCAGTAAATACAGTAATACCCCCACTTTACAGAAGAGGAAACTGAGGAATAGATTGTGTGACTTGCTGAGGATCAGATATGTGTGATCCTGGTGCCCCCTGGGGGTCTGCACTGGCTCCAGAGTCCTCACTCTGACCCACTGTGCTGTTGAGTGCTAGCCTCACTCAGGATTGATAGGTCTGATTTTAAAAACAAAACCAAATAATGAAAACAAGTATCTCACCAATTTGAAAAGTATGACCCTGCCCATATTTTTATTATTATTATTGTTTGATTAGTCTCTCGATACACGGATCAACTCCTAGTAGATGCAGACTCATTTTGGCAGTACTGTACCTAAGTACTGTACCTGAGACAGCACCCATCCTTTAGAGCTCACAATCTAATTAGGAAGAAAGACAAAAAAGTTTCAGGTAACAAACACAAATAGTAACTACAAGTATTTCAGAAAAGAGCCTACTAAGTCTCCAGTTATGAAATAAATAAGGCACAGATGAAAAGCACAGCATAGGGAATGCAGCCAATGATTTTGTAACAGCCTTGTATGGTGACAGATGGTAGATACATTTGTGGTGAGCACAGCATAACAGACAGGGTTGTTGAATCACTATGTGTACACCTGAAATTAACATAACATTGTGTGTCTACTCAAAAAATTTTTTTAAATAAAAAGAAAAGAGCCTGCTATAAACTGATAGAAACAGTTTGGCAAAACACATGAGATTTCATTTGGAGTTTAGAGAGGAGTTACATTCAAATAGATTGGGTGAGAAAAGCAAGCAAGAAGGCAGTCCCCAAAAGGTACAGGAAGGATAGACATCTTGAAGGTAAGGGTGGTTCCACCTGTTGTCAAGGAGGATCCTTTAGGAAAATTGAAACCAAGGGAGTTGCAAAGAATAAGGTGGAACCAGACTGTGGATTGTCTTTAAAGGGGGAGGTAAGATATTTAAGCTATACCCCATGGAATGGCAACGGGAATACTGACTTAGCAATGATATAAT
Organism: Proteles cristata cristata; assembly: GCA_017311185.1. NCBI lineage: Eukaryota > Metazoa > Chordata > Mammalia > Carnivora > Hyaenidae > Proteles > Proteles cristata. The sequence continues at coordinate 1,594,179 of JAESUZ010000281.1, read as the reverse complement.
GAGGACTGAGATTCAGGAAGATTCACTTGGACACTTCTCTTCCTATTCTGAAAACATAGGTACAAGAATTACACTCAATTTAAGCACATCCACAAATCTCAATAAACATTAGGAAAAAAGAACAAAAGAAAAACTCAGGACACAGGCTAACTGACAGGCTAACAGACATGGTTGTACTGTCTACCTCCCTTCTCCCTCTCAGGTCTTTTATCCCTTCCACAGCACAAAGTCTCTGTGCAGGGATGAGGGGTGGGGTTTTGGGGAGGTGGGTGAGACTAGGAAAAGAGACTGGGAAGACATGGTTGACAGTAAGCCTACAATTCATTTTCTCCCTTTGCAAAGTAGGACGGACTGGGGTGTGGAAATCTTCCTAGGGGAGAAAGAGGTCAGTTAGCCTGGTCAATGCAACAACTAGTGTCAGATTTCTTGACAAAGAAATCTAAAGGTGTTTATTAGCAGAAGAGTCCTTACCTATAGAATTATTTTAGCAGGATATGCCTAATATGTCTAGAATTAGTTACGGTTAATAAATCTGGAATCTTTGGGGTGCCTGGGTGGCTCAGATGGTTAAGTGTCCAACTTCGGTTCAGGTCATGATCTCACAGTCTGTAAGTTGGAGCCCTGCGTTGGGCTCTATGCTGACAGTGCAGAGACTGGAGCTTGCTTCAGATTTTGTGTCTCCCTCTCTCTCTGCCCCTCCCCTGCTCATGCTCTCTGTCTCTCAAAAATAAACATTAAGCAAAAATTTTTAATAATAATAATAAATAAGGGGCGCCTGGGTGGCTTAGTCGGTTAAGCGTCCGACTTTTCGCTTAGGTCATGATCTCGCGGTTCGTGGGTTCGAGCCCCGCGTCGGGCTCTGTGCTGACTGCCAGCTCAGAGCCTGGAGCCTGTTTCAGTCTGTGACTCCCTCTCTCTCTGACCCTCCCCTGCTCACACACTCTCTCTCTCTCTCTCCTAGAAATAAAAAAAAAAAAAAATAATAATAATAATAATAATAATAATAAATAAATAAATAAATAAATAAATCTGGAATCCTTGACTTTAGGGAGGACAGCCCCTTGGAAAATAGGTCACATGAACTGTGTTTAGCCATCAGAATACAAAATGGAAATGCTTCCTAATAGAAGCAGTATCCTAATGTACCGCAGGCATTGCTTAGAGAACTTGTATCTTAGCCCGGACCAGAGAATCCCAATGCAGCCAGAGAGGACCTGTGAAGTGGGACCACAGTCCTGTCCTCACCATGTTTTGTGGTGGCTCAGGACCATTTGTGTCTTTGAACATTATTGTAAAGGCTGATGAGGCATAAGACTGGATTCCTGTGAATCTGATTTAATAGTCTTACCTCCCATGTTAATTCAAAAACTTTTGAACTGCTCATTTCATGAAATGTGATTCTGCTTTACTTCTGATACTTTAATTACTTTAATTTTTTGTTACTGTTCTGTGATCAAATCCTTAAGATACTCACAATGTTCTGTACAAAGCTCAAAGTTTTGTTAGGAATGAATGTTGGAGCACCTGGGTGGCTCAGCCGATTAAGCATCCCACTCTTGATTTCCGTTCAGGTCATGATCCCATGGTTTGTGAGACTGAGCCCAATGATGGGCTCCATGCTGATAGCATGAAGCCTGCTTGAGATTCTCTCTCTCTCTCTCTCTCTCTTCCCCTCCCCTGCTCTCTCTCTCAAAATAAATTAAACATTTTAAAAGTAAAACAAAAGACTTAAAAAAGGAATGAATGTTTGAATTTATACCTGCTTTACAGGTATTCTAATCAGTATCATATATGTTTAATAAATATTAATTTAAATAAATCTGATGCTTTGATGCTTTGAGTTAACATAAGAACACGTATTTCAAGGATGCAAATTTTATACTATGATTAGAATGTTTTTACAAGATCAATGCAAATACACTAAAAAGAGAAGCTAAAAAGAAGGAATATAAGCTTGGTAATTACCATGCTTTGTTCCATTTCAATGAAACAACCTTATTAGGCAGAAAAAAAGAATTCGTAATGTAAGATTTAGTCAAACATTGTTTTACCAATTGAAGGAATGAGTACTTGGAAATGTATTCTATCCCTGAAACATGTGTTTAACTTCCATAATGTTAATGATAATTATATGTAACCTTACAATAATAGTCAAGCAGATGCATTAATGAAGAGTAATCACAATTACTTCACTTAGGCATATTAATTGATTTTTTTCTGTGACTTCCAACTTCTAAGACACACAATTGTGAGAGCCTGCAGTGTTACAAATGTAGAACAGAGAAAGGAAAATCTTTTCTGGTAGAGGGCTGAACAGTATTTTTTTTAATGTTTTTTAAATGTTTTTTATTTATTCCTGAGGGAGAGAGAGAGAGCAGAGGAGGGTCAGAGAAAGAGGGAGACACAGAATCTGAAGCAGGTTCCAGGCTCTGAACTAGCTGAGAGCACAGAGCCTGATGCAGGGCTCAAACCCACAAACCACAAGATTGTGACCCGAGTTGAAATCAGACGCCTAACCAACTGAGCCACCCAGGTGCCCCAGAACAAAGTATTTTAGACTTTGTTGGTCATCTGGTCTCTACTGCAACTTCTTAAGTCACTATTTCAGTGCAAAAGCACTCACAGGCAGTAAGTAAATAACTGGGTGTGGTGGTGTTCCAATAAAACTTTATTTACAAAAGCAGGGAATGGGCCAGATTTGGCCTTCAAGTGGTCATTTGTCTACCTGTGATACAGACCACCCTCATGTCCACTGAGCATTTATTGAATGCAAAAGTATATTCAGAGAACCAGGGATTGGTCTGGCCCCCGTTTTCCAAAAAGTTAACAAAAAGCTTCTCAGTAATATAAAGCAGCATATACAGAGCATAAATAAGTTGAAATGAGGTATGACTTTCACAGGTGGCAAATGGGCTCATGGAGGGGAGTGCTTTAAGGTAGGAGAAAACAGCAGAATGAAACTGCAGAAACGTTTCAAAGTGATCATCAAAGCATGACACCAAGTTTGGAAGAAATGCAGGACTGGTGTGGGAATTCAGGTTGGATGGCCAGCTCTACATAAAGTAAGGGAAAGAGTCATTTTCAAACCCTGGAGACCCATATGTGATTATTAGGTAGTCAACAGAGGCTGTTACATCTAACGTTAACTCCTAAGAGCAAGGGTGTCCTGCAAAACTTTTTGCAGATAAAAACATGTTACATGTCACTGCCCAGGATTAAGTCTGGAGACTTCAGTGGATTCCTTGAGAATCTTTCAATTAAAATAAAAAAAAGTATCTGTATGGTCCCTTTTACCAAACATATCTCAAATTATGCTTTTTATGACATGTCATTTTAAATGTTTTACTAGGCCTGTCTTGTCCAATATTATCAAATATGCTCATTGAATTTTTCAAAGCATGTTTAAACATTGAAGTCTTACAGATGTAAAGCATTCAGAACACACTCTTGCTTCCCTTGTAGAATATTCCACAGTTATGGATCCATAATTATTGGCACTGTTTGAAGAAGGAAGTGGGTAATAAATAATTGAAAAAAAATTGGTTCCTACTCTGAATTGAACAGAAAAAAAAAAAAGCAACTCTGGAAAACAGTATGGAAGTACCTCAAAAAGTTAAAGATAGGACTACCCTAAGACCTAGCAACTACACTACTAGGTATTTATCCACAGGATACAAAAATAAAGATTCAAAGGGGTACATGCACCCCTATGTTTTTAGCAGCATTATCAACAATAGCCAAACTATGGAAATAGCCCAAACATCCATTGACTGATGAATGGATAAAGAAGATACAGTATGTATGTGTATACACATATACACACACAGAGACACATGTACATACAATGGTATATTACGCAGTCATCAAAAAAGAAAGAAATCTTGCCATTTGCAAAGACATGGATAGAACTAGAGGGTATCATGCTAAGCAAAATAAGTCAGTCAGAGAAAGACAAATACTATGGGATTTCACTCATACTCATGAACCATGAGATCATGACCTGAGTGGAGATCAGGAGTCTGATCCTCAACCAACTGAGCCACCCAAGTGCCCCAAGAGACTCTTAAGCATAGAGAACAAACTGAAGGTTTGTTGGAGGGAAGGTGGGGCAGGGGACGGTTAAACAGGTGATGGGCATTAAGGAAGACACTTGTTGGGATGAGTGCTGGGTACTGTATGTAAGTGATGAATCACTCAATTCTACTCCTGACACCAATACTACACTATATGTTAACTAACTTGAATTTAAATGAAATCTTGAAAGAAAAAAAAACATGCATTTCTATTTTTTAAAAATTATACCCAACATCACTCATCAGGGAAATAAATCAAATCAATCAATAAAAATCAACTAATATTTACAACATACATTGCATAAAATAATTGTGGTTAAATGTATTTTTAAAATTCCTTTTGCCTTATCTACAAACATCCCTATGTTGTAAACACTTATTTTAGAAAAGAATTATTCATGTCCAAATTAGAATTGAAACTCATTCTTCAAGAACCTCTATGTCAACCATGCTTTTACATGTCTTCTCATTTGTAAAGCAACTCACTCATGACTTCATATGAGCCTCTTGAACTTTCCTCCCAGTGACCCTCTAAATCATATGCCCAAAAAAGTACCACTCTATCGCATTCCAGCAACATCACTTTTGCAAAGTCTCAGAAGGACAAATGATTCATCAGTGTTGGCAGTGGATGGAGAGAAATCTACCCCAAATATCCCAGCTGCTATCTTCCTTTAAGACAAACCCAGGGCTACTCTCCTGATCCCAACACAGGGACATCTTGGATGCCCATCTAGGAAACTGTGGTTGAAGAAATGGGTAAGAAAAGAATGAGACTGCTCCACAGTCATTAATTTCCCTGGTGTTCCAATCTCTGCAGTAACAGTGCTATGCTAGTTCTGGGGCCGCTGGATCAGAAGGCAGTGTGTTCAACATTGGTATGGCGGTTAATGGCGTTAAATGGAGAAGATACTTAGGAGTAATGCCTGTGCAAAAGCACTGGTAAGAGCTGAATTATATAAACTAGTATGATGGCACTGCATGAGGGACATAATTAAGGAGATTTTTATCTAACAAGGTGCTATAGGAAAGTCCACTCTATGCTGAGTCTTTAAGTGAAAGGAAGAACTCCAAGCCATGGCTAGAATTGAACTCCTGGTATACTTAAAATGAAAAGCTCTTAGTCATGTTTTATACAGCTTCAGAGACTGAAATTCTATACCTCCTTTTGGTGCACTGTTCTAATATTATCATTAGGAAAGCATTCCTGGGGTCTCAAACTCTCCTGTATTATTAAACCCATTTTCACTTAATTATTCCATTTTCAGTAGATAAAGATAGTGAACGATAGTCTTTTTGTAGCAATACTTTATGTGCAAGACACCATTTTCATTTGTATCATCAGTTCTTTTATTTATTTATTTATTTATTATTTTTTATTTATTGTAAGAGAGAGAGAGAGAGAGAGAGAGATTCCCAGCAGGCTCCTCAGTGTCGGGGCTTGAACCCAGGAACCATGAGATCAGAGCCTGAGCTGAGATCAAAAGCTGGACACTTAACCGACTGACCACCCAGGTGCCCATGTATCATTAGTTTTAAAATAACTTTTCAGTGGGATCTGCTTAAGATTCTCTCCCTTTCTCTGTCTTTCTCTCTGACCTCCACTCAACTCATGTTCTCTAAAATTAAAAAAATAAAGTATATAAATTAAAGTAAAATAACTTTTCAGATGAGAGGAAGAGGGAAACACTGCACCTTGCCTATATACATCTGTGAGGCACATACTGACCAAAAATGTTTAAAACGTGAAAAGAAGTGCTTTGTGGAATCCAGGAAACCCAGTAAAATTAAGTAGTTTTGAATACCTGTGCTTGGCCTGGCTCAGCAATCTGAACTCTTATGTTTTCTTAGGAACCCTATTTATCGCCCCCTTTCATTTTAGCTTCCCTTCTAGGAATCTTTTTCTTTTCCACAACTTTGCTACAATAGGAGAAACAAAAGACATTCATACCGAGCATACTGGAAAGGTTCCTTGCAGGTGCTGCTTCTAACTGCACTCAGGTAGGACATGGAGATCTTCTACCATGGAAGGTAAGACATCACCTGAGACACCTTACAAAGTGTATGGAACTTAAGATCAGGTCACCTCTCTTGCACAAGCTCCTTCCAAGGTCCAGGGAGGTCTAGCAATGTGTTCACATGGTCACATGGTTTTCTAGAACTTGCAAAAGATATTTTAACGGACATCTGTTAAGAGCAGTCTTTCCACTTGGACTTCACACTTTCCCTTGAACAGAGGGCAGTTCTGGTGGACTCTGGGCCTTTGGGAGATCTAAAGGGAATTTGTGCTGGGGACATGGTTGGCTAGGGTTTAGAGGGACATATGTACACAGTCACTGCTGTCCTGCTAGCCATCAAGGCATAGGACCTTTTGGGAATACTCCTACCGCACCAACTCACTCAGCATCAGGACACAAATACACAGGGCTGGACTCTCTGAGTCCCGCTAGACCTGGTGAGGATGTCTGTGGGTACGGCAGGAGACAAGCTTCGAAACATATCAAGACAGAAGCAAGTCATGCAAAACTCTTCCAATCATCAAGCAAGTAAAACTGTAGGCTCAGGTTTCAGTTCTCTGCAACACTTGGTCAAAATGAACTCTCTCTCTCTTCAATAATGTAGCAGAACCCTTATTAAAGACTATCTCATAAAACTCATGGTAAGCCACCACCACTAAAACAAGAACTGGTCCCCAAGTGTTATCAATTCCAAGATGAGCCTCTATGCAAGAAAAGCTCTGAAATCCTACAGCTCATATTATGAAAGATACTGGAGAGAGGTCCCTAAGTTTGACAACAGACACAAAGACACCGAGGGTAGTAAGGGAGATGGGTCTGAGGAAGGAAGGATGTCGGACTGGCAGGGAAGGTGGCCCGGGGAGAATCCAAGGCATAGACTATGGCAGCTGGCAGGTCTGGGCTGAAGGGTACATGCATTGGACAGCACAGAATATTGAGGCTCAGTGATGGCCAGCACTCTCCGAGAAGCAGAGATGGGGGAAGAGAGAAGCTTGCTCTTGGTGGGGCTTTAGAACCACAGAGGGGGAGAATGGGATGCCTGACCCAGAAAAATCACTTATGCTCAGCATATAAATACACATTTTCTATCAGCTTAGCACCCGAGTCTTACCTGTCCTTTGATGCAGTCGCTTCCCCCACATTTATTCCTTCCCAGGACTCTGTGTTGACTGTTAGTCACGGAGGCACCGAAACGTTAATCCTGGTCACCCAGGGAGTCTAAAGTCATCCTGCCAATGCCCTGACTCTGTATCGTGAGTGATTTCAAGTGGGTGGTCCAAACCTCAGAGCTGTAGACAGTCCTTCTACTGACAGGACTGAGCCCACCCTCAGGGTCAAAGGAAAAACAGAAAAGCACTGTGTAGGACTGGAGCTGATGCAGCCTTGGGAGCTAGCAATGGAAGAAAGGTGGCTAGCCTTGAAAACCAAATTTACAAACGCTTCAAGAATTCGTCAAATATATATTTTTTAATATTTGATGTTTATTTTGGAGAGAGAGAGGGAGAGAGAGAAAGAGACAAAGCATGAGCAGGGGAAGGCAGAAAGAGAGAGGATAACAGAATCTGAAGCAGGCTCCAGGCTCTGAGCTGTCAGCACAGAGCCCAATGCAGGGCTCGAACTCACGAACCCATGAGATCAGGATTCATCAGGCTTTTGAGTGTTTAAACAAACGATGAAACTAAAGAAAGAATTCTCTACCACCATTACAACATTAGAATCTGTTTCAGCAACCTAAATTTGCACACAAAATGAAAAAAAAAAAGCCATTACTGTGACTAATTACTCTTTACTACCCTTTTCAAAGATAGATCAAAACACCCTTTAACAAATGTCAATTCAATTTTACTGCTAAAGATTAGCAGCATGTGATAAATGGGAAACACAGTGTCCCTAAATACACAGTGAAGCAGATCAGTTCAATCTTTACATATCTAAGAAGGGAAATTTATTCAGAACAAATAGGAACATAAGGCATGAAACTACTGGGGAGGTGAATAAGAAGTATATGATAACAGACTTATGAATACAAATATGGTCCGTTCTACCCGGCGGAAATGCTGTTAAAAAACCACCGTTCCATCCAGTCCGCTCTTCCCAAGTGTTGCAAATCAGTCATCTGCCTGAGACCAAAGGAGTTCTGTAAATACACCAGCAGCTTGAGGATCAGATTAGAAAAGGGTCCTAATGTGACACAGTAAGTCCTCAGGACAGCAGGATTAAAAAAAAAAAAAAAAAAAAAAACCTACCCGATACCTGCCATCATTTTACAAATAAGCTCCACTATCTTTCTCTGTTCCCCTTTGTGTCTGTGGTTTCCTAATCTTTTCGGAATGAGCAGCACCATGTTCTAAAATTGAGAAGACTGGACATCTTGACACAGAGCCACTCAAGACAAAGGAGCACAGCATGACACTAGTACTATTTTGGGTCCATCCAACAAAGAACTTACTTGAGTAATTCATAAAAACAGCTTATTAACTAAAACTCATTTTAAGCCCACTTTGATTAAGCCAAGTAAAAGTCAGGTCCTGGACATAAAGAGACTTTCTGCAGGAGAATGTTAGCATGAATAAAATATGCACAAATTACAATCCATAAATCTTTCCTCAAAAACTTTGAGCAAAATATTCCCTCTTCCTTTTGCATGAAACAGCCTACAAATACTTTCTTGCTAACTGTAAAATGCTGTAGGAATAGTAACTTTGGACTGCAAATCAAGATTATCACATTAAATATGAAATTCTCTTAAAAAAGTAATCTGTTATCATTTAAGAAGTACTGAGGGCTGATTGCATGCTAATTGTGATAATCATGGTTTCATGATTTTTAAACATCCCTTTTCTTCTCTAGGCAAATCCTGTAGTTTAGAAGCATATGCCACCTACTTATTCTTTAGGAATAAAAAGAAGTTACAACTTCCCATAGGTGCTTTTCTTTCAGAATGACTACCAACGACAGGTATGGTATAAACAATGAATACATTATCTATAGTCTGAATCATAAACCATTATCCCTCTTCACTTAAAGGAGGCAGCTCTCCAAAACTTTCAAAAATTGAAATATTTAATTCCATATATAGGTTCATGTGTGTGGCTTTATTTTGCAGCTATTTCAGTCAGCACAGAACCATCAAATTAGGTCCCTTTTGCTTTCTTATCTAGTGAAAATATTCAGCATAGTTTATTTTTGCAAATAAAATACACAATATTATAGGAAAACCAAATATTTCATTTCAAATATTTTCAATCTCATCTTCCTTTTCTTAATAAAGAGCTGGATCATTAGAATTCATGTAGTAAGCAGAATACAAGATCCAATTGGTTCAAAAATCTCTTTCTCACCACTAGAAGTAGAGCTAATTTACATCAGAGAAAACAGTGCATCAAAGTCAAAATAATCCCTCTAACTGAAGAGACACAGAGACCAAAGAAAGAATAAAACATCCAGAGTCTTCACACTCACTTAGATAGGACTAATTCTGAGATGGCAATGATCTCCAGGGAAACAGATCACAATGAGAAGTATTACCCAGCTTCCTCTAAAGTTAGCTTAAACACACTCCCAGCATGTAAAAATTAGAAAATCGCCCCGTTGGTTAAGTACATCTTACCAGGTCAAGTAAGACCTGACTTTGCAGGCCTTTGACTAAGAATTTGCAGACCATGAAAAGTAGCAGTAGATGTTACAAATAAGCTACATCTACTGATGCAAATCCTACTGAGCAGGAAATCTGAAGAATAAAAACAAGTCTTCAGAGCTTTGGGTCCTTTTGGAAATACACACTACTTAATATACCCAACGTGGCAAGTTTTTAACAGTATTTCCAAATCAACAAAATAGTTTGGAGTCTGCCTACCAGTGGATACATGTGCTAAAAAGTCATACAGAAACCTCATTAGTTACATGTGTGCACACAGAAGACAAACAGTTCCCAGGACAACTTGATACATGATAAGGCTACATTGTATATATTTTTAGAAGACTGCCTCTATGAGAAAGCTAAACTATAAAAGGAATAATATGCAACTGTGAAGAAAAATGATCGTCTCCTTAATCCAGAAGTATTTTTAAACTGCAGCTCTCCACACGTAAGTGGTTTGTTGAATCAGTTTAAAGGGCATCAGTGTTTTCCGATGAAATAAATAATAGAATATATCAAAGACACTGCATGTAGTGAATGAAATCTTTTCTTTCTGGTGTGGGTAGCAAAATAAACTATTTTTTACTTGGATCTTGTACAAAAAGTTTGAAAGCCACCGCCTCAAACATTATAAGACATAATAGGAGATCAGTGCTTGAGATAAAGGAAAATGTAGAAGAATCCTGTTCCTTCTCGTAACGGGGCAGCTCCAGAACCACAAAGGTTACTCTAAGCAAGTCCCAACCTATTATTCTGACATCCAATCAATGTAGAGTTTTTTCACACAGCACCAAGCAATTTTCTCACACCGGATTGGTGTCCTATAGTTCAGCTCACCTCTGACACAATCTACCCAGAGATTGGCATCGGATGCCACAGGTTAAGGGCTCAGTCCCACAAGACTGTCCTCCACTTCAGATGACAATCACAATTCCAGAGTGTCACCTGTGCGTCTGAGGGATTGGCTATAAATCTGAGTTCCCAGGATGCCCCCCCCCAGGCTAGATTAATTCACTAGAACAGCTCACAGAACTCTGCACACCCGTTTTTCTCTCTAGATCACCAGTTTATTACAAAGCACATAAACACAGAAACGGCAAATAAAAGAAATGTCCAGGGCAAGATATGGAAATGGCACAGAACTTTTGTGCTCTCTCAACATGTCCATATGTCTACCAACCAGGAAGCTCTCCAAACCCGGATTTTATGGAGGTTTCCCTATACAGGCATGACAGTTGAAATCATTGGCCACCAGGAATTAATTCAACCTCCAGGCTTTCTCCCCTCCCCAGAGGTAGGTCCCACCCCTCAAATCACATAGTTGATTTTCCTGGCAACCAGCCCCTATCCTTAGGCGTGGTCCCAAAGTCACCCTATTAACATAATAAAAGACAACTTTATAGTTCTTAGCACTTAGGAAATTCCAAGGCTTTTAGGAGCTCTATACCAGAAATGGGGACAAAGATCAAATGTGGAGATTTCTTTTAATTAATCACATCACACAACCCATCTGTGTCTCTGAAGAGGAGTGGAACACGTTCACAGCCCTTGTCTCTCTCTGTGCTTTACACACTGCTGGGGTAGAATGTTCTTTCAGAAGCAGCCAGAGGTTGTGAAGCTGGGAAAGAACGGAGAGAACATGGTAGGACCTGCGTGATCTATCCAGCTCCATGTGGAGATGCAGGGAAACCTTTCGGCCATCATATGACAATTACAGAGCCCTCAGTATTTCCACAATCACCGCAAGACGGAGGCCCCCACAGAGGAAGCCAGCGATCACCAGGACACAAAGGAACATCCTGTCCAGATCTCCAGCAAATGGCTGTAAACCTGGCAAGCCTGAAACGTAGAATCAAAAAATCTGTCTTTTTTCTCAACTGTAAGATTCAATCTGTTAAAATGACTAGTTCCTCCCCCTGGATTCGCCCCATTCTCCAGTTATCTTCATAACACTGATGAGATGTTGCCTATGATTCAGTCACTTTTTAGCATGACTACGCTGTACGTTAACACTGGCTGTGATGAAGGTCTCCTCAAGATACTGTACTTTTTTAAAAGCTGAAAGAAACCAAAAAGCGGTTCACAACTAAATTATAAAAAGACTCTACATATTTTAGGGTTAAAGCATCTAAAAAGGGGGAAATCTTTACTCTTGAGGAATCACAAGGCTCTATCTCCAAATTAACCTCAAAGACCCAAACTTGCTAAGATACTTATGAGATGATGTCTCTTTTCTAAAAATAATAATAATAATAATAACAATCAAGAGACAGAACAAACACAGTAAGCACATGGTCCTGTTAAATGTGTATAGCCAATACACTCTCATGGCCACACATGAACTTTTAACTTTAATTTCCCCCATAATGCCAGAAAAGATTCAAAAAGTATTCAAGAGGCACCTGGGTGGCTCAGTTGGTTAAGCATCCGACTTTGGCTCTCATGGTTGGTGAATTTAAGCCCTGTGTTGGGCCCTGTGCTGACGATGCAGAGCCTGCTTGGGATTCTCTCGCTCTCGCTCTCCCCCTCCCCCTCCCCCCCTTCCCCCTACCCCCTCTCTCCCTCCTGCCCACCCTCCATCCCTGTTCCTCCTCCATTCATGCTTTCTCTCTCTCTCAAAATAAATACATAAACTTTTTAAAAAAGTTTTTGATAGAAAAAGCAATGAAGCCTTCTTCAAAATGCTGTTTGATTAAAAAAAAATCACCAAGTCAGCTAATAAGGGATTTCTGCTCTCAACAGAGACTTGGACCACAAGTTATTAAGACAGACCTACCCTGCTTAGATCCCAGTTACCAAACACATTTAAGGTTAAAAATCATCATCAGTAAAAAGAGAGGATAAACTCATAATGATAAAAGATTGGCTTAAGAACAGGAATTTTCATTACTAAAGAAATCTCTCTTCTCTCATGGCTGAGAATCTATTACTTACCAAAAATACCCAGTGAAATTAAAACAACATGATTAAAAAGATCTTCAGGAGCTATATTTCAAACAGTTCTTTCAGAAACCCCAAGGAATAGAAAAGAAGTTGTGGAAGGGAAGTCACTATCTCCAGGTTGGTTTGGTTTTGTTTTTTAGATTGATCTCAAAATAACCTTGGACAGCCATACAGGGCAGTTAAGAGTTGGCTGGTTCCCTTCACTGAAACCTCTTTGTTAAGCAGACTCTCGGCAGCTTATGAAAATCCACACTAATAAGGAAGACTAACTGGTAAATTATAGATATAGTTAACTCTTTGCATTGTGAAATCAATACACCGCAGAAACAATCTGAATGTGATGTATTTACCTGACATCTTGGTTATACAGTAGCTCAGAAAGGAAGTAACTTGGTGGAAAGAACAGGGGCTCTAGCAGCACTAAGCGGAGGTTCCAAACTCCAGCTCTATCACTTTGAGATTATGTAACCCTGGAAGCTACTCACCTGAACCCTAAACCTCAGTTTCCACAGCTGCAAAGGGTAAAGGAAAATACCTACTTAACAGAGTGAGGTAAGAATGAAACAAAATCACATACATAAAGCAGACTGTATACTGCCTGGTACATTATAGGTTTCAACTATTATTTACTTTGAAAATAATCATGCCTATCTCAAATCCCAGGAAGTACTTTTGGTTTTCAACTTATTTACCCAAAAAAAGAGGGAACTGAGGGAGAGGTCATGAAGGCCCCTCTCAGAAGTGATGAGACCCACTAAAATGCCTTGATTTCATGGTAATGATGTACAGACATGATTATTGTATTCTGATGGCTATATTTTCTCCTATTTTGAGCCAGAAATTTACAAACTGAAAGTTCTGAAACACTTAAAGTGTGGAAAGCATTTTGTCATAAGTTGCCATAACATAATTTCCAAGACATGGGAAGTCTAAGGCATAGCAATCCTTTTCTAGGAATTTATCACACAAAAATGCTCGCACAAGTAGGTGAGGATGTATATACACATGTTCACAGTCGATTACTGTGATAGGAGAGAGCCTCCTTCAGAGGACAATGTTTGAATTATGGTGTATTTGTCTAAGGGCATTCTAAGCAGCCTTACTAGAAGATCCAGAAAGATTTTGATTAAATATTGTTGCATTAGAAATGCTGCAAAATATATTGGGGCACCTGGGTGGCTCAGTTGGTTGAGTGTCTGACTCTTGATTTCAGTCAGGTCATGATCTCACCATCCTGAGGTGGAGCCCCACATGCTCAGCACAGAGCACGGAGCCTGCTTGGGATTCTCTCTCCCTCTCTCTCTCTACCCTCCCCTGCTCATTCTCTCTCTCTCTCCCTCTCTCTCAAAATAAACAAACAAACTTATTTTTAAAAGTTGCAAAATATAGATAGCAGAACCCATCTTGGGGATTTTTTAAGGTTATGTATGTGCAACTACATGGCAATGAGAAACAATGAAATCTGGCCATGTGTAACAACATGGATGGACCTTGAGGGTGTTATGCTGAGCAAAATAAGTCAGGCAGAGAAAGACAAATATCATATGTGTGCACGTATAGGAGGATTAGGAGGAACTTAACAGAGGACCAAGGGGGAGAAGAAGGGCGGAAATGGTGGGGAAAGGGGGAGAGGCAAACCATGAGAGACTCTTGAATGCTGACAAAAACTGAGGACTGGTGGATGTGGGGGGGAGGAGGGGTGGGCATGGAGGAGGGCACTTGTGGGGATGAGCACTGGGTGTTATGTGGAAACGAATTTGACAATAAACTATTTGTAAAAAAAAAAAAAAAAGGTTATGTATGTGCATATATAAATGATCAGTCTACATTCTTTCTATCTGCTGAGAAAAAGGTAGGAATTATATGTTCAAATCAGTTTGGTGGTTACCAAACAGGAAGCAGAGCTCGAGAAATGCCCTCTTCACAAAATATGAACAGAAAAAAGTTTTTAAATAGAATATGACTAATAACTAAGTTTTACTTCCTTTAAGGTGTTTGAGTATTTCCCAAATTTTCTATATTGTACAATAAAATGTTTAAGACCAAGAGACTCCTTTACTATTTCACTTTTTTTAAAAAAAAAGCTACTCTTGGGGCGCCTGGGTGGCTCAGTTGGTTAACCTTTGGACTCTTGATTTCAGCTCAGGTCATGATCTCATGATTCCTGAGATTAAGCTCCACACTGGGCACTGTGCTGACATCGCAGAGCCTGCTTGGGATTCTCTCATTCCTTCTCTCTCTGCTCCTCCCTCTCCTCTCTCTCTCTCCTCACTCAAAAGAAATAAACTTTTAAAAAAAGCTACTTTTACTGATCACATGTGTTCACACATTTAATTTTATCATACTGAAGGCCAGAAATGTGTTAACTAGTACATACTTAATTTCCTGAAAAAAGAACCATAAAATGAAGCACTTTAACAATTAAAAAAAAAAAAAATAGGTTAGAACTTTCTTAAACAAGTAAATTACCAAAAATCTACAGGAAACATTATTCATAATGGAGAAACTCCAGAATATTCCCACTAAAGTAAAAAACAAAACAAAGATGAATTAAAAGCAAAAATGAACTATTGGGACCTCATCAAGATAAAAAGCTTCTGCACAGCAAAGGAAATAATCAACAAAACTACCAGGCAACTGATGGGATGGGAGAAGATACTTGCAAATGACCTATCAGATAAACAGCTGGCATTCAAAATCTTATAAAGAACTCACCAAACTCCCCACCTGAAAAACAAATAATCCAGTGAAGAAATGGGTAGAAGACATGGATAGACACTTTTCCAAAGACATCCAGATGGCCAACAGACAGATAAAATGATACTCATCATCAGGGAAATACAAATTAAAGCCACACTGAGATACCACCTCATGCCGGTCAGAGTATCTAAAATGAACATATCAGGAGACTATAGACACTGGTGAGGATGTGGAGAAACGGGCACCCTCCCATACTATTGGTGGGAATGTAAACTGGCGCAGCCCCTCTGGAAAACAGAGCCCCTCAAAAAATAACAATAGAACTCCCCTATGACCCAGCAATGGTGCTGCTAGGAATTTATCCAAAGGATATAGGAGTGCTGATGCATAGGGGCACATGTACGCCAACATTCATAGTAGCACTTTCAACAATAGCCAAATTATGGAAAGAACCTAAATGTCAATTAACTGATGAATGGATCAAGAAGATGTGGTTTATCTATACAATAGAATACTATATGCCATGAGAAAGAATGAAATCTGCCCATTTGTAGCAATGTGGATGGAACTGGAAGGTATTATGTTAAGTGAAATAGGCCAGTCAGAGAAAGACAGATATCATATGTTTTCACTCACATGTGGATCTTGAGAAACTTAACAGAAGACCATGGGGGAGGGAAAGGGAAAAAAAAGTTACAAACAGAGAGAGAGAGAGAGGGGCAAACCATAAGAGACTCTTGAAGACAGAAAACAAACTGAGGGTTGATGGGTATGGGGGAGAGGGTAAAGTAGGTGATGGGCATTGAGGAGGGCATCTGTTGGGATGACAATGGGTGTTGTATGGAAGCTAATTTGACAATAAATTATATGGGGAAAAAAAAACAGGGATGCCCTCCCTCCCTGCCTCTTTTTAACATCATGCAAAAGCCAGTATAATCAGAAAAAGAAGTTAATGGTGCAGGCAGGAAGTAGATAGCAAGAAACAAGACTGGCCTTGTGCCCAGACAGCATGGCTGACTACATGGAAAATGCAAAAGCACTACAAGCTCTAAGAACTAATGACAGCTCACCAAGGCTCTTGAATCAAATGTGTTCTATTGATAACTAGCACATATAAATGACAAAAATCCTATGTACCGTATAAACTATAAGTCACCTAAGAATAAATATATTAAAATATGTCAAAGGCTCTTGTGGAAAAGAATTATAATATCTTATTCAGGAATATAAAAGAACTGAATAAATGGAGTACTATGCCATCATTGTGGATAGGAAAACTTAATACCATAAAGAAGTCAATTCTTAGTGGGTGACTGAGCCTTGGTGGCTCAGGGGGTTAGGTGTCCGACTTCTGCCCAGGTCATGATCTTGCAGTTGGTGAATTCGAGCCCCACGTGGGGCTCTATGCTGACAACTCAGAGCCTGGAGCCTGCTTCAGATTCTGTGTCTCCCTCTCTCTCTGCCCCTCCCCCCATTCTCTCTTTCTCTCTCTCTCCCCCTCTCAAAAATAAAGACATTAGAATTAAAAAAAAAAAAAGAAGTCAGTTCTCCCCATATCACCTGTAAATATAATATTAATCCAAACAAAATCCTTAAGTCTCGGGTTATTTTTTAGTGTGCGTGTATTATTTAACAAACTCTTCCTAAAATTCACATGGTAGAACAGTCAAGAAGAGCCATGCCAGTTTTGAAGACTAACAAACAAATTGAGAGTCTTGCTTTCTCACATATTAAGATTTCTTTTATATAACTATAATAATTAAGAGTGTGGTATTAGTGCAATTAAGATAAGGCAGTGATTAAAAAAAAAAGAAGACTCCAGAAACAGACCCTATGTCATTATTAAATCAGTGGGAAAGGGATGACTAATTCAATAAAGGATAATGGGGTAAATAGTTAGCCACAGAGAAAAAAAAATGTAAAATAAAATCCTGTTGTGGACTGAACTGTATTCTTCTAAAATTCGTATGCTGAAGCACCAACCCTCAGTGTGATACTGTGTGGAGATGGGGCCTTTTGGAGGTACTTCATTTAGATGAGGTCATAGGGCCCCCATGTTGGGATTAGTACCCTCATAAGAACAGACACCAGAGAGCCTGCACACATTCTCTTCTCCATTCCCTACCATGTGAGGACACAAAGAAGGGACTTCCTGCAATCCAAGAAAAGAGTTCTCACCAGAAACCTACGATGCTGGCTGGCACCTTAATCTTGGACTTCTAGTCTCCCGAACTGTGAGAAAGTAAGTTTGTTGTTTCAACTACCCAGGCTACGGTGTTTTGTTATGGAATCCTGAACTGACTAACACATAGGTCTAATTTATCCAAAAAAAAAAAAAAAAAAGTCAAGTGAATTAAATAGCTATGAAAATCAAGAAATTCAAAGAAAACAAAGTAAACATATTCATAAGATCTTAGGAGAAAAGAAGGATTTCTTAAAGCAGTCTACTTGAAACAATAAAGGAAATGCAGGTAAATTTGGTTACCATAAAATGTACAAATTGTGTTCAACAAGAAACACCATGACCCAAGTAAAACACAAGCCATTCTCTTCCTGCCATGGGAGGGTACAATGTGAAGTCAGCAGTCTGCAGCCTGGGAGAGAACTCTCACCAGAACTGACCGTGCTGACGCACTGATCTCAAACTTACCAGCATCCAGAAATGTGAGAAAGAAAGTCCTCTTGTTAAAAGTCACCCAGTCTGTGGTGCTTTGCAATTGCAGCCTGATTAGACTAAGACAGGTGAGGATCGATTTATTTATTTTTTCTTTTATTGTTTGTTCATTTTGAGTCCTATCCATAAAATACTTACCCAACTCGGGATCTTTGAGATCCGGTTTGCTTTATTCTACTAAACTGCACATGGTAAACAAACAAGCCACTTCTTTTAAATAGGCCATTTCAGGGGCCCATGGGTGGCTCAGTCAGTTAAGTGTCCAACTTCAGCTCAGATCATGATCTCACAGCTTGTGAGTTCAAGCCCTGCTCTGGCTCTGTGCTGATGTCAAGCTCAGAGCCCGGAGCCTGCTTTGGATTTTATGTCTCCCTCTCTCTGCCCCTCCCCTGCTCACATTCTGTCTTTCTCTCTCAAAATAAAAAAAACATTAAAAACAATTTTAAATCAATCAATAAATAGGCTGTTTCAAGGGAGAAAACATTTTCATGGTGCCTGGCTGGCTCAGTCGGCAAAGCATACAACTCTCAGTCTCAGGGCTGTGAGTTCAAGCCCCACATTGGGCATAGAACTTACATTAAGGAAAAAAAGCAAAAAAACTAACATCTAGTTCTAGAATATACAAAGAACTGCCACAAATCAAAAGTGCTTGCAAGATATTTATACAGAACCTCTTAGCAGCACATTATTATTTACAATCGAGAACGTATAAATTACATATTCAGAATAAATGATGTTATAATTTAAAACAGGCTCTGATGTCTAACCTGTCAAACCATAGCACGATATATGGCTGCTTCTTGTAACCGTCACTAAAGCCTTGTGCCTCCTGGCAGTCTTTAAGTCTTCCCTCTTCTTCACTAAAGTGTCACTGGATTTACAATGTGGTCACCAGAATTTGGTTGAGTTTTAATAATCATCAGTCATACATTGCCAGACTTTAAAGTAGCATCATTTTAGGGAGTGTGATCACAGGCTAGAAATCTGTATCAGTTGTCATTATGGAGTAACATGTACAAGCGAATAAACTAGGCTAAACACAAAGTCCCCTACAGAGGTAAAGTCTAAAACCAGAGCGAGACACACGGAGATCATGGCCTCCCTGGAAAGGTACAAAATGCACTGGAAAGAATTTCAAACTAGGAATCAGGGAATCTGAATTCCAATATAAACTCTGCCATAAACTAGCTGTTAATTAAACTGAGGGCTGATGGAGGTGGGGGAGAGGGGAAGGGGGGTGATGGGCATGGGGGAGGGCACTTGTTGGGATGAGCACTGGGTGTTATATGGAAACCAACTTGACAATAAATTATTTAAGGGGAAAAAAAGTATCCCTAATCTTCAGCTTTCTCATCGTTAAAAATAGGATGAAAGGATTTTTTTTAAGTTCTGGAAGCTCTTAAATTCAATGTATACACCCTTTTCTCCAAATGGGGGGAATGTGATACAGTGAACTAGAAATGATTTGGACTTAACAGGTAATATAAATCAGCATCTCAATTTCAAAAAAACCCATTAAGGCACTTATGACCTCTTCAAAAATCAAGTAATACCAAGTACTTCAACAAAATAACCCCCTCTAATTTTTCCTCTTATCAACCTCTGGTTCCTCTCAACATTCTGACATGCAAATACAATGCTACAAGTTACCGACTGCTAGGACAACTCAGTGCTCAGTGTCCCCAAGGTGAACTTCAGTCCAGGAGGGATGCACCTGAACTGGTGAGGGAGAAAGAGAACACTCACCTAGCCAGCCAAATCAGCCAGTCAACCCTGGCAATCAGTGGGGTGACAGATGTGACAGCCAGATGGCCGTCACATCCTTTCTACAATTTGTTCTACAGAATATTACCCCTGCAAGATGCTCTAAGAAAAAAGAATACCATAAATGTTTCAGAAATGCTGCCTGCTGCACCTCATTCTTGAGCAATTCACAAGGAACATGCAAATATTAAAGGCTCTGAGAAGCTCTAAAGGCATCTGATTTAGGGGGGCCTGGGTGGTTAAGTGTCTGACTCTGGATTTTGGCTCAGGTCAAGATCGCTACAGCTCATGCTCTCTTTCTCAAAATAAATAAAACTTAAAAAAAATTTTTTAATCTGATTTATATTACTTAATCTAGGGTTTAAATCTCAAACCCTAGATTAGGGTTTAGATTCTCAACCCAAGTAAATACGAAACCCTTTCTTCACAGATTATGCATTAACACTCTATAAACCTCATGCCCCTGGGAAGCCCCTTTGGAATGTGCGTACTTACATAAGCTTATACATAATATGTAATTCACCCACTGCTAAAACTGAAACTGATTTGATTTTTGTTGTCTGCTTTGTTTTGTTTGCTTCTGATATTCTATCATTCAGAGAATCTTTTACTAAGTCAAACACTAAATTAATTTTCCAACATCCAACTGTTCAAAATTAAACTAACTGTAAGACTTTCCCTCTGACACAAACACCTGAAACCTACCACGTGAAGAACATGGTCAAGTGGAATAAAAACTATCACCAGCTCTTTGGTCCAAATTCACACATCACTGATTACCCTGTCGGCATATAACTTACATCCATTCTTGTCTGGTTGTTTTAGTTTTACTTTTGGTCATGGCACGGTTTACATTTAAAAAAAAAAAAAAACTTTAAAGCTAAAAGGTAATTAAAATACAAAGTGAAAATAATTTAAATCACCAGAAGGGAGATTTATAAAATGAAAACGGACAAGTCTGAAGATAGTCCCTACAAAGGAAGAAAACTAAAAAAAAAAAAAACACTGAAAACTTTACGTGGCATTCTTATTGAAAATATAAATCCTCATGTGAGTTAAGATGGTTTTAGAGGCACATGGGTGGCTCACTTGGTTAAGCATCCGACTTCAGTTCAGGTCAGGATTTCATTTCACGAATTCGAGCCTTCCATCCGGCTCTGTGCTGACAGCTCAGAGCCTGGAGATTGCTTCTGATTCTGTCTCCCTCTCTGTGCCCCTCCCCTGCACATGCACGCACCCTCTCTGTGTGTCTCAAAAGTAAACATTTTTTTAAAAAGATTGATTTAAATTCACACAGTATGGGGTGATACTTGCAAAAAGTTTAAGACTGTGTTAGTCATCTATACACTTCAGTTTTTCAATATTTGTTTTCTTGACAATAAGTCTTCTTTCTTCTAGCCATGAGAGAGGAGGAGGAGGAGAAATAGGAGGAGGAAGAGAAAGGGTAGAAGGAGAAGAAGAAACAGCCTACCTTAAATCACCATCATCAAAAACACTTGGTCCTAGGAGACTAGCTAACAAAATGGTGTTTTTATCAAGTAGTCTTTCAAATCTATTCTAGGGATTTTGTGACACAAATCACCATGGCATTTGAAGACTTACTGTCAGATCTTGAGAAACATCTCAATAAGAATACTGAACCTATCCTCATTAAATCAACTCTCAGTTAATACATCCACTTATAGCTATTACTAAACATGGAAGAGGGGAAGGGGGGGAAACACTATTAGCTCCTAAAATCAAACTCCATGATTATTTAATTATGAGATCACGTTTTCCTTGCCATTAATGTATATTCTTTTTTTATTGTTATAGGTATATATTTTATTATTGTAAGTATATACTGTAACAGCATATTTTATTTATTTTTTAATTTAAATCCAAGTTAGTTAACATACAGTGTAATAAAAATTTCAGGAATAGAATTTAGTGATTCATCACTTCTATGTCCCTTTCCTCCAGAGACTTGTCAAGGAAGAAGTTGCTGCAGCTGAGGTCAGAGATTGTTGCCAGTTTTCTCCTCTAGGATTTTGATGGCTTCCTGCCTTACATTTAGGTTTTTCATCCATTTTGAGTTTGTTTTTGTGTGTGGTGTAAGAACGTGGTCCAGGTTCATTTTCCTGCATATTGCTGTCCAGTTTTCCCAGCACCATTTGTGAACAGAGCGTCTTTTTTTTCCTTTGGATATTCTTTCCTGGTTTGTTAAAGATTAGTTGGCCATACATTTGTGGGTTCATTTCTGGGTTCTCTCTTCTGTTCCATTGATCTACCTGTCTGTTTTGGTGCCAGTACCATACTGTCTTTATGACTACAGCTTTGTAATACAGGGTGAATTCTGGAATTTATATTAATACACATTCTTCTTACTGTCCATTCACATTTTCCATCCTCCTTCAAGATCCCATTCCAAATGTACCGCTTTCAGGAAGTCTTCGCTCCCCTTACTAAGTGCCTGTGGTTTTTTTTTTTTTTAATTGTTTTTTTGTTTTATTTATTTCTAGGAGAGAGAGAGAGACAGTGTGAGCAGGGGAGGGTCAGAGAGAGAGGGAGTCACAGACTCTGAAACAGGCTCCAGGCTCTGAGCTGGCAGTCAGCACGGAGCCCGATGCGGGGCTCGAACCCACGAACCGCGAGATCATGACCCAAGCGAAAGTCGGACGCTTAACCGACTAAGCCACCCAGGCACCCCTAAGTGCCTGTGGTTTTAAGCATTCAAAGATCAAGCTGTACTTTGTAACCACTGCTATGGGAAGATGTTCTTCATCTTCATGGATGTGCATGAATTCTTCTCAGCCGCACCACCCTGACGACTCCTGTTAGAATTCACGGCTTCTCAAATACTTCCAACAAAAGTACTTTTTTTGTTGTTGTTAGAGGATCTACCATAAAAATTAAAATTTACTTGAGGTCTTGTTTTTCCTTTAAAATGCATTCAAAATGTAAGATTCAACACCACTATACATTTGTTTTAACATAAAAATGTTTTTGTGTTGGCAAGGATGTGGAGAAATTGGAGCTCCTGTGTTCTGTTGCTGGGATTATAAAATGTTGTGGCTGCTATGGAAAACGGCATGGAGGCTCCTCATAAAAACTAAAAATACAACTACCATATGATCCAGCAATGGCACTCCCGGGTGTATATCCAAAAGAACTGAGAGCAGAATCTCGAAGAAATATTTGCAAGCCCATGTTCATGAGAGATGAGTGTATATAAAAATGTGCTGTAAGCATACAGTGGAATATTATTCAGCCTTAAGAAGGAAGGAAATGTGCCCCATGCTGTATAGATGAATCTTGAGGACATTAAGTGAAATAACTCAGTCACCAAAAGACAATTGCTGTAGAAGTTTTTAATTTTTTTATGTTTTTGAGACACACACACACACACACACAGCATGAGTGGAAGAGGGGCAGAGAGAGAGGGAGACACAGAATCAGAATCAGGCTCCAGGCTATCAGCACAGAGCCTGACACAGGGCTTGAACTGATGAACCACGAGATCATGACCTGAGCTGAAGTCAGATGCTCAGCCAAGTGAACCACCACCCAAGCACCCCTGTATGAGTCTTTACATGAAGTACCTAAAGTAATCAAATTCATAGAACTGGAAGGTAGAATTGTGTTTCTCCAGAAGGGGCTGGAGAAAAGCGGGGAGAGGGGAATGTGTTTTAATTAGAATAAAGCTTCAGATTTACACAATGAAAAAGTTCTGGAAAGCTGTGTCATTCAGAATGTAAATAAACTTAACACTACTCAGTCATACACTTAAAATGATTAAGATGGTAAATTTTGTTATGTGCTTCTTCCACAATTGTTACAAATGTTTTTAATCACTTTATTTATTCTACAATCTTACACAGGCCCATACTGAATGCGGTTGCCTCAAAGTCCTGTGCTGCCCTGAATGTGGGTCCCAGCACGAAACCTCCACTTCTCTCACATCCTCTGCTCAGTTCAACAGTTACCAAGCAACTCAAGTGTGGCAAGTGCAAGGGAATATCAAGATTAATGAAGCCATGATCCCTGCCCCTGAGCAGATCAGAGAAAGCCTCTGCACTTACTTAGTGAGCTCAGTGCTGGGAACCTATTATCTGTGCAGTGAAATGACCAGTTCCATAGTTCCCCTCAATTACCTGCTGAATTGCAGGAGAAAAGGGAGGCTTTCTCTAGACCACAGTTCCTCTGGACAAAGTTCCCATAATCGTAGCCACAAAGAACAATACCCAAACAAGGGACAGAAGTCAATGTAAATTTACAAACATTCAATTAGCCAAAAGACCTTGCGTTAAGAGAAAACACTTGAAGTAAAAACGACAAAAAGGCCCTTCCGCTAAAGCAGAGCTATACGGACAATGTTTAAGGCACTTATTAGCCTAGCGTAGCAGGGATGGACTCCATAGCAACAGGAACGAGCAAAGGCTGAAGAATGAAATAAAAATATGCAACCCGGTAAGACAGAAAATTCATGGCTGAAGTAACTATAAAGAAATTGATTAGTACCAATTCTAATGTATCCACCGGACCAGGAGTTCGGCTGTGGGCAATGTCCCGTAAAGAGAGCACACGGAGTTGCCCATCTCGACAGCAATCATTTGTGTTACATTCTGGTACGTCTTTTTGTATACTGCAGTGTCAATTTTGTCATAAAGGCTAGTGCTTCGCCTCTGGGTACGACCACAAGAGACACGTAGTCTCTAAGAACAGGCTTACTTCCCTTAATAATGCCATATCGGTGGCTTATGTTACCACAGAAACAGCTTTGCCTCCAAGGGCAACTGATAAAGTGGGCATTATGGGAAAAGCTGTTTTTCTCCATCCTCAGGGTCTCCTCTTGGGCCTCCATCACTTCTGGCTTACAGCAAAGCCTCCTCCCCACTCTGCCTCCCTCCAGCCTTGCGTGCCCCATACCCACCCGCCCTAGCTGGCACTCAGGGTTCACAGAAGTTCCAAAACTTACCACCGCACTCCCCTGCTCAAAACCCTCAATGGTTCACAAAGCCTTCGAGAGCTCTGACACGGCATGGGAGGCCCTTTACAATTTAGTCCCTATAGGATAGGTTTTTCAAAAGCCTTTATTTTTAAATAACTTCAAACTTATAGAAATGTTACCAGCCTTACCCTTTTCATCGAAACCCACCACTTCCTAATAACCCTAGGACACAACCTCAGTGAGAGCAGAAGTGTGTATTTTATTCATGTGTGCCTGGCACCGAGGTGATATTCAGTCAACTCGGGGAAGAAATTAATCTGGAAGTGAATAAACCAGGAATTCATGAAAGGCCCAACTTCTGGTGAAGCAGAGTGGGTTGAATGCACATGTTACCTCTGCTCCCTCCTGAACTGTCACTAAAATAACTATTAAACACATGGTCTTAAGCAGACAATGTGTAAATCCATACAGACAAAGAGAAGAGATGACAGCAGCCAAATTGGAGGTTGGGGTTAGACAGGGGTAACTAATGGGGCAGCCCTAGGAATGTGAGCCTTAGAAGGGCAGCCCAGAAGAAAGGCATAGGAACGGGGCAAAGGTATCTCTGAATAGCGGCAGTCAGACTCCCCAGACCTGCTGCTCAATATGGCTCACTCACATAACAGACGCTCCCACCAACACCAGCAAAAAAAAATCTTATCTAGGGAAATTAATTCAGCTGGTAGTAAGCAGCTACTCTGTGCAAGGCGCAGTCCTTGGAGTCCCACGAATCTGAGGAAACAAAGCTAAGGCTGGTCCCCATGGGGCCTCCCTTCTAGTGGGAAAGAACAGCAAGGGCAACAGTGACAGAATGGATGCTGCTGCGGGAGCAAGGGCAGAGGATGGGAACAGCGTGTTGTTCTTGCTACAGAGGAGAAATCTGAGAGACAGAAAGAAGTGAGCTATGCAGACATCCAGGGAAAGAGCATTGCAGACAGATGGGGGAGGGTGCACCGGCCTTGAGGTGGAAGCGAACTCCAAACGTGGACAGCGCAGCCCGTGACAGGGTGAGGCAGGTCAAGATGAAGGGGGTGGAGGGCCTGAGATATGCTGAGGGGCCAGGTTATTATAGAAGAAACTGTCAAAGCAACAATGCCCCTACCTACCTGGTAATTATAATTACCTGGAGAGCTTTAAAAAAGACTTACATGACAAGTACCTGGATGGCTTAGTTGGTTAAGCATCCGACTCTCGGTCTTGGCTCAGGTCACCATCTCATAGTTTATGAGTTTGAGCCATGTGTCAGGGCTCCACATATGGGATTCTCTCTCTCTCTCTCTCTTTCTCTCTCTCCCCTCCCTCCCTCCCTCCCTCTTTCTCTGGCCTCCCCCACTCATACTTGCTCTCTCTCTCTCAAAATAAATAAACTGAAAATTTAAAAAATAAATACATGAATAAAATTTACATGAGTCCCACCAGAGCTCCTGATCTGAATTTTCATGGG
Organism: Proteles cristata cristata; assembly: GCA_017311185.1. Classification (NCBI taxonomy): domain Eukaryota; kingdom Metazoa; phylum Chordata; class Mammalia; order Carnivora; family Hyaenidae; genus Proteles; species Proteles cristata. Next base: position 1,567,954 of record JAESUZ010000281.1, on the reverse strand, counting down.
TATGGGGTGTGGCCAATTGTGAGTAGTTTCAAAATCTCTGAAGGTGGTCCTAATACACAGATGAGGTCAGAACCACGGAGCTGGAAGAATCCTGGCTTCAGGGATGCTAGGCATAGCTAGGGAAGGAGTTGGAGGGGCTCCACTGAAAACAAGAAGATTAAGTAAAAGGAGACAAACTCAAGATCCAAACTCTCAACCCTTCCAGTCTAATTTTCCCATCAAATCCAAGAAACCATGGACAGAAAATATAGCCAGTCAGACGTGTGTGCACCAGCTGGGGGCTGGTCTGGGCAACAGCAAACAATAAATACTCCCAGTGTGAGGCAGGAGAAAGCCTAACAGCTGGGGTGCTCCAAGTGCTTTCGTTTCCAGAAAACTGAGAAGTATACCCCAACTAAGAGACAGAGGAAGTAAAAAACCTTCATGAGAGGTTGGAGAAAAAGATAAGGAAAATAGAAACATCTGGAATGGGGGCTGCAAAATTAAATAATGTAACCATGAAGTGTAATCACTTAGACTACCTTGGAAACCATCATTTGAAACAAAAATAATAGCTAAGTTCTGTCTGTGATGGATGGCAAATACTGCAATAATGAGTTTCTGCTAGGCAGAAAATCCAAGAACAATTCTCCCCATTTTAAAAGGTTTTTCATTTTCAAGAATGACAAAAATTTTTTTTGAAACTATACTTGTAAATACACTCAAGCATATATACAATTAGGTTTTAACATAAGGGACCACACGCTATTTCTAAACATGCCCCATATGCTTATGAGAATATCAAATAATGTCTCTTCATTGCCTGTATCAGCCATCTCAGCTGCTATGCAAACTGATATAAAGAATCAAGCACTAAACTAATAACTTGTTTTATAAATTATTATAAAGAATGTAATCATGCTTCTAAGTAACTTTCCCATCTTTTTATACCGAAATAATCTGAAAATGTAAGGGGGAAAAAAACCCATCACTATACTCATGGATACAATAACAGGAGTTTGATCCCCCAAGTATGCATCTAAAATGAATTGTTTGGGACGCCTGCGTGGCTCAGTCGGTTAAGCATCCAACATCAGCTCAGGTCATGATCTCACGGTTCATGGGCTTGAGACCCAACGACACTCGAACGAGTCATCACAACCATGCGAGAACAGGGGTCCAAGGTAGGGAAACAACACAAAGAAAGGACTGACCACACTGGGGCATCTGGGGAAGTTTTAGAAAGGAAATGAGGATTGGTGAGTTTTTAAAGCAAAAGGAAAAGTTGATTAGAGGAATAATCAGCTAAAACAACTGGTAAAAAGGTAGAGAGCGTGTTAGGTTCTGGAAACTACAAGCAGGTTTGCTATCATTAAATACAGGATAAACTTGGGGGAGAGGAGGCAGGACCGTGGCCGCGGCCACATCTGGAGAAGTCTTATGTGGCATTCCGGTCTTCAGCCTCAAGCCTTTGTCAAGGCCTCGGGGCTGGAGGGAAACAAATACCATTCAGCCTCCCAGGTTCTACTTGCTACACAGCATCCCGAAAACGATGTTAACAATTAATACTTTAGCCATGTCAATCTAATATTTTACAGCCATTAATATCTGAAACAAAAAATAAATAAACACTAAGCAAGCCTTCAAGTCCATTCTTTAGTTCCCCTTTTCCTCCTCACAGCTCTCTCATCTCCCTATTCTCCCACCCGCCCTCCCAACACACCTGCCTCCTGGAGGGCAGGAACCATTTTGCCCAAATGACTCCACACATACAGGAAACAAATTTCCTTCCTAATCTACCTGGATAAACACAAATTCTGAAATAGCTCTGCATTCGTCTCCTGCCGCATGGTTTCTCTACATAACCTCAATGATTCCATAGCTTCTATGCACAGTTTTAACTCACTCGCTCTGAACTCACTTACTCAAACTGAACCTAACAGCGGATCCTTGTTGCGAATGACAGCTACCGATGGCATGTCTACTGTGTTTCCAGTCTGTGGTGAGCCTAACATGGTTCCAGAAGAACAAAGTGTGGAGATACAAACAAACCAAAATGACCTATAGCATTATTTATATTTTCTATCCTCTCCTACTTCCTTTCAGACTCAGACCTACAGACTATTACCCCTTTTTTCTTTCATTTCAACCGCATCTTTTGTAATTCCTTCTCAGCTCACCAACAAACTCAAGTCTCCTCCACTTTAAGAAGTTTTAAATATCCCACAAGCCGTGCACACCCTTCCCATGGTCTTGCCCCTCCCTCAAACTCTGCCTCCTCTCCAAGAAATTTCCTAAACCAAGTTGCCCCTATGCTCCCTCCACTTTCTTCTTGCTCATTCATCAACCCCCCCACCCATCCCACCCCCCTCCCACACACACGCTGGATTCTCTTCACTCCACTGAAACTGGCTTCCCCATGGAGATTCCTATGCCAAAACTACTGGCACTTATTTTCTTGTAACATTTATTTATTTATTTATTTATTTATTTTTAATATTTTTATTTATCTCTAGGAGAGAGAGAGAGAGAGAGAGAGACAGCGTGAGCAGGGGAGGGTCGAGAGAGAGGGAGACACAGACTCTGAAATAGGCTCCAGGCTCTGAGCTGGCAGTCAGCACAGAGCCCGACGCGGGGCTCGAACCCACGAACCGCGAGATCATGACGTAGCGAAAGTCGGAAGCTTAACCGACTAAACCACCCAGGTTCCCCCAACATTTTTTTTGAGAGAGAGAGAGAGAGCAAAGCAGGGGAGGGGCAGAGAGAGAGAGAGGGAAACACCGAATCTGAACAGGCTCCAGGCTCCGAGCAGAGCCTGACGTGGGGTTCGAACCCACAGACTATGAAATCATGACCTGAGCCAAGCTCAGGCGCCCCACTACTGGCACTTTAAAATCTTCTTCCAAAGAGGGGTGATGGGCATGGAGGAGGGCACTTGCTGGGATGAGCGCTGGGAGTTATATGGAAACCAACTTGACAATAAACTATTTAATAAAATAAAATACAAAATAAAATATAACATAAAATAAAATAAAATCTTCCTATTCATCGATCACTTCCTCCTTTAAACCTTTGCCTTCTTCTTTCCCAGTCATTCCTTACTCTTTCCTAGTCTCTCCTTCCCTCTCCCAACAAGTCCTCTGCACATCACTTAAATACTAGCACTCTTAGTACAGATTTCCCGGAGCAGAATCCTCACACTTTTTGTGTTCTCCTCCACTTTCTAGGTACTTCCATGAGATGCTGGTCACATAAGTGCAGATCCACCCACTCCACTAGCCTGAAAGCTCCTCAAGGGAGGAACGAAGTCTTTTTCTCTTTGTACCTTGACCAACCCCACCTTGTACCTTGCACAGTGCCCCAACACACAGTGCTGCCCACATGTTTCTAGAATAAATAAATCAGTAACCAAGCACTACTGCAAATTATCTGTATTACAAACATATACACATGTAATATTAAGATAATTCTGTATTGGGCACCTGGGTGGCTCAGTCAGGTAAGCATCTGACTTCCGCTCAGGACATTTGCAGTTCACGAGTTTGAGCCCCACATCAGGCTCTGTGCTGACAGCTCAGAGCCTGAATCCTGCTTAGGATTCTGTGTCTCCCTCTCTCTCTCTCTGCCCCTCCCCAACTAGCACCCTGGATCTCTCTCTCTCTCAGAAATAAACATTAAAAAAAATGTTAAGATAATTCTGTGCATATTTTCTTCAAGTGAAATTTTACATATTTAGCCACATAATAAAACTTAACAGTTTTTATAGTTGATTACTGTTACCTTACAGCATCCGGTTCATCCAGGTGCAAAAGCTGTAAAAAGTTATAAGGTGCTCCTTTAGCTAAAGGACCATGGTGACCTCAAAAACTAAATCCACTCCATGCTATATGAGAAACGTCTCTAGCCTCCATAATAGGAATAAAGACAATTTTATTACTTAGCTACTCCCAAATAAGAGGGAAAAGGTAACTATCTACCTACCCAGTTAGGGTCAGCCCAGAAAAAGCCAAAAAATAAAAGGAAACAAATAAGGTAGAAGAAAAATGAAGATGAGGGTTACTTCCTGAGTCCTAGAACCATGTGGGTTAGTAAAGTATCACACATACAATGAATATAAAATGATTATGAGAAGAAATTATTTAGGAAAGACCATGATAGCATAGGAGGAGAGTCTGATAGTTAGACTTCAAAGTAAAAAAAAATGCATCTTCAGTGAGAAAGATGCTTCTGCCCTTCAGGGAAATCACTCTCAATTCCATCTATAAAGCTGGATAAGACAAATGCCAAACAGTAATTTCCTAAATACCTGCCACACACAATTCACTATGCTTCACCCAGATAAGCACAGCTCTGTAGCTCAAAAACCCATTCAGTTTCAACTGCAGGATCTCTAGATCGCCTGGGGTTTATGCAGCTCTATCAACAAAAGATGTATGTTAGAACCAAGTTCACTCCATCTGCCCAGCTTTTGAAGAATCTGTATCAGGTTTGTTATCTATAGAGTCAAGAGCAGTTCACAGGGTGCCTGGGTGGCTCAGTCGGTTAAGCGTCTGACTTCAGGTCAGGTCATGATCTCATGATTCATGAATTCAAGCCCTCCATCGGGCTCTGTGCTAACAGCTGGGAGCCTAGAGCCTGCTTCAGATTCTCTCTCTGCCTCCCTCTCTCCCTCTCTCTCTCTCTCCCTCTCTCTCTACACCTGCCTCTCAAAAATAAAACAGGAAAAAAATTTATTTAAAAGAGCAGCTCACAAATGAGGAGGCAGAAAGATTAATACTGTCTTCACTGAGAAAAATAAGTCAGTTGTTTTCCACATCAAAAAAGGAAAAACAGGGGCAGCTAGCTGGCTCAGCCAGTAGAGTATGCAACTAACTCTTTTAATCTCAGAGTCTCGGGTTCAGGCCTCACAACAGGGGTGGAGCATACTTAAAAAAAATTTTTTTAATTTAATTAAAAAAAAAAGAAAAATTCACTCTAGGTTTCTGGGGGTACAGATGGAGGGAGCTGGAAGATGGCGAAGCACCAAGAAGACACACTATACCTTGCAATGCACTCTCATACCTATTAGCCAAGGACTCTTATATGTACAGGCCTATCTGTAATTGGTAGCATCTATAGCATCTGCTGGGGAGGAAGAAATTAGAAATTAAGTCTCATTCGTTCTGATTTCAGCATTCTCTGAGTCAGACATCAATGCGTTCAATGTAAAAAAAAAAAATTTATAATGAACGAAAAGATACAAAATTGCATAAATGATGAAATAGTATTTGCTCTGTTTTAAAAAAAGAAATGGCTCCCAGAACAGCATAAATGGAAAAAGAGAGATTAAGCAAGTATTAGGTTTTTATACAATTCAACCTCACCTTATTTTCAGAGATGGTTGACTAGATGTGTTACTGGCACTGTCCCATCAAGAAAAATGATGCAGACAAAAATCTGTCATTCAACCAGTAACTGTATTTGAGCGCCTAACATAGTACCTTAGGAAGAAAGCTACACACACCGACACTGAGGTTGACAGGACCCTTGTCCACATGTAGCTAAAAAGGACAGAATGTAGGGGCGCCTGGGTGGCTCAATCAGTTAAACTTCCAACTTCTGCTCAGGTCATGATCTCACAGTTCGCAGATTCAAGCCCCACATTGGGCTCTCTGCTGTCACCAAGGAGTCTGCCTGGGATTCTCTCTCTCTCCCCGTCTCTCTCTGGCCCTCTCTGACTCACATTTTCTTCTTCAAAATAAATAAATAAATAAATAAAAATTTTAAATATAAAAAAAGGAAAGCAAAACAGAACACTTCAAGGACACACATAGATTCCCAGTAGGAGTAAACCAGACTTCTCCATCTACTTCTAGTCTCACACACCCAACTCTTGAGAGAAATGATACCTGAATTATCAGTATCTAACATTTCTCAGTCATTACGGTTTTTTTTTTTTAGGCTTCATTGTTTTAAATGCTTATTTATTTTTGAGAGAGTGTATATGCACACACATGGGGAAAGGAGGGGGGGAGGGAGAGAGAGAGAGAGAGAGAGAGGACCCACACTGCCAGAACAGAGCCTGACATGGGGCTTAATCCCACAGAACTGAGAGATCATGACCTGAGCTGAAAACAAGAGTCAGATGTTCAACTCACTGAGCCACCCAGGCGCCCCAGTCATTAGGTTTTCTAATGGACGGTGAGTACCTCTCCAAGAATCCAATACAAAATGATGCCCTTAATGTTCAGATACCATAAAAGATACTTATTTATCACAGTATTTTTTTTAAACAGCACCTGCAGTCTTGCCTATCAGAAAATCGTATTGGATCTATACTGATCAACATTAGAAGTCCTCTCTTAGTTTATCTTTCCGGTTCAGCTTTTGCCTTAGTGACTGAGAAGGACTACTGAAATATACTTGGGCACAGGATTAGGTTTTTTTTTTTTAAACTCTAGATAACAATCAAATTGTGGAAAGGAAAATGTAAACGAAGGTAACTTTTTGGTTTGAGCATATAATTGTATTCTTTGTTAGGAATGTAAGCAGACAGGAATCTCATTAAATATTTGGTGCCCTATTTGCCCCTAATACTTATCAAATCTGAAGGCATAATCCACAATGTACAATGCTTACAACCATAGAGTGCTGCAGAGAATGATAACATCCCAGACCAAAAGGTACCGCAAATAGTCATCTGGGCTAACCTTTTGCCTCCAATGCTGAAGTAGACATGAAAACTGATACAGCATCATGACTTCTAGTTTTCTGAGAGTCAAACGAGCAATGAAGCAGGCATGATAAAAGAAGGAAAAGAACTATGAGGAGGGGGGATAAAGAAATATGAGGGGAAGAAAGGAAGTGGAAATTTAAAAAAAAAAAGCACCATTCTGCTTATTTACACATAATACTTGCTTTTCCAAAATCAAGCACTGGTAGTTCATCTGTCTCCCAATCAGTAACTATGTTAGCTATTTCTTGGCAAGCAAACAGAGACAGAGAAGGGTCTGTCACTGGCCACTATTGTCCTAAACGTTCAGCAATGTAACATAACTCACCGTAAGAAAATCTGAGAATGGTAATAAGCAACGAAAATAGTAAGAGATGTACTCCATTTATTCAGCTTCTTCAAATACAAAGTATTTTCTAAAAATTAAATTTGAAGTAACTGAAGAAAAAAAATCTGTCTTTAAATGACCATTTATTGGGTGTGCAAAATCTGTTTCATTTAAAATTCCATTTTAATGTTTGGGCATATCGTAACCGCTTATGGTGACCCTTGATCAGTCATTTTAAGTGACACTTCGGGGTGCTGAGCCCCCGGGCTGCTTGCCTCCACACTAATGAGCATTTCCAGACTTCACGTGGATGTGTCTGGTGTCCTGGTTTTCTCCCCTGACACCAGTGTGCTGCTGTGGCTCCACGCTCCTGTCAACAGGCTTGCCTCTACGCTCCCTGCGCTCTTTGAATTTGCAGACCTTACTTTTCAGCCTCCACCTCCTGCTCCTGTTATTGCCTCAACCCAAAGGCCTGTCTCCAACACCACACATCCTCACCTTTGCCAACGCGGTATCTTTTCAAACTTTCTGATCTGCTGGTCTCGTAGCTGAAAATATGTCTTCCGGTTTAATGTAATTTGCACTTTCTTATGAGTGGGTTGAGCATCTCCTCACATGTTTAAGAGCCATTTGAATTTCATGTGCTGTGAACAGTCTGCTCACAGCCTTGGCCCATGTTCAGTAAGGTTGTTAAAACTCATTATACATATATTGGCAATCAGTTCTCTGTCACAGGAGTTAAGTCCTCTCCACCAACCCCCACCCGATAGTCACTTGTCTTTTAGCTTTCGTTATGCTTTTTGCTATGCCAAAATTCTTAAGTTTCAGGTCATCAAATTTAATGGTCTTTTCTTTTATGGTTTCTGGATTTTGTGAAATATTCAGAAAGACCTTCCCTGTTCTGACATCACAAAACTACCAATTTGGCAGTGATTTGTTCTAATACTTGCATGGTTTTTTTTTTATTTTACACTCAAATTGTGACCCACGTGGACCCTATCCTGTGACATGATACGAATTTTGAATCCCACTCTTTTTCCAGATGGTGACTCCACATGTGCTAACATCACCGATTAACAATCCATCTTCTTCCCAGTGATTTGAAACACTTCAGAGGTTTCTGCTTATGTCAATGGTCCTCTGATGCTTGGGATTTCTGGTGTAATGGTACCGAGATAAAGCAGAATTAAGAACAGTTGAGTGCTAAGGCATTGCCTTACACCTTCTGAAAGGACAGAAATGTCCTTTATCTGTGAGCTCTTCGGGGCAGGTACTGGGGATCCCTGTACCCTTACATGACTATCCAACAACAAACGCTTAAAAAGTGTTCTTTGAATGAACACTAATCCACATTTTTAACACCAAGCACAGTTTTAGTGGTGTTAGGGTTTAGAGAAGAACTGCATCACTCTTGATTAACCATGTGTATGCCCCGAGGGGAATTCTGTCAAACTTCCCTGTCTAACCATAGCCCTTTCTTTGACAAAAGTCCTTCAGTCTAGTCAATTTATCCAGCAAACTTGCTAGAGTCAATGAACATTTAATCACAATTCAACTACTTACATCACAACCAGTATGGTAGATAATTTGTCAGTTTCTTAGAAAACTCAACGGAAATCCATCCTATGATCCAGCATGTTCACTCCTAGAGAAATGAAAACATATAGCCACCAAAAGACTTGTACATAGTGTTCATAGAAGTTGTATTCATAATAGCCCAAAATTGGACCTAGAAAGTATCTGTGGACAGGAAAACTAATGAGCAAATTGTGCTGTTTGTATGATAAAAGCTAGTCTGCAGTAAAAAGGAACAAACTACATGCAACAACATGGGTGAATCTCAAAATCATTACACTGTGTGGAAAAAAAATCAGACATAAAAGAATACATACTGCCGAATCGTATCTGCATGCCTTTAAAACAACAGTCAAACCAATCATGGTGACAGGAAGCAAACCTGGTTCCCTGGGGAGGCGGGGGGAAGGGAAGAGGAGAAAAGGCCTTTCTGGAACAAGAGTAATGTTTTAGAGCAGCTATTTTCAAGGTGCTGTCCCTGAACCAGCAGCATCTGGGAAATGTTAGAAATGTAAATTCTCAAGTTCCTGCCACAGACCCATTGAATCTGAAACTCAGGGAGGGGTCGGGAAAAGGTGGCAGGGAGGGACACACAGCAATCTGTGCCTAACAAGCCATCCTCATGTGTCTGATGCATCCTCAAGGTCGAGCACCAGGATTCTTTGCGGTAGTGACTACACAGGTGTACACAATTGTCAAAGCTTATCAAAACGTTGGCTTGGGATCTGAGCATTTTATAAGTAAATTATGCATCATTTTTAAAAATTTAATATAATTTTTTAAATACTATCTTTAACCCCCCCAAAAATAAATAAAATAATAAATATTATGTTTAACCCAAAGGTGTCTCCTCTCCCTGTTTTCCTAACCTTGATAAATGGCAAAATAATCCAGCTAGGAGCTGAAATGGGAAAGCTCCCTCTCCCACTCCTTCCCCACCTTTGCACCATGCAGTTAATCTCCTCCTTGTCCAATTCAGTCTCTACACTGCCAAAACAATTTCTGTTTCAGCTCAATGTCTTCTTGCTGCTGGAAGGGAGGAAGGGAGGGAGGGAGGGAGGGAGGAAGGGAGGAAGGGAGGAAGGGAGAAAGGGAGGAAGGAAGGGAGGAAGGAAGGAAGGAAGGAAGGAAGGAAGGAAGGAAGGAAGGAAGAGAAAACCATAGCTCCCTTCTATCTATCTCAAGCATAAAATCTACAGTCCTTAGCAGGACATCAAAAACCTCTGGCAACCTGGTCTCAGCCCAACACAGCCAATCTGATCTCAAGCCATTGGCCCCCTTGGAGCTCACAATGCACCAACATCGGCACAGTCAGGGTATTGGTAATGTGCCAAGCGTATTCTTGCCTCCAACCCTTTGTTTGAACAAAGGCTGCTTCTCTCTCAAATGCCATCTCCCCTACTTCCCTGCCTTGTGTAATCCTAGCTACCCACCAGCCGCCATATCACCTCTTTGGTGCAAGTTCCCGGTCATCACGCCCTAGGCAAAAATAATTTCTCCCTCCTCTGTGCTTATATTTTCTTACTTTGTAGAATGTGTATCTACCTGTGCCTCTTTTCTTCCATGCACAGTTCAGTCTCCAAGACTCTTCACTTTTAGGTAATCTCTTCATATCAATCCCCTACTTAAGACCTTTAATAGGTCCCAATTACCTACCAGACGAAGCCTGGTATCCTTCCCTACCATCAGTGGCCTGGATACCTCTAACGTCTCTCCCAGCTCTCCCTCTACTTTGGTCCAAGCCCACAGCCCTCCAAGCGCCAAGCTCTTTGGTGTTGCCAGGTGTTTCCACGTGCTTCTCCCTCCTCCTCCCTCCCTCCTCTTGCTCCTCCTGTGCTCCTCTGTGGAGGGAAGTCCTGGAGTCAGACTACAACAGCCAGTAACAGGTTATGAGGTCAAAGGAGTAGGAACAGACAACAAAGATCAAAAGCCAGGTGAACCGGAGTCATAGCAAGAAAGAAGAGGCGGAGCTGGTCCTTCCCAGCAAATTCTGGAGAATTCGTGTTAGGTCCAGTGCAGCGACCGACCCTGAGCAGCTCAGGTTGGTGGCGACTGGGGAGACATACAAACAAGTTCCTACGACTCCATGTGTGACAAGAGGATGTTACTAGACAAGACAGGACACGTGTCAAATGCACAGAGACACAGATTTACAGGAGCTGAGAGATTTAACCCAAGCTCAGAGAGATCACTAAGAACAAGATGCTGCTGAACGCCAACACCATCAGGGACGTAGTGGATCAACTACCAAATTCCGGTTGAATTGTGTACCAGTAGTAGGGAAGTCATTTAACCCTTCAGAGCCTCCATTTCCAAATTACAAAATAAGAGAACTTGATCAGTAATGGAGGTTTCTTTTAGTAATAAAATATTCACAACCAAAAAGCAGAATACTAAACCCTGAACAAACACACGGACTTTTTCGACATAACCAGAGAGGATAATAACTTTTGATATTCAATTAGAAGGGCAAACAAAACCGATCAGCAGATGGAATTTTCTATGTCACGTCAGTGAAAAGGATGTTGAATTTTCAAATCCTGAGAACTGCAGCTTACAATGGAACCTGCTGACACAACGTCCACCATAGTAGCAAATGCACTACACAATCAGGTCGTTATGGCAACCAGAATACTTGGGTTAAAAAGAGGAAGAGAGAGTCAGTGTGTGTGTGTGTGTGTGTGTGTGTGTGTGTGTGTGTGTGTGTGTGTATGTGTGTGTGTGTGTGTGTGTATATGGCAGATTTTCTTGCCACTCCCATTAGAAATATTTTTAAAGCTTTACAGATAATCTCAAACTATACAACAAGGCTCTTGACGTTTTATGGTCAACAAGAAAAATAAAATGAGTTGCATAAAATTAGCTCTCAGGGCAGGGGATGGGGATAGTTCAAAGAGGACCTAGCCAATGTCTGCCTCCAACTCAGCTTAACATACTTCCTCCAAGAAAGCCACCCTGATCTCTCCCACTGAAATTAGCGATTTCTCCCTAAGTGCCATGCTACCTCTTATTCTATAAATGCTTTAATAACTATCAAGCTAAGAGCAATGTTGTTCATTTATATGTTTGTCTCCCTCACTCCATGTCAGCTGCTTGGGAACAGAGTTTATCTTTACTTACCTACATACATCCAGGAGGCCTAGAACAATGCAGATAGTTTAGGTGTTAAACTGTTCGACTGAGGACTAAAGAATCAACCCTATGTCAAATTATAAACATAAAATCACTATACGGGGACAATATGATTACTTTTACCTTATCAAATGTGTTTCTTATAAAACATGCCTCATTTTTTTAATTATTCAAAAGAATTTCTCCTATGAGAGAAATTGAGAATTCAATGGCATGTGTTATAGAAAGAATTATAGGCTGGGATTCTGATTCCTGGGGTGCTACTATTCAACATACCTCCTGTTAACCAGTCACAAGATGTGCATTCTTGGGTAAATGCCAACCTCTGATGCTTAGCCTTCTCACCTAAAAATGGAGGTGCCCACACCATCTGAGAGCCCCTCATGCCTATGAACCAGTGTGACTAATACATTTTTTAAAGCATTTAAAGAAATTTGAACACGTCAAAAACCATTGATAGAAGGTTTTAAGGAAATGATTCTCAGCAGGTTGGAAGAAGAGGTAGAGGAGTACATGATACTCATTCCTACAGGGCTTTTTCCAAACACATCACATGCAGGGAAATTGATTTATCAGTTCCTTTCCTACCTCCCTAGAATACCTGCAAGGAGAGAAGTTATGATGAGTATATGTTGCATGTAAATAGTAGAGACAAAAATAAGTGAGGTTAGACTCCATTATGTGAAACACAGAAAAAGATCTCTTTACAAAGGTAAAACTTAAGAGTATTCTGATTCTCATCTGTAAAGATCATGTTCTTTCACATGCCTCAAGTTTTTGAGAAGATAAGAATTGTCAGATTCAGAAAGACCTGAATGTGAGACAGGAAACCATAATCCTAGAGGAGAACGCAGGCAGCAACCTCTTCGGACTCAGCCAGAAGAGTTTCCAATTAGCATTCCTAGACACATTGCCAGAGGCAAAGGAAAGAAAAGCAAAAATTAACTACTGAGACTTCATCACCGTAAAAGGCTTTGGCACAGTGAAGGAAACAATCAACAAAACTAAAAGGCAGCCTAAAGAATGGGAGAAGGTATTTGCAAATGACATATCCGATAAAGGGCTAGTATACAAAAATCAATAAGGAACTTATCAAACTTAACACCAAAAAAACAAATAATCCAGTTAAGAAATGGGCAAAAGACATGCATAGACACTTTTCCAAAGAAGACATCCAGATGGCTAACAGACATATTAAAAGATTCCCAACATCACTTATTATCAGAGAAATCCAAATGAAAGCCATGATGAGATACCACCGTATGTCTGTCAGAATTGCTAAAATTAACAACACAGGAAACAACAAGTGTGAGGTGCCTGGGTGACTCAGTGAGTTAACCATCTGACTCTTGATCTCAGCTCAGGTCTTGATCTCAGGGTCATGAGTTCAATCCCTGCATTGGGCTCCATGCTGGGCATGTAACCTATTTAAAAAAGGGAGGGAGGGAGGAAAAGAAACAATAGGTGTTGGGAAGGATGCAGAGAAAAGAGAACCCTCTTGCACTGGGATATGCAAATTGGAGAAGCCACTCTGGAAAACAGTATGGAAGGCTCTCAAAAAGTGAAAAATAGAACTACCCTATGACCCAGCAATTGCACAACTAGGTATTTTTCCAATACCCATACAAAAATACAGATTCGAAAAGGCACATACACCCCAATGTTTATAGCAGCAGCATCAACAATAACCAAACTATGGAGAGAGCCCAAATGTCCATCGACTGATGAATAAAGGATAAAGAAGATATGGTACATATAAACAACAGAATATCATTCAGCAATCAAAAAGAATGAAATCTTGCCATTTGCAACAATGTGGATGGAGCTAAAGTGTATTATGCTAAGTGAAGTAAGTCTGTCAGAGAAAACAAATACCATGATTTCACTCGTATGTAGAATTTAAGAAAGAAACCAGATAAACATACGAAAAAGGGAGGAGAAGAGAAAGAGATGAAAACAAACCATAAGAGACTCTTAAGAGTTGATGGAGGGAGGTGAGGGATGGGCTAAATGGTGACGGGTATTAATGATGAGCACTGGTGTTATATGGAAGTGATGAATCACTGAATTCTACTCCTGAAACTAGTATTGCACTGTATGTTAACTAAGTAGAATTTAAATGAAATTTTAAAAAGAAAGATTAAAATAATTTTCAGATCCACAGTTCATGCTATTTAATATTCTATCTTCCCTCTCCCAAAGCTGCTCCTCAACTGGCTTCCTCCATTTCAGCAAAAGGCATCTCCATCCACTTACTTCATCCTCTTACTGAAGCCAAACTTCTGAGTCATTCTCAACCTTTCGTTCTCCATCACACCCCAACACCCAGTTCATCAGCAAGTTCTATCTTTTACATTGCCAAAATTTTCCTCTGATCTGTCCACTTCGTTCCTTTTCCACTGTTACTACCTTAGTCTAAAGTTACGGACTGTTTGTGTGTCACCAAAATTCTTATGTTGAGTCCCTACCTCCCAGTGCATAACAGTAGGAGGAGGAGTAAGGGGTAATCATCAGATTTGGATGAGGTGATGACGCTGGAGCACCCAGAAGGAACCTGAACATCCTTCTCTCTGCTATATGACACAGCAAGAAGGCAGCCATCTGCAAGCCAGGACGAGAATCCTCACCAGAACTTGGCCATGCTGGCACCCTGATCTTGGACTTCACAGCCTCCAGGGCGATGATTAACAAATGCCTGTTGACTAAATCACCCGGTCTATGCTATTTTGGCCTAGCAGCCCAAGCTAAGACAAGAGCCATCATATTTTGCCTAGATCATTACAATCACCTCATTACTCTATTAATTTCTTAATTTCTTACCATGCCACAGAGGAATCAAGAGAGATCTTTTGAAAACCTAGCAAATTAGGGGCACCTGCGTGGCTCAGTTGGTTAAGCAACAGACTTTGGCTCAGGTCATGATGTTGCGGTTTGTGAGTTCAAGCCCTGCATTGGGCTCTGTGCTGACAGCTCAGAGCCTGCAGCCTTCTTCAGATTCTGTCTCTCTCTCTCTGCCCCTCCCCTGCACATGCTTGCTCTCTCTCTCTCTAACATAAATGTTTAAAAAAATTTTTTTAAACACAGCAAATCATAGCATGCTCCTGCTTAAAACCTTTAACTTCCCCCTTATTTTTCTGCATTAACATCACATAGTTATGATCGAGATTATTTTCACTTATTCATGCCCACACTAAAATGCATCTACCACTTCTAACTCATAGAGCTTTACACTAGAATTTATCCCCCCATCCTGGGGCCCTTCTTTTGCCTCTTATCTTTCAAATAATTTTTAAAAAACATTGACTGAAAATGGTCTCAACTCAGAAGATGCCCAAAGTTTCTCCATTCCAAGAAATGGTATCTCTTCCTATAGTTTCCTTATGGCCTCAGACAAATGACTTATTCACGTAAAGGCCCCCAAGATTATTTATATATTTAGTATTTCCTCAGGTTTTTAAAATATAATTTAAGGCATAAACTTTGTCAAAATATATTTTAAATCTAAAATATAACCCACTTGTTTCTACTCATCCATATAGTTATTTATTTCTAAAACCAAGTTACCTTCTCGTCAATAATTGTTCACCTAAGTTTTCAAGTATTGTACACTTTTAAAAAAACAGATCTCCCATCCAGATGGTCACTAATCTATACTGTTCACAATTCCCTCTGGAACTTTTGTTACAGAAAAAAGACTAACAAATTGCCAAGATTTTATACTGTTTAATGCTTCTCCAATTTCACCCTTAACTTCTTTTAAAATTCACAATTGCTATTTAGTTCAAAATACCCACATATAAATTCTTGTGAACTAGTATAGCCATTAAGCTGATAATAACTAAACCCACATTTGGGTCTTCCTAACATGAAACAGAAAGCACTGCTTAAGAAATAACCACTCCAGTGACACTGTTTTGTATGAAAAAGAAAATAGCACTAAAACTTACTGTGGAAAATAGATGCCTGGACTACATTGTCTTTGAAGTCCCTTCCAGTACTAAAATTAAATTAAATTCCATAATAATAAGGACAACTGCTGACATTTATTGAGCAGAGCACTTGCCCGCCATGTCCCAGGCACTGCGCTAGGAGCCTTCCATGGATCATTCACAGTATATCTAGAAGCACGTTACAATGAGACACTTCTCTGTTTAAACACCCCGAACATACCAGGGATGCAAATGGGACACAGACCCTTACTAAACCATTTCTCTAGTATAAAGGAAAATGGATAGAGAAAGCCCTAAGTTATGGGACTTGCCTTGTTCCCTGGGATTTGGAGAAGCTAATTCTTGTATGAAGTTGTTCCCTAAAGATCAGATGCGTAGAGCTGCCGAGAAGGGCATCAGAAAACAAAAACCAGAGCCTACCCAAATAATCCTGCCATCCCAGAGAATGGCTCCTTGCCAGATTGATGAAGACACGGCATCAGGGCTGACCAAGAAAGCAGAAGTGATCTCAGTACAGATGAAGAGCTATGGGAAAGTTCAAGAGCATTAGTGGCATGTTGATAAACCTGGAAATCTAAAGGATCCCGGTAACAGCAATCTAAAAGCATGTGATGTGGCCATGCCTAACATGCAGTTTGGTGGCCGTATGTTCATACTTCAGTGTCCCGAGTAGACGGCAGGGTTCTCCAGGGCGGAGATCTTCCCATTTTTTTCATCTACCCTCAGAACATAGCATAATCTGGGCCTGGAACACAAAAAGCACTTAACTAGTATTTAAGGGGAAATATCAGGAACTAATCTCCAGGGGAACATATTTATTCCACTTACTGGGTTGTGCCTGTAAAATCAGCTTGCTTGCTTTTTTTTTTTTTTTTTTTTTACTTTTGGGGAATTCTTTTTTAATTTTAATTTTTTTTGAAACATGTTAATTTATTTATCACTTAATTTACAAAATCAGAGCTTTCTAAAGTGAGGTCTGGAGACCTCTAGTGGTGGTCTACACCTCACTAGGAGAAGTCAAATCTGAAGGGCAGACTGGAAAGGGTCAAACTAGGACACAGGGTAAGGCCTGAACTGAGTGAAACAAGGGAGTGCTCTGTAGAGCAATGAACTAAAGAAGTTCAAAAAGGAGACATTTTTAAAAGTCCAAATAAGAAGATAAATAATGGAGGGGAGCCTGGGTTGGCTCAGTGGGTTAAGCGTCCAACTTCAGCTCAAGTCATCATCTCACAGTTCCTGAGTTTGAGCTCCACCTCGTGCTCTCTGTTGTCAGTGTGAAGCCTGCTTCAGATCCTTTATCCCCCTCTCCCTCAGTCCCTCCTTTTCTCAAAGGTAAATAAACATTTTTTAAAAATAAAAGATAAAAATGGAATCCGTTTATCTGGATGCGATACATCTGAAGAAAGCAATGGTTTCCTACTCATCAATTTCATCATAGAGTACCAACAAGTCTGGTTCACATCCTCTCTCCTAGCAGCACACATACTGTTAAATTTTTTTTATTTAAAATTAAATGACTAGTATTCTAAAGCATATTACCACTTGAGAGACTATGAAAGAATCAAACAAAATTAAAAAAAACACTCCTTTATAAACTCTCAGCATAAAAGAAAGAAGAAAACATTCATTCTATATTGAAGTCAGCATCTTTTTCTCAAAGATATTCAACTCATATGATCATCCACAGTCATCAGGTATCCCTGAAACTGCGGATCTCATTGTGGTAAAACGTTGATGATGGCAGAGAGCTGTCACTCCTTCAAAATTCTGCTAGGAGTCTCACCCTTGAAGGGAAGAGCTCCATCATCTTTATTTCTCTGTAAGGTATCTCCCTGGATTCTGGGCTCTGGAACCACCTTGCCTGGATTCATATCACAGCTCAACGTCTTAGTAGCTAAGTCAACTCAAGTTACTTAAGCTCTCCACATCTCAGTTTCCTCCCTTATGAAACAAATAACAGTCTGCATCAAAGCTGTCAAAGTAGATGATGCACTGAACATTCTAACGACCTAGAACAGTGTCATGTATCGAGTAAAAAATCAGGAAGTATTGGTTATTACAGTGCTAAAATGATCTAGAATGACCCAAGTAAGCCAACAAAGATTTCATGTCTTTAACTAAAGCAACAAGGAAATACATGTATTCTAGAAAGAGCTTGCAAGAGTGTACAATGCTCTCATAAAGTGCACCTTTTTTCTTGGTTTATTAACTTAAAAATAATCACACTCAATTGTGATTATGAATATTTAAACTGCCCTAAAAATAGGTAGTTGTTACAGAAGAAATCTTTAACCACAAATCCTACTCACTTAAGAACTGGAGAACATAACGGGGTACTATTTTTTATTTTTCTTTATAAAAGCTGTTGCGGTTTTGCGAAGGCTTAAGACCACCTGATGAGCATACTTCTAGGTGTGAACCAAATGTTTGTGCAAGGATGAATTTTGAGGAGGAAAATAATCATTAATCTTATTATACATAAAATGTTTTAACAATCTATAAAGCCTATGAAATTTCTAGGTTGGTCAACTTTATAATGGAAATGGGAGTTTGGATCAAATATGAGAATAAAGGCAGCTGCAAAATGGGACATGGGAATTGACACATCTGAACAAACAAACAAAAAACCCTGTGTTTTATTATATGCATCACCAAGAACACAGAGTTCATTTCCCTGAGACTTTCTCTCCTTCCCCTTATATAGGGGTGAGGGACAACGAGGAACAAGCCACCTGCCCAACCAGCTAGTTGACCAATTAGATCTCTGAATAATACTATTCAAAGGGACAACTCCATGTTTTTGGAGAAAAATCATTCACACAATGGCCAAGGTGCACCAATATTTTTTGGTTCAGAATTCTACAGGGTCACTGCCTGAGTCAATGTTTTTCTATTCATTCAGTTTATAGTTCATGCACTAGGAAATAATGACTTGATATAAAGGGAGGACTTACACCCAAAATCCACTCCTAATCTATTAGTCTAGTTCCCTCTGTAGCCACTCTGTCACCAATAATACAGCATTCTATAGGAGAAATTGCCTATTTGCAAAATGTCCACCTAATGTTGATATCGCATTATAAATGAACGACGGGGGAAATTACAGAAATAACTCAGGAAAAAGAAGCCTTTTTCCATTTAGTTTATTTGTATATAATGGTCATAGTAATTCTTTACCAACCTTTCAATAAAACACATATGTAGGTAATAAAACACATAACTCTTTGTTCAGCAACATTTAATTAAGGACAAGGCTTTCCAAGGGATAGTTTGAGAACATAAGAAAGTGCTACACAAAGCTACCAAACAATCTTGTCGTAACATGACATGAGCAGGAGACAGAGCCTTCGGAAAGCAGGATTACTCTATAGCCCTCCACATAACTGGAATCATGGTCCCCAGGAGAGCCTTTGAGCTTGGGTAGAAGTTCCAACCACTCCCATTCAATGGGTCCCCATAATTCTCCTTCCCCATTCTCATTCAGCCAGCCAATATAATAGATGGAGAGAGAGAAAGAAGGGGTGGGATCAGAGAGAAACAGAGTATCTGAATGAGAATCAATTTCAGTAGGGGACAGTGCCTCACACAGTTATTTCAGGAACTTAACGTTACTACATTTCAGGAAAAGGGTAGAAGACAGCCAGACGCTCTTTTTCAGAAAGGAGCTTAAAGTTCCAGTCTTACAGGAAAATGAAACTTCACAGGAAAGGAAAACCCTGATATTAAGGGAAAAATTATAAAATAAATTATATAATTACATATAATTATATACTATTACAGTCACTGGTTCTCCTCAACACAGTGACCCATTTGATTTTTTACCACTTTATTTTTAGATCTTCACAGAACCCTAAGTCACATTTACATGTTGAAACTTGGTTTAATAATCAATGGGTTGAAACTTGGAGTATTTATTACAACAGTGTTCTACTGTGTCTGATAAGGTCAATAAGCAAGAGGTTCTTTTTCAGCAATAAAGTAGAACTGACCCAGGAATTTGATTGAATTTACCCAGTCTCAAAGGTAGACTCAGTAGCTTGGGGGCAGAATCTTAGAACCTCATATTCCAGAACAAGTCATGAAAAACTTGCAGAGAGTAATGAACCTAACCAACAGCAAACCATAACCACAGAAAATTACAATTCTTTTCAGGTATCATTATCATGCATAATGCTAGGTGGGGAAGAGTTCAAGAAAATATTTTAGAGATATGTTCTCTTATGTAGATATTGATATTACAAATGTGTATACAAGACTATTATAAAACTACATTTTACTTCTTCATCATATATGATCATCTAAATTAGTGTTTAAAATTCTAATGCCTACCAAGTAAATATAATATATGGAATTTGTCTAGATTCTAATTCAAAAAAAACCTGGTCAGGAGACTGTTTCTGAGACAGGAGAAATCTGAAACAGGCTGAATATCATCTGACCCCAAAGAATTACTAACAATTAACCTCATTATTAACTACCATTCATTATAATTATTATTAGGTGTGATGATGGAACAGTGTTCATGTGAGGTGTCCATACATGCTAATGTATGTAAGGATGGAATGAGATTTGCTTTAAGATATTTCAGCTAAGAAAAAAAGTTAAACGAAGTTAACATGGCAATAACCTTGGTAATTGCTGAATCCAGGTAATGGGTTGATGGAAATTCGTTCATACATTATTTTTTCACAGTTTTGTATAAATTGAAGTTTTTCATAATTTTTAACAACACTTAAAAAGCAGTTATTGTCCAGAAACACCCCTAAAAGGACTCTACCCAAAGGTAGGAAAAGGGGGGGAAAAAAATCCTGCGTTATTTAAAAAATGAAGTACAAAAATTATAAAATGGACACTTTTTAGATCTATTCTTTCATATAGCTCCTCAGAATTCCATCTAATGTTTTTAAATAAACACTCTGCTACAATTTTATACTAAGTGATGACTCATAATGTTCTATTCCAAAGCAACAAAATGCATGTGCCCAAAAGACATGTAAAAACAGGTGTGCCTTTCACAAAAAAGCAGCCTTTTCCCTCCTACAAATTTTTAAAATTCATAATATATTTTTCTATTCCATAAGATTTTTAAAAATTATTTTCCTTTAGAGAAAACTAGATTATGAGAAAACAACTCATCAGAATTTCTGCAAATAATGCAAGGGTAAAATACAGAGTATTTTCTTTCAGCCAAAAGGATGAACGGGGGGTGGAAGAAAGGAACATTTTCACCAGCATTTTGGAACCTTATTCCAGCTTCCTCTTTGCTCAGCTCTCTTTTTCCTCCCCAAATTCGTCACTTAACTGCCTGTCAAAACAACTCTTGCCCATTCTACCTGATCACATTCCAAAGCTGCAGCTCTTCCTGGATTCTCTTCACAATGACAGGCTGCTCAGAGAGCACCTATCAAACTGAATATGATCATCTGCTCCTTCCTCTTTTCCTTTCAGGGCATACTGCTGTCCATCAGGGGAAGTAATTAATGGGTTTATTATGTATGTAAGCGTCAGCCCATCAGTTTGCTGTCTGGTTTGAATAGCTCATATCAGCTCTTCATTCATGCCAAGTATGCTCACTGTCCGGAGAGATGATAACGCCGTACCTCCTTTGGATTTTCCCCTCGCTATTCACAAAACAGCGTACCAGAACTATGTGTCGCAGAGGCACACAGAAGACAGAAGAAGAGATACCCTCATCCTCCACAAAAAGGAGGCCAATGGACTGTAAAGTTGGTAAGGGGGAACACGAGGAAGGCAAGAGAGTGCAAGAGAAGATCTAAGAGAGATCCGAGCTTCCAGTCCAGATGATTTTTTAAAGCAACTTGATCCGGGGG
Organism: Proteles cristata cristata; assembly: GCA_017311185.1. Taxonomy (NCBI): domain Eukaryota; kingdom Metazoa; phylum Chordata; class Mammalia; order Carnivora; family Hyaenidae; genus Proteles; species Proteles cristata. Next base: position 1,546,447 of record JAESUZ010000281.1, on the reverse strand, counting down.
CACGGGTAATTCTGAAATATGGACAGCAGAACTTTTCCAGAAGGTAAAAACATCTATACAAGGACCCTGGATTTCTCAGTGCTGAAACATTCAATGAATTTTTCATAAGTTCTGAACGCTCAAATTGTCTGTGGCCAGATCAACTGCTGTTATCGGATAAAGAAAGGCAAAACTCACCCTCTTTCTCTATAATCCTATCCAAATGAATCTTCGTCTATTGCGTGCTGCCCTAACTAATGCTACAGGATTACCAGGAATACAGACACTGCATGAAATTAAACACAGTGGTGAACGAAAACACGCAAGGAAAGTAGAGAAGGCATTTCAGGTACCGAAGCTTACTATTTTCAGCCAGAATTAGATTACTGGGCTGCAAACACACCACTGCCAGGTAAGATCTAATTTTATAACATTACTTTCTATCCTAACTACTGAAACTAAGCCTGCTGAATGCTGTGAACAAGCCACTAGATTTGAATTTCATGAGATCCTTCCTGAAGCTTTATGCAGATTTAAGCCTTCTGAGGTAAACACTTGCTTTTACTTATGCTGCATAAACTACTCAGTCATAACTAGATAAAAACATCCCCGAAATCTCATTCATTTTTCATTGGATATGTCCCATCTTTGTCTTCATTTTTAAAACCCCAATTCTGTTTTCTTTAATAGCTTAAAAAACATGCATGAAGAGAGCCCTGAATGGGGCACAAGAAGCATTCACAGACGCTATATACCAAACATATTCAAATGCAATTTGATTCCCAGGGCACTTGGGAAAACAAAGAAAAATTAATGCAATTTTAATATTTCTATTAATGCCAAAGAATGAAGCTCAAGAACTGATTTTTATCATTGCAAAAAAAAAAAAAAAAGGCTGTGATGTCACTCTCATTCACACTAAAAACAATCTATAGCAAACTGAACGACGGCACCACAGCAGAATCATATTCCTACCCTAACAGTGCTGGGCAGATTTTTGTTAACAGACTAAATGACATTTTTCTGGTTTAACAACAGAACAAAAAGATGTCTGGTGTCTTAATACCGCAAAAGCTTTACCTCAGATCAATGGTCCAAACAGCGAAATTTAAAGAACTACTTGGAGCCATCAAAGAATTTTAAAGGGTACAAGTGCCTTTTAGAAATTCCCTAGAAATCACTCCATAATGAGATTTCTAGAGAGAGTGTCTTATACATATTTTTTCAAATGACACACACACACACCAGAAAAGATCATCAGAATTTTAATTCCCTACATAGATTTTTAGCCAAAATTCAACTCTATTAGCTTGCATATAAACTCAATAGGAAAAGTTCAGAGCTTAATCTTTTCATAAAGAAGCCCAAAAATAAATAATACATTTCTGTTATCTTAGAAGAGATAAGGGAGACAATAAAAGCAAATCACACCTAACAATAGAGATGATCTGATAATACAAGGAAAGTTATCAGAACTTCCAGGTACTAACGCAGTACCAGTCGAAAAAATATTTTAGAAAGTAACATTTTAAATTCTCTTCCATATCACTAAGTTCTTTCCTTTTTTCAAAGCTTAATTAATAGACTGAATTATATGATCCCTTCATTCTTTGCAAAACAGTCTATAAAGAATCTTAAGTATCATCATTTGCATCTGAAGTCATTGCAGAAACTTACTTATCATTTTCTAGCACCAAAGAAAAGCAGCAACTTGCATACTAGCAGTGATGGTATAATGCACCCTTGTGTCTCAGAGAAAATCTTTATTTAGAAATTTCAAAATACTTCCTTTGTATACCAGCCTTAACTAAAAGTATTGTTTTTCACATATATCCAGACTTACCTGAATCCTTAAGAATTTTTTGCATCTCTTTTCTCCTTATTATAATATCCTATTTGGCAAACTGACCTGCTTTGAAAAGATGCCTACATTTTCTAAGTGAAAAATATCACTAGTTCAACTCATAATTAAGGGGTTTAACTAACTTGGGCAAAATAGGAGATTAACAATATTATGCTCAAACAGTTTGCTTCCAATAAACAGAATTGAAGGGGGCATAAAATTATACTTGTGAAGTTTCCTAGATTTTATTTACTCATTGTTGAAATACACCAGGTCAGGGACTTTGCTTCCAGGACTTTGATGATGGTGATGGGTGAACAGACATGACACTCGTCCTCTGTAGCCCTCGTCAGCATCTGTCCCAATTTCTCTTCATTTCCTTTCCCATCTAAATCAAGGGTTTTTTGCTCTATAATAATTCATTCTGAATAATAATTGCTGAGGTTAAATAACAGCTTTCAAAAAAGTTCTACAGCAATTTGGAATAATCTACATTTTCCTCTTCATTTTAGTGAAAAAGTGAATAAAAAAACATTAAGTAATTTTTAGCACATCATTTGTAACACTGAAAATTGCTTCAAGTTCAGTATCTCATGAGCACAGATGGATAAGGAATTTTATGTTAGTACCTGAAGGTCTGGTTTATTTACGGGAGATTTTCCCCTTGTGTTGATACATTTTAGAATTAAAGAGATTTTGAACATTCTTGGGAAGTATTTCGTGGTTGCCTACTTGTGTTTGTAATTCTGGATGTATTTTATGTCCACATATTATATAAAAGTATTGTAAAAGTAGTATGATTATATAACATTGGATTCTTTCATAGAAATGAAGCAAATATTTTGGATACCATATCCTTACAATGATATCTATTATTATATCTACAGATTCTGCTCGTTTCAAATCATCCAAAAGTTATAAACTTTTTGCTTAAACCATTAGAAAATAAAAGTAGGTACGCAGGTCAAAATAAAGTATATCCATTTACTGTCTTTGTTGACCTTTTTTTAGACTGGTATGCCATTTTTGCCTAAGATAACAAGCAATATAATTTTGCATCTGAAATTAGAAACATACCTAAAATTCATGTTAAGTGTCAATATCTAACTTAAAGGGACTGACACCACCGAACATTTTTTAAACTCAATAAAAAGGTATTGACTGATACCAGCATTATTTTCAGTCTTAAATTTTTACTCAGAATTTTTCAAAGAATTTCTCTCACTCCAGTTTAATGGTAAAGATTTTCAAGCTTAAGTCAAAAGGATATTCTAACTAGCCAGTATATTTGTTCCTCATCGGGGTTAATTTTATGAAATGACCAAACTTGAATAAGGATGATGGTTCATCATGGAGATTCATCTCCTCTCCAACTTCTTCCTGCTGAGAAAGAATAATCTCTGGTTTGTGACATCACAGTCTGTAGCTGGAAAAGTGGCTGTGATATCAAACAGATGATTATATCCTTTCAGTGTGAACTAGCTGCAGAAGAGACACGAGCACTGTCATTTCAAGGCATGTCACAGAGACACTAAGGAGACGCTCGACAGGAACCGAATTACAGAAGGGTGCTTTCACTGCATTTGTCACTTGTACAGCATCAACTGTTAAAGATAAAAGCACCATTTCACAGTTTACTTTATTTCATTAATAATTTAAGAGAGGGAGTCAACAGCGTGTTAAATAACTCACAGATGATAAAACGGAAGTGAGGAAAGTACCAGTAAGCAACCAGACAATAATGGAAAAAGAATGTAGAGGAATTGGTGCAAAATTTCACCTTGGTCCCAAGAGAAATACTGATACTGCTCAGGAAATTCAGAGAAGTATCAATATTCCCAAAATAGGAATGAGAAAGGGACTCCTAAATTATACAGTGATCCCATGACTTAAAATTAATGAGTGGGATAGCATATGAACTACTATGATAATATGGCGGTAGACAGGGGGTGGGTGAACATCCTTTTAAGAAAACACTAGTTCATAAAAGAAAAGGAATATCTCTTTAATAAGCAAAATGACTATGTTCTATCAAAGTCTTCACCAAAAATTTGTAAAAATAAGTTGGGAGTTAGGGTTCAACAAAGAAGAAACACCAGAGCTCCTCTTACAAACACAGACACATACATAGACCATCTCTCTTCTATCTGTTAGGCAGCCCTAGCTGCAAAGGACAAGGCACAACCACCAATTCTTTTGCACTAAACACATATGTACTTTATCCTTTGATGAGCTGCAATAGCCCCAGTGCAAAATATCAGTCACGTGTGTCGCAGCCTCCCAGATTGAGAGCCTATCTAAAGACTGTATGTTAAACCTAATAAGAGCTCCGTAAATAATCACAAGCCAAACAGGCTTTTGCTATCTACAGTTACAGTTTACTTAAAACAATGGTGTAGTAGAGAATTATTAAAGCATTTATCCAGTCCTAGGAACTGGCTAATTACTACCAGTTTATTATCAACAGTTGTTTGACGATCCTGCCATCCTCCATGTTTCACATGGCATTGGAGGCATCAGTAAAGTAATTCAAGAAGCCAGATCGATCAGAAAACATTACCACTTTTATAAACCTCATAGTTTGAGGTTACACTGTTGTTGTCAGAATACACGGGCCTTCCTCTTTATTGTTTATCACTATATACATGTTGTATTGAATAATGTGCTTTGAGTAGCAAAAGTCACCTTCTAGTTCAGTTATCCCAATAAAGATGTTTTAGCTGTTTACAGAATTTTTTGGTGCAACAGCCAAAGTATGCTAGTCGGTGCCTAATCTCCATCTATTGGGCTTAGAACGTAACATGGTGCTAGTCTAATCTTTCACTCACTACAGGTTTTCCTTCATCTGTGTTGCAAGGACACAGTCCTCTGCATGCAGTAAGTGGGTAACCTGCGGTAATACCTACAGAAGAGCTATCTAGGAACTTCCACAGAACTTCTGATAATACCTCTTTTAATACCCTGTTACACTGCATTGACAATCTATTTATATACTTAACTTGTCTATGAACTCTGCACCCTCCTGGGTGACGACCTCAAGAAGGAGGACCACATCTCATTCATTTCGTTATTCCCAAGGAAAGCCCAGGACTAGTTACTCAATAGCTTTGTTAAATGAATGTGAGAACATATCTGAGTACATCCTCAAGTATAATCTCATCAAATACTGATTCTCAAATATACCCCAGCTTTACTGATAATCAGAAAATAGGACAAATAGAGAAAAGTCTCCATGTGGGGAACATTTTGGAGCACTGATATTGAAAATAATAGCTACAAACAAATCAGATCTGTTAAGTATACTATATTATATCATGAGGTGTACAAATACAGGACCGCAAATTTATCCCTTATACGTTTGCTATATTTGATGTATGGAAATCACATTTGCCATACCGTGTTGTGATCTAGAACTTCATCAATTGTCCACAATGGTCTAAATTGGCCTGGCTGTTAGAAAGTGATTACAGAAGAATCTGGATAAGCATTTTGCAAGAGAAATTGAAGAGATACTAACTACAGTCAGCTTTCTGATTCATTCAAAGATGAGAGTGCAGGAAGTGACACACTTAAATATCTTCCATCTATTTTGTGTTCTCTGTGTGTGAGGAATAAATCTATGCAAGTTTCTGAGTCAGATTTCCTTCAAGTTTGAGAGCCATGGTATCAGCATGATTGTTAAATCTATGTCAACAATGGTGATGTCTTCCAAAGCGTGCTGCACTTATTCTCTATGATAGAAATCAAAGGAAGAAGGTATTCAGGTAGGCCAGCAGGGCTCTAGAATTCATCACCATGCATGTTGGGATGGAATCGGCTACAGTCTCTACAAATGCTCAGGCCATATAGAAGGACGCCTTTATTACATCTGGCTTGATGTTGGGTACACAAGTCAAGATATTTTTGAGCTTTGACATCCCATCTTTTTTTTTTGTAGCAGTGTTACATTGTTTCAAACAAGATCTTAGATAAAACATCAAGATATAAAGCACATGAAAAGACCTAGAGCACATAAAACCTCGTTGGGTCCAGACAGAAAGCACAGAGCCCTGCTGGCGGAAAGACCTCTTCTCATCCCATCTCTCCTACACTCTCCCCTCCCACACTTCTTAGAACAGCTCCTGATGAATATGTGTTGTAACTGTTCTGCCATCTAGAGGATCTTCAAAGGTATTCTCCATTTTACCACATGAATTTGATTCCATACAGACATTGCCAAATACTCTACAACTCTTTGAGCTGCCAAGCAATAACTTTTTCTAGCCCAAGTGAGCAAAGGTTGCCAACCACTGCTGCTTAGACAGGCAGAATGCTACTCAATTATTCTGTTGTCTCAACAACAATCAAGCAACCAAGCACTAGGATTCAAATAAATTACCAGTAGATAAACACGGATTAACCATCTATAACTTGGGGCACCTAGCTGGCTCAGTTAACAGTATGTGACTCTTGGTCTTGGGGTCGTGAGTTTGACCCCCTACTCTGGGCATAGAGGTAACTAAAAAAATAAATGAAATAAATGGAAAATAAAAATTAATTCTCTCATTCTTTAAAAAAAATAAACATCTGTAATTTGGGTTAAAATATCCCAGAAACAACTAAAATTAATAAACTCTTAGAAAATCATATCATTTGCAGTCAAGAAGGCATGGAAATGAAAACAATGACAATTTGTCATAATAGGAATCACAATTAAGTGTGAGAAATCAACAGACTTTAATTGTTGGAAATACCAAGAAGACCCCTTCATAATATCCTTTCACCTATAACACTGTACTAAACATTTTAGTTGTCTTTAGTTAATTGCAGGTTTGTGGGCCCTTGTAATTTACTGTGAGAGTGAAACAGAGCTCAAGTATTTAAACCAGAAGGCATATATAACTAAATGTTATGTCTAAGAGGATATATTGGATAAAGCAATCTTTCTTTTTTGAGAGGAAATATTTTCCATCTCCCAAAAAACAGGCAATTATGGTGACCCACTGGTTATGTAATTTGTTTCTATTAATTTATCATCTCCAGCACTATTTCTTATTTACTAAGGAATTCTGGTAACTATTATTCCAAAACCTCAAATGATTCTTATTTTGAATTCTATCTCCCAAGCGAGCAAAGTCTTTCCCCCTAAAATGCTTTAAGATATTTTGAAATATATTCTTGAGATTCCATTTAGTTTAAAATACTAGGAGTTATTTCAAATAGACGATGAATACCCATGTACTTACCACCTAGTTTTAGCAAATATCCATTTTTGCATCAGATTTTTTTATGGCTCCTCTATAAAAAAGAAGAAAAGCTCCAGTAGAAAATACAATTTTACCTCTCCATGTTTGAGACAACTGTCAGAAGCCAGTGATAGTTTATACATCTTTATTAAGATTTTTAAGTCAAGAGGGGAGACTTTTGTAGCCACAGTAATACAACCATCTTCCTTACAAATATTTTACGTTAATGTAAATACCAGGGCAGAGACAAAGACATTGTTTTGAAATATGTATCCTTCCTATGTCAGATACTCAGCCAAACTTTTGAAGTAAATGTCCTAGATGACAGACCCACTGGCTGATTTCTTGTCCCACCTCCTCCCCACCCTCTCTCTGTGCCAGCCTCCTGTGGTGCAGTGACATCCTGGATAGCAGTCAAACGATCAATATTACAAGGTTCCTTGAGAAGGAAACCAATTCTCACCACTGATTTCTTGTATCGCAAAGACCGACCTCAACTCATGGTTACAAACACATGAACAATTTACAGCAAGATTTACATCTTGTAAAATAAATAAACAAACAAACAAACAAACAAATATGGATTTCTGGCTCAAGTGGTACCAAAGGGCTAGGAAGGTTGAAAATGTGCCTCACTCTAAGGACTGCTGGAAAAATTCGCCGACTCCCCTTTTTAGAAACAAAATCAACAAAACCCACAACAGTAACTCCATAGGAAGAGAACCCAGAGGCTGGACCCCTTACAGTGAGACAGGGAAGCGGGGCTTGCAGGGTAGCCATTGAGAACCAGCTCCCATACTGTTGCTCGCATGCTGCTACCACAGAAAGATTATCTGAGTGACATTTCAGCAATTCTGAAGATATGACAGATTCCAATAAACCCTGCCCTCCTCATCACCTCTTCCTACTCTCCTATTAGCTTTATTCATAAGCAAATAAACCACTGCATATCACAGTCAATTCCAACTTCACAGTCTCTCACTGAGGACGAGGTGACCACATACTGACACTGAGACTGTTGTAGCCCAACCCGGGGGCCTCACAGAGCACAACTCCTGTGTTCTCTCCCTCTCTCAAGGACACTCTCAGAGAAACAAGGGTCCAGGCAGATTTTCCTTCTCGTTACCTCTCTAGATCTATGTCTGTGAAATTCTCAATAATGAAACTCTTCAGCTATTACTACACGTGGAGAATCACAGGCTATCTATTATACTCTAAGTTTCCAATAATATGATCTTGGGGTAGGTTAGTCTTCCCTGTTCTAGTCAGGCTTAAATGAGAAAGAGGATTTCAAAAATCACCACTCCTACTTAAGGCTACAAATGAACTGATCCAGAAAAACTTAAGGATCAGAGTTATGATGAGAGAAGGAAATTTTTCTGTAGGCAGAGACCCAGTGCAGACTGGCCATGCCAAACAAAATGGCATATTATGTATTAACACTACTTCCTGAACACCCTCTCAACATGTTGTGGTACTAGACTATGGCAGATCCTCTGTAGACAGAGGAGGTCTCTAGAGGCATTTAAAAGAAAAATATGGGGCACATGGGTGGCTCAGTCAGTTGGGTGTCCAACTTGGGCTCAGGTCATGATCTTACAGTTCGTGAGTTCAAGCCCTTGGGCTCTGTGCTAACTGATAGCTCAGTTAGCCTGCTTTGGATTCTGTGTGTGTCTCTCTCTCTGCTCTTCCCCCATTCATTCTCATTCTCTCTCTCTCTCTCTTTCTCTCTCAAAAATAAATAAACGTTTAAAAATTTTTAAAGAAAGGAAAAATATATTTAAAAATTGGAAACAAAAATATTGAAGTGAAAATCAAATTATACTGATTGGTCCCTACAGGGTCTGAGAAAAACAGAAATCAGCCTATTTTTTCCTTTCCCATAGGTCCTACACTCAAGAAACATTAGAAGGATGGGGCGCCTGGGTGGCTTAGTCGGTTAAGCGTCCGACTTTCGCTTAGGTCATGATCTCGTGGTTCGTGGGTTCGAGCCCCGCGTCGGGCCCTGTGCTGACTGCCAGCTCGGAGCCTAGAGCCTGTTTCAGTCTGTGACTCCCTCTCTCTCTGACCCTCCCCTGTTCACGCTGTCTCTCTCTCTCCTAGAAATAAAAATAAAACATTTAAAAAAAAAAAAAAGAAACATTAGAAGGATATAAATCACAGAGAAATCAGGGGAGTAATATTCACTTTTACCCTGAAGTCCCAATTCTAACAAGAGCAAATGTGAAAAAAGAAAAGAAAAGAAAAGAAAAAACGACAATGACAAGATAAATGTCCTTATCAGGCCAAAGTAGGGAGTAAGAGTAGCAGAACAAGATGGACCAAAAAGCAGATGATGGGAAATGTGGCTTCTACAACCCTCTAAGTTTCTTATTCATCCTACATGAACCTATTTAGGAAGGTCTATGTACTTATGAATGTCCACAATTTTTAACTCTGAAAAAGTCATTTCTACTTCCACTCTACATACCATTCTGATTAAAGTTTGCCCCAAAGCACACAACACCCAGAGAATCCACTCTTCAGCTAACTTCCGAAATAAAAACTGAACCCAATGAGGGTTATACTGCTATGACCCAAACACTACACTACCTGTGAACATATGGAAAAGATACTTACCTGGGCAGTTCACCTCCAAGTACTTACAGCCTTAGGTTAAAACCCAATCTATACAAGCCTCAGTTTTCCCATCTGAAAAATGAAAGATTTGGACCAAATGCTATCTAAGATTGTCTTCATAATGTGCACTACATGCTGCGTTCTGAAGAATGAGGGGAAAAAGACACCAACTTCACTCAACTCACAGGAGTTAATTTGGCACCCTAGGGAATCTTAAAGGGCACGTGCAAAGTGCCAAGAGGACCCTGGGTGATCAAGAAAAATGCAACTTACATGCAGCTGTGTATTATTCTGGTCAGGACAGCAGAAGCAATTCAAGTGATTTTAAACTGGAATTAGAAGAAGCCATTCAGGTGAACACTAACTTGTTCTAGCTATGAATTCATTATGTAATGATAGTTAATTCTCTTTTTTCTGGATTTCAAAACAAGAAACATCTCACTTTTTCACTATGATTTTCAGTGTTAAAAAAAAAAGCTTAAGGATAACAAGGAAGAAAAGTTAAGATATTCTGGTGAATTACTGCTTTTTTTAAATCACATCATAGTAAACTATCATGGCTCATGGCAACCAGGCACAGTAGAGAGGAGGTACAAGGACAGCCAACACGTACAGCTGAAGATACGTGATTTTAAAGTTACATGAGGAACAGCCAATTCTTATTTAGAAATTATACTGTAGAGCTGACAGACATGCACACTCCTACACAGAATGGATTCAATAATATCTTTAAGTACCAGTGTACCGGGAATGCTGTAACTTGACAAGACCTTACCAAACAGCCTGTTCAAAAATGACGTCACTTTACCTGTTGCTTTACATATATAAAGGTGTCCTGGTATGGTCCCACACATGAATGCTCCAATGAGGTCCTCCAAAGCAACATTCCTTCCCATTTAGCCAACTGTGACCTGAAGGCCATATGCCACATGAGCACCAGGTACAAACATTAAAGGTACATGTATGGGTCTCTTGGGAGCCTTACCAGGAGAACGAACAAAGCATAAACAAGTACATAAAAGCCTTGGGCACTACAATAGTCAAATACCTAAATGGAAAAGAAAAGAAGGAAAAAAAAAAAAAAAGAGGCAGAGGTCTAATAAAACTTGTCCCACAACCTGGCCCATTTCTCATTATCTCTGTACACAGAGAGAACCCAAAAATCACTTCCTCCTCTCAGTCAAGATACGGGCAATCTCCTTAGCTAGTTCCCAAATATCATTTACACCATCTGCAAATTAAATTATCAAGGAGAGTATGAAAATTACTAACTTGCAATACATCTCACGTAGTTAAAAAACCTACTCAACCCTGGGCACCTAGGTGGCTCATCTGACTTCGGCTCAGGTCATGATCTCACAGTTCGTGAATTAAAGTCCCACATCAGGTGAGTTTGAGTCCTGACTGGGTGAACATGAGCCCTAGCCTAGGGTAAAAACACGAGCCCTGGGTGTTCTCTGTGTTCTCAATCTCTCAATCTCTCCCCCCCCCTCAATTCCCTTGTGGCACCCTTATTTTCTCTTTCTCTCTCTCTCTTTCTCTCTCTCTCTCTCTCTCTCTCTCTCCCCCCTGTGGCATTCCCTCTCTCTCTCTGCCCCTTGCTCACTTGCACCCTCTCTGTTAGGGAGGAAGGGAGGAAGAAGAAGAAAGAAGAAGAAAGAGAAAGAAGAAAGAGAAGAAGAGAAGAAAGAGAGAGAAAAGAAGAGAAGAAGAGAAGAGAGAGAAAGAGAGAGAGAAAAGAGAGAGAGAGAAAGGGAGAGAAGAGGGAGGAGAAAGGGAGGGAGAAGGGAGGGAGAAAGGGAGGGAGAAAGGGAGGGAGAAAGGGAGGGAGAAAGGGAGGGAGAAGGAGGGAGGGAGGAGAAAGGGAGGGAGAAAGGGAGGAGAAAGGGAGGGAGAAAGGGAGGGAGAAAGGGAGGAGAAAGGGAAGGAGAAAGGGAAGGAGAAAAGAAGAAGGAAGGAAGGAAGGAAGGAAGGAAGGAAGGAAGGAAGGAAGGAAGGAAGGAAGGAAGGAGAAATCTAGGGGCACCTGGGTGGCTCAGTCGGCTAAGCGTCTGACTTCGGCTCAGGTCATGATCTTACGGTTCGTGGGTTCAAGCCCCGCATCAGGCTCTGTGCTGACAGCTCAGAGCCTGGAGCCTGTTTCAGATTCTGTGTCTCCCTCTCTCTCTGACCCTCCCCTGCTCACACTGTCTCTCTCTCTCGGAAATAAAAACATTTAAAAAAAATTTTTTTAAAGAAATCTAGTCAACCCTAAAAATGATCACTAGAGCCTCCAATCAAAACTCAAAAAAGACCAACCTGGGATTCTGAAACACTTTGCAAATAAGTACTCTCTAAATTAAAATCAGAATCATCAAGTTGCAAAAATGCTCAATGGCATCCTGACGTTAAACCAGGTGTACATATGGTCATACAATCACAACTTCTTCCAGGGCTCCAGGACTCCTCCAAGCCCTGACAGTAATTGCTCATGGTTTTCCCTCAGAATTATGGAGAGAAGCTATCTAAATAAGAAATCCAATAAGTAATATGAAAAATATTGAACGCTACTGATGCCTTGTCACATTTCCTAATATAAAACAGATGAATTTCATTTATGCATACATAGCATATACTGCTTAACACAAATTATCTTTTTTGCTTGAGCTAATAATTACCAGCCGTCAAGGAAAATTAATTTCCATATTAGAGCTCCTAAGTACCTCTGTCATAATACAAGTCAGATAGGTGAAATGAATCCGTATTTTGTTTTCCAGGTTTTTCAGTCATTGTCATTCATAAATGACACAAGGAGCTAGTATTAAGAGTAATGTTTCCACTGTCGTGGCCAGATCAAAAGGTGCCAAACTATCTAACAAAGATCACTTTTTTAAGTAGCTCAAAGGGTGTGTGTGCATGCGCACACGTGCACACACAATTGTTTCTTTTACTACAAAGTGAGGGCAAGGAAATAACTATTCCCAAACTACGAAACAACTCATGTTCTATACAATCTACCAGTAGAGCCCAGTGCTGCATACCCCTCTGTGTGCACATGGCAAAAACCAACAGTTTAGGACAAAGAATAATAATGGGTTTGGGGATCAGACTGATAGAAATTCATACTGAAGAGGCACCTGGGTGGCTCAGTTGGTTGGGTGGCTGACTTCGGCTCAGGATTCTCACAGTTTCTGGGTTTAAGCACTGCGTCAGGCTCTATGCTGACAGCTATCTCAGAGCCTGGAGTCTGTTTCAGATTCTGTGTCTCCCTCTCTCTCTGACCCTCCCCTGCTCACACGGTCGCTGTCTATCTCTCTGTCTCTCTCACTGTCTCTCTCTCTGTCAGAAATAAATTGATTGATTGTTTAATTAATTAAGAAATAAGAAATTCATACTTAAGTTCCATCATATACTAATTACCTGGCATTAGGCAAGATATCTAACTTCCTTGTACTTAATTTGCCTTATCTATAAAATCGTTTAATACTGACCTTGCACGATTATCTTGAAATTAAAAGGTTATACATAAAGTACCAAATACCCAGCCAGGGACTCTGCAAGTAAGGACAACTCTAATACATTTGTTTATGCCTACACCTCATCCACTTCTATGCCCCAAATTGAGACAGTGACTGTTACCCAACCTAATATAAAAGTTGGTCCCAATATATTTCACAATGTTGCCTTCTCCACTGCAAACCACTGCAAGATCTCTTCCCTCTCCCTTCAACTCCATCCCCTCCCCACCCAAACCTTACTCTGATAACCCTAAGAATTAGAAATGCTGTGCTCTGGAGGGGGCGGTGAGGAGGAAAAAATAAAGGAAAATATTTCTGAGACTAGATCATTACTTAAATCTGTTCTGGAGCAAAGCAATGACATAGTTAAATAGCCAAGTCTCAGTCCCAATGGTCAAATGCAATCTGACAATTAAACCACTGGAAAATCTTTATCATATATATTTTCTAAGATTTTACAAATTTTTTCCAGTACAATTCCTTAGCTATATCTAGAGCTGCACCAACTATTACTACTACTCCAGACTTTGTATTACCAAACTTAAATATCTAAATAAAGATACTTTAGATTACAGAGCTGCTGAGATCAGCAGTAAGGCACAAATGGTTATGTCACCCATCAAAATCTCATGATGCTTCTCCCCTTATGAATCATAAAAACCCTTCTCTCTGAATCAACACCTGTTTGGATGACACTCCTGTCCTAATGGCTGCCCTAGAATTATCCCGACTTTCAAGGGAGACAAGATAAATAGCTGGTGTGTGCCAAGATGATGGAGGCTCACTGAAATATACCTCCTTCTCCTCTAGCACCTCCTGCAGGGGTAACTTTGGGATGGCTACACCGCCTGACTGCAGAGGACACTGTGACACTGCATAAAAGACACAACTTTAAATGAGGCTTTTCTGATCAATGGGTTTTAGACACGTGCATAGAAGTCACTTGGAATGTAGCTACATACACACACACACACGGCTTCTCACTTAGTAGCCAACAAATGCTATGAGATAAAATAAGCATTTTGTAACTGATTTAGGAGTAAGAAATTGAAGTCAATTACTGATGTTTTACCTTGTTTCACAAATGTACTACCTTCATTAGCCCTATTTAATATGGCATCTACTCTTCAAAGAAATGGACAAAAGGGTCAATGACACAGATACAGCAGCATTTACAATATACATCTAAATATACATTTCTACCCTTACAATAAAACAAATTAAAAAGGTCAAGCATTATGGAAACCAACGTGACAATAAACTATTTAAAAATAGAAATAAATAAAAAGGTCAAGTATTTGGTTATTACAATTTGACCTCTTGTCTCAGGCAATATTGACCTCATTCTTAAAGAATAGGCTTCCCTGAACCTTTAAGGAGAAGTAAAGATATTTGCATGGCCTCAAAATACCTCCCCCAAATATTTATTATTTACTAGCATTGTTTTCACCTTACATCCAAATCCCTTGATACTCCTCCCTCCAGTAGGTAAAGCTTAATTCCCACGCCCTTGAGTATGAGTAGGACCTACTCACTCACTCATAGTGAAGAGAATGGGAAGAAACTTTATACTGGAGAAATCTGGAGGGTATCATCCTAATCAAGTGATCAAAATTAATGCTGTTAGTAATAAGTCATGTTGATGTCACGTGTCCACTGATGTGATCCAACAACAAATTCACATCATCATCCCCAAAATCTGTAACTTGCATCGAACCATAAGAAAACATCAGAAAAACTGAGGGACATTCTACCAAATACCTAACCACTATTTTTAAAAGTATCAAGTCCAGAAAAGACTGAGAGTCTGTAACAAATTAGTGGAAACTAAGCAGGTAAATCCTAAATTGAAACAGAAAAAGAACACGATGGGGTGGGGGGGAACCTGGGGTAAGTCAAATAAAGTCTATAGTATAACAATAGTAATTTCTGATTTTTTATAAATATACTATAGTTATATAAGATGTTAGCATTAAAGGAAGCTAGGTGAAGGGTATATGGTAGTTCTCTGTACTATTTTTGTAACTCTTCTGAAAAATCTAAAAAGTTTTAGAAAATAAAAAGTTCAAAAAAATAAATAATTGGTCCTTAAGGTCATATAGCAGTAAATGAATCCACACGCAAGATATTCGTAACTGACCACTTTACTCATTTGTTGAAATAGATTCACGTCAGGGGGCACCTGGGTGGCTCAGTCAGTTGAGTGTCTGCCTTTGGCTCAGGTCATGTTCTCATGGTTCATGAGTTCAAGCCCCACATCGGGCTAGTGCTAACAGCGTGGAACCTGCTTTGGATCCTCTATCTCCATCTCTGTCTCTCTCTGTCTCTCTCTCTTAAAAATAAACATAAAAAAAAAAAAAGAAATAGATTCATGTCAGGCTACAAAGTGAGGACTATCTTCCTAGGACTTCCAAGTCTTAAAAGGGAGACAACTCTGATAGCAAATGTATGGACCTCTGATGCACTACATCACACCCAGCAACACAAGGAACAGCTTATTCATCCATTCTGCAAGCTTTATTAGTGATGAACCATGTGCTGTGCCCTGTGCCACACTCTAAGCATAAAAAATCTACCTTCAACAGACATACCATCAAGTACAATCAGTTTAAGAGCAATGTGCTCAGAAAAGCCTCCCTGACCTTTCCAAGCTGAACCGGGTACTCTCTCTTGATCATCCCCCAGCACTCTGTGCCTCCCATGTTGAACTGTAATTGTTCATTTCTCCATCTATAGCACCTCCCAAGTGCTGTTTGCCAAGAGCTATGCAGGGGCTCAGACTTTATCCTGTCTGGAAGACAGCAAGTGAGCCTATTACTGTTGCATGGATACTGGCAGAAGACAAGAGACTTCGGATCACAGACCAAGGCCTTGGTAACTCTTGGTAAAAGTAGTAGCCAAAGCTCCACGTTCATTTGCACTGGCTCCCCCCGCCCTCTTCAACTCGAGGAGGATGTCAAGAAGCCCATCGTAGAAGCACTATAATACATGCTATGGATTATGTCACAAGAAAGAAACACCAAGCTTAAAGACTGGCTGCTCTTAAAGTAATTGGACAGGAGCCTGATCTTTGCCAGGGGGAGACTTTACTCCAGTTCACATGTCTGTTTTCTCCCCCAGGTACACAGTGCTCAGGGTCCTGCATTCTTGGCACATCCATCAAGAACACGCAGGAATGCTCAGGACCCATGATGGATCGCATCTCCCGACAATATTCTTAATGGCAGAGAGTAGGTTTTAGGCACTCCTGTACTCAGCATATAGCATGATATACAACACGCTGGAGGGTCTGCTAACTGAGGGTCTGCTAAAATAAGCAGAGTTTGAAGCCAAAGACAAGTGCTCCATACTGTGACCATATATATAGTCGATCTCTTTTCAGTTTCATTCTCTTAACTTCTAGGACAGTACTAGAAACTCAAAAATGTTCAGCGAATGAATTATCGTCAAGGATTATTCTATCTCGAAAAATGAGAGTTTTAACAATTCTCTAAAGAGCAGAATGTGAGAGAGCACAGGTGTCTGATGGTCTCTGACAGATGTGACTTCTATAGTACTCCCTCTATGGAGTCAGAAATTCATGATAACTCAGAATTCTATTAATTTTGGTTTTTCAGAGTTATTCATGACCAGGGCACCTGGGTGGCTCAGTTGGTTAAATGTCCAACTCCTGATCATGGTTTGTGAGTTCGAGCCCCACATCTGGCTCTGCACTGATCATGTGGAGCCTGCTTGGGATTCTGTCTCCCTCCTTCTGCCCCTCCCCTGCTCATATTCATATTCTCTCTCTCTCTCAAAATAAATAAAACTTAAAAAAAATTGTTTTAGTTATTCATGATAACCTCAAAATTCACTATAAATGTTTATAAAGATTAAAGTCTTGGGGCACCCGGATGGCTCAGTCGATTAAGCATCTGACTCTTGGTTTGGGTTTAGGTCATGATCTCACAGGTTCATGGGTTCGAGCCATGTGTCCAGCTCTGTGGTGACAGCATGGAGCCTGCTTGGGATTCTCTCTCCCTCTCTCACACTCTGCTGTCCCTATATCTCTCAAAATAAATAAACTTTAAAAAATATTTTTAAAGATTAAGCTCTATAAACAGAAGGCAGAAAACTCTCTATAACCACAGAACTCTACAAGTAAATACTAAAATCACATAAATGATCTACTTAGCTAGCAAGTAGTAGATGAAGAAATGAAAAAACAAACTTTCTAAAACTTTATGATTTTAAAAGACCAGCAGCATTATTATTAAAGACGGAATGTTTCCCTTCATGTACAGTACACAGGATGCAAAATGAAGGGATAATAATGACTGAGAGGCTCTCCACCAAGTTCCTTTCACAAGTGCTGAGTAAACGTTCAAGGGGCAGGATTTAATTTCCAGGAAGAATGCACACCACAGATTACGAAAAACAATATGTTGACATCGTCAACTACTCTTTCAGAAATGTATACCACACTCTGTCACTAAATTAGTAGTACATAATGATTTTCATGAACATCGATTCCATTCTTAGCTGAAAATTCTGAGGCTAATATAGTATTCTCGTAACAAATCATAGTAGGTATCCTCTCCTTTCCACTTCAGGGATGACAGTACACTAGGAATACATGATGAAGGATCCTACAGATGTTTTAATCTTTTGAGTATACTACCTCTCGATTAGAAAAGGTACATTTAAAGGGCTTGTTTCCATCTAAAACATCTCAAATTAGTTTATGATATTGGCTTTTCTCTTGCTTCAGCAATGTTGGATGGAAGAGACCTGAGGACGTCCCCCCACTCCAGCCTCTAACCACCCTCCCATCTCTTCTCTAGCTGTAGCCTCCAGGACCCAGCTCTTGGCCCATCCCTTACTTCCCAGTTAATACCATCTTTCTGGAGTTAGCTCTGTCTCCAATCAACCATGAGCTCCCAGAGCCACTAGAATTTTTCTACCAAGGTCAAGACGGCCATTACCCGCCCAGTCCACCTGCACCAAGGGAATTTCCTATACCTATGTCTCTCTGGGCTTCCACTACAACTGCAGAAGTGTGGCCTGGGAAGGCAGGGTCCACTTCGCCCACAAGTTGGCAGAGAAATGCAAGCGCTCCGACCATGTCTAGGCTACACAAAAGCAGACTGGCTGAGGCCTCTTCCAGGACATGCAGAAGCTGACTCCAGAAGAGTGGGGTCATACCCTGGGTGCCCTGGAGGAATCCCTGAGCCAGTTCCTGCCCTCACAGATTCTCATCTCTGCAACCTCCTGGAGAGACAACTTTCAGAGCAAGAGGAAACTCATGCAGCAGGACAAACCACCCACCTCCTAAGCCCAGTCCCAGCAGGGCCTGATGGGGCCTCACTGAAAGGCTTACCTTCAACAGGACTAGGAACACCTAAGGACAATGCCCTCAAGGGCCCAGATGCAGCCCCCTGGCCTCCAGATTTCGGCTTGCAACCCAAAGGCAGTTTCTTAACTAACCACAACCCTCCTCCCAAGCTACAGACCAAATGTAAATAAAACTTCGTTTTGTACAAAAAAAAAATATGTAGATGAAAAGTGCATCTTAGATAATGACATATTTGTAGATTTTAATGGATAGTATCAAGTGGGACAAATATAACTCTGAAGCCAGGTATACTTACATTGATTCCTTAGTCTACTGTGTATTAGATATGCAAACATGGGAATTTTGTACAAATTACTTACCGTTGGTTTTAAGGCTTTGTTTCAACATGTATAGAGATAATGAAATCTACCCTGTGGTTACAAGACAATGATACAGAAAAAAGGTTACATGACACCCCTTATACAGAGACTACACATGGAAGGTGTTCAGGCAATGGTAGCTCTTTACTGCCATCAGCTTGTTAGCTTCAGGCCCATCTGCTATCGCGGGGTCACTAATGGCTACAGGACTCCATTCATACACACATCACTTGCCTATTTATTTTAAGCCTAACCCCTCTGAGAACACTAGATGTGCTAACTTAATGCATCTGGGTAAAAGGCTATAAAACTATTGTGAAATTACAAACCAGGAGAACAGAAATATAGGGTTAAAAAAATCCCTTGAGAAGTCACCCTGCCTATCCCTGTGCAGTAAGGAATATTGTTGAACTCATTCTAATTAAAGAGACCAAATCTATTTTGAAAGATTTCCAATCAAGATGATTCCCCAAATCTCTCTTAGAGACCCAGTTAACATCTCATGTACAAAATGCGTGCTAATCTAAATCTTCTGCATTTTAGTTAGACACAACTTGTTTCCTGCCGTTGTCTAGGGTTTGCAACACATACGACATAATTATTAAATCATTTTTCAGACTTCTTTTTCTTACTATCATGACCCTTTCATCATAGATCCTGCTTTTCCTGTTTTTAATCCTCTTTTAAGTTCCCTGTGTCACCTTGGTAGTTGTAGAGATGTAAACAGGTCAACAAATCTTACAGAGAAAGCTAAGAAAAAATGAGCTAATGATCATTGTGCTCTATATTCTAATTATATATAATATATATATATATATTATATATATATCAATACTATGTTTGGATATTTTAATGGTAGCTCCAGTTAAAGGCCTGATTTCTGGGGCACCTGGGTGGCTCAGTCGGTTAAATGTCCTATTCTTGATTTTGGCTCAGGTCATGATCTCACGGTTCATGGGTTTGAGCTCCATGTTAGGCTCTGCACTGACAGTGTGGAGCCTGCTTGGGATTCTCTCTCTCCCCCTTCACTCTGCCCCTTCCCCTCTCACACTCTCTCTCCCTCATCACACTTACCTAGCATGTTCTACCCCAACGGTCTGCTTTCCTTGCCTATACAATAATTACTGACTTTTGTATAGCACTTTATAATTTTTCAAATAATTCTCCATTGTCCTCACAACCACCCTGTACTAAAGCAAGGCAGGTATTATTTAATTCACAGCTTTACAAAAAGAGATTCCAAGAGTTTCACTCCTTCAAGAGCACGTACCTAGTAAATGACAACCAGAACCAAACAGATCAGCTGACATCCATCAGTCAAGTGTCCCTTCCACTCTAGCGCCTGAATACATTCACTACACTTCAGTTACACTTACTGGAATAGAGGACTTTACTATCACAATCTTAAGGGTTATTGATCTTAATTCTAAAATCATGGCCTCTGATTTCATGTGTTTCATGCTTTTTATATTACAAGAAGTTCTCGATGGACCTTCATTAAAGGCTTTGTCAAAATAACTTTTATTCTCCTTTTTTTTTATTAGTATTACGGTAGCCTTTATTATAAGGCTTGGACTTTACCATTGTACTTGTGAGTACTCTTTACACAATGTATTGCATTAATAATCAGGCTTAATCTTATTGACATGATGAAACCTTGCATATCAGCTTTATATCAAATTTCACCATCTGTAAATCTAAATATATTATTACTCTACTACTTATTATAGTTAGGAGAATAAGAAGGGTATTCTCTCTAGAGCAAGTAGAGATAACTTAACTTATACACTTAAATAGGACATTGCTCATAAGCATTCATTTGCTCTGCTTCCCAAAACCTCCCTTTAAATGATGTTATTTCACGGGGTGCCAGGGTGACTCAGTCAACTGAGTGTCTGTCTCTTGATTTTGGCTCAGGTTGAGATCGCAGGGTCATGGGATCCAGCCCTGCATCAGGTTCCTCACTGAGCATGGAGCCTACTGGAGATATTTTCTCTCTCTCTCTCTCCCTCCCACAATGTCCCTCTCCCATGGTGTCTCTCTCTCTCTCTAAAACAAAAAGTAAAAATAAAAAACAAATGATGCTATTTCTCTTTTTAAAGGAAGTATGAATCCATGAGAATAGTCAGACAGCAGCAGTTGAGAGGAATATGCTAGATATTAGCAGAACGTGGCATGCAAATTCGGTGATGCAGCTAGTTGGGACCCTGAGCAACCAGAACTGTATCGGAATACAAGTTCAAAACGATACACTAATATTCTGTCATTAAGATATTTCTAGTAAGGGGGCACCTGGGTGGCTCAGTCACTTAAGCGTGGGGTTCTTGGTTTCAGCTCAGGTGATGATCTCACAGCTTCATGGGTTCAAGCTCCGCATTGGGCTTGGTGCTGATAGCATAAAGCCGGCTTGGAATTCTCTCTCTCCCTCTCTCTCTGCCACTCCCCCACTTGTAAGGTCTCTATCTCTCTCAAAATAAATAAACTTTAAAAAAAAAAATAAAAGGTATTTCCAGCAAGAATAACCTAAATTATCTAACAGTCTAAACACTCCGTTCTTAAAAATGAACTGGAGACCCTATGGCCACTGCTGGTGATCCTATGACCCAGCTCAGCAAGACAAGGACCAGAAAGACAGCTCTAACAGCCAAAAACGAGGATTGTGACAAAACGGCTCCTCTGGGACCACAGCCTGTCATCAAATCAAGAATTACTGTAGTGACTTTAATTTGCCACAAGACGAGTTTTTAAAGGGGACAGATCACACTGGATGAAAGGCAGGTTCCCCTGGAGATACTAAAATCCAATAGGTAGAAGTGCCGAACAACAGACTTCAATATAATGGAAGCGCTGAGCAAATGCAAGACAAAACTTGAGGAAATAAAGATAAAGCTAACATCAGAAACTCCCCCACAAACGTCTCTCTAATGAGTATAAAACATCTCTCCAATGACCGATGAGCATTAAAAATGATGTAATAACAGATCCATGTATATGAAAGGCTTTCCAGCTGATGCAATCCTTAGTGACATAAAGGATTAGAAGATAAAGGTCAAGCACAAAATATTCAAACGAAAACAACATTACACAAAGCATGAAAGGATCAACAACTGAAGGGTCTGATTGTATTGAATTGGCGAAAGTTTATATAGACACTGGCCAAAAGCATAGACTTCTGATACTTTTCAAGGAGTATTATTTTGTTAAAAAAATGATTAAAATAAGGTGTAAGCTAAATTGAAGATACTAAACAAGAACAAGAAGAAAAAGAGAAGTGCTATCGATGCTGACATGAAACCTCTAGAAAAACTGAAGGCTGAGATTCTGGGAAGACTTAGATGATCAGACCCACTGAAAAGATCTACACTTCCTCTTCTCAAACTGTGGGGAAATGAAATGGATAGATTTATAATGCTATTTAAAGAAAAAGCTAAGAAGCACTAGATAAAGCTGAAGAAGTCAAGAGTGGGAACTTACAATTAAGGAACAAAGAATCTGAGAGGTGGGAGGTACCAGGAGAGGCAGGGTAAAAAGCAGCACTGAAAAAATCATGGAGGATCAGCAAGAATCCCTAAACAAATGAACTTGAAAAGGTCAGGGATTTAAAGGAAGGGGGAGAGGAATTAAAGCTGCCCAGGAAAAGTACAGTTTCACGGCTAGAAAGTGAACATGGATGATGATGAGGAATGAGATCAAAAGGAACCCGCTGGACGAGTAAAAGCAGACAAAGGAGAATCTGCATGCAAACAACAACAACAACAACAACAAAAAACACAAAATGGTGCCGAGAGCAGGAATTTAGCAAACAAACTTCTCGGTATTAAAGCTGCCTTTATCTCTGGAGGCTTGAGAAAAGAAAATCAAATTAAGCCCACTTCCGTATCCAGCTACAAAAAAGGCAAGATTGTGTGTGTGTGAGTGTGTGTGTTTGTTTAACCTCTTTTTGTTGTTGCTACCCAAATGAAGATTTTTTTTAATGCATACATAGTTCTGTTTCTGTTATTTCGAATGATTCAACTATCAAAGGGAAGATTCTTCCACTACACTGTTTTGTAACGAGACCATATTAGTAAAAACTGACAAAATGCACACCGTGGGAAAAGCAAAAAATGAACTGAGCCAACGGGGACAAATTCAGCTGTCCGGCTGCTTCGTGGGCTGCTCGAGCGACAGACTTTTTTTCCCTGTCAGTCTAATTGCTGGTAAAAGAATAGATACCGAGGGGGGAAAGAAAATCAATTAAAATCTACCTCCCCAAGATCAATTTTTCATAAAATGTCACTTAAGATATATATAAGCTTTAAATGAAAATATGTATGGAGAACTATACTGACCAAATTGTAGTCTAGTCATTTTTTTTTTTTTTTGCTCCACTAAAAATAAACAGCTTCTAGACCTGCACAGAAATGGGGCGGGGGGAGGAATCTTTTATCTTCCATATTGCCCCAGTGCATTCTTGCTCACACTGTAAACATTTTTCTAACGAGTTATCTGTGACTTCTTGAAAGGAGTAGATAAAGCATATGGTATAAATTCGATGACTCACCACTTGGGGAAACAAAAACAAAAGGAGAGGGAGGAAAAACTGTCTCAAGATCTAACATTCTTATGCTTCAATATAAGTGAGAGTACGGTACCATTCTCCAAGATGGTGAAACATAACTTAGAACTGCCAGAACACGGTTTCAAAACGAAAAGCTGTCAGTGCAATCGTCTGTTTCCGAGGCTTACAGAAAGACTCCTAAAAAGATGTCTGAAGACTCCCAAGCCTACCAGAAAGAGTGTGACCTCAAACAAACTAGTTTCCCCATTTCCTCAGCAAAACAAGATGCCACTACCTCCGGCCAGAGACTGAAACAAAGCAGGCAGCAGCGCCTGTATGTTGAAGACCTCAAGATGCCGAAAAGGACTGCCTCTCCCAAAATGTTTCCCCATGGTCTGTGGTGGTAACTGAAATCATCTCATTAGAAATACATTTTTAGACTTTTTTTTCCCCTTGTACAGACAGACACCTAAAAGAGTCGGTAAGATATACTTTAAAGAATAATTAGTCAGGGGACCGGGTGGCTCAGTCAGTTGAGCATCTGACTTTCAATTTCGGCTCAGGTCATGATCTCAGGGTTCATGAGATTGAGCCCCATGTGGGGCTCTGCACTGCCAGCTAGAGCCAGCTTGGGATTCTCTTTCCCTCTTTCAAAATAAATAAATAAACATAGAAGAGGAGGAGGAGGAGAAAAAGGAAGAGGAAGAGAAGGATTAGGAGAAAGAGAAGAAGTGGAAAAGGAATTATTTATTATTATTATTATTATTATAAATAAACATCATCCAGGTCAAAAAATAGATCAGCAATAACATCACAGAAGTCCCCCCACCCCCAACACCTGCTGCATACACTTCTCTACTAGAGGGGAACACAATCCTAATTTTTACCATAACCATTTCCTTGGTTTCCATTTTACCATTCAACTATGTGTCCCTAAATAACACAGCTTGCTTTCTTCTTGTGTGTGAACTTTATACAAGTAGAGTCATACAGAGGTATTTTGTGGCTACGTAGGGTTCCTTTTACCTCACAGTATGTTTGACAGGCTCATCCACTTGTTTATGTATTCACTCCACTATTTTTTTTTTTAAGTTTTATTCATTTCTAGGAGAGAGAGAGAGAGAGAGAGAGAGACAGCATGAGCAGGGGAGGGTCAGAGAGAGAGGGAGTCACAGACTGACACAGGCTCCAGGCTCTGAGCCGGCAGCCAGCACAGACCCGACGCGGGGCTCGAACCCACGAACCACAAGATCATGACCTAAGCGAAAGTTGGACGCTCAACCGACTAAGGCACCCAGGCGCCCCTGTATTCACTCCACTATTAATAGATATCTGGGTGGCTCTTCTGACCAGCACTGCTACAAATGCACACACACATCTCCTGGCACATGCGTGTGACAGCTTCTCAAGACTGTCTTCCCAGGGTACAAGTGCTAGATCCTCAACTTTACTGGAAAATGACAAACTACCTTCCTAAATGAATATACCAACATACATTCACACCGACTGTGTGTGCAGTAGAAATTCACTATTGGAACTTAATTGCTGATCCTCAAAGATTCACTATTACAATGTAAATCCTACGAGGAGAGTAACAACACATTAAGGAGGAGGTACTCTTAGCAAAGGGTCCATCTTCAAAATGGCATTTGAGAATTGGAGCAGGGGTGTATGCACAGCACAACTGATTCTAGAATAAAAAATAACGCATAAAGAACAGTTTAAAGCTCAGAGAAACCAAGTCTGTCACAGTGACAAAGGCCATCCTTCAGGCATGTGGCAGACACAGAGATGGGGGAGAAAAATAAATCAGTGACTCAAGGTGGGCAACTCCAGGGAAAGAGGAAATTTTTATTTTAGGAATTAACCTAAAACCTGAAATCACCAACTTTTAAATGCTCAGAGGCTCAGACCACCCCCATTGGTTTTTCAATAGGTAGACTCAATAATCAGTTCTATTACATCTACAAATTTTTAATTTCTCAGAAAAATGATCTTTAAATTCTATTGGCAACAACTGCCAATATGTCTAACATTCAAGGAAAACAAGAAATTTGACTTTACTGGAGGTAGTTAATTAAGCTTCTATCGACAAAAAAATTCCAGATACATACTAAATCTAAGCACATGGTTACTCATTGAGCAGAACTAAAGCCAGTAGTAAATTTGGGATAAAAGGCTGACATCATCAAATTAGGCACTGTTACATGTAGCTACTCTTGCACTTGATACCAAGAGAAATTGTATTGCCTAATGTTAGAATCAGGATAGACTAGTATTCAAATCCAGATCTGTTCAATTTTGGGGTCTGTGTTCCTTATATTAAACCACACCGACAAAGGAAAGACTGTAACATCATAAACCGAACTTAAATGTCCATTAAGGTAATTAAATTTTCAATGTTGATAAGTTATTTCTAATTTTGGTTACTTTAGTAGTTAGTAAAGAAATTATATACTAAATGTGTGTGTATGTACATATACATATATATGTACACACACACATATATACATATATAATGATCACAGAATGAACTCCATCTCTCAAAGGTAAACCAATATAGCCCAACTCCTACAAAGAAGAAAGCATGGAGGCTCTTCTCAAGCACAGGACATGGTGAAAAGAAAATGATAAATTAGCAGCAGAATGGGGAAAAACTAGAAGCACATATCAGAAGATGGGACGATTGTGATCTCTCAAGAAACCAATCACAGACAAACAAGCCACTTGGGAAGAAATCACTGAGTAAAGACAGACTACAAGAAAAATACATAGGAGAAACAAATCATGTCAGGCTTTACGTTATAAATAAAATGCTAACATAAATAGCCAAAATCGTAAGTCACTGAGTATAGCTGCTCAGTTAAACTAGAATTGTAAATTGCCTTCCGACATTGAAGCAATAGCTTTTACCTGCCAGATACTGTCCTAGTAACCAAGTACACATTTAATTCAGTTAAAACCAGGGAGTCCACACTGCACTAGTTCCATTTTCCCCCTCCATCCTCTAGCAGAACAGCTAACGGAAATGAAAACTAAGCAGCTCAACTTTTACCTTTCTCCCATCTTGAAGAAAGGTGCTTATAAATTTTTAAGTGGCCAAAATGCAGGTAACAAAAGGGAAGTACTCATCTGACTGGCAAAAAGAGGAGTCACTGGCCCCTAAACAGTCAGTGAGCTGGATGCAGTCAGCAAACCTCCACTGAGAGGGTGATACTGTGGGGAGCATACAACAGAAGGACACCAGTCTATACCTGGCTCTGCTGACTCACATTCACCATACTCTCTCCACTTACTACTTCCTTTCTACTCAATGGGTTTATTCTATCAAGTTGAAAGAGAATTCATTACTTAATTATTCTTAGTCTGGTATGAGCATTCAAAAATACAGGCAGGTGAGAAAAAAGAAAGGTGGAACTCACCAGCAACGTGAAAGTTGGAGGGAAGAGGGAATTCAAATTGTCTAAAAATATTATTTTCATTTTATTTCTCTGCTATGACATCACTCTTTTCATTTTTTTAACCTGGTAATATTTTGCTGTTTATGGTCATTGAGGTCATCGTAGACTCACATACAAAGTTAAGATACAATACAGAGCGATCTCCCGTACACTTGGCCCAGTTTCCCCCAATGATAACATTTTGTGAAACTATTATAATATCACAACCGGAAATACTGACATACTGACATTGATAAGAGCCCCAGTCTTCAGACTTCCTCAGTGTTATTTGTAGTCATTCTTGTGCATGTGTGTTAAGTTCTAGACAATGTTATCATTTGTGTAGGTCTATCTACCACCACAATCAAGATAAAGATCCATACCAGCACTATAAAGAAACTTCATGTTGCCCTTTTATAACCACATCCAATTCCCACCCTCCCATCCCTAACCCCTGAAAACCACTAATCCATTCTCCATTCATCCTTTCCATTCTTATACCACAGCCTAGTAGAAAGTAGCCATCCCTCCAGCCAGCCCTGCTCCATTAATTTCCGTAACTACTCTCCTACTCTCCAGTTTCACGCTGCTGCACATCGCTCAGGGTTGAGTCAATATTAAAACACAGCTGGTCATAGAAGAAAAGAGTGTTTCACCTTATCGACAGAGAAGACTGTTCAAAAACAAACAGAAAAGTTTTCAAGTTCAGGTACACAGGTCTCTAACATGTGCATATCCATGAAGATGCATACTCCTGGCTATAAAAGGGAACAGAACACATCCTCTAGAAGCTTGGTAAAACTTTGTAAAACTTGGTCAAGCTTTGTATAAACATAAGCATTGATTCCTCTGAAATCAAAGAAAACACCTCTGTTTTCAGACTACCCAATTTAGAGGGGTATAGTTCAGCATTTTTCATTTCTGTAAAGCCTTTTATCCATTTCAACCAGGACTTAAGTCCTTCTACATCATTAAGTGGAATCACTGGCTTCCACTTAAAGAACCATCTTTATTTCCTTGCAAACCATTAGACACACTGTCCTCTACTTGAATTTAAAACCCAAAGGACAAAAGGATGAATTGCTAGTCATTCAAATGCAGCTTTAAAAGGAACACAAATAAAAGGTCTATGCAACTTTCAGAGCCTTAAACCACAGGCAAGCAAGCGGAATTCATACCTGCGGAGCTGAGGAGGACGCTGAAGTCCGTCCCCCTTTGTGATTCTCCACTTTCATTATTGACCTCTTTTTCAATATCTTGATATCGATCCCAGTTAGAGACTATCTTTCTTTTTGAATAATTTCCCTGTTCCTCATTCTCTTCTCCAAAGGTCTCTGCATCACTGTCATCTTCAACCTGCAATCATTAGAGACAAATCAATACACAGGCAGTGGAAATTTCGACTTTAGAAGCCTTAGCAGTAAAGTAAAACAAAAAATAGTACACAAGTATCACAATAAACAGCACATTTAGAGACCAAGCTCCCTGAGGACACTAAGTTATATTTCAAAATGACTCCAGTGTACCACTGTCCTGAATGTATTTCCAGGGTAAACTTTTCTTTTGGCTTTACAAAGGAAATCTGGCAAGTTCCTGTCTAACAATGTGTGTAACCTATAGGGCTAATGTCTACCCCAGGGTATCGTTTCTCAACAGTTGTTTCCTCTTATT
Source organism: Proteles cristata cristata (assembly GCA_017311185.1). Classification (NCBI taxonomy): domain Eukaryota; kingdom Metazoa; phylum Chordata; class Mammalia; order Carnivora; family Hyaenidae; genus Proteles; species Proteles cristata. Next base: position 1,517,939 of record JAESUZ010000281.1, on the reverse strand, counting down.
GAAACAATCAAAGCTATACAGGTCATTTTTTTTTTTTAATTTAGTTTTATTTATTTTGAGAGAAGTATTTATTTTGGGAGGGCAGACAGAATGAGAAGGGGAGAGAGAATCCCAAGCAGGTTCCACACTGTCAGCACAGAGCCTGATGAGGGGTTCAAACTCACAGACCATGAGATCATGACCAGAGCTGAAATCAAGAGCCAGATGCTCAACCAACTGAACCACCCAGGTGCCCCAAGGCTATATGAGTCTTACACTTAGAGGACTTTAGGACAGAAATCAACCATTGCCATTTACAGATTTTTCAAACACAATACCGAAGTTTTATAAGTTTTAAATGGGAACTCTGCTCAGATGCATTCAAGAGAACAGTTTCCAGTCTTGAGTATTAAAAGAGAGCATTCAGGGAAATGCAGAAGGTGAGAAAGTATAAAAGATAAAGAGTCTATGTTCTTCAACAAATAATTTGTAAGAGGAAAAATTAGGTGGAGGAGGTGGTGGAGGAGGGAGAAACCTATATATCAAAGGAGCTTAATGGACACACAACCATTTGTAATGTTAGAAACTTATTTGTTTTAAGGAGATGAATCTCTTATTATTTTTAAGTGAATTTATTTATTTTGAGAGAGAGGGGGAGAGAGAATCCCAAGCAGCCTCCACACTGTCAGTGGAAAGTCCAATGCAGGGCTCAAAGGCACAAACCCGTGAGATCATGACCTGAGCTGAAATCAAAAGTCAGACACTTAACCAAATGAGCCACCCAGGCACCCCAGGAGCTTATGTGTAGTCAGATTCAAACAATACAACTATAGACAAAAATCACCTTTGAGACAGAGAAATGTGAATGACTGAATATTTGGTTATATTGAAGAAACACTATTATTTCATATGTGTATTGTTTGGGGTGATACCAGACTTTTTTTTTTTTAAACATTTTTTTTTTAGGAAAACATATTGACTACTTATAGAAGACAGGAATTTCCTTCAAAATAATGGGTGCAGAGGAATAGTGGGTACAGAGGAAATAAACTGGGCATAATTGATAACTATATAATTCTATCTACTTTTGTATGTAGTTTAGATTGTTCTATTATAATAAAAAGTTAAACCTTAAAGAAAGATGCATGTAGAAACTAAAGACATGGTTCAAAGAAGCAGCCCAAAGAAGATACAATCTTCATCCAGAAAAAAAACCTTGTGAAATATTACAACAACATATCTGTCAAGGACGTGTTAGTCTAGATTTTTTTAAAAAATGAGTTTTTGTTAACACAAAAATGAGGCATGTGTACTACAGAAAATTAAGAGGAGAGACAAGCTAAGAAATAAATAAAAACCCTACATTCCTATCACTGGAGAGTAGAAGTTCCACTAGTAACACCTTAGAAAGATATTTGGAAGTATACGCACTATTCATATTTTTTGTAACAAGAAGGTTTTTCATCAAAATTCTGCACCTCTCCATCCCAGTAAATATCATTTCATATAACATCCAGAGTATTTCCAAGTTTGTCTGACCCCAAAAATTTGCTTTACAGCTGGTTTTGTCCAAGTTAGCATCCTACTCAAGATCATGCCCTGTATCTCATTGTTTGTCCTTTAAATGCATTTTAGTCTAGCTCCATCTCTATCTTTATGACATTGGTTTACTGAAGAGACCAGTACATGTAGAGTGCAGAAGGATCCATCCTTTGTCTGGCTGCTTCCTTGTGGTAGGGTTTATGGAATTAACGGGTTTTTAAAAAATCTAAAAATCTGAATGCCCAATGGGGTCAAGTTAAATATTTTTTGGTTAAAATACATCACAGATGGTGCTCTGAACCTTACGCTACACCACATGAAATGACAGGTGATAAATGGCTGACCCAACCTAAGTAATACTAAGATTACCCAAGGGGTTTGGATGAAGTCTAATCCACTCACTGTACAGGTAGGTTTTCCCCCTTGCATCTACAAACTCATCTGTTTGTTATTAGTCTGTCCACTACAAATTTCTAATACTCCAAACTACTCAGTAGTCCTCACCTGAATCAAATTAAGTTTTCATGAAAGGATAGAGTAACTGACCTTTCAAGATTTCTCACAACCCTCAAATATCATCATAACACTCCTTGATGGCACAAAAAGATGGCAACCCACATCATAATCTGCCTGAAACCTACAGGTTTCCTGCCATTCTTGAGAGATTCTCATAACTAAATGATGGTAGCCGATTCAAGGTATGTGACTGAGTAAGAACTGCTGTTTAAATAATAAATACTAGGAAGGTTCTAAAGAAAACAGTTTTATAACTGACGAGAACTGCGGGAACTGAACTAAAGCTGAAAATACTAGCAAGGTTTAATCTGGGAAAATCCAGTATTCCTTTGTTGGCTCACTGGGTAAACACAGTTCAGAAAGACTTCTCTAGTTAGCACAAAACTTGTGAACATCACCATAACACATGGCAAAAATGTAAGCCTGGGCAGAGTAATTAACTTGATGAGAAAGAGGATGATGATCTGAAACACCTGAGGAACTAACAGTGCTACAAGCATTGAAATGGGAGGCAGGGGACCTAGGAAAAATTAGTGGCCCTGCCCTCACCATCATTTAGTATTTACAACGTGTTTATAATAGGCTGGGGCCTCAAAAAGCTGAATGACTCACCAATCCCCAACTTAGAAGAATCACGGAATAATGATCTTATTGCCCCCACACAACTGCAGAGATTAGAAGAGCCATTATTAGACTCTATCACAAGAGGGTAGTAAAAAGTAATAAAGCTTAGAAGATATCTGATATAACTTAGAAAAGTATATCTTAAAAACTCTCATAGATTTTATGTTTGGTTCATTTTACAAAGATCTGTGCCAAAATATGCAAAATCACATAGATAGAAAAAACAGGACAAACAGGAAAATACTGACGAAAGCAATGTGTAAACTATAAAGGAATCATTATTATGTTAACATTAACTTTGTATATGTTAAACTAATTTTGTATACTGAAATATAAGATATTGATGAAAATAATTCAAGACATAAATGGAAAGATACACCGCACTCATAGATGAAAAGACTATTGTTAAAAATACCTATACCGCCCAAGGCAATCTACAGATTGAATGCAATCCCTATTAGAATTCCAACGGCATTTTCCACCGAAATAAGACAATCTGAAAATCTGTATGGAACCACAAAAGACTCTGAATAGCCAAAGCAATCTCAAGAAAGAACAACAAAGCTGGAGGCATCATGCTTCCTGGTATCAAACTATATTCCAAAGCTATAGTAATCAAAACAGTATGGTAATGGTATAAAAATAGACACATAGATCAATGGAACATAATAAAGTACCCTCAAATAAACCCACACATATATGGTCAATTAATTTATGACAAATGGTATAGTCTCATCATAAATGGTGCTGGGAAAACTGGACAGCTACATGCAAAACAGTGAAACTGGACCACTTTCTTATATCATACACAAAAGTCAACACAAAATGGATTAAATACTTGAGTGTGAGACCTCAAACCATAAAACTTCTAGAATAAAAACATAGGTGGTAATCTCCCTGACTTCAATCTTGGCAATTTTTTGTACTAGACACCAAAGCAAAGGTAACAGAACAAAAATAAACCAGTAAAAATACAGTAAACTAAAGCTTCTGTACAGCAAAGGTAACCATCAACAAAATGAAAAGGTATCAACATCACTGTTCAACAAATGCAAATGAAAATCAAAACTACAATGAGATATCACCTCACACCTGTCAGAATGGCTAAAATCAACAATGCAGGAAACAACAATGTTGGAAAGGATGCACAGAAAAATGAGCCCTCATGCAGTGCTGCTAGGAATGCATATCGGTGCAGCTAACTCTAGAAAATATAGTAAAAAAATTAAAAATAGAACTACCCTGGGCCACCTTGGGTGGCTCAGTCAGTTAAGCATCTGACTTCTGCTCAGGTCATGATTCTGCAGTTTGCAAGTTCAAGCCCTGCATCAGGCTCTGTGCTGACAGCTCAGAGCCTGGAGTCTGTTTCAGATTCTGTGTCTCCCTCTCTCTGCTCCTTCCCCCTCAAAAATAAAATAAATCGGGGCACCTGGGTGGCTTAGTCGGTTAAGTGTCCGACTTTCGCTTAGGTCATGATCTCGCGGTTCGTGGGTTCGAGCCCCGCGTCGGGCTCTGTGCTGACTGCCAGCTCAGACCCTGGAGCCTGTTTCAGTCTGTGACTCCCTCTCTCTCTGACCCTCCCCTGCTCACGCTGTCTCTCTCTCTCCTAAAAATAAATTTAAAAAAAATAAAATAAAATAAAATAAATAAAGGAACAAGCACTCCACTTGTTTTCTTTAAAAAAAAAAAAATAGAACTACCCTATAATCCAGCCATTGCACTACTGGATATTTACCCAAAAATTATAAAAATATTAATTCAAAGGGATACATACACCTCTATGTTTATTGCAGCATTATTTACAATAGCCCAATTATGGAAGCAACCCAAGTGTCATCGATAGAGAAACAGATAAAGAATATGTAGCGTGTGGGTGGGTGTATCTAATATCTAGATAATTTTTTTTGAGTTTTTTAATGTTTACTTATTTTTGAGAAAGAGAGAGAAACAGAGTGCAAGCAGGAGAGGGGCAGAGAGAGAGGGGGGCAGAGAGAGGGAGACACAGAATCTGAAGCAGGCTCCAGGCTCTGAGCTGTCAGCACAGAGCCTGACGTGCAGCTCAAACTCACAGACCACAAGATCATGACCTGAGCTGAAGCTGGACACTTAACCAACTGAGCCACCCAGGTGACCCCCCCCTTTTTTTTTTTTAACTTCATAAGATTTTATTTCAAAAAATAAAACAGATATAAATATAGATAATGAAATATTATTCAGCCATAAAAAAGAACGAAATCTTGCCATTTGCAATGACATGGATAGAGCTAGAAAGTATTTGCTAAGTGAAATAAACCAGAGAAAGACAAATACCATATGATTTCATTCATATGTGGAATTTAGGAAACAAAACAAAGAGCAAAGAAAAAAATAAGAGAGAGAGACAAACTAGTAAATAGGTACTTAACTATAGAGAACAAACTAATGGTTACCAGAGTGGAGGTGGATGAGGGATGGGGGATATAGGTGATAGGAATTCAAGAGTACACTTATCATGATGAGCACTGAGTGATGTATAGAATTGTTGAATCACTATATTATACACCTGAAACTAAAATAATACTGTATGTTAACTATACTAGAATTAAAATTAAAAACTTAATTGAAAATAAGGCAACTTACGAAATATGAGAAAATATTTACAAATTGTATCTAATACGGCCTCTCCTCCCATTACTGATTTTAAAAGCAATTTAAAACAATATGAGCACAATTATATTTCCGTATGTTACAGGCCCAACAATACATTTGCAAATGATAGCACAAAGGAGGTAGGTGGGAGCAAAATCGTATTGCACTAAGGATAGGACTTTGTATGGGAACTCAAATATACAGAAACAAATGTACAAAACCAGCAATAGGAAATCAGAAGGCTAACAAGAGTTCTCAATATATGCTTATTCTTTTTTCTTCTCTCATTGCTTAAAAGATACAATTATAGGGGCGCCTAGGTGGCTCAGTTGGTTAAGCATCCAACTCTGGCTCAGGTCATGATCTCACGATTCATGGGTCTGAGCCCTGTATCAGGCTCTCTGCTTACAAATATATGCAGCAAACCCTGACCGAATTAAAGAGGGAAATTATCCAATAATAATAGGTAGAGGCATCAATACCCTACTTTTGATGATGGATAGAACAACTAGAAAAAAGGTACCATATGCACAACAGAACCAATAAAAAGAGTTACTCGCCACAGCTACACTGCTATTTAATTTACAACTATAATTTGTAGTAAATTATAATCTGCTTAATGTAACAGGCCAGCCTATCAACAGTATGTTGGGCCAACACTCTTGCCTTTTCTTTCAAAAGAGCTACCATCATTGGGGCGCCTGGGTGGCTTAGTCGGTTAAGCGTCCGACTTTCGCTTAGGTCATGATCTCGCGGTTCGTGGGTTCGAGCCCCGCGTCGGGCTCTGTGCTGACTGCCAGCTCAGAGCCTGGAGCCTGTTTCAGTCTGTGACTCCCTCTCTCTCTGACCCTCCCCTGCTCACGCTGTCTCTCTCTCTCTCCTAGAAATAAATAAAACATTTATTAAAAAAAAAAAAAAAAAAGAGCTACCATCAGCCAAAGGAATATTTAACGATTATCTTTATCATCAAGATCCCTCAGATAAGCCACTAAAACTTGGGAAGTTACTAGTAACATGTAACAACTAAACAAGAGCCTATGTAAAGCCTTTTATACCTACAAACCTAACTTTTGAAGGTCTTTATTTCACTTTCTGCTGGAGTAAGGAATGTGGAAATGACATTCCTCCTTTGAACCTAATAAGGAGGTCAAAAATGGTCAATCACACATTTTTCAACACCCTCCTACGTTCCTGACAAAATGTAATTGTATCATAAAAGGAACAGAATAGAAAGATATGTAAGAAAAAATTTAAGGAAACTCTCCAATAGTAACTCACTGGGAACCAATTTCAATAATTAGGTAATAATGTCAAATATATTCAACAAAAAATGTTATAATGTATAAAATTGGAAAATTATATTAATTCCCCTTAACTTTAAATGTTACCAAGCTTCAAAACAGATCACTACTGGGGCACCTGGATGGCTCAGTGGGTTGAGCGTCCAACTTCAGCTCAGGTCAGGATATCAGTTTATGGGTTCAAGCCCCACATCGGGCTCTGGGCTAAGAGCATGGAGCCTGGAACCCACTTCGAGTTCTGTGTCTCTCCCTCTGTCTCTGCCCCTCCCCCTCCCTGCTCACACCATCTCTCAAAAATAAATATTAAAAACAATTTTTAAAAAACAGACCACTACTTAATAGTCTAATTGCCAACATTTATATTTGTGACCCTATTAAGGTCTTTTTTTTATCTTATATAATCATTTTGTGAACAAGCTGATGCTTCACTACCTTAAATATTCTTCCTGACAACAGAAAAATTAATAAACCATCATAATTAAACAGTTCAATGACAGCTTCTGGTATTAGAAAAGTGTGCTAGCAAAAATAATTGTTATGTAGGAACACCTGGGTGGCTCAGTCGGTTAAGCATCCAACTTTGGCTCAGGACACAATCTCACATTCTGGGAGTTCGGGCCCCACATCAGGCTTTGTACCAATAGCTCAGAGCCTGGAGCCTGCTTCAAATTCTGCCTCCCTCTCTCTGCCCCTCCCCCTGCTCATGCTCACGCGCTCTCTCTCAAAAACAAAACAAACACATTAAAAATTGTTTTTTTAAATAATTTTATGTAGTGTTTCAAGAAGCTAAATTTCAACTAAAATTAAATTAACCAAAAAAAAAAAATATATATATATATATACACGCTATATACCTAATATACAAGTAAACTTAGAAGGTTTCCATTTGTCATTGTGTATTACATAAAAGTATGCATTAGACCATGATCATACTTGGGAAAAAATGCAATATACGGCACATATATCTACACGATCTATTGAGCCCAGCACAATGTTCACAGTGCTTTTGCTCCAAAACACTCTTGCCAGTATGAATGGGGAAAAAGTGATCCAAACCATACTCAAATTCAGAGGTTTCTCTAGCAAGAGAATGATCTACAGCTCTTTTCTTGTCCTTCCTTATGATCAGTATATGGAAAGAAGAGGAGGCAGAGGAATCTGAAGACAGAAAAGGTGGCACCCCAATCCTCAAGGTAGCTGCTAGTGACACTTATGCCAGGCTTCTTCACTCATCCCCAGTCCGTATCTTTCTCCAAATCCTCATATCTTATCTTTCTCACCTTTGCTATTTTGTTTCCGAGGGTTGGCTAAAAACAGGAGACACCGAAAGGGAATTACCAGTTACTGGCAGTTGTAGAAGGGCTGGACTATGGGTATCTTATCACAAAGACCTTGAGGGTTTACGCTGCCCTAATTTAAGGGTAGTATGGAAATTAGACTGCAGTAACTTTCATTGGACCAAATGGCAATTTTACACTATACCTGGTGGAGGTCCTTTTATGAGGTCCCTATGAAAAGGTGAGGCAAGTGGCAATAGAATAAGTTTCATTTTATTTGCTTTACAGCTTGAACTTTATGTAAGGATTCAGACTAAAAAAGGTTTAAAAACTACCAAATTACTCAACTTTGCAAGTCCCAACCTCCAGGTAAAATTCTGTAAATCAGGTTAATGTCGATGACGTTTCCAGTCAAGAAGGCACTAAATGGAACTATAAAGACCATCTGATTCTTGGTGTGGTTCTAAGAAAAAAGTCAACATTTTGCTTTGTCAATCTATTAACACACACAACAGAGAAACATCCAGTAACCAGAGATACAACTAAGAGGCCTTTAAGCAAAAACTTTTCTTTAAGTCATTTAATTAAAAAATTTTGTATACACACAATTATCTGGGGTGCATGGGTGACTTAGTCGATTAGGCATCTGAGTCTTGATTTCGGCTCAGGTCATGACCCCAGGGCTGTGGGATTGAGCCCCTTATCTCGGAGCCTGTTTAGGATTCTCTCTCTCGCGCTCTCTCTCTCTCTCTCTCCCTCCCTCCTCCCCCTCCCTCCACCCCTTTCCTACACACACACACACACACACACACACACACTATCAACGTTGATAGGAGGGCTGTCTGTAGACTGAGCATTCCTAGGCCAGCTTAGTGTACAAACCATGCTCACCTTGACCACAGCCACTGACAGTTCACTTTCTCTTAAGGGGTCAAGTGGATAGGTCACGGACATGGGCCTCCGACCCATCTTCCCTGGGACTTCACTGCCTGGGCTTAATGCCAGAAATGGCCAGATTTTCTTTTGATGGCCTGTTAGATTTCCGCTCCTCTCATCCACCAGCACAGGACTGGTTTCCTTGGTTACTGAGGTTTCAACACCTTCACCTTCCAATTTCCAGGAAACTCACAGACCATTACATGGCTGTTGTTTATTTATCTGGCCGACTTTAAGACACTCCCCAAACTCTCAATTCACCAGAGGGAGAGAACAGAATTAACAGGGCAACAGTGACTGAACTAGAAGGAACCCGAGTAGCCTGGTCCACTCTCTGCCCTCCGAGGAGATCATGCAGAAATCACACGGGGCCAGCCTACCCTATGCCAGAGCCGGCAATGAGGTCTTCCACCCAAATTAACCATACTGCTTCCTTCCTCAGCATAAACGTTCAATTCCTTCAACATCATTGCTTGCTCTACATTTCCTAAATGCCAATAACCTTTTCTGGTTGTGCTACTCAAAATGAACTTGGTGAGAGTGTCTAAGCTGGTGCTTCTTCCCCATACCACAAAATTTTCTAATAATTAAGTTAAAAATTATGCACCTTATTTTTAATTCTTTCTCTGGACATTACATTTCATTTCATTACATTACATTTCTTTCTGTAAATATAACTTATTTTTTTTTAATGTTTATTTATTTTGAGAGAGAGCGCACACGCAAAGGGGAAAGAGAGAGAAAGAGAGGGAAGGAGAGAGATTTCCAAGCAGGCTCCACACTCGCTCTACAGCCTGCCACAGAGCTCAATCTCATGACTGTGAGATCATGACCTGAGCTGAGATCAGGAGTTGGACGCTAAACTGACCACACCACCCAGGCTCCCCTCTTTCAATGGCACGTATCTTTCATCTGTCTGTCCTACAATATATCTGAAAGGAACAGGACTGCTTCTGTTCCCTGCTAGCAGCCCTACACTCTTGCCAACATTTCTTCAGCAACTATTTCTTGAGTAGCTACAGAGTGCCGGTCACCAGTTCAGGTACTGGGGAATACGAACAAGACAAGGCCCCTCACCTTATGAACCCGAGTCCTAGGAAGAAGTCAGAGAAGCCAAGATATACTTTAAAAAGTGTGATATGCATGCGTGTGCATTCCTAAGAGGTCATAAGAGCACAGAAAAAGAACAAGCAATGGAGGAGAGAGAGATGGAGGGTATCTGTGAGACGGAGATAAGGAAGACACAGCATTTCGAGCTGAGAAAACCATAACATTCAGCTCTAGCCACGGGCACCTGACCTGAGATCATCTCCTGCTGGAAGGCAGCTTGCAGGCTCCAAGAGAATGAGCCAAGAACATGCTTGTAACCAGAGCTAACGGCTGTTCAAAAAACCCAGGGAGGTCACTGGGAAGAGGGTAACAATAGTGGCACGATTTTTTAGTCTTGCCAAATTCCCCATAAAAAACACACAGAGCAATTTAGGATACCTAAACTGCAAGATCAAAACGCCAGAGAACACATCCACAAAAAGCTAGGGGGCGAGCTATCTCCATAGAGCACCCAACATGGGCAGATAGGAACACAGCAACAGTCGCTAGTCCTGAATGGTACCAGCACTTAGGAGATGAAGCTGAGGGAGTCAGTGGGGTGCCTGGCAGACAGGAGCATCCCAAACAAACAGCAGGTTCTCACGAGGAAGTGTGGCAGGCCCTCTGAGAACAGCGGCCAGACATGTCGGGTCTTAGGTGCACAACAGCTATTGGGTCCAGGGAGTTCACAGGAAACTCTAAAGGGGCCAAGTAATGGGGCACCTGGGTGGCTCAGTTGGTTAAGCATCCGACTTCGGCTCCGGTCACAATCTCCTGGTTTGTGGGTTCGAGCCCCGCATCGGGCTGTGCTGACAGATAGCTCAGAGCCTAGAGCCTGCTTCAGATTCTGTGTCTCCCTCTCTCTCTGACCCTCCCCTCTTCACCCTGTCTGTCTCTCTCTCAGAAATAAATAAAACATTAAACAAAAAATTAAAGGGGCCAAGTAAGTCAGAGCCTCATGAACTCTCAGAAGCAACTGGGCAAAGCTCCTTGCAGGACACAACTCACTCTGAAGATAAATTGCTGGAGGTAGAATCCAAACCATGCAGAAAAGACACAGTAAAGACAAGGGGAAAAGAAGGGCCAGATTGGGGAGGGGTAGAGAGCAAGGAGGCAGGGACTCACTGCATGTGGAAGGCCCATACTTCTGCACTGCAAAATAACAAAACGGTGCTCCAGAGCCACAAACCTTGAAAATTATCCTTAAGGGGCACTAAGGTGGCTCAGTCGGTTGAGCGTCCAACTTTAGCTCGAGTCATGATCTCACGGTTCGTGGGTTCAAGCCCCGCATTGGGCTCTGTGCTGACAGCCAGCTTAGGGCCTAGAGCCTGTTTCAGATTCTGTGTCTCCCTATCTCTCTGACCGTCCCCTGCTCACGTTGTCTCTCTCTCTCTCCTCCCAGAAGTAAATAAAACACCATAAAAACTAAAGAAAAATATCCTTAAGAGTATCTCTCTTTTAAAAGTTTGGGAAAACGAATTTCACATGAAAATCGCAAACAACAAAGGACCATGGTCAAATCCCACAAAAAGTTGACATTATAAGCACAATGATACTAAGGATAGGAGCATTTATATAATAAATAAGTATATAAAAACAAAGAACCCAAAATTCTTTATGTACAATTAACATACAATTTCACAGTTTTAAGTATGTAACTAGAAATCCCACCCAGGGATGTTAGGGGCAAAGGATTTTTTTTTTTTTTTTTTTTTTAAGTATTTTGAGAGAGAGCAAGAATAAGCAGGGAAGGGGCAGAGAGAGGGACAGAGAGAACCCTAAGCAGGTTCTGAGCAGTCCATGCAGACCCTGACTCAGGGCTCAATCCCATGAGCCATGATATGATGACCTGAGCCAAAGCTGGATACTTAACTGACTGAGCCACCCACGTGCCCCTAGGAGTGAAGGATTAAACAAAAGAACAACTTTCCATTCTTAGTCTTGCTCAGAGACGTCAACACATAAAGAAGGGGGGAAAAAAAGTGGGGAGAATCTGAGAACAAGGAAAAACAGAAGCCAACCCACAAACAGTTGTTAATAAAAACCCACAGAACTCTTCATTCTGTCTTTTTCCTTTTCCGGGTTCTTATCTCATCCTCATGGTCATTTTGTTTCAGAGAGTTTGATAAAAACCAGAGGCATGAAAAAGTCATTCCCATTTGTTAGCAGAATCAAGAATCTGGGCCAGAAAGACTCTTCTCTCCATCCCCAGTTCCTCAGATATCCTTAACTCTGCTTCCAACAATACACCCTCACAGCTGAAGAGTAACCTTTACATGGACAGAAAACCGGGGACATTTTTCTGTTTCCTAGACTTTTATCAGAATGAAATTCACAGTGCCATCAGATCAACACGGCAGATTTTCTTTTTAACTTTTGTAACAAACTCGAGATCATAAAAACAGACACTGAGTTCAGCTCTGATGGGGATCTGTGTATTCATCTCATATGGTCACTTCTCTTCTCAGTAAGCAGACTCTGCTGTGGTAGTCCATCTGCACTCACAGGTTTCCCTCTTTTCCTTCGTATGACACTTGGGTCAAAAGTATCTGAGCCATATTTATCTCCTGAGTTGTGAAATGTAACCGAATCTCTTACAAAATATTTTTTAAAGTTTATTTTGAGAGAGACAGAGAGTTTGAGTAGGGGAGGGGTAGAGTGAGGGAGGGAGAGAGAATCCCACACAGGCTCCATGCCGTCACACAGAGCCCCACGCAGGGCTTGAACACACAAATTGTGAGATCATGACCTGAGCCAAAATCAAGAGTCGAATACTTAACTAAGCCACCTAGGCACCCCTAAAATATTTCTAACAGTTTTTGATCCAGCCAAGACACTTTATTCCATCAAACCTGCAAATCCACTCTCCTCTAAAGCTGAGTGTCTCCATATGCTGGTAATGCTATACAGCCTGTAAGAATGAACGCTGGAAATACTTAAGAATTCCCTCTTCTTGTGACTTGCTTCATTTAAAAAAAAAAAAAAAAAAAAGGTATCTTGACAGACAAAACACGTGTTTCTTATTTATACTGAGTTCTAAACCTTCAACTTCTAAAAAAAATCACCCAAATTCACCCCGTTGATCCATTTGTTAACATCAAAAAGCAGAGAATGTATGCTCAGCTCACCCTATAAATGAGACCGAGTTACCACCACCACTTTCAACACCATGGAGATACCATCCTTCTGTCATTAAAGTTAAGCAGTTTCCTCAAAGAAGTCCCTTCTCACCAGCTCTTTTTGGACCTTTATCACTCGAGTTTTTTCATGCAGTGTTCCTGCTACCATGTAGCTATCAGTTCTAATAGGTTAATTATCAAGATAAGTGATTTCAGTAAGTCTCATTCAAAAGTTCTAAAAGGATTAAAAGTTCTGCTGCTGACCACTATTTATTCTAGTAACACTTCTAAGGATTGTGTTGTCATATACAATTCTTTCATTTGCTGTTTACTTTATCCGAGGCATACAACACAGTTGATAGATTTTTTTTAAAGAAATCTGATTTTTTTAAGTGTTTTTTTTTTTTTTTTCTGTAGTAATCTCTATACCCAACAAGGGACTCAAAAGTCACATGTTCTTCCAACCAAGTCAGTCTAGTGCCTTTAGGGTCAACAGATTCTTGATTTTTTTTTTTTTTTTTTTTTAATGAAATCATCTGGGATGGCTGGGTAGCTCATTCTGTAGAGCATCTCACTCTTGATTCTGGCTCAGGTCATGATCTCACAGTTCGTGATATCAAGCCCCATGAGAAGCCTGCTTGGGATTCTCTCTCTTTCACTCCCTGTTTCTACCTCCCCCTCAAAATAAACAAACTTAAAAAAAAAATAGAAATCATCTAATCTTTTCTATGCCCCAAAATAGAGGTTTTACTACTAGACAATGCCTTTTTCTACTTTTAGAATAGAACTTCTTCTAATACCTTTGCCTGCTTACTCTATGATATCAGTCTATGGAGACAAATGGAAAATTTGGTTGAAACTATACTACCTTAAAGCATTGTGTAGATCATCTAGTTTAAGCCCAGAGGCTTTAAGGGAGGAGAGGAGGTTCAGAAAAGGACTGGTCCAACGTCTCACTTAACAGCAAAAGCAGAATGACAATCTACCTAGAATGCACCCAGGGCTTTTGCAAACACGTCTCGTGACTGAGAAAAATCTTAGTAAAATAAATCATTCTCTCAAATGTTTTAAGTCTCTTCATTTCTAAAGCCTTTGTGAAGTTTCTATTCAACACTCCTGCCTACCAGTAGAAGAAAACAATGACACTGTTGAAATGGCAAAAGTAGTACAGCAAGCCAGAGACCAATGATTCCAGAATCATCCTCTGATGTGTGAAGCTACCTTTCTTACATCAATGACATGATCTTGATCTCTCAAAACTCATTCTCATTCAGTTATCTTAATTTCAAGCAAGTCCTGGAAGATAGGCTATGATCTTATACGTAATTATATACACACAGATGAAATACAGTTGAGACAAGTCATGTGCCCACTCTAAATATTTAGCATCCATACAAGAGAGCAAATTTCGGATACAAAAGCTTATTCAACTGCAACCCATTCACACTTGTCATTTAAAACAGTAAGGTTCACAGTATGGGGAAATGGCTTGATAATAACAAGTTACTTACAGTGAAAAGCAATAAATATGACCAGAGATTAGGAGGAGAGGGACACATACACACAATCAATAATAAAGAAAAGATAAACAATTTGAAAAGAGGTGATGAGCATTTGCAAAGTACCTCAGAGCAAAGGTACCCAAAAGTACCTCAGAGCAAAATGAAGAAGAGGATGACAACCGATGACAAACTGGTAAAATGTGAAAAAAGGAATCTGTCAAAACAGGTGTGATCTAAATCTTGATCTACGCTTAATTAAAAGATTAATGCCACCATCTGGCAGAAAACTCTTCTCCTATCACCTCACAACTCAAACGAACTGCCAATCTCACTGCGCCTTCATTAGTGACAGATCTAAGTTACAGACATGCAGCTAGAAATTTGGGTGCCTTCATGAAAGTCCTACGCATCACAGCAGTCAAGGTCCTTGACCGAAGAACAATCTTCTCTCTCCTGGTGACAAAAAGTTCCAAGTTTAATTGACCAGGTCAAATTTTAGAAGATACTAGACCTAATCTCCACAGAACTTTTTTGTCGTCCTGTCTTTACACAAGGGGCAAACTAAAGCCCTAACCAGTAAAAGCTTTTGGATTTGCCAATTTGTATTAAAGAACAATGGACCTACCAGAATTCCTTTTTTTTAAGCACCTAGCTCATGTGGGACCACCCACATTCACGCACTGACCTAACAATGAGAAATGACGCCACTAGACCAAGTATCTGTCAAGACTTTCTTTGTACGTGTAGTTGACCTGACACCCCTGAGATAATGCTTCCCCCTTCTCTAGCCTTCTACCATTTAAATCTCCTCTCTGAATTTCTCCTCCTTTTCACTTCTTCCCTGATGAACAGAATTGTGCGAAATGCCTAACACTTCTCTTCTGTGGGCTGGCTGGATTTTTCTGTGTGTTGCACTCTCTTATCTCCAAGAGCACTTGCACATGGCCACATGAACACGAAGAGAAAAGTCAGAAGGCACTCACAGCACTCCTGTGAGTAGGCTCCCTGGAAGGAGAAGCCAACAGAAAGCAATTAACAGCTACCGGAAAAATCATATTTAGAGATTTCAAGTGCAAATATTTTGCAGATGGAATAAGACGCCATTGTTTGCAATGAAGACAAGGGCACATATTAAACATGAAACCCACTTTTGCCACACACTGCAGGACATTTGAAAGGCACTCAGCTGACATGCGCTTTTCTGACTATACCACATGGTTTCGTGCCTCCGCCATCAACTGAATGACATCATGGCCACATACAAGCAAAAGCTCCTTCATTACACGCTACTTTAGCCCAAATTGAGAAACAAAAAAAAGAAAATGGGCCTTTCAGGGACAGACAGATTCGACAGATCATTTCTCCCGTGAAAGGACAGAATTCTGTAATCTGCATTTCCCTTCTGTAGCTCTTTTCAAGTGTGACCTTTAAGAGGCTCTTCCGACATTGGGAAGGCAAAAACTTTAATTAAAAGAAAGGGCAGCCAAGAGGCCGGAGGAAGGAAGAAGGCTTTTTTACCTTGCATTAGACAAAGGTGGATTTTCTCAAAGCTCCCATCTGTAAGGACAAAATGCAAATCCCAGGATCAGGATTATATCAAGCACACAAGCTAAGAACCTTGAAGCAGGGATGCAGCACAGTGAGCCTAACCGACCACACGTTGGTGAAATTCCCTCGGAGCTGGTGATACTAGCAACATGTGTGCCTTATCTTTTGCACAAGTATAACACTATTTACTTCTCTTCATGGAAGTTGAAAGCAACCCCTCACTGCACCTTCTCGAGATCCCCAACCACAACGTCCAAACACTCTTTGGCGAAAAAAGCACAAATTAAACTCTAGTATCACTTTCTTCTAACAAGGAGGCCTACCGGATTTCAAATCATAATCGAAAGCCTCAAGAGGAATAAACTTGAAAAAGCTGAAGCCTATTAGGAGATGAGCTCCAGCTGCAGCAGAATGAAAACGCTGTGTGTCCCTATATGGCATTCACACAATTTGTGACCTTCACACAAAAAGGCTCATCTGCCTCCAAATAGTACCCCCACTGGGATTTCTGTGGAGGCAACACTGCCTAGACTGAAGTCATCTGAAATTCAGAGCCCTTGCTTGAGAGTAACACACTGTCATTATCACACCTTTGACAAGGGAGAAAAAAAGAAAATGTCTAGAGTGTTATAGATCATTAAGATAGTTCTGAACGGGCTAGGTCTCAGAGACAGTCCTAGAGAATAAAAAGGGACAGGAAGAGGGCCCTGAGACACAGAGGGTCTGTCCCAAAGAAAATGTCACTATCACTAGCAAGATAAACCTTGCTTTCTTCAATACAACCCCAAGACCAGTCTTCAGGCTTTATTCATAGCAATTCAGTGTATTAAGGAAAAAAAGAAAAAGGGAAACTCCTTTTTTCTCCTAACGGTCCTGAAGCCCCTGACAGAGCAGCACAAGTGAGATCCTACAAGAACCGAGTCCTGATCTGGAGGGGTAGATGCCATTAGCTCAAGCACAAAACTCGCTTGAAAAAAGAAATCTTATATTTACAACTCTGCTGGACAGACATGCTCTTTCAGCTCTGAGCATGGCTGATGACCTACTTCCTCAGTGACAAAATATTTCATGTGAAAAATAATGGTCCTCTTGGTCTAGAGTACTTACCTTTTTAGGATTTGATAAAAATTTTAAGTAGATGGATCTTCAGTAATTATTTCCTTTTTTTCCATTTCTACAGGTTGCAATATAAAATTCTAGGACTTTAGATAAACATAGTCATGTAGGGGCACCTGGGTGGCTCAGTCCATTAAGGTTCCAACTCTTGATCTCAGCTCAGATCATAATGTCATGGTTTGTGGGATGGAGCCCTGTGCTGGGCTCCACGCTGTCAGCACAAATCCAGCTTGGGATTCTCTCTCTTCCTCTCTCTGCCCCTCCACCTGAGTGGCCACATACATTCTCTTTTGCTTTCTCAAAATAAACTTTTTTTTTTTTAATGTAGTCATGTAACGACCACCACAATCAAGATACAGAACAGTCCCATCACCCCCAAAATTTTCCATCAGGCCAACTGTCCAAGGCTTCCTTCACTTAAAGAACATTCATAGATCGATCCTTGGGGAGAACACTGGTTCACACCTTTTTATTGCTAAGGTGAGGCACACCTTACGATGTACCAAAGTTTAAGTATCCATCCTTTCACCAGCTACAGAATTTGGGCGGTCATTTCTGGCTTTCACAAACCTAAGTTTTCATCTCTTTTCAGTAAATAATACCTGAGAGTGGAACTGCCACATCATATAAGGGCATGTTTAACTTGATAAGAAGCTGCTGGGATTTGGTACTGCCATTTTTCTAAGCCATGCTAATAGTCCTACAGCAATTTATCCTTGAGGTTTTAGTTTGCATTTCCCTGAAAACAAATGTTGCTGAGCACCTTGGTACTAGTTGCCATTGATATATCTTTGGGGGTGAACCATCTGTTGAAATCTTGTCCCCATTTTTTAATGGATTCTTTCTTATTGGGTTTTGAAAATGCTATGTATTTTCTGGATACAAGTCATTTGTTGGATATGTGACTTGAACATATTTCTCCCAGTCTGTGGTTTATATTTTTGTTTTTGGTTTTTTTGGAGTAGAATTTATTGCTTAGGTAGTTTGAGGCTCACAGCAAAACTGAGTGGAAGGTCCAGAGATCACCCACATACCCTCTGTGTGGTTTCTCTCTTCTGGTAAAGTCCAAATTTATCAATTTTTTTTATTTTGCAGATCATGCTTTTGGTGTTAGACCTAAGAATTTTTTGTCTAACCCCAGGTCACATTTTCCATTTGTCTCCTAAAGGAAGAATAGGTATCCTTCATTTCAAGACAGTTGAACTCATGGGAAATGTATTACAACTGCTTCAAAGTCTCTATCTCTTAATCCCAGTATCTGGATCATCTTCAGATTAGTATTTGTTGACTGTCTTTTGTCTCAAGAACTGGTCACATTTTTCTGGAATACTGTGGAATTTTAAATGCAGTACAACATCCTATATATGAAGTTGTGCACACTCGGTCCTGCTACAAATCCTCTGGAGAGCATTAGGATTTTGTTTGTTCTTTTCATCAGATAACCAATCTGGTTAGGTTCAGACGGCAAGTTCAGCCTCGTCTTCTGTGGGCCATGGTTCCTAGGTCACCGCAGGGCGCATAGCTTTTGCTCCCCCATGTGCAGCTCAGGGGAGTCCTAGCTTCAGGCCAGTCCAGACATAGAGAAGACCCTCCCCCCTTCCAGGTCTTTCCTCTTAGGATTCTCCCAATCTGCTGGCCCGGAGGTGGGATTGCTCTTGGGGTCCCAGCAGCCCACACTGCCCCTCAGAGGGCAAAGCAGATTGAGAAAAGAAGGGAAATAAAAACGGGCATTCTCTCACACCTTTTGGACTCCAGAGGCCCCTTTCCCTGTTTCCCTGGCCAGAACAGGATTTCCACAGGCATTTTAGCTGCCAGCACCACCAGCCATGTTAGCTCCCCCAAGGGGCCCACCAGGATTCCAATACGCCCTTTCCAGCCTACATTGTCCTACTCTTCTGGCCGGAAAGATGGGACTTTTCTTGGATTTTAGCACCCTCCGCACCACTGCTCTGTAGCTCTGAGAACCTCTGGCTCATGGCCAAAGTGGAAAGAAAAACGAAAACCTCACCCCACTGATTCTCAACAAAGGTGCTCTCCTGCCACCCGGCTTTCACTCCCTTCCCAATTTGCCACTTTCTCTTTACTTTCCTGAGTCCTCGGATAATATATCTGTCCACGGTTTTCTGTTGCAATGTGCAGGAGAAACACGACCTAGTGGGCTGACTTCACCTCAGTCCCGTCCTCCACTAACTTTCATCCTGCAACCTGCTAAGGCCATACCTTTCTTCCCACTTCGCGTTCCAGCAGCTTCCATGCCTGAGCTGAGGCACTAGCCAGCCTCTCCCCTTCCACTTGAGGGAATAGTCAGCATGGAGAAAACCCCACCCCTGGATTCTCATAAAATCCAGGACATTCAGTGCACGCGTTTTATCCTAGTCTTAGCTGTCACTCTTTATTTCATACCCCTACAAAAAACAGGGAGAGGGGCACCTGGGTGGCTCAGTCAGTTCAGCGTCCAATTCTTGATAGACTTCAGCTCAGGTCATGATCTCACGGGTGGGGGGTTCCAGCTCCCAATCGGGGGGTGAAAGAAAAACCTACCTGACCTCCCGCACACTGTCCTCTCCTCCTCCCTGCTCTCTGTAAGCCTCAGTCTCTTGCCTTTCTTCCCAATTACACCAGGCTTAAGAAGCCAGGTGGGTGGTTAACTATTCGTTGTAAACAGCTGCTCATCAGGTATGTTGATAGGGACCAAGAAAAACTAACTTTCAGGCTGTTAAAGGCATCAAAGAAAGAACACATGTGTTAGAAGCTTCTTTCTTTGGCAGACATTTACATTCATCTGGCTCTTTCTGTTGATGGTGAAATAGACTGGGTTTAGTGTCAGATACAGAGCTAAACCTAACTTCCCTGTGCTGCTTTGAACTGTAATAGGAAAACGATAGAGCTGCTAACAGAAAATGAATGTGAATGTTTCCAGAATGCTGCAAGTAATGCCATGCTTAAACACAAAATCCACTCTTCAGTCACATAACAAGTAGCTCTCAAGAACCCACACTATGCCAGGCACTGTTTCGTGTACGGAGAATACAGAGGTAAACAAGGCAAACTCCCTCCCCTCCTCGAGTTGTCACACTACAACCAAATGAATACGGAACATTATACAAACACGTGAAAACACAGTGGTTTCAGGTACTGACCAACAGTACACTAATAACGTAGGATAAGGGGTTGGGGAACGCTGAGGGCACTATTTGATGTAGAATAGCCAGGAAAATCTCTTCAGAGAGAACACGTGAGCAGAGAACCTGATCGGATAAAGGAGTAAACTGTGTAAGGATTTAGGGAAAGAAAGGCAGAATGTTCCAGGCACCAGGTGCACAGGCCCTCAGGAGAGAACAATCCTCCCACATTCAAGGATCAGAAATAAAGCCAATGTCATTATACTCATTATGTTGGATTGAACTTGGAGGAAAGAGTGCAATAATGAGGCCTAAGAAGTGAGCAGGCATCGGATCATGAAGGGCCTTACATGGCATGGTAAGGAATTTGGATTTTATCCTAAATGGGATGGGAAAGCAGACCTATAGAAACATGAACAATGCAAAGTTTAATCTAACCATCTTTCTCACTCTCAATCTCAACCAAAAAAATTACTTTCAGATTCACAGCTAAACCTAAGGTTCCAATCCACTCCATAATCAGCCTTTTTTTAATTATTTTATTTAAATCCAAATTAGGTAACACATCATGTAATAATGGTTTCAGAAGTAGAATTTAGTGATTCATCACTTACATACAACACCCAGTGCTCATCCCAACAAGTGCCCTCCTTAATGCCCATCCCTCATTTAACCCATCCCCCAACCCAACACACTTCAGTCATAACCGATCACAAAGTCAATACGAAGTTAAATGACGAACTTAAAAACGAATGAAGCACACTTAATCCATCCCCAAAACAATACTCATATCATAAATACCCTCAAATGCCAAATTATTCCTTTTCTACTAAAGAAAAGAAACTGAAAGGCTACATTAAGTTTTTTAACTTGTATTATCATAAAACTCTTCACAGTACACTAAATCCCCAGGTACCCATAACCCAGCTTCAACAATTACGAATAATTTGCCAATCTTGGTTTTATCTATCACCCCTTGCTTCCTCAAATACACACATGCATAAACATACCCTTTTCAGTGTATTTTTCCTGGAATATTTTTAAATAGATCTCACATCTGTCATTTCACCCATATTATTTCATTATGTCTCTTGTATTAAAAACTTTAAATATAAACCAAGGGCCTTTGTCATTCCTAACAAAACTAAGAGTAATCCCTTAACATTACCTGGTCCATGTTCAAATATCCTCCAACTAGCCCAAATCTTTCCTTTTGTATTTGTTTTCTAAGAACGAGGATCCGAACAAGGCCAACAGTGCACATGTTTAGGATGCCTCTGTAAGTTTCCTGTAATCTGAATTTGTTCCACAGAATTTCCCACATTTTGAATTTGACTGTTGCTTCTTTATATTGTCCTTGGACTTGTTCTTCTATCCCACTTATTTCCATAAACCAGTATATGGATCTAGTGGCCTCATTACTGTCCAGTTTAGCATCCATTTGTAATTACTGTTTAGATTCATTAGTTCAGGAGGAGCTAAAAAATGGCAATTTTCTAATTCTGGCATTTCTTCTGCATTAGGTGCAATGTATATTTTTTGGAAAAAATAACAACTTCCATCATCAACTATTTGATTATCCTCAAGTATATAGTTCATTCAGGAAAGGATAATTACTAAATCTCCTCCCTTACTTTATCAATGTTTAGAATTGTGCATTGTCACCTAGTAGCCTCGAAAGATACAAGGCCGGGGGGGGGGGGGGTGGGTAGTATCATTAAAAACTCACATTTGCTGTCTCTCCATCCACTCCATTTATTATTTCTTATTGATGTTCAAATAGCCCCATCCAGTGGAAGCTCTTGGGAACCTTTGATAACATCCTTGCTTCCTGCCCCATATCTGGAATCAGCCTTTTCTCAAATATGTCTGTTGTTTTTTTTAAGTGGGGAATGCTATTTAGAAACTATAATCCAAGTGCTAAGAATGTTCACTGTAACAGGATTGTTTTTGTTTCCATGCTTTTATCAGTGGAAAAGACCTACTTAAAAAAGTAAAAGTAGGAGTACCTGGGTGGCTCAGTGGACAAACTCTTGATTTCAGCTCAGGTCATGATCTCACAATAATGAGACTGAGGCCCACATTGGGTTCTGTGCTCAGTATAGAACCTGCTTGGGATTCAAGCTCTCTCTCTCCCCTCTCTCTCTATCCTTCTCATTATAAGTAAACTTATAAAAAAAATAGATAAATAAAAGTAAACCTACATTCATGTAGATATTTCAATTCAAGTTTAAGATTACACAGTTTTTACTTAATTACTGTAATTTTTATAGTTTCTCTTTTCTCTTACTCTGAAAATCTTAGTTACTAACAACATTAATATAATTACTTATTTCCTTTACCCTGTGATATATATTTAAGATTTCCAACATAATGATACTAATAGCATTACTAAGAATACTGAATGCAGTTTAAAAGTTCTCTTAAGTACATTTGTTCTTAGGACTTATCCAACTGGATATACAGCCAAAATATGATTTTAGAGTCACTTGAAATAATTCTTTGACCAAGCCATACTCGACAGATTCACATGAAGGCTTTCAGTTATTTTATTTTGTTTTAGTTTATTTGCCATTCAGCTTTAAAATGAGGATTTACAGACCTGTTCACACTCTCGTGCTCTCTCTCTCTCACCACACATTACTACATATAAGCAGTAGCTTGATGCTATTTTCAATGTTTGCGATAGTAGATACAATGAACTGGTCAAACTGTTTACGGGATACGGGACTGATCATCAAAGACACAAGATCCAGTATAAAATATGGCCCCGTATTCTCAGAAAAATGACAGATTCCAGGACCAGGGGCAAGAAAATATACACAATAAACCTAAAGCATCTAGTAGTACCAGAAAGTAGAAGGACACACACACACACACACACACACACACACAGATGAGGGTAGGGCAAAGGAGCACAGAAGCCAACCGAAAGACTTCCTAATGGTCAAAGCTGAACAATTTGACAAACAAAATAAATAAAGTAGTATTGGATTATTGGATTATAGCCCACAGTATAAAATAAACATCCTGGAGTCCACACCAGCATAAATGATTGAGTATATCAGTGGGGTAAATAAATCTCCCACGCAGAAGATTTTCAAGTAATTTACCTAGATCTTCTATCTTCAAGGGAAACACAGAGTGACTTCCTTCCAGAAAATACAGTGTAGAAGGCAGATGGGCATAACTTTATAGTAAAACTTGACAGCTATCACCTCAGCTAGATGATCAAGGTCAGTATCAACAATCACGATAGTATGTACACTTGATATGTTAGGGTAATGGTAAACTTGACTTCCCAAAACCCATAGCCTCAGTCTAATCATGCAAGAAACATCAGACAAGTTCCAGTGAAAGAGCACTCCTCTATTGGAATGGAGAGTTAATAATGTATCAATATTGGTTCATTAATTTTAACACATGTAGCATAATAATGTGAGATGTCAATCATAGGGGAAACTAATTATGGAATATATGGAAACTCTCTATACTAGCCTTTCAATTTCTCTGTAAATCTAAAGCTCTTCTAAAAAGTCTATACAGACTATTTTTAAACCATATAGATAGACCTAGAGAGAGAGAAAGGGAGTGATCGATCAATCTCCCTGTGTATATCCCTGCATGAGAAGTTCCCTGAGACCACATATCAGCAAAAAGCAATCATCTATCCAATTTCTTTAAGTAGTTTCAGTTGATACAATGAAATTGAAAATTAACTTCTAACCAACTAAGCAATTAAGATTGTAGGTCTTTTACTTTTTCTGAACAAGCACCATCCACACTCTACCTAGTGCTTAAAATATATGGATATGTTTAGAAAATATTTGTTAGGACTCTTTAAATAAGTTCACAATAGCAAGATCAAATAATTAATATTATGGGGGAAATGGAGTCGGTGATAATATAACAAACACTATACATATTTTAAATCTGAATAGAAGTGTCGGGGCGCCTGGGTGGCTTAGTCGGTTAAGCGTCCGACTTTCGCTTAGGTCATGATCTCGCAGTTCGTGGGTTCGAGCCCCGCGTCGGGCTCTGTGCTGACTGCCAGCTCAGAGCCTGGAGCCTGTTTCAGTCTGTGACTCCCTCTCTTTGACCCTCCCCTGCTCACGCTGTCTGTCTCTCTCTCTCCTAGAAATAAATAAAAAAACATTAAAAAAAAAATCTGAATAGAAGTGTGAACACTGTATCCCAGAGCCTAAAATTACCCAGAAGTCTGAATAGGTGGCCCAGACAAAGGGTAAGCATAGGTGTGACAAACTACAGTTAGCTCTCAGGATGGAGGGTGGGTGTTTGGGTATGTCAGTATCTTGGGGGGGCGGGGTGAGCCTAATGTTCGTATTGACCATCAATTACAAGAGATTTTTTGTTTTTCAAAAGAGGACGTGGGTTTAAACACTTGAGAAATACTCACAGAGCATGATTCCTCCAGAAAAAGATAAGCTGATGGACATGAACTCCCAAAATTTTCAAAACGAAGTTTTCTTGTACTGTGCTAAGTAGATCCCTTTCTGCCTGTGATGTCCTAATCCTCTGAACCTGTGAATATGCTGGGTTCACAGAAAAGGGGAATTAAGGCTGGAGACGGGAAATAAAGGCTAATCAGCTGACCTTAAAATAGGAAAAGTACCACAGATTATCCAGGTGGGCCTAATATAATCATAGGTGTCCTTAAAAGTGAAAGAGGGAGGTGGAAAAAGTGAAAGAAAGGATGTGACCACAGAAGTCAGAGAGATGCTAGGTTGCTGCCTTTAAACTTAAAGGCACCCAGTGGTAAGGAATGAGGCAGCCTCTAGAAGCTGGAAAGGCAAGGAAACACATTCTCTCTAGAGCCTCCAGGAAAAAACACAGTCCTGTCAACACCTTGATTTTAGTCCAAGGAGACAGACCCACATAGGGACTCCAGAACCGTAAAATACTAAGGGTCTATTGCTTTAAGCCACTACATTACAGCAACAGTAGAAAGGAATATGCTGCCTGCAGAAAGAACTCTCCTGCTTTGAGCAGGAGAGCCCTTTCAACCCTGTATCAGGTGCTGTTTCTACCGCATGCTAATTAAAGGAAAAGGGGAAAAAACGTTATTCATAAGCATAAAGTAAACAATCAGAAACAAGAAGAGAATCAAAAGATCAGGGGGGCGCCTGGGTGGCTCAGTCGGTTAAGCGTCCGACTTTGGCTCAGGTCAGGATCTCACAGTTCGTGGGTTCAAGCCCTGCGTCAGGCTCTGTGCTGACAGCTAGCTCAGAGCCCGGAGACTGTTTCGGATTCTGTGCTTCCCTCTATCTCTGACCCTCCCCTGATCATGCTGTGTCTCTCTCTCTCAGAAATAAATAAAACATTAAAAACTTAAAAAAAAGATCAGGAACCAAAGAAATGAAAGAGGTAAGCTACAGCCAAAAGCAGCCTGGGCTATTCATTTCAGTAATACACAGCCTTGGCATTAAAATTCCTGTCAGTTTTCTTATTTTACTTCATTTAGAATCTTCACATTAACCACTGTAAAAAAAAATAAATAAATAAAGACTATTTATGGTTAGAGAATTAGCTAATACGTATTAGTCACCTCACTGCCATGACAAAATACCACAGGCTGGCAGGGTGGGGGGGTACTTAAACAACAGAAGATTATTGCTCACAATTTTGGAGGCTGGAAGGTTCAAGATGAAGGCACCAGCAGATTCTGTGCTTCCTGGCTTACAGACAGCCGCCTTCCTGCTGTATCCTCCTCACACAGCAAAGAGAACGAGCAAGGGAGCACGCTGCTCTCTCTTCCTCTTCTTATAAGGGCACCAGCTCTATCAGGTTAGCGCCCCACCCTTATTTAAACTTAATCACCTCCCCACAAGCCCTATCCCCAAATACAGTCACCTGAGGGTTAGGGCTTCAACACGTGAATTTGGGGATGGGGGGAGGTCACAAACATTCAGGCCATAACACCATGAGCAATCATTATTTAAGTGAAAACACAAAAGAGGAAAGTTAAAGATAGGGGCACTTGGGTGCTCAGTTGGTTGGGCAGCTGACTTCAGCTCAGGTCATGGTCTCACAGTTTCATAGGTTCAGGCCCTGCGTCTGGCTCTGTGCTGACAGCTCCTGGAGCCTGTCTTGGATCCTCTGTCTCCCTCTCTCTGCCCCTCCTCCACTCACACTCTGTCTCTTTCTCTCTCTCAAAAATAAATAAAAACACTTAAAAAAATAGTTGAAGAGGGGCGCCTGGGTGGCTTAGTCGGTTGAGCGTCCGACTTTCGCTTAAGTCATGATCTCGCAGTTCGTGGGTTCGAGCCCCGCGTCGGGCTCTGTGCTGACTGCCAGCTCAGAGCCTGGAGCCTGTTTCAGTCTGTGACTCCCTCTCTCTCTGACCCTCCCCTGCTCACGCTGTCTCTCTCTCTCTCCTAAAAATAAATAAAACATTAAAAAAAAATAGTTGAAGAAAATCATTAAGTCATATAAAGTACCATAAACAAAAAGGAAAAGCTGGGAATACAAAGGGCTTCCAAGTAGCATATTAATATACAACTTCCATTTTCATTAATATATTAATGTGTGTGCAGATATAGAGAGGGACGGGCCAACTGTGTTTATACAACATATACAGTCGGCTCCCGCACTAAAAAAGGAAGATAACTCTTCATTTGTTCTTTTAAAATAAATGTGTATTTAGGGGCGCCTGGGTGGCTCAGTCGTTAAGCGTCTGACTTGGGCTCAGGTCATGATCTCACAGCTCGTGGGTTCGAGTCCCACGTCGGGCTCTGTGCTGACAGCTCAGAGCCTGGAGCCTGTTTCAGATTCTGTGTCTCCCTCTCTCTCTGACCCTCCCCTGTTCACACTGTCTCTGTCTCTCAGAAATAAATACAATATTTAAAAAACACATTAAAATAAATACGTATTTAAAAGCATACTAGTTTTGGAAGCAGAGAGATACAGATGGTTATGGTACCAACAGGTCTCTATATATACAAATTGCAACTGTAAACTCAGTTTTTACAATCCAGAATATTAAGAACATAGTGTAAACAAAAGTCAGTATACTAAAAGGGGCCAGTAACTCAAAAGAAAAAAACACCTCCCACAGTTTGCTATTCATTCCGCAAAATTGATTCTGTGTACATAGTTCCTCCTGGGCTCTAAGCCATTAATGCTCAGGAACAAATGAAACTGTATTGAGATTTCACAAATAGGATAATACATAACCAGATCTTGAGTTTCTACGAGGCAGTTTCAGGGGTGCCAAGGTGGCTCAGTCAGTTAAGCATCTGACTTTAGCTCAGGTCATGATCGCATGGTTTGTGGGTTTAAGCCTCGCGTTGGGCTCTTTGCTGACAGCTCAGAGCCCAGAGCCTGCTTCAGATTGTGTCTCCCTCTCTCTCTCTGCCCCTCCCCCTCCTCCACTTGCACTCTCAACAACAACAACAAAAAAAAAACTTCCATTTCAGTCAACAGTTTCGTCTAAAAATACTGTGTCGAGGATAAAATATCTAACGCCATATTAAACTCATACATTTGCTGGGGTCCATGAGTGGCTCAGTCAGTTAGGTATCTGACTTGGCTCAGGTCATAATCTCACAGTTCATGAGTTCAAGCCCCATATGGGGCTCTTTGCTGACAGCTCAGAGCCTGGAGCCTGCTTTGAATTCTGTGTCTAGCTCTCCCTCTGCCCCCTCAGAGCTCGCTCTCTCTCTCTCTCTCTCTCTCTCTCTCTCTATCACTCAAAAATGAATAAACATTAAAAAATAAAAATTTAAAAAAAATAAAATCCTACATTTGCAGATTATCCTTGCCTGGATTACACTTGGCCATGACATACACAGTGATGATCAGAGATTACAACCACACCTCCGAAAGATAAGAAACTCCATCATCAAAAGGTGTTCTGTAACTTGCTTCCCTGATTCACACTCCTTTTCTCTCTGTGGATAAGAAAGACTGTACTATTCTAACAGGAAAAGGGAAGGAGTGGTGCAAAAGAGAATGATGAGCCTGCATTGTTTCTCAGATTTTCCAGTCTGGTTTGAAATAGTATCAATAATCTAGAAAGCCATCAAAATTGAGGAGTAAACAATTACAATCACTACCAAGATTTTGCTACTGTTGCTGTAGTTTTAGCCGGCTCAGCTAAGGGCTGAACATACTCAGCTTTGCATGCATTCCATGGTTGTCCAATTAAATGACTAGAGCAGGATATGAATACTGTTACTCCCACTGGAAAAATGTTGGACTGCTTACCCCACCTGCTGTTCACTAGTAAAACTGTGCTTTGGCTGCTGGTTTCATTCCGGCTACAAGCAGACACAGGCTCTGTGCTGCACATGATGCCCGGGAGTGGCCTGAAATTTTCTTGTCATGGTTTTGGAGCATGGGCCTAGGAGTGAATGTATCTAGTTCAACCTTCATTTGATAGATGGGTTGGTTGTCCTTTATTTGATTAGGCCAAAACGCACTTACACATTTGCTTTTAAAAAGTCACTTATTTAAAAAAATCCTTTAATCACTTCTAAGCAATTTGTACTTCCAGAAGGTGTACTTAACACAGCACTGTGAAGTGAACACTTACTTTTCTTTTTCATCCACAGGATGATTTAACTGATTGTAAACTATAATGATGGCATTCTAATACCAAGTACTCTCTTACAGGCTTTTCATATTTAAATGTTTTATAAGTGAGAGAGAGTGGGAATGAGAATGAATTAATACTGTTTGCTACAGATGTCTCAAATTTAGAGAAAAAAAGAAGAAATTGAGAAGGCAGATGGATGCAAAAAGTGTGGAACGGGCAGAGAAAGAGTGAGAGACACAGAATCTGAAACAGGCTCCAGGCTCCAAGCTGTCAGCACAGAGCCCAACACGGGGCTCGAACTCATAAGCCAGGAGATCACGTCCTGAGCAGAAGTCAGACACTTAACCGACCGAGGCACCCAGGCGCGTCTCCCAGTCTTTTTAACATCACACATCACAGCAGACCACTAGGAGCCTCTTCTGTTTAAAGAACTACAATTTGGGGCTGGAAATATGGTTTTTACAGCTTGGAGAGGACAGTGTGGGAGAACCACAGACCTAGACTTCAGGATACCAGACAGAAACCTCAATTTCTTCTTTTTTCTTAGTAGAAGTATAGTTGACACCCAGTGTTACATTAGTTTCAGGTGTACAACATAGTGACTAGACAAGTCTATATGTGATGCTGTGCTCACCAAAGTATGGCTCCCATCTGTCACCATACAATGCTATTACAGCATCACTGACTCTATTCCTTATGCTGTGCCTTCTATGCCCGTGGCTTATTCATTCTGTGACTAGAAGCCTGTACCTCCCACTCCCCTTCACCCATTTTGTTCATTCCCCTATGAGAAATCTCAATTTCTTAAGTCATTTGGTGGAAAACCTTAAGTTTCCATCTCCATATTTTACTATTCCACCTTTTGCTGTCTCAAAGAGTAAGGAAATATATATTGAATCAACTAGAAAGAATTAGGTCAACAGACCAAAAGGATGAGCTACAATTAAATACAGCCTAACCATTTGCTATATTAAAAAGGGATACATTTATGCTTGATGGGAAAACATGAAAGTACTTAATTGTTCTAAGGAGGGAAAAAAAATCGACAATTCATTGTTTTGATCCTTCATAACAAAATATTTAATCTCCTCCTAGAAATCAGAAACCTCAAGTTCAATTATCAATCCCACCACCAACTACCTGGCTGTATCCTTATAAAGGCCTAACTCTACCCAGTGACTATTTCTTCACCTGTAAGACTACATTTAACACAGCCTACCTCTTTCCCAGGGAGATTCTGATAATCATTTAAATGTAAGGATTTCTCTGGGGCACCTGGGTAGCTCTACTGTTAAAGGTCCAACTCTTGGTTTCAGCTCAGGTCATGATCTCACAGTTTGTGGGATCAAGCCCCAAGTAAGTCTCCATGCTGACTCCTTGATGACTCCGTGCTGACAGCACGAAGCCTGCTTGGGATTTTCTCTCTCCCTCTCTCTCTCTCAAAATAAATAAACTTTATAAATAAATAAGTATATATATAAGGATATACATCGTATATGTATATATGATATATACATGACATATATATATCAATAAGGATTTCTTTTAGGGCCTACTCTGAAGAAACAGTTTTTTCATTTAAATTTTATTTTCTTTTATTTCCTTGTTCATATGAGTAATGCATGCTCATGGTAACAAAATCAAAATTAAAATAATACAAAAAGACATAAAGCTCCCTCACCATCCTAGTCTCATTCCCCAAAGGTAACTATTACATACGTTTCCCATCTAGCCTTCCAGAAATATCTTCTGCATACAGATAAATATCTTTTTTTTACACAAATGGAAAGATACTATACTGACTCTCTTTAAGTAACTGTTTCCCTCCATTTGGGACATGTTATGTTACATGTGCATCCCTGTTCTTCAGCAGCCACAGGGCATTCCTCCACAGACCGAACATAATTTATGAACCAGTCCTTCTTAACTGAGATTGGGAAGTTGTTTCCGGCTCTTCCTTAATTTAAACACTGTTACAGTGAATAATCATCCACTTACATTTGCTAACTTGTTCAGACATATCTGCAAAATAAATTGCTAAATACAGAACTGCGGGGCCACTCGCTAAATTTTGATGTCAAAGTGCTTCATTTACGGGTTCTATCAATTCCCACCAAAAGAAGAGTATCAGCCAATACTGAATGTGCTCAACTCTGTTTTTTTTATTTAAAAAAAAAAAAAAACACAGTTTTAAAGGCTATTTCTATACCTAGTTTCATTCGGAAGTTTATCTCCAAGGAAATTAGCATGGATTTTTAAACATTTGTAAGCAATCTATGTTTCCACCATCTCTTTGAAGCAAATGAAGAACCCACAGTTTGCATTTATCAGAAGAAACAAAATTAATAATAATAATTTTAAAATTGAGGCACAAGACATCCCAAAAACAAGGGCGCTGGCTGCCACAAACTGAATACAGCTGGCCATTATCAATATGAAGGACCTTTGTATTGTTACTGATATTACACTGCAGTTTTATCATTATCCTAAAAATGTCAATGTCTCTAAATACTGGATACTTGTCTATGTTCTCCATGCTGTTGTTGGTTTTTTGTTTTTTATTTTTTGTTTTTTTGAGAGAGAGAGCAATAAAGCACACAAGCAGGGGCAGAGAGGAAGGGAGAGCGAGAAGCCCAAGCAGACACCACACTGTCAGGGCGGAACCAGACTCGGGGCACAAACCCAGGAACCACAAGATCATGACCTGAGCCAAAATCAAGAGTCAGATGCTTAACCGACTGAGCCACCCATGTGCTCCTTCCCCATGGTTTTAAAAGTTGTCGTGATGCTAGTATCTTTTACCTAGAATGATGTGTGTAACATTTTAAAAATTACTCATGGGAAACCCAAAATTGAGGCACAAGAATGTTCAGGTCTGGGTTAGGTCCTGACCTAACTCTACAGCATAAAGGAATGTTTAAAAAATGGGGGGGGTGGGGGGGGGCACCTGGGTGGCTCAGTTGGTTGAGTGTCCACCTTCAGCTCAGGTCATTATCTCATAGTCCGTGAGTTCAGAGCCTGGAGCCTGCTTCAGATTCTGTGTCTCCCTCTCTCTCTGCCCCTCTCCTGCTCATGCTCTATTTCTCTCACTCTCTCAAAAATAAATATTTAAAAATATATAAAATTAAATTTTAAAAAAGGAATGTTTAAAATGCTGGTGTGCCTTAGTTCTTCCCTGCTAGATTAAAAAAAGGTATCTCTTATCCCATTATTCTATACATAAAACAAACAGCACATTTTTACAAATAAATTCTACTTTAAATTTAACAAATATGTACTCTTGACAATTTATCACTAATAGTGTACAAAATAGTTAAGAAAAAAACACAAAGATAAGCACTAAAATTTCTTATGGAATCTGACATTTCAAATATCAGAATAAAAACACAGAAATATATAATTAGTTTTTTAAAAAATCTTTTCTGTTAATAACTGACCTCAAAAAATGGCAAAGGTAAAAGAGGCAAGGAATCCAAAGTATAGACAAAGAATAAAACTTGAAAAATATATATAACAAATTGAGTTTACAGAGATAAAAAGAGAACTAATGAGCAAAACGGGGTTCTCTAGATAAAAGATCTCTGGGGATGCCTAGTTGGCTCAGTTGGTAGAACATGCAACTCTTGAATTCAGGGTCATGAGTTTGAGCCCCATGTTGGGTGTGGAGATTACTTAAAAAAAAAAAAAAAAACTTCGGATGCTATAATTCCTGTTTCAGTTTCACAGTTAAAATATCTGCTGTTTGCATTAAATTGAAAAGTTTAATAGACCTAGAACTAGGAGAATATAAAATCCAATGTGAATTCATATTTGTGTATAAATCTGGCCCTGCGGAGAGCAATCTCTTTTTAGCTTCTGACCTTTCAACCACCCAAAGAAGGGTACTTCAAATAGTGTAACAAACACAAATGAAAGGTTCTCCTGACCTGAACTCCCAAAATGACACTACCTAAAAACATACTCTCTCTAGGGGCACCTGGGTGGCTCAGTTGGTTGAGCTCAAGCCGTGATGTCATAGTCATGATCTCACATGACCTCACAGCTCAGGTCACAATCTCACAGCTGAGCCCCATATCGGGCTCGCTGCACAGAGCCCTCTTTGGATCCTCTGTCCTCCTCTCTCTCTGCCCATGCCTCACTCATATGCTCTTTCTCAAAAATAAAAATAAACATTAAAAAAAAAAAAGACACATTCTCTCTACCATTTACCTTCTAAATTACCTTCTCAATGTTATTTGTCCAAACATTTATGGAACTCTTTCTGAAAATCATAGTGCTGTGTCATGTACAGGCCTTAAGGTAGCTTATAATGAAGCAAACATATGACAAGTAAATAATTAACTCTAATCAACTGAGGACTGAAAATAAGTACTATGTTTATAAAGTACAACATTGCTAAGAGGAAAACCAGAAGCTTCAGAGAGAGAAGTGACATTTGAAGGGAGCATCCAATGGGGAATAAGATGTTGAAAAATGTAAAGTGTGAAAATTATATATAACAGTAGAATTTGGGTTGCAAACTACAGAAATCTGGCTACTGTAGTCAAAAAAGTAATTTCCTGAAAGAATTTCCTAATTTTAATATTTTTTTAATGTTTAAGAGAGAGACAGAGCATGAGCAGGGAAGGGGCAGAGAGAGAGGGTAACACAGAATCAAAAGCAGGCTCCAGGCTCCAAAATGTCAGCACAGAGCCAAACTCGGGGCCCAAACCCCATGTACTGCAAGATCAAGACTTGAGCTGAAGTTAGATGTTTCACTGACTGAGACACCCAGGCGCCCCGTGGTATTTCCTAATTTTAAAGTAAAATTCATGAGAAATTGAGAGGCTGGAGGGGAAAAAAAAAAAAAAGGCAGGAAATAGGCTGTTGAGAACTAAGACACAGTCACATAACAGAAATAGACCAGATAGGATGCCATGGTAACTGCCATAGTGAATAATCTCTAATGGTCCTACATCTATATGTCCTTGCTTTAAGATTCAAAGCCTGATAAAGGACATTAATGAGTCAAATGGCAAAATCTCCATAAGGTTAGATAACAGTATTCTACCAACGTTAATTTCCTGATTTCAATCATTGTGCTATGGTTGTATGAAATTTCCTTGCTTTTAGGAAATATATACTGAGGTGTTTAGGGGGTAAAAGGGCATTATGTCTACCATTTACTCTTTTTTTTTCTTAGGTTTGTTTTGTTTTTAATGTTTATTTATTTATTTTGAAAGAGAGTGCAGGGACACCTGAGTGGCTGAGTTGGTTGAGCATCCGACTTCAGCTGAGATCATGATCTCAGTTTGTGAGTTCAAGCACCACATTGGGCTCACCGCTGTCAGCCTGTCAGCACAGAGTCCACTTCAAATTCTCTTTCCCCCTCTATCTGTCCCTCTCCATTTGTACTCTATCCCAAAATAAATAAATATTAAAAAAAAAAAAAAAAAAGAACAGAAGAGACTGCAAATGCACAAGTGGGGGTGGGAGAGGCGAGAAAGAGGGAGAGAGAATCCCAAGCAGGTTCCAAGCTGTCTGCGCAGAGTCCAATGCAGGGCTGAATCCCACAAAATATGAGATCATGACCTGATCCAAGAACAAGAGTCAGATGCTTAACCAACTGAGCCACCCAGGTGCCCCACTACCGTTTACTCTTAAAGATTAAAAAAAATCTTTAAAAAAAAAAAATAGTGTGTGTGTATGTGGAGAGAGAGAAATGGAAAATGAGAGAGTCAGGTATCAAGCCTGTCCAAACTAAAGTAAGCATCTTTCCCCAGAAAACCTGTTTGTACCGACCACACTGCATG
The DNA here is from genome assembly GCA_017311185.1 of Proteles cristata cristata. NCBI lineage: Eukaryota > Metazoa > Chordata > Mammalia > Carnivora > Hyaenidae > Proteles > Proteles cristata. The sequence goes on along the minus strand of JAESUZ010000281.1, from coordinate 1,483,291 downwards.
ACACCACATGATCCCCTCACCTACAGATAATCCCTGTTATTCTCATATGCATCATCTTGCCTGCCTGTCTCATCCTATCTTATAATCAGTATATATCTGCAGACCCCTCTTTTCACTGTAGAATATATTTAGGTTTCTGCAATATAAATAAACATTTAAAATTTTGAATTAAAAAAAGACTAAAAAGTTCCACCTAATCCCTATATTTCTCCCACTCCAAATACAGTTAATAGTTTGATATGTAGTTATATCTTTTTAGGATCCTAATTTTATCATTTTTACATAGCACAATATTTTCTTTTTTCCCTTTAAAGTCTTATCATGACATGTTTCCAGTTTTATATGGAAAACAAATGCACATCACAATGTTAATGGCAGTTATTTATAGGTGGTAATATTATAGGTACTTTTTATTTTCTTCTTGATCTTTTTTGTCATTTAACAGTAGAATAGGTAAAACTTTTTTTTTTTTTTTTTGAGCGAGAGAGAGGGCATGAACAGAGGAGGGGCAGAGAGAGAGGGAGACACAGAATCTGAAACAGGCTCCAGGCTCTGAGCTGTTAGCACAGAGCCCAACACAGCCCTCAAACTCATGAGATCATGATCTGAGCCAAAGTCAGATGCTTAACCAACTGAGCTACCCAGGCACCCCAGAATAGGTAAAACTTTTATAGATTTAGGAGGTACTTGTATCGCTGATACAAAACGGGAGGAATGGCAACTGAGATTAACTTTCATAACAGAGGAAGGCATGTTGAGAGAGATCATATTTGAGATAAGTTTGAAATTGAAGAAATCACATAGTGGAAAATCATGGTGCAGTACGTATCAATCACATATAAGTAGATGTCACCCAGAAAGTAAAAAAACAACGTAAACTATAAATTAGGTGCAAAATCCTCAGAGGAATGATGAAAAGGGTCTTACAAAATGATGGAATATCACATTTGACTAAATAATTAAATCATCAGTTTTTGCCTTCTTAATATAGTCTTACTATACGTGATCAATCTCAAGTTGACAGTTTCAGAAAACAAAAAAAAAAAATCTCTCATATTAAACATTGAAAAGTCCCCCATGACTTTTTCAGGCTTAAGAGAATTCTGTGTTTGGGCTCAATCAAAAACTGTTGTTCAGAGAACAAAACTCTGTCTGGCCTACATGTTAAGAGTGAAGGGGAGGTATGATTTGTCTCAAACAAAGGGAAAAGTTTCTAACAGTTAGAAACAGCAGCAATGGCTACTTCAAAATACAGGAGAACAGGAATATTCCCAGAAAGGCTGAGTAAGGAACCCTGAAAATCCACTCCACTGCAAAAGCAACAAGACAAAACTGCAAAACCAAGAACTCTGGAAATTAACCAAGGACTTACAACAATCCAAGGAGAGTTTATTCAAGAAAAACAGCTACATCTCTAAGAACTGCCACTTGTCCCATTCTCATCTTTGCAGTAGCAAACTTTGCAGTCTCTTTGAAAACTGACAGGCTCACAATATGATGACTATGAAAAAAACAGGAGCCTTATAACCACCGAAGAGGGCAGAAAAGCTTGTTGAAAGTCCCCTCCATGGGGAGCCGCCACTATTTGACCTCTCGGCAGCTCTGTGAAAAGTTCCATTCTTGGGTCTTGTCTTTATTCAACCAGGTTCAGAACGCACTCTGTGTGAACAGTCCTTTATCGCCAGGCAATTTGTGGAAAACAATCAGCAGCCAAGGTTTAAAACCACAGCTGCCTGAGGTAGTGGTAACAGGTGAGCCTCAAAAGAGACTGGAAAAAAAACAAAACAAAAAACAAACAAACAAAAACTAACCTTACAAGGTAAAACTGGGGAATGAGATGTCCAAGAGGGCTTTGCAAAGCTTTGGCATATTCCTGGACTCTAGAAGGCCATGTGCTTGTGCAACACTGTGGGCATGCCCAGGAAAGATCTGATCAGGCCCTAATAGTCTCTTACCCCTGGCTAACCTTGAGCCACAAGCAGGAAGGAAAGGCCAAGGAAGGGTTACAGTTTACCTGTCAGAGCACAGAAAACACACCCCAACACACACACAGTAGCCCCTCAGTAAGGGCTGGGAGACTTCATGCTTCAAGGCTTTGAAGGAAATTTTAAATGAGAAAAAAAAAAAAGATATTCGTAAGGAATATAAAGTCAGTAATATAAACTCTAAATATCCTATATATGTATGTACTTATGTGTTATATGTGAATGAGTGTATTGTTTTGCATTTGACCTGCATGGTCTGAGAAGACCCTGAATGAGGGAGGACAGCAGAGTGGCAGAATGACTATACATATAAAAACTACCTGTATTGTGTTCACTTAATTCAATCTTTACAACTGTGTGAGGTAAACACTCTTAATCACCTTTACATGTGAAGAAATTGAGGTTTCAGGAAACTTAAGCAACTTTTCAGATATTTTATAACTAGTAATGGGGGGAGTGGAAAGTAGGATTCTAACCAGTTTCTGTTAGACTCCAAAACATACATTATTGACCACCATGTGATTTCTCCCCATAACAATAACACAAGGCACCTGGCTGGCTCAGTTGTTAGAGCCTGTGACTCTTGATCTCAGGGTGTGAAGCCTACTAAATAAACAGACAAGCAAACAAATGCAACACTAGTCAGGGGGAAAGACAAAGAGAGGAGAAAAAGGAAGAGAGGCAAAAAAAAAAAAAAAAAAAAAAAGGCAGAATACTTAGGTTTTGAAGAGGTATACCTTATTCATTTGTCTGTAAACTGATACTACTACCTTGAATAAATAATCACTATCTGTCTATAATTCTTCAACTCTAATACTTTCAGATTATCTGAAAGAGATACTTTCAGAGTATCTCATTCTATGTGAAATCACTGTGGTGCCTTCCACCAGGGTGAACATTCAGCCTCAAGCTTCGAAAGCACCTTCCCCTCCCCTCCCTGACTACCAGGAAGCCAACCGGAATACAGATGAGGCACAAACCGGAGACCCCATCCCTGCCAACTCTGTCTAAAAACCATTGCTTTTAAATCTACTTCCATATTATAAAATGAAAAATCAACTTGTCTACTTAATTTCTCTTTCCAGTGAATATAAAACACAAGCTCTTTTTTTTTAATGTTTATTTATTTATTTTGAGAGAGAGAGAGCATGAGCAAGTAGGGGAGGGGGGAGAGAGGGAGAGGGAGGGGGCGGGAGAGAGAGAGAGAGAGAGAGAGAGAGAGAGAGAGAGAGAGAGAGAGAATCCCAAGCAGGCTCCATGCTGTCAGCATAGAGCCCAACACTGGCTCAGTCTCACGAACTGTTGATCATGACCTGAACCAAACCAAGTGTCTGATGCTCAACTGACTGAGCCACACAGACACCCCAAAATACATGCTCTTAAATAACATTTTGGGTCACTTCTTAATTCAATGATTCTCTTGGCTATAAAAAGGAGAAAAATACTTTTTTTAATGTTTATTTATTTATTAGAGAGAGAGAGAGCTAGTAAGAAGTAGAGAGAGAATCCTAGGCAGGTACTACACTATCAGTGCAAAGCCAGACATGGGGCTCAATGTCACGAACCCTGAGATCATGACCTGAGCCAAAATCAAGAGTCGGTCACTTTAACGGACAGAGCCACCCTGGCGCCCCAAGAAAAATGTTTTTTAAAACTTAATAGGACTGTTCTACAGATTCATACTGGCATAATAAAGAAGCAGCCAACCAAAACACAACTTGGAAATGAAGTGAAGATTAGTTACAGGAAAATACGAAGCCAAGCTTTGTCTTCAGAAAAATATTCATTTGGCATCAAGCTTTGCTCCCAAAAAACTCATAACTTCTTTGGAAGGATTTGAGATTTATATATCTGTAACAGGGATTAAGCCTTTTTCAGTAAGACTGGGCTTTAATTAGCCCCAATATTACACAAAGACCTGTTATTTTATTAGCAGCCTTGTAGTAAAATGAAAAAATGAGGACGAAATATCCGAGTACTCAGGATCATGAAGCCAGCTACTGGGATATGACCTTTAGATTAACAACAGAACCACAGATTACAAATTTATCACTTAAATGAAACCCACACTGCATTAGACTTTGATAGTGAATACTAGCTAAATATTTTAAATTCTCCCAAAATGTAACTATTAATAATCCTTTCAAGCCAGAGATTATATGGTGACTAATTAGTTCACAGAATACACACACATTAACAAAATTTGTCAACATTAGTAACTTCCTACAATCAAATAAAGAAATAGAGGAATCACAGCACTAATAATCCAAGAATATGTATTTGTGGTAACAATCCTGTCATCTCAATTATGCCTTGCTTAAATTAATACTTAAATGTGTTTGCTATCTTTCAACACAAGTTTGACTGGGGACTAAAGAAGATGCATCAGGGCCACCTGGGTGGCTCAGGTAACTGAGTGTCTGAGTCTTGATTTCGACTTGGGTCATGATCTCAGTCATGGGATTAAGCCCTGTGTCAGGCTCTGTACTGGGAATGGAGGCTGTCTGAGATCCTCTCTCTCTCTCTCTCTCTCTCTCTCCTTCTCCCCCTCCCCTACTCATGCACACAAACACACATGTGTGCTGTCTCCATCTCTCTCACAAAAAAAACAACAAAAAATAAGAAGTATGGATCAGACACATTTATATCAGTCCTTCAAAGTAAGAGGACACAAAGAGAGGATTAAATACGTACAACAGGCAATCCATTCTATCAATCTCCTACATGTTTTTTACCTTTCCTACTGTCTGCACATACCAATGACATGATATGGATCATAGGAAACAGTATCCCTGGGAGTGCTGTTTTTACAGAAATTATCTTTTAAGTAACTTAAGGCTCACGGACATTAGGTTGGTCAAATTCTAAAACAGCCTCCTAGCAACATCAGGATTAAATTAAACACATAAGTTTGTATTTCTTGTCAACATCCTTTGACACGCACTCAAAAATGAAATATTATCTATATCAATTATCCATGCACCGCCCCATGACACCTTTATACAAAATTTTCAGACCAACAAAATTGTTCACATTATTTCCATCCCAAAAGAAAAAAAAGTAACAGCACTAAAGCATTTGCTCTTGGTACTTCAATACACAGACACACACACAAATGGCTTCTAATAAGAAGAAAATGAAATTTCAAAAAGAATGAATTCAATGCCCCAATAAGTTCATCAATAATGTCTATAAAACAGAAATAAGTATGTGTCAGTATGGTTCTTATTTCTCCCTGTGATATTTCAAAGCATATCAGGAAACAGCGACATCTGAATAGAAAGTACATTTTCAACCACATATTTTTTTTACAGAAATGTCTAAAGAGGGCATCCAGCCTGCTCAGTCAGTAGAGCATGTAACTCTCAGTCTTGACGTCATGAGTTTGAGCCACATGTCAGGAGTATAGTTTACTTAAAAAAGTAAAAAACGAGTCTAGGAAGTCATGCTGTGGTGTGGGTAGAACCAATGACCTATACAGGCCTCTCTAAAGCTCATGTGCCCAGAACTGTGGAAAATAATCACTATTTTTCCTGGAGAAAACAGTGAAAGCCCAATGGCTTAGCACCTAATTCCCTAGGAAATAGACCCTGGTGGTCTTGAATTATGAGCTTGTCATTTCCCATCCAGGTATCAGTTAAAACAAAGATGGTAACACCATTAAGAATGACAACTGGAAACCATATTCTGCAAGTGGTGCATAGTCTCCATGCCAATAAATAAATAAATACATAAAATAATACATATATAAATCCTTCTGCAAATAAACTATCATCCTTTAAAAAATTTTTTTAAAAAGAGTAACTTATTGGGGCACCTGGGTGGCTTAGTCGGTTAAGCATCTGACTTTCGCTTAGGTCATGATCTCGCAGTTCGTGGGTTCGGGCCCCGCGTCTGGCTCTGTGCTGACTGCCAGCTCAGAGCCTGGAGCCTGTTTCAGTCTGTGACTCCCTCTCTCTCTGACCCTCCCCTGCCACGCTCTCTCTCTCTCTCTCTCTCTCTCTCCTAGAAATAAATAAAACATTAAAAAATTAAAAAAAAAAAGAGTAACTTATTCTTAGTCAACAATCCCAAATGAAAGGAAATCCCAAAATACATACACCTGGGGGTTCATGAAAATTTCTCAAAAGGTATATGAGCAAAGATTTCTTATGGGAATTAGGTTTCAAATACTCAGTGTCCCTACTCTCAACTCAAAGCAGTCCTAGAAAGCACTTGTGGATGGCCAATCCTTGCTCAGCCCTTCTCATCCTGGCTGTGGTGTGTTCCCTGAGGGCCCAAGCAAAGGGATAATTTTCAACAGAAGTATAGACATTGAGGAAGTGTAACTCTAAAGACCAAGTAACAAGCCCTGCAAACCAGGAAGGTTCCAATTCCTTGCTTTAGACAAAATTGGAGGACCTAACAGAGTTGTCAGATGACCAACCATTAAATTAAAATTTTTATAATAATGACTTTGGTATATAATTACAAAGGTATTCAAAGAACTGAGTGACACATATGACGAAACTCCAACCATTACCTCGTGCTTATATCTATACAAATATAATTGGGAAGAGAAATGACACTGAATCCTATAACGTTCAGGCAATAAGCCAAATTCAGCCATGAATACCTGATTAAACCCATTAGGGAAAATGAGATGTATTTGCAATAAAAATTTACCTTTATGTGTAACAACCGCTAATCAAAATAAATTGTATATTAATCAGTATAATCGTAATTCAACCTAAAAGAAAAAAAATGTTGCATCCAAGCCCTAAGGTTATGAGACTTTTTTTAAACAAAAAATCAAAATTTGTTACAGGGAAGCAAAAGAAGTGATTGCTAAAAAATTTCAAGTTTGAAGATATATTAGATAGAATTCTAGGAAGATGTGGAATTAAAACACAAAATAAGGTGCACCTGGGTGGCTCAGTAGGCTGAGCGTCCCACTCTTGGTTTTGGCCCAGGTCATGATCTCAGGGCTTCGTGGGTTCAAGCCCCCTCATTGGGCTCTGTGCTGACAGTGCAGAGCCTCCTTGGGATTTTCTCTTTCTGCCCCTCCCCCACTTGCTCTGCCTCTGTCTCTCTCAAAATAAATAAACTTTAAAATAAAACACAAAAATAAAAAGAATAAGAAATAATGTCAACCTTTTCACTGTTGAAGAATTGTTTAATGCGATTCTTAAATGGATGATGGTGAGTATCAACTCACTATAGTATTTGGACTCCACCCAGGTGTAAGAATGATGCGACAGTTCTATTTAAAATGTCAAATATATGGGGTGCCTGGGTGGCTCAGTAGGTTAAGTGTCCGACTTCGGCTCAGGTCATGACCTCATGGTTCGTGGGTTCAAGCCCTGCATTAAGCTCTGTGCTGACAGCTAGTTCAGAGCTTGGAGCCTGTTTCAGATTCTGTGTCTTCCTCTCTCTCTAACCCTCCCCTGCTCATGCTGTCTCTGTCTCTCTCTCAGAAATAAAACAATAAAAAAAATATTTTAATAAAAAATAATAAAATGCCAAATATACAATAAATTAATTAATTAAAATGTCAAATATACAATATGCTGGAAACTTTACATTCTGAAACTATCTGAATCACTGATCAAAAACATCATAAGTGGGGCGCCTGGGTGGCTTAGTCGGTTAAGCTTCAGACTTTCGCTTAGGTCATGATCTCGCGGTTCGTGGGTTCGAGCCCCGCCTCGGGCTCTGTGCTGACTGCCAGCTCAGAGCCTGGAGCCTGTTTCAGCCTGTGACTCCCTCTCTCTCTGACCCTCCCCTGCTCATGCTGTCTCTCTCTCTCTCCTAGAAATAAAAATAAAAAAAATAAAATAAAATAAAAAACATCATAAATGTTGGGGCGCCTGGATGGCTTAGTCGGTTAAGCGTCCGACTTTCGCTTAGGTCATGATCTCGCGGTTCGTGAGTTCGAGCCCCACGTCGGGCTCTGTGCTGACTGCCAGCTCGGAGCCTGGAGCCTGTTTCAGTCTGTGACTCCCTCTCTCTCTGACCCTCCCTGTTCACGCTGTCTCTCTCTCTCCTAGAAATAAATAAAAACATTTAAAAAAAAAAAAAAAACATCATAAATGTTAAAGTACAATGTCACCCATAATTTATCAAAAAAAAACTTTAAACAGAATATGAAAGTGTCAATAATGGAAATATGTGATACAATGATCAGTGAGAAAAACAGACCTCAAAATAGTACACATTATTAGCAAAGCAGTTACAGTGTTTGAGGAGTGGTCTACAGCAGAGGAAAGGATCAATTCCACGGGTTACCAAAAACTAATCTTTTTTTTTAAGACTTTAACTAATTTCGGGGTGCCTGGGTGGCTAAGTCGGTTAAGCGGCTGACTTTGGCTCAGGTCATGATCTCACGGTTCGTGGGTTCAATCCCTACGTCAGACTCTGAGCTAACAGCTCAGAGCCTGGAGCCTGCCTCGGATTCTGTGTCTCCCTCTCTCTCTGCCCCTCCCCTACTCATGTTCTGTTTCTCTCTGTCTCAAAAATAAACAAACATTAAAAAAAAATTATTTTAAAAGACTTTAATCTCTACACCCAATGTGGGAGTCAAACTCACAACCCCGAGATCAAGAGATGCATGCTCCACCAGCTGAGCCAGCCAGGCACCGCTGACCAAGAGCTAAACTTAAAGCAATTTTCTCTTAGGACACTTAAACATGTTCAGTGTCTAAGCAGATTTACTTCAGGGTTTCTGAAAAGGGAAGAAATACAGTCTAGAGGCTGTCAAGTTTGGGTTTTAACAGGCTCTCAATCTCTGTCTGGCTCAATCTCTATTAGGGTGACTCCTTTCAGCAACAATGAAGGAGCAAGTGCTTTAGAAACCTGCCAGCAACTTGGATTTGACCACTTTTCTTCTTCCAGGTTCACAGTAGGTAAACTTGAACATCGAAGTCAGAGATATCCCTTTTACTGAAATAGTAGCAATGAAAATGTCAAGGGCATCTAGGATTAATTATTATTCAGGAAAAGGATTTATATTATTGTTCACAAAGCAAAAGTTTGATAGGAAAAAGAAAATACCTCCATGTTCTTACTCTCCGCAATGCAGCTCTAAGCAGCTGCCTTATCTTTCATTGGACATAAATAATTTTAAAATGATTAAAGGCAGCTTCCATATGAATATGGAGCAAGAAAGCAAAGATTTGCTGACATCCACAATAACTGATAATGGTATCGGTGTTACCTTAAATCCTGATCATCATTTTGGAACATCAGGAAAACAAAAGTGTGTGAAAGGATAATACAACAAACAGTCTGTCACACTTCATCTTTGAAATCTCAAGTCACTCTAGAGGCAGTTTAGGGACATAGTTGAAAAAACAGTTCTGGGAACCAAAATGCTAGGGTTGAATCCAGGCTCTGTAATTTTCTGGTTCCATGATAATGGATAAGTTAGTTAACCTCTCCTGACTGTGAGTTATTTAACAGTACCTTAGTTTTCTTATCTGATGCTAAAATGCTCAATAAATGTGAACTACTATGGTTATCATAGGGAGGAAAAAAGCAAAAAAAAAAAAAAAAAAAAATCCCAAGGACTGCGTATAGGCCTTGACTTCCTCTCTGCTAGTAGTTCATCAAAAAGATAAGTATATGGGATGTGTGGCTCATTTCGTTAAGCGCCAACTTCGGCTCAAGTCATGATCTCACAGTTTGCGAGTTTGGGAGCCCACTTTGGGCTCTGTGCTGACAGCTCAGAGCCTGGAGCCTGCTTCGGATTCTGTGTCTTCCTCTCTATCTGCCCCTCCCTTGCTCGCTCTCTCTCTCTCTCTCTCTCTCTCAAAAATAAAATATTTAAAAAGCTAATAAAAAAATAAGTATAATACTAACAAATCCTAGTATGTCTTTTAAGTTAAAAAATTACATCCCATGCAATGTCATGCTTCTAGTGGATATTCAATGGAAATAATTAGTCTTATGATATGCTTACTCAAACTCCGTAAACTTAGGGTTCATACGATCTACTCAGGGAATGACTTAAGTGCAAGAGACTAGCAGACACAATGTGCTCAGCGAAGTTACCTTGGAGAAATGCTTGTTTAGTAGTTGTTTAGTCTTATTTTCTCTTCCTTTCCATTTACAAGCCATGTGTATGTAGTGATCTAAAGTAGAAAGCAGGGACACCTACCTCCATGGCTCAATTACTTAAGCATCTGACTCTTAGGCTCACGTCCTGATCCTGATCACAGTTTGTGAGTTTGGGCCCTGCATGGGACTCTGAGCTAACAGCCAGGAGCTGGCTTGTGATTCTCTGTCTCATCTCTCTCTGCCCCTCCCCGACTCGCACACACTCTCTCTCAAAAATAAATAAACTTAAAAAAATAAATAAAGAAGGAAGTGAAAGGCATAAACAATATTAAGTTCTGGAGTTAGGTAACTAACTGATCCTTATACAGCTAAACTTCTATTATGAATTTTTTTCTCTCTGATCATTTTATTTACTCTCCATTAGGGGCACAAATCAACATGGAATAGGAGAGCAAGGTGGCCTTAGGCAGAGCAATCAATCTTGTCCCCGTTAATCTTTAGGCACCAAGAATGGTATTCTTAGCAAGGCTAAAGATGAACAGTACTTCAGAATCTAAGAAGTGGAAGGAACCTAGAGGTCACAAACCAAACCAAAATGAAGAAATAATCCTTCCAACATCTCTTCATCCAGGTCTGACTGAACATATGACAGTGGTAACAGCATCACAAGTGCTGGTGGCTGCAGGGATCAGTGATGCTAACACACGGAATCTTTAAACTGTGCAAGGAAAAAAATCCCAAAACAATATATAAGATGGGATTTTTAAGAGGATCCCAAAAAGGGATCAAAGCCTAAAATTTTAAAAGAATTGGTTACAATATTAGCATAAATCAAAAAATGTATTATTCTCGAAACAACAGAGCATCATTTTACTCAATTTAGTACCATAAAGATGAGTAAGATAGAAGCACCTTCATTCACTCAATTCATCAAGTTAAAGACACTTGTTATTAAAGGGCTATGTGTCAGACACTTTAGTAAGTACCAAAGGTACCATTACTACAATTACTATTAAAACATGATCCCTGCAGCCAAGGAGCATCTATGTACCTTGCTCTCAGTAAAGTGGTGACTAGTTCACAAAAATGTAAGAAATAAGACAGAGTTGAAGCAAGAGCAGCTTAGTATAAATCCCAACTCTGTCACTAGCTATAAAAGCTTGGGCAAGTCAATTAACTTGTAAAAATAAAGAATTTATATATATAATAGATATAAAATGAAGTTGTTATAAACAACTTTAAGTTGTTTAAGAAATAAAGTTGTGGGGTGCCTGAATGGCTCAGTCGGTTTAGCATCCAACTTTTGATTTTGGCTCAGGTCATGATCCCAGGGCCGTGGGATTGAGCACTGCACTGGGCTCTGTGCTGAGTGTGGAGCCTGCGTAAGATTCTCTCTCTCTCCTTCTGCACCTCTTCCCCACTCATGCATGCTCTCTCTCTAAAAAAAAATAAATAAATAAAAATTTAAGAAAAAGTTGTAATAAATAAGTTTTAACAAAGTTATACTACATATATATGTGCAATATATATAAAGAACTGATCATTATACACATCCTAGGATAAGGGTGTTGTAGAAAAATCCACTTATATATAACTTTTGATTCCCCCAAAACTTAACCACTAATCGGCTACTGTTGACTGGAAACCTTACTAATAACATAAACAGTCAATTAACACATAATCTGTATGTTATATGTATTTGATATTGTATTCTTAAAATAAAATAAGCTAGAGAAAAGAAAATGTTAAGAAAATAATGAAGAGACAATAGGGGCACCAGTGTGGTTCAGTCAGTTAAGCGGGCTCAGGTCATAATCTCGCAGTTTGTGAGTTTGAGCCCCGCATCAGGCTCTATGCTGACAGCTCAGAGCCTGGAGCCTGCTTTGAATTCTGTGTCTCCTTTTTATTTAATGTTAAATAACCATTTAAAAAAATTTTTTAAAGAAAAGTATGAAGAAATAATACATTAACAGCACTATACTGGATTTATTAAAATTTTTAAAATCTCCATGTAAGTGGACCCACAAATTCGTGTTGTTCAGGAGTCGATTGTATAAAGCTGTTATGAGGTCAAAATGTGTTATATAGTGTGCACTAGATTGATCAAAGTTTCCATCACTTCCTGCTAACTGAACCTAAGAATTTCTTCATATCGCCATCAAATTTTACTTATTTTGTACTTTAATCCTAACCGGGTTAAGTATGTTACATTTAATTTTTTTTTAATGTTTTATTTATTTCTGGGAGAGAGAGAGCAGGGGGAGGGTCAGAGAGAGGGAGACACAGAATCTGAAACAGGCTTCAGGCTCTGAGCTAGCTGTCAGCACAGAGCCTGACGCGAGGCTCGAACCCACGAACTGTGATATCATGACCTGAGCCGAAGTCGGATGCTTAAGCGACTGAGCCACCCGGACGCCCCTACACTTAATTTTAAATTGTCTAACACTTTTTTCAAGCTCTGTATTTCGGTATACAATTACTATCTTCAGAGACATCCTACATACTATACTCCAAGCATTTCAGGAACAAGAAATTTTGCCTCAACCAAAAAAAAATTTTTTTTATCTATGCACACAATAATTCAAAATATATAGTTTTGATGGAAAATATGATAGTGGTGACAGTGGCAGGCATGCAAGGATCAGTGATGCCCCAGGCCCTGTGCCACACATGTAAGTTTTGTAGTACAAATGTTAAAATAACAGCTCCTAAAATCACTGTACTCAAACTCCTTTGGCAGGGAGATCAGTGGAGCAAGTCTGATCCCTATCATGTCTTGCTCCAAGCTGTTAAGTGTCCGCGTGAATAAGGCCGATCACATTTCTATTAAAATTCAGACATGATTGCTGAAATATTTCCTATTTAAACATTTTTAAATACGAAAGCCAGGGACCCCTCATTCCTACACTTGTGTAATAAAAGAACGATGCTACTAAAAAGAGAGAACTATGCATCTGATCCTACTTCCAAATACTAGAGTCCAGAGCGTGGTGGGCATTCTTTCAGTAAACCTTTACTATCCTACCGTGTGCTAGGCCTTGCACAATGAACACGAGACCAAAAATATCCCTTCCCTCCTAATGACAGGAACGTCTGCTCGTACTGTAAGACTGCCCAAGTCTCAGCTCCTGCAGACCAAGCGCTGGCCGCACCCCTACTCTACAAGGGTCAATCACACTGACACTACACCCGAAACCAACAGGCCCGCTAGCCTTGCAGCCGCGACACACAGCCTCGGCCCCGGCGTTCTTAGCCATTCCGGCCCGGACCACTTGGGCTGGCTGGAGAAGCCCCACGAGCCGCCACTCCCGCGCCACCCCGGCAGGGAGACAGCGGGCGGCTCACCCCCAGACGCGCCACGTGCGCTTCCGGCGCGCGCCCCCGCCGCCCTCCGCCCGTCCCGCGCAGGCGCAGGTGCCGCCGCCGCCCTGCTCGCGAGCGCCCAGCAAGCCGCTCTCGGCTCCGGTCTCGCGGCAGGGGCGGCATCAGACCCCGCCCCACGCGAGAGCGGCCCGGACCCCACCGGCCGCCGCCTCTTACCGGCGCTCTAGCCCCAGCGCCCCGGCCTCCTGGCTCCCGCCGGCCGCCTCGCGGGCCGCCTCCTCCTCGGCCTCCTCGGCCGCCGCGGAAACCCCGACCGCGACCCCGGCGGCCGCCTCCGTCCCCGCCGCCGCCTCTTGCCACCGTCGCTGCGGCGCCCGCCCGCTCGCGGTCGCGGTCCCCGCCGGGCCGGTCGCGGCCCGGCCGGCGTCCGCGGCCGCCCCTAGCCCCTCGCTCCGCCTGCATCTGGCCGCCGCCGGCTATCCTGCGCGCTCGGGAGCAGGGCCGCGGCGGAGACGCCCTTGCCTCACCGGAAACAGGTCGCTCGCAGGAGCCGCGAGCGACGGGCCCCCGGCTGCGGCGAGCGCGGGGTGCGGGGCCGGGGATGGAAGCCGGCCGCGGCGGGGGCGGGGCGGCCCCGGGCCTGGCAGGTGGGGCCGGAACCGGGGCCCCGGAAGGCTGGGACTTTAGAGGAAAGGCCCGACCGTGGGAGCGGGAAGAGGGGCACCTAGTGGGTCTGGGGAAGGGACCGTGGCTTAAAGACGTTATAAAGTAGAGGTAAATGGATGGGTTAAACAGTTTGTGTAGTTGGAACTCGTTTTTGTTAAAAGAAAATTATGAATGTGAGTGTATTTGCATTTAAAAAAAGCCTAAAAAGTATATACTAGAATGTAAGCAGAGGTTAATTAACTGTGAGACTCCCCGTGAGTTAATTTTTCCCCACTTAGTCTCTTAATTATCAAGCATGAATGTGTTTATTAAAATTGTTCTGACTTCAGGGTTCAGGAGGAGGGATGGAGAAGGTGGGGTGGTCTCCGGTGAGACGTGTGGACACCAGCCGCTGGGATAGAGAGCACAGTGCAAAACTGGTGATGGGTGGAAGGTCTCCGAAGTCCTTGAGAGAACTCTGTAGAAATGGCTACTTTTTTTTTTTTTTTTTTTTTTTTTACTGAGTGTTTAATTCTCCTGGCAGTCCTTTTAGGTAGGTACTTCTGTTCTTATGTTGCAGATAAGAAGCAGCCCTAGAGGTTAAACAACTTGCCTTAAGTGGTACAACTGGCATTTTAACTGAGGTGGACTCACTACACTCTATTCAGTGTGTGTGTCATCACTCCTTTAGTTTTTGAGAATTATCCATGATTGAATAATTATATTCCTTTTTATTGCTAAGTGGTAGCCCATTTTATTTATCCAGTCTATTTTAACCAAGGGGGAAGAAGGGCAATTGGTCATATGGATACATGGCAGCCATTTTTAACTTTGTATTACAGAAACCACGTAAAATAACCAAGGGCTAAAACTCCCATCATCCAATCAACAGAGCAAAATCATTATTTTCCCCCTTCTAGTCCTTTCCTATATCCATATATATTTAACACTGTTCATTGCTTCTAATTGTCTTCCCTGTGCCCACCACACTGCTTCAACCTGAAGATTTTTTTTAAAAAAAACATTATCCTTGCCCTCAAGAAGCTCTCTCTTTTTTTTTTTTTTTTTAATGTTTATTTAATGTTGAGAGAGGGAGACAGAGTGCAAGCAGGGGAGAGGCAGAGAGAGAGAGAGAGAATCTGAAGCAACCTCCAGGCTTTGAGCTGTAAGCAGAAAGCCCAACACAGGGCTCAAACTCACAAACCATGAGACCTGAGCTGAAGTGAGACACTTAACTGACTGAGCCACCCAGGCTCCCTGAGTTGATTGCTTTCTGCAGGAAGGATAACCCTGTAAACAGATGATTGCACTAGTCCTGAGTGCAGTGGAAGGTTCAAGGTGAAGGCCCAAAGGAAGAAAGAAACTAGACCTAAATGAGTAGCTCAAGGCCTCATGAGAAATACACCCTTGAGCAAAGGCCTGATGAGGAGTTTGCCTCATTTAATAATTGGGATATGGGAGCTTTCCAAATAGAGGGAACCACTGAAGGATTATAAACTGGAAAGAAACAATCTTAAACATAGTGATGCAGAGCACTGTTCTGAGTATGTCCTACACAACACTTGATGTAAATCTCACTGCAGCCTTATGAGGTTGTACTAGTATTGGCTCTGTTTTACAAATGAAGGCTAAGGAACTTCCAAGATCACACAGCATCTTCCTGGTTCTTCTCTTTGCAGGCAGATTTTCTAGTTTTGTTGACTTCTGGTGCTTAGTCTATAAACAGTATAAACTGGAGAACATTGATAAGGTCACTGCCAAAACAGTCTTGGTATCTAGATGTTTTGGCTGTTCGAAACCATCTAGTAGATGTTCTTGAACAGCTGCAGCCACTGTGGAGGGTGCTCCAACACTGCAGCAGGAGGGATCTGGGCAAGAATTCCCCTTTCAGCCCAGAATCCTCAGCCTGCAACCTGGTGGGAAGGTAAGGGCAAGTGAACCTCCTGTGAGGTCACAACAGTGCGCGGTGCCTGGGCCTCTAGAGCTGGAGTCACAGAACAACTGAAAATGAATGGGGCAAGTTCCCAACATACAAGATTCATGACTTGCCCCCTCCTCTCTGCCTCCAACTCCACTTGCAACTGCTGACCTTGCTTTCTACTTCACAGTGAAATGGAAACAATCAGAAAAGAATTTCCACTGCCATTACTCACAGACTACCTGTATCAGTGCCCGTCTACCCTGCCGTGTCCCCTCCCATTAGTACAAAGAGGTCTCTGCTCCCTTGTGAAGCCCGGGCCTCTATTAGTGCACCGAGTCCACTCCCCACTCACCTACTCAAGGACATCTCTCCAGCAACTGCCCCCACTCTCTCCTGCACATCAGTTTTTACGTCCCAATGGATCGTTCACAGTAGCATGTAAACATGCTATCCTCTGCCTTTCTAAGAAAAAAATAAAAAAGACCTCTTGCCCCACATCCTAATCCAGTTTCCTGATGGATTTCTGTAGCAAAGCTCTATAGACTTCTCTGTGGCGCTGTCTCCAAAGTCCTCCATTCACTTGCTCATCCGCTCCACAAGCCCTTCACCACTACCACTTCACCAAATGACCTCTCAAGGTTGTCTGTGATCCTCATGTAACTAAGTCCAATCGTCAGGCTCCACGCACCTCATCTGATACAGTTCATCACTCCCACCTCCCCTCACTGTCTTGCTGCTGCTTCCGGAACAACACACTACCCTCGTAATTCAAAAATAAATACATACACAATGCCTTTAAGTGTGTCGGGAAGACGTGGACAAGACAGCCAGGAGCTCCCGGTCTTCCAGATTCTCACATAAACCCATCTGGCAGCACCTCCCAACCTGTTTCACGTCATGGCACTCATGGGAAATGAGAGTACCCAGCACTCTGGAATAACAAGACAAGATTGATCTCAGCAGGAGGAGACCCGCCCAGGCAACTCCAAGGCAAGTGCATGCATGGATGGCTCCAGCTCATGCTTTCTTGTAAAGCAGTCCCACCCGTTTTCCTATCTTACACTGAAAATACAACCATCTGATGTGCTCCATAAGACTTCTGGCACACAGTTGTGATATAAAGACTCAACCTCACTCTCCTTTCCTCTTTTTCTTAGAACTATAAAAGTCTAACCCCCTTACTTCAAGGACAACTGTATATCTTTTATACGCTCCCATGGAATCTAGCACAGTGAGCACAGAATGTCTTTAAAAACTTATTATGGAGGGGACGCCTGGCTAACTCAATCAGAAGAGCATCTGACTCTTGATCTTCTGAGTCATGAGTTCAAGCCCCACATTAGATATAGAGATTACTAAAAAAACAAACTTAAAAAAACAAAAATAAAAAATTAGAACTTACTGTGTTCTCAATTATAATGTAATAACTTGGGTGACAGATGGTAACTATGCTTATCATGGTGAGCATTTCAGAAAATATAGAACTTTCAAATCACTGTTGTACACCTGAAATTAATATAATATTGTATGTCACCTACGGGGCTCCTGGGTGGCTCAGTCGGTTGAGGATCTAACTTCTGATTTTGGCTCAAGTCATGATCTCACAGATCATGTGCAGACAGCACAGAACCTGCTTGGGATTCTCACTCTCCCTCTCTTTCCCTGCCCCTCCCTTGATTGCATCTACATGTGCTCTCTCTCGCTCTGTCTCTCTCTCTCTCTCAAAAAATAAACATTTTTAAAATGAGGTGGGGGGTTTTTTTCATTTAAAAAAATGTTTATTTATTTAGGAGACACCTAAGTGGCTTGGTCGGTTAAGCATCCAACTTTAGCTCAGGTCATGATCTCACAGTTTGGAGGATCGAGCCCTGCATGGGGCTTAGCACAGAGTGCAGAGGCTGCTTGGGATTCTCTCCCTCTCTCTCTCTCTCTCTCTTAAAATGAGTAAATTTTGTAACCTTATTTATTTTGAGAGAGAATGGGTGGGGGGGCAGAGAGAGAGGGAAAGAGAGAATCCCAAGCAGGCTCTGCACTGTCAGCGCAGAGCCCGACCTCATGAACTGTGATACCATGATCTGAGCCAAAATCAAGAGATGGACATTTAATCAACTGAGCCACCGAGGCACCCCAAGAATAGAAATTTTAAAAGAGTATGCATTGCATTAAAATTCTGGCCCAGATATTGCTTCAGCAAGATTGTGAAGTGATTTCTTAATCACCAGAAATCTTTGGACAGCATTCTATTAATTGAAAGAGGTTAGATACACCTACTTTATTTTTTTAAAAAAATTTTGTTTATTTTTAAAAGAGACAGAGTGTGAGCAGAGGAGGGGTGGGGGAGAGAGAGAGAGAGAGAGAGAGAGAGAGAGAGAGAGAGAGAATCTGAAACAGGCTCCAGGCTATGAGCTGTCAGCACAGAGTCCAAAGTGGACTTGAACTAGGAAACAGCGAGATCATGACCTAGGCCTAAGTCAGATGCTTAACTGACTGTGCCACCCAGGTGCCCCTAGATACACCTACTTTAACATACAAACAAAAAGGTAAGTTCAGAACTCCTTTTACTCCTACATTCCATCACTGGAAGTTCTTCCTGATCTCTAACCCAATGCTATCATCTGTATTTAAGTTTATTTTGTCTCAATTTACCCTTGAAAAGGAAGAGGAGGGGTTGGGGGAAGAGCAGCTCATGAATACTCTACATGACAACATGAGCTGGTTATAGTGATGTTCTGGTATCACTAGATTGGAGATGCTATTGACATTTTCCACCGAGGTTGCTATAGAAACATTAAAGCATAGTTCAGACATAAAGCTGCTCAGAGAAAAAGGTATTTCAGAAAAGCAAGGTCTAAGCTCATCTCATGCAAAACCTCAGAAGTCATCAAGGCCACCCTCAAGGAAAAGAATTCATTTGATACACTGTGTTGCCTTTTGTAGTATTTATGTTGGTTTGCCTCCTTTATAATTTATTGACAAAAAAGAAGCAAGAGGCAATCTGCCAGAGTTAGGAACAAGGAGACTTTCATTGTTCTGGGATTGTCTTCTATTTGGGGGTGGAAAATAAACCAGGGGTGACTGCTCTCTGCTGATGCTAGCACCCTAGAAATAAACAAACTCTCCATAAAGTGGTGGAAAATAGGAACTTTGAAAATTTGAATAACCATAAAAGAACTCAGAATTCTCACCCCCTTCCCCAGTAACCACCAATTCTCACCCCCTTCCCCAGTAATCACCACAACTCCAAAAAAACAAGAAGTACTCCACCCTAAACATAATCTTGTACTCAAAACCCTTTCAAAGGTTCAGAAGTTTATTATGGAAGACAGTTATGCCTGAAATTCAGTTTTCACACTCAACCATCATCCACACAAAAAAATCAATCCTTCAAGTCATGGAACCTCCCTCATGTCCCATATGCCTTTGACTGTGACAAGATCTGTCCAATCCACCAGTTTAGGAATCAGGAAAGATCATCCTCGCAAACATTCAGCAGGGGGAGAAAATAGAAAGAATAGAGAGAAGCAAACCTGGAAAGGAAGTATGTATTCATTTCAAACAGGAGAAATAAAAATAACTCGAATGTCCTTAGAAGGCAGAGGGAGATCCAAATTATTGCACATTTCAGGTGGAAAATTCCAATGTTAACAGCACCTGTGTAAGCTATGGTTGCCCTTTTCTAGGAAGTTCAGCAATTACACTCCGTCTGGCTATTTAAAGTACAGTTCAGGGGCGCCTAAGTGGCTCAATTGGTTAAGCCTCCGACTTCAGCTCAGGTCATGATCTTGTGGTTCATGAGTTTGAGCCCCACATCAGGCTCTCTGCTGACAGCTCAGAGCCTGGAGCCTGCTTCAGATTCTGTGTCTCCCTCTCTCTCTCTCTGCCCCTTCCCCCCTCACACTCTGTGTCTCTCTTGCTCTCTCAAAAATAAATGAACATAAAAAAATAATAATAAATAAAGTACAGTTTATGGATCAGGTGTGTAGACAGAATGCTTAGGAGTTGTTGATAGGGGATGCTGAAAGGAGGGATTGTAAACTCTGATCTTCTGAAGATTAACTAAATCCTGCAGGTAATGCATAAGCATGTTACATTTTGAGAAGCACTGATTCTAGTCCTGAGGATTTTTTCATTTCCAACATGCCTGGCCATCTATCAACTGCACCTTGGTAGTAAGGATCTAGAGAGGCCACTGGTTTTCACCACAGCTCCAGGGGAGAATCATCTCAGGAATTTCAAAAGGACATGATGTCCAAGTCCTTCCCGTTAACTCTTGTTAACGGGTCTAGGTTGGGGTCTAGATATTAGTATTTTCTAAAAGCTCCCAGATGATTCTAATGAGCTGCCTGTGGATCAGATCCACTTACCTAGACTAACCCTTCATTTTATAATAATTACAACCCCAAACCGACATCAGAATAGGACTTGTGGTTTCCCTACATTACCTCACTTGGGAGTCCTCAAAACAGATCTATAAGAAAAAGAGAAAAGATACTGTTATACCGGCCTAACAGATAAGAAGCCTCAGGACTCCAAATTAGCTGAGAGCTGCTTGCACTCCACTAACCTCCAGAGAGCCGCTGACTAACTGCTGTTTCTCTGGCTGACAATAGAGGGAAGTGGAGGTCTAAAATTCATACACTGTCCACTATTTGCCATTGGAAGTCTATAGGGAAAGCTTTAAAGCATTTTAGATGGTAAATCATTCCTTCCAATCTCTTAATTTTATATGTAGGGAAACTGAGGCCCAGAGATTTGTCTCCAATCACAAGATTTTAGCTGAAACATGAATTGAGATCTCCATATCTGAGTTCAGTATGTTTCCCATTGAACTGTGTTCCCCAGCTGTGCTCCATAGATGCCATGGGATGCTAACAGTCATTCCTCTGAAAAAGCTTACACTCAAAGCCATCTCCGTGTTAAACCAAATTAAATAGTGTCCTTGACTTCAGGACCTCTCAGCCTTCTCTGGGCTCATGTGTCTTTATGACACATAAATCTGAATCTCTGTGAGCTTTATATACTATATGGTATTTTCTCAGCTTCTTTTTCCATGGAATCTTTTGTTGTTGTTTTTAAATCAAGTATCTTGAGGTAGCCCTATTCTAATGAGCAGACTTTGAAGAAGACTGTTAACTTGGCTCTCTTCAAGGTTATTATACTTTAGTGGTTGGGAATAGTTCATTCTGTCCCTAAAGGGGGACACCAGCTACAAAAGCTAAAGGGGAAAGTATCATTAGCACCATGAAGCATCTAAAACAACCAATTCAATGTTGTGAAAGTATTGTCATTTCATTCCACTTTGTCCCTTAGTAGACCATACCTCAGACCCTTTCCCAGAATAGGAAAAGTCATTTTGATGTCTTTCTGTTGGATGGCTACTTTGTAGTGAACATTCCCCTGTGTCAGGCACTATGGGAAACACTTACTAAGGATTATCTCATTTAATCCTTAAAACAATCCAATGAGGTAACAGGGACTCTTAGTATCCCCACTTCTAAGTTTAAAAATCTGAGACCTAAAGGGGTTAGGTAACATGTTCAAAGCCACGCAGTTAATAGTGGAACTAGGAGGGTTTTGTTTTAAAGATTTTACTGTTTAAGTAATCTATACACCCAACATGGGGCTCAAACTCACAACTCTGAGATTAACAGTCACATGTTCTCCCAACTGAGCCAGTCAGGCACCCCTGGAGGTAGGTTTTGAACCTGACACTGCCCAACGCCAGATTCAGTTGTATGATCAAGAGACCACGTTGCCACTGTAAATTATCTTTACCCCATGTATCAAAGTGTTTATTTCTTTTATTAGACAGACAGAGGGGGGAGGAAAGAGGGAGAGGCTTTTTTTAATTTTTAGGGATTGTGGGGTTTAGGAAGTCTAAAATGTGTAGTGCAGGCTAAAAGACTAGAAATTCCAGCAGGAGTCAGTGTTGTAGTCTTGTATCCAAAGGTAATCTGGAGACAGAAGGGACTCTGCCGTTAGCTGATTAGATGAGCCCCACCCGCATAATGGAGGATAATCTGCTCAAAGTCTACGACTTAAATGTTAGTTACATCTATAAATTATCTTTACAGCAACATCTAGACTCAGGTGTTTGACCAAACAGGGAACTGTAGCACAGCCAAGATGACACATGTAATTAACCATCACACTATATAATATACTAAATCATGAAAAGGTAGGTATCTTGCATCCCATAATCCAACTTCCTTATTTTTTACAAATGAGGAAACACGTCGGAGAGGATAACCCCCTAGCTATACACCTGTGTTCACAGGAGAACCTGAACACCCAAATTCCCAGAAGTCTTTATAAATTGTTCACTACCTTCTAATAAAATTAGGTGGAAAAATTAAATCCTTCCAAACACCATTTATTTCTATTTTGAGGACTTGACTAGAAAAAAAGCATCAGTTCATTTTATTACTTCTCTCCAGACTACGGCCCCCAACACCTGGATGTTGGGACTACTTTCAGAGTAGATGAAGAATCTGGAAATAGAAATAGCTGACACAGCTCTCCCAGAAGGTAGACTTCTTTTTATCTCAAACCCAATCCTGTCCCTCCTACCCCACCCCCTCAACCTCTCTAGTCTCACCTCTCGTGTCTCAGGCTTCCTCCAACTTGATGCCTCCTCTTTTTTTCTTTACCTTTTTATTTAAATTCCAGTTAACATTCAGTGCGATATTAATTTCAGGCTTACAATAGAGTGATTAAACACTTCCATACAACACCCAGCGCTCATGTCGAGTGCACTTCTCAGTGCCCATCACCTATTTAACGCATTCTCATGTCTGCGTCCCGTCTGTTTACCATCAGTTCTCTATAGTTAAGAACCTGTTTCTTAGTTTGCCTCTCTTTTTTCTCCTTTGTTCATTTCTTTTGGTCCTTAAATTCCACATATGAGTGAAATCATATGGTATTTGTCTTTCTCTGACTGACTTATTAGCATAATGTACTCTAGCTCCATCCACGTCATTGCAAATGGCAAGACTTCACTTTTTTTCTTCTTTAATTTTGTTTAATGTTTATTTCTATTTGAGAGAGAGAAAGAGACAGGGTGGGTGAGCGGGGGAGGAGCAGAGAGAGAGGGAGACACAGAATCTGAACCAGGCTCCAGGCTCTGAGCTGTCAGCACAGAGCCCAACACAGGGCTGAAACCCACAAGCTGTAAGATCATGATGTGAGCCGAAGGCAGACACCCAACCAACTGAGCCACTCAGGCACCCCAAGACTTCGTTCTTTTTTAGGGCTGAGTAACATTCCGTGTGTGTGTGTGTGTGTGTGTGTGTGTACACACCAATTCTTCTTTATCCATTCATCAGCTAATGGGCATTTGAGCTCCTTCCATAATTTGGTTATTATTGATAATGCTGCTATAAACATCAGGGTGCATCAGTATTTTTGCATCTTTGGGTAAATACCCAGTAGTACAATCGCTGGATCATAGGGTAGTTCCATTTTTAAATATTTTTTAAGTTTATTTATTTTGAGAGAGAGAGAGCTAGCATGAGCAGGGGACAGAGAGACACAGAGCCCAACACAGGGCTCATATCCGTGAACCATGAGATCATGAGCTGAGCTGAAATCAGGAGTTGGAGGCTCAATTGACTGAGCCACCCAGGCACCCCAATTCTAGTTTTAACTTTTTGAGGAACCTCGATACTCCATACTGGCTGCACCAGTTTTCATTGCCACCAGCAGTGCAAGAGGGCTCCCTCCACATCCTTGCCAACACCTGTTGTTTTGTGTGCTGTTGATTTTAGCCATTCTGACAGGTATGAGATGGTATCTCAATTGTAGTTTTGATTTGCATTTCCCTGATGATCAGTGATACTGAGCTAGATACCTCCTTTTGCCTCTGGGCTTACTAGCAAATGAGCTCTTCCCCTCTGAGACTGAAACACTATTTCCCCTGCCCACCCCCGCACACCCCCTTTGCCTAGCTAAAGCCCATTCATGCTTCAAGTCTCAGCTTAGACATCTCTTCCTCAAGAAGTGTTTCCCCCACTCCCAGGGGACTGGGTTCCATGTCCTTCCATGTGCCCTATGGCATGCAGTGCCGGCCCCTTACATTTATTACTTGTTTCTTTATCTATAACCCCACCAGCATCTTGTTCCTTGGTACCCCCCACCATCGGAGTCTGTCACAGAAAAGACATTCAATACACATTTACTGGGGGAAGGAAGGAAAATAGAATGAAGGAGAATGGAAGGGATTTCTGTGGGTCCTTTCTTGCACTGTGAGACTTAGATCTGCCAACTAGAGACAGCCTGGGATGGAATTTGCCCAGAGAATTGTACAGTGTAAGGCAACTTTGGCCTTTCAGGTGCTAGGGAGTCAGTCTAGTGATCTGGCATCTGACATGCTTGCCCATCTTTGGAACACTGATAACATCCAGGGGTTATCAGCATTAGGTAACACAAGGCTAAGCCAGGGTGATAGAAGCAGGAATGTAATGGGACCCATGTCAGGGATATTTCATGGGTAAACTGTACTGCGTTCATTTAGATGTGAAGGAAGAAGGTGCAAGATCAGAAAGTCAGAAGAATCTAGTTTCTAGTACAAGACAATATCATCAATTCAATTCCATATTGGATTTGAGGCATTAGAAAAAACATCTAAAAATGCAATTGAAATATAAAACAAAGCCAAGAATATCCAGAACCGTTCACAAATTTGTCATCTTTATAACAATTACTGTTATCAGAGAAGAGTCAGGACTGGCCAGTAGGCAGAGCATTGATTGCCCACATGCCATGCTTTAAGGGTCATCAAGAAGACTCTCTCTTCATCATATCATGGTGCCTGGAATTTTGTAATTAAAATAGTATTTTTGAGGGGCCCCTGACTGGCTCAGTCAGAGGAACATGCATGCAACTATTGATCTTGGGGTCGTGAGTTCAAGCCCCACTTTGGGTGAAGACATTACTTAAAAAACAATATATCTTAAAAAAAAAAAAAAAAAGATGTACATGATGAGTTGTTAGGTAAAAAACAAAATTCAGAGCACAAACATTCAGAAGTCACCCATTTAGGGGCTCCTAGGTGGCTAAATTGGTTAATCCTCTGACTGTTGATTTCAGCTCAGGTCCTGATTTCATGGTTTGTGAGATTGAGCCCTGAGTTGGCCTCTGTGCTGATGGCATAGTGCCTGCTTGACATACTTTCTCTTTCGCTCTCTCTGTCCAACCCCACACTCGCTCACTCTCTCTCACTCTCTCTCTCAAAAATAAATAAGTTTTTTAAAAAGTCACCCACTTAAAAATAATTGTATTTACAGAAATGTTGATGCATAGGAGCACATGTACCCCAATGTTCATAGCAGCACTCTCCACAATAGCTAAAACATGGAAAGAGGCTAAGTGTCCATCAACAGATGAATGGATCAGAAGATGTGGTTTATCTATACCATGGAATACTACATGGCAATGAGAAACAATGAAATCTGGCCATGTGTAGCAGCATGGATGGACCTTGAGGGCGTTATGCTGAGCGAAATAAGTCAGGCAGAGAAGGACAAATATCATATGTGTGCACGTATAGGAGGATTAGGAGGAGCTTAACAGAGGACCAAGGGGGAGAAGAAGGGCGGAAATGGTGCGGGAAAGGGGGAGAGGCAAACATGAGAGACTCTTGAATGCTGACAAAAACTGAGGACTGGTGGATGTGGGGGGGAGGAGGGGTGGGCATGGAGGAGGACACTTGTGGGGATGAGCACTGGGTGTTATGTGGAAACTAATTTGACAATAAACTATTTGTAAAATAAATAAATAAATAAATAAATAAATAAATAAATAAAAAATAATTGTATTTAACTGTTTGTTAATATGTGCAAAGGAGAAAGTATTAATTACCTTTGCAAGATGGAGTCAGAGGAGGCCTGTTTCTAAGCTATACATTTTGACATTGCTTGAACTTTTACAATAAAATATTACTTTGTAATCAGAAAATAAGATAATTTAAAACATTTCTGTTACATCACAAATAGCTTAAGAATAGATAGAGGAGTCAACATCAGCAGCTGGGTCAGATTTCAAACCCTCTAGATGAAAATGAGGTGCGTGCAAGAAGAGTTTGTACAGTTAAGTCGGGGAGAAGTGTCATAATGCAGTCTTGGCTCACAACAGTACCTCAATAATGTTTAATAATTGAAGTTATAACTAAATTCAATAATGTTTAGTAATCGGAATACAAGGTAGATACTTGTCTCTTTCCCCAGTGCATAGAATAGGTACTTATCACTTGGAGTTAAAAAAAAAAAATTAAGAGCTTCTGCCCTAGAAGGCGTTGCAATGTAAAGTAACTTCACATCACCTGCTTTCTTCTCTTTATTACTCCCAAATGGTCCAATTTCCTTTCCCTTCCCCCTCGTCTTCCCAGCCTTCTTCTTTAAATTGCCTTCTGCAACCACAAGAGGGCAACAGCTTCAAGTACAAAAAAAAGGCTCTCAGGCACTGGTACTAATAAGCAAAGGGATGATGCGGTTACAAAAATGTTATCAGAACTTCAGAGATTTCACCATCTTGCTCTGAATATGTGTGTGGCAACATTTAATATTCTGTTGTAACTGAAAACAATGCGTGAGGGGAAGAATCCATGGTGAATGGAGCTAATGTAGTTCCCTCTCTTCCAGATGCTGGCCAAGAAGAGGTGAGACAGGAAAGAGATGGTCTAGGACCCAAGACTTAATCCTAATGTAAATTCTTGCGCCAGGATGGAAGGGGAATCTAACCCCAATACAACGATTGTCAATGACACCCCAGTAAATCACCAGCCTTTGGAACGTCATGGGTTGTGGGAAGTCATCACCATTGCAGCTGTGACTGCTGTGGTAAGCCTGATCACCATTGTGGGCAATGTCTTTGTCATGATCTCCTTCAAAGTCAATAGTCAGCTGAAGACAGTGAACAACTATTACCTGCTCAGCTTAGCCTGTGCAGATCTCATCATTGGGATCTTCTCCATGAACCTCTACACTACCTACATCCTCATGGGACGCTGGGTGCTTGGGAGTCTGGCTTGTGATCTCTGGCTCGCACTGGACTACGTGGCTAGCAATGCTTCCGTCATGAACCTTCTGGTGATCAGTTTTGACCGTTACTTTTCTATCACAAGACCTCTGACCTATCGGGCCAAGCGTACGCCGAAAAGGGCTGGCATCATGATTGGCCTGGCCTGGCTAATCTCCTTCATCCTTTGGGCCCCGGCGATCCTCTGCTGGCAGTACCTGGTTGGGGAGCGGACAGTGCCACCAGATGAGTGCCAGATCCAGTTCCTCTCTGAGCCCACCATCACTTTCGGCACTGCCATCGCTGCCTTCTACATCCCTGTTTCTGTCATGACGATCCTCTACTGCCGTATCTACCGGGAAACAGAGAAGCGAACCAAGGACCTGGCTGACCTCCAGGGCTCTGACTCCATGGCTGAAGCCAAGCCAAGAAAGCCAGCTCATAAGGCTCTGCTGAGGTCCTGCTTTAGCTGCCCTCAACCCACGCTGGCCCAGAGGGAAAGGAGCCAAGCCTCCTGGTCCTCCTCCCGCAGGAGCACCTCCACCACTGGGAAGCCATCCCAAGACACCGATCCAAGCACCGAGTGGGCCAAAGCCGAGCAGCTCACTACCTGTAGCAGCTACCCTTCCTCAGAGGATGAGGACAAGCCCACCACTGACCCTGTCTTCCAAGTAGTCTACAAGAGTCAGGCCCAGGAAAGCCCAAGGGAGGAATTCAGTGCTGAAGAGACCAAGGAAACTTTTGTGAAAGCTCACACTGAAAAAAAGGACTATGACACTCAAAAATACTTCTTGTCCCCAGGTGCTGCTCATAGATCCAGGAGTCAGAAATGTGTGGCCTACAAGTTCCGATTGGTGGTAAAAGCTGATGGGACCCAGGAGACCAACAATGGCTGTCACAAGGTGAAAATCATGCCCTGCTCCTTCCCAGTGTCCAAGGACCCTTCAGCGAAAGGCCTGGATCCCAACCTCAGCCACCAAATGACCAAACGAAAGAGAATGGTCCTTGTCAAGGAGAGGAAAGCAGCCCAGACCTTGAGTGCCATCCTCCTGGCCTTCATCATCACCTGGACCCCTTATAACATCATGGTCCTGGTTTCCACCTTCTGTGACAAATGTGTCCCAGTCACCCTGTGGCACCTGGGCTACTGGCTGTGCTATGTCAACAGCACTGTCAACCCCATTTGCTATGCCCTCTGCAACAGAACCTTCAGGAAGACCTTTAAGATGCTGCTTCTCTGCCGCTGGAAGAAGAAAAAAGTAGAAGAGAAGTCGTACTGGCAGGGAAACAGCAAGCTCTCCTGAAAAATAACAGCTCCTCTCAAAAGCGTAACCATGGTCAATTTCCTCTGAGGACCGGTGAGCTGATCCTGGCTTCTTTGTTTTCAAAACAGAACATGTATCATTTGAGCACTGAGGACTTTGTAGAGGCTTGAGATCTGTCACCGAAAGGGAGGAGTCACGGCTGCTGCCACAAGTGCTGCCATGTTGAGTGATTCTTATCCATCAACAAGGCCACCTGAGGCCACTGGAGTTTGCTTGTTGTTGAAGTGAGGATACAGACCGGTGTCCCTTCACAGGGGGGGAGGAACGCTGGGCCAGTGAACAGTGACTTGGGGAACTTTGGTTCCCTAACCTTTGCAGAGCAGCGGGGACTGGGTGGAAACCTCCTCGATGGAAACCTGTATTGAGGTTGAGTGCAATATTTGTGTCTATGGGGCTGTCTCCTACCAGTGAGAACCAGGAGACTGTCAGTCAATGTCACCTGTTAAGAAGAGTGATATTCAACTGGTTTCTAAGACTCTTTCTTTATAAACTGATAGGTATCGTGCAGGTGTTATATGTTCTGTACTGTTGAATGTTTTTCTGTTCCTACATCTGAGTGAAGTGTTCACAACTGATGCCAATTCCTCAGACCCACTGAAACCCTCCTGGTCCCCGTGGAACCATCCTGGCCTTTAGAATCCTGGGTCTGGAGGAACACTGAAGCCCGATCCCACCCAGTCCTACAGAAGGGCCTCTACTCCGCTAATGAGGAAGATCAAGCTTCCGCCGCTGTTTTGGTGTTTAATAGTGGGATTTTCTTCCTTTCATCTAAACAGATATTGTGTATTCTTATTTGTGACCATTAGGGCCTATTTATTCATGCTCTGTTTATGCATAAAGATTTTCTCTGGGCTATTTAATCACAATTCTTTTCATTGTTTTCAGAGACCTTACTTTCTAATCTCTTCACAAGGCAAACCTGACCCAAACTGTAGAAAACAAATTGGTTTCACTGCATGCTTTTGGGCTTCTTCCAAAACTCTTTTGCCAGCCCCCAATTTCCCTCATCCATAGGCGGGTCACAGCCGGGCTCAAGGTCATCATGCAGCCTCCAGCCAGGAGTGCTATTTGGAGGGACATCAGGGGAAAGGAATTCTTTCTTCTTTTTTTTTTATAGGTCCTTCACATCATGGCTCAGAAACGACTTATTCGTTCCTCTCCAAATTCATCATCAAAGATGAGTAGTTCAGAAAAGTACAGTTAAGGTTCAGCGAACCTGGCGACACTCATTAAAAATGAAAGCCTCATCTTTAAGAACAAAATGTAGATCACAGTAACATATAAAAGTTATCAACATAACTTACATTAGAGTATCAAAATGACCAAAACCTAAATTTGATTGGAATTTCTCTTCTGTATATATAAAGTGTACATAAACAATTTTTTTTTTGAAAATTCTGAGAATAAACCAATGTGCAAGGACTTGAAACTATAGAAGTGCTTACAATTAATCAAACGGCAGTGTAGTAGGCAGGGTTTTAGAGACGAAGCTCTCCTGTCAGACAGAATCTAACCCGTCGGTGACAGCTGCAGCCATGTTAGCGTCTCCAGACTTCACTTACTGCAGGCCAGTCGTGATTCAGCCTCATTTGCTAAGGGGATGTGTAAAAATAGCTGCTTTCGTTGTCCTGGGAATTCCATGTGGACTGGAGTATAAAAGAACTTCCACCTCCCACTGAGGGAGGAATCAGCCTGTTACACCAAATCCCAAGAAGGCTTCAGGGCAAGACAAACAGGTGCACCCAGGCCTTTCCCCCAGCCTTGTGGGGACTTGATGTTGAGATGAAACATTTCAGAAGCAATGTAGCTGCTGAGACTTTGTGAAGGGCAGGTTGACACCCGCCAAGAATTTCATAGAGAATATGAAGTAATTGGCTCAGTTCTCTAGGAGAGAGGCTCCCAGGCCTACGTGATGCCAACAGGGTGTGACTTCATGAGCAAACCTGCTCTACCAGCTCTGGAAAGACAGTTGATTCTTTTAGTTTTAAGAATGTGATTCCTGACAAAATTTGAATCCCTCCAAGAGCACTTTGAGCCAACACTGGGCATTCACTGTTCACAGTATAGAGAGACACAAGCGAATTCAAACAAAAGAATGCAGAGTTGGAGGAGGGGTGGAACACTGGGGCACATTTTTCATATGCCACAATTGCCTGGGACTTAGCCTTTCGGGTTTATCTTTTGTGAAACTGAGAGGCCTATGCTTCCTTTTTTGTCACTGGAGTTGGGAAGCAGCCAGTTTTATAGACTACTGATGCCCCCTGACGTAGACGCACACACACATTAAAATCTAGGAGAAACTATTCTTTAGAATAGGGCCTATGGTGGGTAGGGTCCTCGGAATGAACAGATCCAATTATAAACTACAGGCACCTGGCGGGTGGGTGGGTTGCTGGGGTGTGGGCCGACTTTGGACCTTAGGGCTTCTATGCCCCCAGTCTCCCAAGCTCTGTCTATGGTAAACTGTGTACAGCTTTGACTCGTCACCTACTGAATGCTGCTTTGTTACTAACATTGTGGCTTGTTTCTCCTTGACTATGAATTTGATAGCTTGTCGAGGAATCTGTTTTCAGTACAGTTTTTGTCTATATATTCCTCCTCTGCTGTGCTCCTTTAGGGAAATGTCCTTTGACAGCCAATGCTGATGTTTGCCTCTTTGTAACTGTGAAATCTGTACCTAATCTCTGGATTGGAATATCCACTTGTCTACTGTAAATACTGGAATTACAACAAAGGATGTGGGGACTAGGCTGCTTTTTCTGTATTGTACTAGTATTACTCTGCATATTAAAGAAATTTAACCGCACATTAGTCCAATGGAAAGTGTTTAAATAAGAAAACGTGGGGCACCTGACTGGCTGAATTGGAAGAGCATGCGACTCATGAGGTCTGGGTGGCCTAGTTGGTTAAGTGTCCCCTTCAGTACAGGTCATAATCTCACCGTTCATGAGTTCCAGTCTCACATAGGGCTCTGCGCTGACAGCTCACGTGGAGCCTGCTTCAGATTCTGTGTCTCCCTCTATCTCTGCCCCTCCCCCTTTTGTGTTCTGTCTCTCTCTCTCTCTCTCTCTCTCTCTCTTATAAATAAACATTAAGAAAAAAAAGGAAGAGCATGAGACTCTTGATCCCGGAGTCATGAGTTCGAGCCCTACGATGGGTGTAGAGATTACTAAAAAAATAAATAAGTATACATTCATAGGAAAATGGTCTTGGTGCTTGGCCGGCTCAGTTGGTAGGGCATGCAAGTCTTGACCTCAGGGTCTTGAATCTGAGCTCCACATTTCGTATAGAGATTACTAAAAATAAATGGTCTCAGGTTAGCTTGATAGGTCCACCTATATGAGAGATCCCATACACATTTGCACGTTCTGGTCTTTTAAGAAGGAAGGGGCTAGAGACTTTTTGTTCTTTCTTTTTTGAAATTTTTTTTTTAATTTTTAAATTTATATACAAGTTAGTTAGCATACAGTGCAATAATGACTTCAGGAGTAGATTCCATTGATTCATTGTATAACACCCAGTGCTCATCCCAACAATTGTCCTCCTTAATGTCCATCACCCATTTAGCCCATTCCCCCACCTACAACCCCTCTAGCAACCCTCAGTACAATCTCTGAATTTAAGAGTCTCTTATGTTTTGTCCCCCTCCCATGTTTACATTATTTTTGCTTCCCTTATGTTTATCTGGTTTGTATCTTAAATTCCACATATGAGTGAAATATGATATTTGATACTTATCTTTCTCTAATTTCACTTAGCATAATTCCCTCTAGTTCATCCATGTTGTTGCAAATCTTTTTTTAAATTTTAAATGAGAGAGAAAGAGCGCACAAGCACAGTGAGGGAGGGGCAGAGAGAGGGGGACAGGCCTCTGAAGCAGGCTCTGTGTTGGCAAAAGAAAGCTCAACTGACAGAGCCACCCAGGTTTCTCTAGGGATGGGTTAGAGACTCTTAAAGACAGAGAACTGAGGGCTGATGGAGGGAGTGGGTCAGGGGATAGGCTAGATGGATGATGGGTACCAAGGAAGGCACTTGGGATGAACACTGGGTGTTGTATGTAAGTAATGAATCACTGAATTCTACTCCTGAAACTAATATTGTGCTGTATGTTAACTAACTAGAATTTAAATAAAAACTTGAAAAGAGAAAGCAGGGAGGGGTTGATACACAGTGTGGATACAGGTCCCTCTTGCTACCTTTGTGATTTTCCCCTTTCCTCTCAGCTACCAATCACCGAATGAAGATGAAATAATGATGACAAGATTCCTGTGACTAAAATCTTCCCTTTCTCTCCAGGACAAGGGAGGTGGGGCAGACCCTGCAACAGAACAGAAGAGCAGCATTTCCTCCACAACTGCTCAGAACTGGTGCCCCAGTCATTCATTTTCATTATAAATGGTTCTAATTTTCATCTCCCCCTCGCCATTTCACCAGAAAAGTTTGAGAATATATGCACTCTGGCCCAATAAGGAATCCAGATTGTGAGTGGGAGGGGGAAGAGAAAAAAGTTTTTTAAGCATCAGGAAAGGAGCCAGAAGGAATTAAAACACACACACACACACACACACACACACACACACACACACACACACAATTTTTTTGAAATAATTTTTAAACTTAAAGAAGAGCTGCAAGAATAGTACAGAAAACTCCTTATCCTTCACCTGAATTCCCCAATTGTTAATAATTTGCTACATTTGTGTTGTGTGTGTGTGTGTGCATATGTATTTTTCCCTCAACCATTTGGAATAAGTTGCAGACATCATGTCCATCGACTTCTAAATACTTCAGGGGATAAGGAGGCGCTTGGGTGCCTCAGTTGGTTGAGCATCCAAATTCAGCTCAGATCATGATGTCCGTTCATGGGTTTGAGCCCCTGCACCAGGCTCTGTGCTGACAGCTCAGAGCCTAGAGACTGCTTTGGATTCTGTGGCTCCCTCTCTCTCTGCCCATCCCCTGCTTGTGCTCTGTCTCTCTGTCTCTCAAAAATAAATAAATGTTAAATACTTCAGTAGGCATTTCTTAAGAAGATTATGTTATATAACCACAATATAAATATTTAAGTCAGGAAATTTAACATTGCTACAATATTATTATGTAATACATAATATTAGTAATTACATAGCTGTGTAATACATTCCATTCTCAAATTTTGCCTGTTGTTCGAAATAATGTTCTTTATAAGAATTTCTTTTCCAGGAGCACCTAGGTGGCTCAGTCGGTTGAGTGTCCGACTTCAGCTCAGGTCATAATCTCACGGTTCGTGGGTTCCAGCCCCGCATTGGGCTCTCTACTGACAGCTCAGAGCCCAGAGCCTGTTTCAGATTCTGTGTCTCCCTTCTCTCTGACCCTCCCCTGCTCATGCTGTCTCTCTCTCTCAGAAATAATAAATAAATAAAAATTTCTTTTCCAGCTCAAGATCACACATTGCATTTTGCTCTCATGTCTCTCTAAACTCTTCCAAAATCTGGAAATGGTCCTCAACTTTCCATGGTCATTCATGACACGGTCATTTTTAAGAGTACATTCAAACAATTTAAAAAGTTTTTTTCCATCAATTTTGGGTTGTCTGGTGTTTCCTTATTAGACTCACTTTAATTTGTTTGCTAGTTTTGATTTGGGCAAGATTATCACAAATGTGATATTGTGTCCTCAGTTTATCACATCAGGAGGACATGATCTTTTATCCCATTACTGGGGATGTTAACATTGATTACATGGTTAAAGTGCTCCCCCCTGCCGACCCACCCATTTTCTCTACTCTATATTTACTATTTTTCCCTCTGCAATTAACATTTTTTAAGGAAGAGACTAATTCTATGTAAATGTCCTAAGGGTTTTCAAGTTTTCACTCAATAATTGAAGCATCTACTTATTATTCTCACCCAAATAAGTTATTACTATAATAACAGCCAAATGGTTGGCATTCATTCTACAAGGAAGACTTTTCCCATTTACTTACTTACTTATTAATAATATGGACTCCTGAACTCTTATTTTAGTAATTGGTTAAAATCCTGTCAGTGCTCAAATTGTCACTGAGAGTCCCTTCCAACTGACTCCTGTGACCCTTTGACATATCCTGAAAATTTTTTTAATTTTTTTTGAGAGAGAGAGAGGAAGAGAGTCCCAAGCAGGCTCCATTCTGTCAGCACGGAGCCTGTCATGGGGCTCCACTCACTAACCATGAGAGGGGCATCTGGTGGTATGAGGCTTATTCAAGATTAAGAAGATGAGAACTTTTTGGAGAAATAGACTGCCATAGGTACACTAATGTAGACAAGTCTGGATGATAGTCAGCCCAGTAAGCAGAGCTAGACTTTGGCTCTTTGCCTAATTACAAATAAACATAAGGTTGTAGCACCTCCCCTGCACCCACATCAATTCATCAAAGGAGATGGAGGACAAGACAGTTCACCGGGAGGGTAATTTACTCTGCTGGATGTGTCCTCTTTGACTTTAATATGAATCTTTAAGTGTCAGTCTTTTGCCTGTTATTATTAATGTCTTTGGACATTAATGCCCTATGTTCCTGCTAAGACTAGTTCTCCAAAGTTTCACTCCCAGGCCTTGGCAATGATTTTCTTAAAAAAAATTTTTTTAATGTTTTTTATTTATTTCTAGGAGAGAGAGAGAGAGACAGCGTGAGCAGGGGAGGGTCAGAGAGAGAGGGAGTCACAGACTCTGAAACAGGCTCCAGGCTCTAAGCTTGCAGTCAGCACAGAACCCGACGCGGG
This sequence comes from Proteles cristata cristata, assembly GCA_017311185.1. NCBI lineage: Eukaryota > Metazoa > Chordata > Mammalia > Carnivora > Hyaenidae > Proteles > Proteles cristata. Next base: position 1,448,304 of record JAESUZ010000281.1, on the reverse strand, counting down.
GCTCGAACCCACGAACCACGAGATCATGACCCGAGCAAAAGTCGGACACTTAACCGACTAAGCCACCTAGGCGCCCCAGGCAATGATTTTCTACAGACAGTTATCTTGCATAAATGTATCTGCAGTGGTGTCCTAGTAAAGGAATAGGTACTCTTACCTTCAACAAGAGCAACTCATACTAAACCCAGTTATCACCAATATCAGTAGCTGGGAGCTGGTGCTTATTTTTGGTAGTCCCTATACTCAAGGATAGGTTTACAGTCCAGCCACTTTCAATCACAATCCATGAAGCTATCAGCCATGATATGCTAACTACAGTCAAGTCACAGTAGGCTGCAGAGGAAAAAGCCACCAGCCAGAAGACAGCAAAGAAACAGTACAGATTACACCTGGGATGTGGAGAACCACTCTTCTCCCTAAAAAACTAGATCACCATGGTTGAACACCTTTTGACAGGTCCTTTATACCCAGAAGTAGGTCCTGTGCAGGAGAATCCAAAACAAAAACAGGGGCGCCTGGGTGGCTTAGTCGGTTAAGCGTCCGACTTTCGCTTGGGTCATGATCCCGCAGTTCGTGGGTTCGAGCCCCACGTCGGGCTCTGTGCTGACTGCCAGCTCAGAGCCTGGACCCTGTTTCAGAGTCTGTGATTCCCTCTCTCTCTGACCCTCCCCTGCTCATGCTCTTCTCTCTCTCCTAGAAATAAATAAAACCATTTTAAAAAATTAAAAAGAAAAACAATACTAGGTTGTGTTGGGGTTTTTTTTAGTTTTATTTATTTATATTGAGAGAGAGAGAGAGAGAGAGAACAAGCAGGGGAGGGGCAAAGAGAGGGGGAGGGAGAGAATCCCAAGCAGTGTCTGTGCTGTTGGCAGAGCCCTATAGGGGGCTTGAGATGATAGATTATGATCTGAGCCAAAATCAAGGCTGACGCTCAACTGACTGAGCTACCCAGGCGCCCCCTAGGTTTTGTTTCATCATTACTATATTTTATAGTGACAATTAAAATAATAAATACTTGCATGGGAAACTTGGAAAATAAATAAGCAAATAACAAAAAACTACCATCAATTCTATAACCTCTGCTAAGTATCTCAGTGTCTATCTCTTTTTTCCATGTACAGACATAATACTTTTTAAAACTCCCAGAACTGCTAAGTATGGTTCAGCAATTTTCACGATCCTATCTTGTAGAAAATATCTGGCGACTCAACTTCTTCCTAAGCAGAAAATTTCAAAGCTTCAATTAACATGGGGAGCTCCCATCCATAAAGAGATTAGAAAGAGGTTAGTTCCGTCCTTTTTCATCTTTGATAGATGCACACAATACAGCTTAGTCCTCTCCAGTTCTGAACTATGAGATGAACCAATCATTATACAGAGATGTTTTTCTTTAACTTATAAAATCTAATTTTTTAAATAACTATATTTGTTTCCTAGGGCTGTAGTTCCACAAATTAGGTAACGTAAAACAGTAGAAATGTATTATCTCAGTTCTGGAGGCCAGAAGTCCAATGGATACCCAGGCATCAGCAGGGTCATACTGCTAGGAAAGGCCCCAAGGAAGGATCTGTTCTGGGCCTGGTTACCTCAGACCTTCCCGGGCTGTGGTAGCCATTTTTCTCCCAGTGTCTCTTCAACATCATCTTTCCTCTGTGTCTGTCTGTGTCCAAATTTCCCCTTTTATAGGGACACTAGTCATACTAGGTTAGGTCACACTAAAGATCTCATTTTAACTTGATTACCTCTATAAAGATCCCATTTCCAAATGTTACATTCTGAGGTATCGAGGGCGAGGGCTCCATTATTTTGAGGGGACACAATTCAACCCATAACAATAACCAAGCGAGACTGCACAGCAAAGGAAACAACCCACAAAACTAATAGGCGACCAAGAGAATGGGAAAAGATAGTTGCAAATGACATATCAGATAAAGGGTTAATATCCAGAATCTATAAGGAACTCACCAAACTTCACACCCGAAAAACAAACAACCCAGTGAAGAAATGGGCAGAAGATATGAACAGACACTTCTCCAACGAGGACATCCAGATGGCCAACAGACCCATGAAACGATGCTCAGCGTCCCTCCTCATCAGGGAAATACACATCAAAACCACACTGAGATACCACCTCACGCCAGTCAGAGTGGCTAAAATGAGCCAATCAGAGAACTCTAGATGCTGGCGAGGATGTGGAGAAACGGGCACCCTCCTACACTGTTGGTGGGAATGTAAACTGGTACAGCCCCTCTGGAAAACAGTGTGGAGGTTCCTCAGGAAACTAACAACAGAACTCCCCTATGACCCAGCAATAGCACTGCTAGGAATTTACCCAAGGGATACAGAAATGCTGAGGCATAGGAGCACATGTACCCCAATGTTCATAGCAGCACTCTCCACAATACCTAAAACATGGAAAGAGCCTAAGTGTCCATCAACAGATGAATGGATCAAGAAGATGTGGTTTATCTATACCATGGAATACTACATGGCAATGAGAAACAATGAAATCTGGCCATGTGTAGCAACCTGGATGGACCTTGAGGGGGTTATGCTGAGCGAAATAAGTCAGGCAGAGAAGGACAAATATCATATGTGTGCACGTATAGGAGGATTAGGAGGAACTTAACGGAGGAACAAGGGGGAGAAGAAGGGAGGAAATGGTGGGGGAAAGGGAGAGAGGCAAACCATGAGAGACTCTTGAATGCTGACAAAAACTGAGGACTGGTGGATGTGGGGGGGAGGAGGGGTGGGCATGGAGGAGGACACTTGTGGGGATGAGCACTGGGTGTTATGTGGAAACTAACTGGACAATAAACTATTTGTAAAAAAATAAAAAATAAATAAATTAGTTTAATAGGGAAAAAAAAAAACCTGATTCTTAACAGCCAAAAAAACAAAACAAAACAATAAACAAGCGAGAAAAACATTTTCCTACTGTATAGGTGAACAAACTATAGGCCAATGCTGGATAATATCAAATGGGAAGGATTTCAGGGTCACTACTGAGAAGATATGTGGTGTCTTCAACTGCCTCAAAGAGGCCTGACAGGACAAAGTGGTCTTTACTGGCATAGGATAGTTACCAGTTTTATTTATTATTTTCCCAGAGGTATTTTTATTCTTTTAAAATTATTTATTTAGGGAACCCTGAGTGGCTCAGTTGGTTAAGCATCTGACTTTGGCTCAGGTCACGATCTCACAGTTTGTGAGTTCAAGCCCCACGTCGGGCTCTGTACTGACAGCTCAGAGCCTGGAGCCTGCTTCAGATTCTATGTCTCCCTCTTTCTCTGCCCCTTCCCCCTGCTCACGCTCTGTCTCTCTCTACTTCAAAGAAAAACTAACATTATAAGTAAACGTTAAAAATTTAATTTAAAAGAATTTTTAAAAAGTATTTGTTTCTTTTAAGTCTTTATTTTAATTCCAGCTAGTTAATATACAGTGTAATATTAGTTTCACGTGTACAAGAGAGTGATTGAATACTTCCATACAACACCTGATGCTCATCACAAATGGACTCCTTAATCCCTATCACCTATTTAATCCATCCCCCCACCTACCTCCCCTCTGGTTACAGTTTATTCTCTACAGGTAAGAGTCTGTTTCTTGGATTCTCTCTCTCTCTCTCTCTCTCTCTCTCTCTCTTCTTTTCCCTTTGCTCATTTGTTTTATCTCTTAAATTCCACAGATGAGTGAAATCATATGGTATTTGTCTTTCTCTAACTGATTTATTTCACACCTACTATTTTTCAAACACGTTTGCCTCTGCTCTCCTGGCCTGAAATCATGCATGAAACTAAAGAAATGCGGCCAGATTTTTCAAGCCCCTTCTGTGTGCAAGGAGCACCTCTGGAGGCTTTAGGCTCCCACAACTTGAGCCTAGCTGAGGGTATGTCTGAGTCTCCAACTTGGAAATTCTTCAAAGGGAAGTTTCCTTCCTAATTTCCTAGCATCATCTCCTTGGAGCCAAGGGTTTAAATCTCAGAATAGGGCAAAATAAAGACCACAGGCTTTCTATTGTCTATAATCAGGATGAGTGGACCATTTACTGTATCCTGACCCATTTCTTGCAAGTGTTAATGAAATTCTTGGGTTTTTATCTTTACAGTGAATGGATTCTTTTTTTTTAAGATTTATTTCTTTTGAGAGAGACGGAGAGCCCTAGTTGGGGGAGGGAAGAGAGAGAGAGGGAGGGAGGGAGCGAGAGTATGTCCAGCAGGTTCTGGACATCTGTGGCTATCAGGGCAGAGCCCAATAATAAACTGGATCCCATAACTGTGAGATCAGGACCTGAGCAGAAATCAGAGTCCAACACTTCACCACTTAATCGATTGAGCCATCCAGGCCCCCCTACAGTGAATAGATTCTATTCCAAATCAGGAATCCTTGCTTCATTTTTTCTCACAATCATTTCTTCTTTCCTCTGCTTGTCACTGGAGCCACCTTCTCCAAATACCCCAAACTTTTGCACCTCTTTCCTTCACCATCTTCTCAGATCCAAGTACCACAATGAGGCAACATGATTTCTCCTTTGTTTGATTACTCATTTGTGGCCCCATAGTGTAATGATCAGCACTCTGGACTCTGATTACTCATTTGTTCAGTAAATAATTACTGATATACATGGGAACCTTGGGACACACAGGAACCCTGCCCCCTGACAACACAGACTAACAGAATGAGTCACAGAACAACTACAGTACAGAGAATCACCATCACCCCAGTGATGGCTGAAGGCTCTTCTCCTTCTCAAGCACCAAGTTTCCCTTCTCCAGGCTTCTTTGTCCCCTACTCTTCGGCATAAAAGGAGAAACTAGCACCTGAACTGCACAGGCTAGACCTTTATAAGATTGAAGAGAGATGGTAAGTGAAGAATGTTAAGATGGATGTGGATTATATCCAACATTCTACTTAGAAGCTCTCAGGAGCACAATCCTCTGTTCCCTTTTTCCAGTGTGGTTCCCAGTTCCTGGGCTACTTGCCGAGATTATATGCCTTCTAGAAAAGGAGTCTTGCCTTGTCTGGATATACCCTAATCGTCTTATTCCATAATCCAACCTCTTCTCAAGGGCAGAGGTCAGGTAAGAATGCAGAAATTAGAGTTGTCAGTAGGATCCTGTAAAATCAAATACATACAATCAATCACACACCTATTTACATACATACAACTCGAAGTAGGGCGGACAGAAAAGTGCCTGAAATTCAAGGTGGGGGCAGCTAGTTCAGAATGGGAAGGCTGAAAGCCTGCAGGGAACTAAGAGCCTTCTGAGATCTTGAAGAACAGCAGCAACCTCTTTCCCAGCCAATCCCCACCAGCTCCGAAGAGGATGAAGGGAAAGAGAAGCCATCTTTATGCCGACCTCTGCTGGACTACATCACTTAATGATTTGAGGTAGGGCTAAAGGTGGGCAGGGAGCAAGGCGGGAGGGAAGGCAAGTTTTGTTTTCTTCCAATAAACATACTTTCTCAATATTTTGGGGACCTTGGCATTTCTACTAAAGATTCTGGACTTTGGGGAGATGATTTTCATGTACCTCAGTTTGCTCAGAAACGGATTATCAGTAATAAGTCATAGCCAGGTAACTGTGGAACTCCACAGGCTCTCCCTCAAGATCTGTCCCGAGAGGAACAAGCATGTCTAAGGGAAGATAAGGCAAATTCAGGCCTGTGAAACCTCCAGGCGGCCTCTGCCTACCCAGGTGTCCAGGTGCTCTCTTCTCCTCTGGAAGTGCTTTATCTACATTGTTCTTTCAGTTCCTTCAGGAACCGACCTCCCTACCACCTCAGCTCAGGCTAAGAAGCTCCTCACTCTTAACCCCCTTCTTCTCAGCCTCAGCCTATTTAATTCCCATGTAGTCTTTCATCCTACCTCACAAGTCACTTTCTCGGGGAGGTGGCCTTACATTTGCCTTCCACCCTCTCATCCAGGTGCCCATGTTATAAGCTTTTCTGGCAGCTTGAATTTTCCTTGGAGCACCTATCAAGGTTTTCTTCACACATCAGTATGTGTTTTGATTAAGGTCTATTTCTCTCATTAAACTCTTAAGCTCTGAAACCAGAGTTGATGCTATTTTGCCCCTAACTGTGTCCTCTCACCCAATAACCCTTGGTACATATACTAATATAGACGCTTTGCATACCTTGACATAGGAAATAGTTGCAAGGCAAGGTTCCTGGGTTTTGTGGGAAGTTTTTTTCTGGCATGACTCGCATCTTTTGGTTCCCTGAGAAGTAGCTTAATTCACCACAGGTCTCTGATCTCTATCTTTGCCTAATGACTTGAGTGGTGATTCCAACAATACAAGTTGAAGCTAGGTTCTGCTGCAGGTGGTGGCCACCTCAGAATTATTTTAGAAGAGAAGTTAAGATTCCTTCTACTTTTCCTTGAGGACAGGACTCATATTACTAACGCCTTACAGCCCGAGCAGCTTAGGATCCAGAGAGGAAACACAGAGAAGTAAAAAGGTAACCCAATAATATGAAGTGCTGTAATGGCTTAAGCACAGGCAGGAAAGGGGACAGAAAAGAGGCTCTTATCTATGCCTTGGGGGCATCTGGAAGATTTCTGTCAAAGGCAATTTCCACAGAAAGTACTGAAGAGGATGTAAGAAGTAGTAAAGAGGGAGATGAGGGAATGGGACAGGGGTGGAGCATCGAGTTGAAAGGAAGAAAATACTTGAAAAGGGCCCAGCTCAGAAGTGAGTATAAAGCATCTGGTGAACTGTGGTAAAACTTAAGATGTATGCAGGAAGTGCAAGAGGGGAGTCTGGTGGGAATGTAGCTGGGGGGTTTACCTGAAATGCATGGAGAGTCCACGAAGGGTTGTAATAGAGGGGTAACCACCAAGATTTGCCTTCTAGGAAGATCTTTAGGTTCACAGTGTCAGAAGCTCTAGATACCAGAGACTAGGACAAGAACTGTTTTCTCGTTAGTCCATTTCTCTTGCCTACACCACCCTTCTCTCTCACAAGTGTTTGGAAGGAGAAAGACAAGTCCCTAGATGATGCCAATAGAGGTGGGCAGAGGGTGGCAAGTTGGAATAGATGTCTATGTGTTGGTTATGGGTACAGAAATGTTCAGTTTTTTAAGTTTAGCTTGTGAGAAGCCCTAGAGAAAATAGCAGGATTCACTCCAGGGAACCAGTTGGTAAGCCTGGGAAATCTTTAACTTCTGTTTCTTCATCTGAAATGTGAAAATATTAGTAGTTACAAACTTTTATTGAGTACTTATGCATAGGGTTGGTGTGGATATCAAATAATACCTGTGAAGTGTTCTGAAAAATTCTACTCATAAAGCAGTTATTTCTCCCATTTTACAGTTGAAGCTTTTGATCTATTTTCCACAAGATAAAACTGAGCTTCAGAAAAGTTAAGTAACTCTCTCAAGGCCTGATAATTAGCAGGCCATACATTCAAGACGGACATGGAGGAAACACAGCCAATTTGGTACTGACTGAGGGAAAAGGAAAGGTTTTCAGCAGGCTGGAGATCCTTTTATCAGTTCTGGAAAAGTGTGTAAATAAGGACACCAGGATTCAAGTGACAAAAACCTACTTACTGTACAGCTTCTGGAGCAAGAAAGTGCAGAAACACTACATTATAAGATCCGGCAGCGCACCATGGAACCCGAGGGCAAGAACACAGGCACCCCAGGAAAGGGTTTAAACAGAGGTACAGTTCTCAGAATTCATCTTGCATTTCAGCTCCTCTCTGTGCATCTGCCCCTTTCTATTTTTTTCTCTTTGGAACCTGTTTTCTCTTTTTGTGTGTGTGGTTTGCATGAGAGAATTCATAGCCATGAACACCTTGCGAGTTTGTATGTTGCCGTTTCTTCTCTAGTCCCTCAGTTTTAATTTCAAATTCCCAAGGAGCAGACATCGGCCTAATCTCGGTGAGATGCTCTTCCTAGAAAAATCAGCAATGCCCATAAAAGCAGGGCCACCTGCCACGAACACAGCTGCTGAGAGAGCACTCCTGGCGGCTGCACCCACTGCTCAGGGGAGAACCAGTTGCAAGGTGCAAAGTGGATGACAACCCAGCAGATAGATGTACATTAAAGGAAAGAAATTGCTTACTTTCAGTTTTTCCTCTCCCTTCTCCACAGCCCAATTTTGCTGGTATGTCTCATGTCCTTCTCCATTAAAATATCGATCTCACCATTCTTCATATTCTGGGGAAAAAATAATTCACTTTTTGGGATAGGGAACTGTCAGGTAGGTGTATATATAAGCCATCCTCAGAAGTGACTTTTTGCCCAATGTTTTAAGAGCTCCAAGAAAAGTAAATCTCATAGTTACTTGCATTTCACAATTTTGTTTACTGTGCCAAGAAATTCTTCACAACAAACAAATCCCTTCTGCTGCGATTTTTCCTCAGACCTCATGGAGTGGTACACAGCTGATTAGAATTGGCTTTAAAGGGATTAACAGGCACTTGAAAACCCCTCAGCCTTCTCTTCACCAAACTGCAAAAACTACAAACCGTTCCATACTTCCAAAATTAGATCTAATTGATAGTCATGAGGGTGAAAGAACCATTTGTACAGACGTATATGAGTATTACTCACTGGCAGCTTTTCTCTCAACCTTCTCTGAGCATCCCATTACAGAGGATAAACCTACACACAGGACTCACCTAGTCAGGATAGTTGATAAGTAGGGAGTTAGCGCAGTGAGGGAAGGGATTTGAGAGGCCTTCACAGAATCCACTGCGAGAAGACCAAGTGTGCCTCCATGGACCTGAGAGTTGATCCATTAGGTACTCTCTCCATTGCTCCCTGGGGGTCACCATCATCTCCTACCTGGGCATTTGCTATTCTCTTTGTGGGTCAGAGTCCTTATTTTGATAGATTCCACTGTTGATTCTGCTTACCTGTGGCTCAGGGTCAACGTACTACTTTCTCTGATCCAGTACCACCCAACTGATTGGCTCAAGTCCCACCTTCAGTCCAACCAGCTAGGGGTGGGAAGGCAGGTCCATCCAGTCCTGCGGAGATGAGCGCAAAACAGTATTTCTCCTTTTTTAATGTGTAACGCACAAGACTCCATGATAGCAGTTTTTGCAAAGAAGCTTTCCTTATACATCTTCTCATGGTTCTTTACGGATCATCTCATAACAGAACTAAATGATTTCATTTCTTACTCTGGATGCCAAATTTTCATGATCATTTAATTCGAAATATTTTCTAATATTTTCAGAAAAAAATAGTTACTTAGAAATGTTTTTAAAATACTCAAATATATGTAGTAGGAGCTAATTAAAAGTAAGTAAATTACTTACATTCATATATACGGAAAATCTGATTTCAAAACTCCCTATGGAGGAACACATATGAATCTTCAATAATTACTAGTTAATTAAATTTTAGTGGAATTAAACACCCTCTCAAAAGTTCTCAATTGGAAATGCTTTAGACACAGCTAATTTTTATGGCTCTCCTCATTCCTCTTATTTACTACTTGACCTTCTTAATTTACTCCTCTCTGTTTTCAGGCTTGCTTAATCCTAGACTGTAGCTATTGTGAATGGCTTCAGTTCCCCTATGCTCCCTTAATAAAGTTGTGATACAAAGAAAAAAGAGATAAGCTAATATTTGAGGCTATATGAGAAGGGGTTTTCTTTTCTAAGACAGTTCCTTTATTCTCACATACCTTACAAACTAAAACAAACAAATAAAAAAAACCCTGATGTTAAATGATGACATCATACATACAATGCTAAAAGAAGAGCACAATACAACTAGGTCCTGTCTCAACATACTTCTTGAACTAAACTAAAGGATTTTGCCACTAGTTTCTATTGTATTCCCTGAGATTAGTACTTAGGAGAATTTTTGTTGGGTTTAAATACAAAATGGCACATAAATAATTGTAAAGATGCAAAAGTAGGTCTTTATGTAACCTGGAAGGCAATAAACAAAAATGAAAATACTTGAATTAATTTTCTAAGATATTCAATAAAAATATTTTCAATAGAGTTCTTGAGCACTTCCTGAAAGTTTGAGTGACCACTTAAATGACATTATTGACATTCCTCATCAGGACCTTGAAAACCTTCCAATTACTGAAAAGTACGGTCAATGGTTCTTCCTTCCCATTAGAGGAAACATAAGAGAAAAATAAGATACTTTGCTACTCTGGGCAAGTTAGGTAAAATCCTGAATCTTTTCAAAATGTTAACCAGACTCAGGGGGAGTCCTGAGGTTTGACTCTTTAAAACACTGCTTGAAAACTTAGGAGGTATGGATTCTCCCTGGAAGTCATTCAGGGCACTCAGAACTTCCTGGTAAGAAGGGAGAACAAAGGGGGCGCCTGGGTGGCTTAGTCGGTTAGGCGTCCGACTTTCGCTTAGGTCATGATCTCGTGGTTAGTGGGTTCGAGCCCCGCGTCGGGCTCTCTGCTGACTGCCAGTCGGGCTCTCTGCTGACTGCCAGATCGGAGCCTGAAGCCTGCTTCAGAGTCTGTGACTCCCTCTCTCTCTGACCCTCCCCTGTTCGCTCTTTCTCTTCTCTCCTAGAAAAAAAGCATTTAAAAAATTTAAAAAAAAAGAAGGGAGAACAAAGATCTGGTTTTTTTTGTTTTTGTTTTTTAATATTTTTTTTTTTATTTATTTCTAGGAGAGAGAGAGAGACAGCGTGAGCAGGGGAGGGTCAGAGAGAGAGGGAGTCACAGACTGAAACAGGCTCCAGGCTCTGAGCTGGCAGTCAGCACAGAGCCCGACGCGGGGCTCGAACCCACGAACCGCGAGATCATGACCCAAGCGAAAGTCGGACGCTTAACCGACTAAGCCACCCAGGCGCCCCAACAAAGATCTGTTTTGCATAAAGTCACTACTCAGGTTTACCTTAGCAGATGTGAAAAATTTTAAAACACAAAGCTTTTATTTAGGAGATATATGTAAACTGAATCCAAGCAAGGCCCTAAATAATACTTTGCCTCCAAATAAAGAACAGCAAAAAGAAAGAAAGTGGGAAAAAAAGAAAAACTTGGCACTGATATATAGTTTTTGTGGCTAGGAAATAATAGGACCAGGTTAGAACTGTAGTGGAATTTTAGGTCTTGAAAAGGAATTTACAGGTCTAATCCAAATCCCTCAATTACAGATGAGGAAGGCCCATTAATTTATTCATTCAAAAAACATTTATTGTGTGCCTATATATGCTCAATGCTGGAAATACAATAATGAACAAGATAAAACATGGTTCAAAGAGGGAAGTGACTTGCCCAAAGTCACAAAATACAAGTTAGCAGCTAAACAGTCTCTTTGCACTGAACCCAGTATTGTCTCATAAAATATAATGAATTCTGCACCTGTAAGCACAATAAGCATTTGATGAAGGTTCTATGCAAAGACAGGATTTTCATATATAACTGATACAATAATATTCTATAATATGATAAGGGATGTATATATATTATATTCAGATGGTTTTAGAATCTATGTAAAATAACCACAAACTTTCTTAATCAGGATATGAAATGATAATTTCCTTGAAAGTTCTTTCTAATTTTCTGGTTATTAGATATTCTATGTGCAAATTTTGACAATCAAAATTTTGAAATTTTTCAAGATGATTTCCAGTCACACAAGTATAACTCTCACTATATTCTGTCTCCTTTAAATTGCAACTTTCATTCAACTAGCATTCTAATATTTTAGTTATTTTCAATAAATGACTCCATTTTCAAAGATCTACCGAGTTCTACCATTACCCAGTTTATCCACCTTCATCATTCACAGCTTAACCAGTTTGGTAACTTTAGCATATAATAATACAAACACTATATCAGTTAATAAAATGTCCTGTATCAAAACTTATGTCTCTAAAAGAAAACCTGCGAAACTCATTTCAAAATGAACAGTCGTACCTACTACAAAAGGGTAAATAAGAGTTTGGAATCAATCTTTTTTTTGGTGTGTGTGTCCTTTTGGCTGACTTAATAACCTTAAGAAGGCAATAGGGGAGTTCTTTATCACAGAAGAGGATAGGAGACCTTTACCAGAGCAATACTATAATAGTCTCAGAGTTCCTTTTTAATTAAAAAACAAAAGAAAAGGCATGAAATTTTTATAACTTATTGACATAAAACATTTTTGAGATAATCCTGACTGGAAAATAATATTTATATTCCAATAACTCTGAGAATCAATGGAGATTTAGAAGGTACCTGTGCTACACTACCAACGTTACGACATGGCGCTCTAAGGTTAATTTTCCATCCTGAGTCTGCGAAGGCTCTCCTACTGCTGCACTTCCTTCCCCTGCTATGCATTCCCTGGTATTATTTGTGCTTTCTCCTTCCGTAATAAGTTCTATGGAGGACAGGCACTGGATATTCTCCAGCTCTGAATCCCACCTTTAAGTACAGCACATAGCTGACACTCAGTGGATCCCAATGATGGTAACAAAAACTTGAAAACTGGTAACATCTATTCTAATTCATATATCCATACTCTAAAACTAACTGTAATAACAACAATTAAAATGACATCAGAATTTGGTTCTACCTCCATCATCAGGAAATGTTAAAATGCAAGGCAGGGTTGGTAACTTTCAAAGGTCTGGCTACAAAAAAACAAAAACAAAAATAAAAACAAAAAAAAACCCCAACAACAACAATGGTGCATGCTGCTCTAAAAATAGCAACCACTTCTTAAACAGGAAAGGTCAATTTCAAATCTCATATAATGAAAGAAGAAAACTGTCCGGAATAAAAGAAACATCGAGTGAAGAAGAAATGACAAGATAATTCTACCTCTGGATTAAGACATTTTAATATACATAATGTATAGTACTTCATATAATTTATTAATGTCATCTTCTCTATAGGACACTGTAATTAATTCAGTGACATCAATATTGACCTCATACAGACAAAAGATGAAACCTGGGTTTTCTTATGTATCAAGTACAAAACACGTGCTACAGAATTACCACACACGACAGTTATAAGAGATCAACTTTAAGGATGACTCAAGTTTACAGTAGTTGCTTCACGGTTTTCCCTCAAGGCTTGGATGTCACCCAGTGTTGCCATGTCTGTGCAAATGTTATCTCTGGACTGTCCAACTACCTCCTTTTGCCAGCCCCACTTTTGCCTGTTTTACTGCTGCCGCTGCTAGACTTGCCCGATGATTTTGAAGAGAAGAGTCTTGTCATGAACTCAGAAACATCAGGCAATTCATGGTTGGAATTCAGCATGTTCATTGACTGCTCCATTTCCTGCAAGAATACAAAGCACAATAATATGAAAGGCACTGGGATCCTTCAAGTCATTTAACAGCTAACACGTCTATCAAGGAAAGAGAGGAATAGAACAAGTAGAAGCTACCGGTTCTCAGCAATGTTATACCCAATAGCACTTCAGAAACCATGTTTTCCTTTTCTTTTCTTTTTGATCTAATTAATTGTCCAGTTAACTAACATACAGTGTATATAGTGTGCTCTTGGCTTGGGGAGTAGACTCCTGTGATTCTTCACTTACATACAACACCCAGTGCTCATCCCAACAAGTGCCCTCCTCAGTGCCCATCACCCATTCCCCACCTCCATATACCCTCCAATCAACCCTCAGTTTGTTCTCTGTATTTAAGAGTCTCTTATGGTTTGTCTCCTTCCCCCTGTTTGAAACTATTTTTCCCCATTTCCTTCTCCCATAGTCTGCGCTTAATTTTCTCAAGTAGCACATATGAGTGAACACATGTTATCTTTCTCTGACTTATTTCACTTAGCATAATACCCTCCAGTTCCATCCATGTTGCTGCAAATGGCAGGATTTCATTCTTAATCCATTGCGGAGTAGTATTCCATTGTGTTTATAACCCACATATTCTTTGTCCATTCATCAGTTGATGGACTTTTGGGCTCTTTCCATAATTTAGCTATTGTTGATAGCACTGCTATAAACATTGGGGTGTATGTGTCCCTTTGAATCAGCACTCCTGTATCCATTCAGAAATCCTATCTCATACCTCCTTTATACTACTAAGCATTGTGATCTTTTAATAAATATCCAATAAATCTTGCTTATGGTTCAATTTGGCTTATGTTTTCACACAGTATTTTCTCTTATTATACGTGATCATATTCCTGTCATCTTATGTTTTTTGGGTTTTTTTTTTTAATTTTAGAAAGAGAGAGAAAGACTATGTGGTGGGGAGGGGGACAAAGAGAGAGAGAATTAAAAAAAATTTTTTTTAATGTTTATTTACTTTTGAGAGAGAGAGACAGAGCATGAGCAGGGGAGGGGCAGAGAGAGAGACACACACAGAATCTGAAGCAGGCTCTAGGCTCCAAGCGGTCAGCACAGAGCCTGACATGGGACTTGAATTCACGAACTGTGAGATCATGACCTAAGCTGAAGTCAGACACTTAACTGACTGAGCCACCCAGGCAACCCAAAGCCAGAGAGAATCTTAAGCAGGCTCCGCACTAAACACTGAGCCTGACATGGGGCTCAATCTTATGACTCTATGATCATGATCTGAGTCGAAATTAAGAGTTGGATGCTCAACCAACCAAGCCACCCAGATGCCCTTTATGTTTACTGATTAAAATATGTTTTTACTGCTTTAATGGGTGTTTTCTTTCCTTTTTAAATTTCTTTTTCTTTTTTGAGAGACAGACAGTGTAGGCACAACCAGGGGAGGGGCAGAGGGAGAAACTCTTAAGGGGGCTCAGTCTCATGACCATGAGATCATGACCTGAGCCGAAATCAAGAGTTGGACGTTTAACTAACTGGGCCACCCAGGTGCCCCTAAATGAGTGTTTTCTTAAACTCGTGCTTTCGTTTTTAATTTTTTTTAATGTTTTATTTATTTCTGAGAGAGAGAGAGACAGTGTGAGCAGGGGAGGGTCAGAGAGAGGGAGACACAGAATCTGAAACAGGTTCCAGGCTCTGAGCTGACTGTCAGCACAGAGCCTAACGTGGGGCTCAAACCCACGAACCGTGATATCATGACCTGAGCCGAAGTCAGACGCTTAACCAACTGAGCCACCCAGGGGCCCCCTCACGCTTTCTTTAGATGCATATAAATAAGAATATCAGGGGCGCCTGGGTGTTTCAGTCAGTTAAGTGATCAACTCGTGATTTCAGCTCAGATCATGATCTCACAGTTTGTGGGCTTGAGCCCCACGGGGGGCTCTGTGCTGACAACATGAAGCCTGCTTAGGATTTTCTCTGTCTCTCCCCTGCTCACACTCTCTCTCTCAAATAAATAAAAAATCATTTTAAAAAAAGAATACCAATCTTTAATTATATATACAGGCTATTAGAAAAGTTTGAAAAATAACTGCAGTATTTCCAACACATAATTCTTAAGGCCGTTAGTAGTAAATCTATGAAGACTACTCTTATGGCCTAAAAGACCTTCACAGCATCTAAAACAAGCAATAAAAATGTTACAAGCAAGTCACTGGCAGGACCTCATAAGGATTTAGCACTTTTATTTTGAGGTTTTGTTTTAGTTTGAAGTTTATTTAGCCAACAATCCATAAAGTACTGTTTTATTTTCAACAATACTGATGTTAATATATGCTACATTTGAATTTTATAGGACATTCCAAAAATGTACTTCAAATAGTATTAGTTCACACATGGAAAAAATAGCAAATACTATATTATCTATCATTTAAAGTTGAATACCACTTGGATATTAGCTTAGGCTTTCTCTCCAAAGGTAGAATTTATACATGGGCTCTCAAAGAGAATGAGCTTTTCCAGATATGGACAGGAAAAGAAACATAAGCGTAAATCAAAAATGCTAACATGCTCCCTCTGAAAAAAAGTTAACACGTCCTAATAATCAAACATATATGTTAACAAGTCTTGAGATCCTGCAAAAATATATCCTCATATCTATGTTTTAATCTGTTCAATTCTGAAGCTATTGAAAAAAGAACTTTTTATACTGCTTACTATGTGCAAAGCACTTTGTAAGGAATGAACTTTTAATCCAGTGTGCCCCCTAATGTTTCCTTCTGTTGATGCCACAGAGTTACCTGGCTTAACAGATATAAGGATTACATGGGCTATAAACTTTCTGACCAACACTGAAGCAAAGATGTCAAATTTGGCAATAAAACATTCCAAAATATCATAAAAGTTTCTTTAATCATGAAGCTCTTTTTGCTATTCTGGCTTGGAATAAATGCCTTGCTTTCTACAGAACTTAATCACCTACCACCTCAGCAAACATTTTTATTTATTGTACGTATATCTTATTTTCCCATTTAAAACCCAACACTCTCTCACCTATACACCCACAATCCTAGGACGGCAAGAAAGAGTATTATATAAATCCATGCTGTTCCCTACACCTAGCTGGAATCTGAGCTCGCTGACAACAGGGACAATATACAATTCATTTTTATATCCCCAGTATCCATAACCTAGACAGTGATTAATAAATGTGCATTCAACAATGAATAAGGGGTCAACACACCAATAAATTACATGCAATAGAAAAACTTGGAATTCAGGAGGTATTTGTTGATTGTTCCCACGTGGAAGAAAAATAATGGTTTAAAAAAATTCTGAAGATTGCACAAAAGCCAATATTTCAGAGAGACAAAGCAGTGGCACTAAATTTGAAGCATCTTATTTGGCAACTCCTTTGCCCACTGCCAAACCAGTATAATTTTGGGGTAAAAGAGTCTGGAAGCCACTATTCTATTTTCTTCCCTTGGTTACCCAAATTTGTGTGCGTGTGTATCTGAACACATAAACTAAATGTGTACTCGGAATAGTTTTATAAAGTAAAGGTAAATTGTAAGAAGCTATCATTTTGCAAACTATTTGGATTGGGCTGCCAGGATAGTTATGCATTTCAATCATTTAACAAGTGAGGCACAAAGGGAGCAGTACTAAGCAGTGTTTAAGCTACTAGGCTTTTATCAGGCAGAACCAACTGAATTTATCAAGTCCTATGGAAACAACTAACTAAATGCCAGGAACATGATACTGTATTAACACAACCTCTGAATGAATTTGGCTTGGGAATTAGGATAAAGCTGAAAAAGCCCAAGCCATTCAGCCACAATGAATGATTTAGGCATCAGAATACGGTTCAAAAATTCACAGCGGGGGGCGCCTGGGTGGCTTAGTCGGTTAAGCGTCCGACTTTCGCTTAGGTCATGATCTCGCGGTTCGTGGGTTCGAGCCCCGCGTCGGGTTCTGTGCTGACTGCCAGCTCAGAGCCTGGAGCCTGTTTCAGTCTATGACTCCCTCTCTCTCTGACCCTCCCCTGCTCACGCTGTCTCTCTCTCTCTCCTAGAAATAAATAAAACATTAAAAAAAAAAAAAAATTCACAGCGGGGACAGTCACCTTACCCGTCTCATGTCAGGATCACTTGTGTTGACCACTTTGGGCAGGAGCACAAATATCAGTAATGGAAGAACCATCATCATAACCTATGGAAGAAAAAAAAAATCCAGAAAATGTTTTTCCCACTTACCAGCAGAATAAAATCTGCATTTAACAACTCATGATGAAATTAAAGATTCAAATGTTATACACAGAATAAAACTAGCAGCACTACCTCAATTCTACTCACCTAGCCCATTTGATACAGGCACTCCCCAACCTCTGACCACTGTAGGGAAGAGCCTTACCTACGTGGATTTAGACGTTATAGACACTTTATATCTGTGCTATGGATCATTTTGCAGAGTTAACGGTTTATTTAACACAAAGAGCTTGCAAATGTAACTATCTATTCACTTTCTTCAATCTGTCATTGGGAATAGCGATGCTGACAGCCAGCTGGGCTCTTTCCAGATGACTTTATGGTTCTTGAAGAAAATACTATATTGCCTCTCTAATGTGCATCCTCTCGAGCCTGCAATATAGTACTAGGTGACTACTATAACATATCAGCTTTGAAAAATGACCTAGAAGCTTCTAACACTGTGTATGTTTTCATGAAATTTCAGAAATGAGAATTATTTCTCAATAAACTTTGGAGTCTCACTGCTGGTTTCTCCTATCTACTCCACCCTCCTGCTTCACTACACCTGAGAGCAGATTTTAGGCACTATTTATTCCTCTCAAAAAATGTACAGTCCCCAAATATTCCTGTTTGTGATCTAAATAGCTATCAGCAAGGAATATGATCACCACTTACGACAATTATAAGATAATAATTCAACTTCTATTTTTGGTTCATTATGAATGGATACCCTAACATCATTTTCATACCAGATATTTAAATCACCACAGAAGAACTTCTGTTTACGACACATGAGAAAAAAAGAAAAACCCTTATCCAAGCCATCAATAGGAGCTGATTAATAAATGATGCCACACTCATATGCAGAAGTATGAAGGATGAGACTGCTAACTCCATGGGACTTACCACATATTCTTATTCCATTTGAATTTTAAAATATTTCATCATAAATATCCATTTCTGTTGCACATTTCAATGTCAAATCTACTGTGCAATTTTCACTATATTCTCTTCATTAGTATTCCCAAGGCTACTATTTTTCTGAAACCAATAAACTATTCACAACTATCCTTTCATCTAAGAATATGACCTAACCTTTCTTTCTCACTGGGGCTAGAAATTTTCAACTGCCTGGATTCAAATTAGAGATTTGTAAAGATACTTAATTGTAGCCTGATACATACCATTGGGTTCATTAGAAAGTCTGTCCATCCCCACGATTCCCTTTTAATAAAGTAAGAAGGTGGGCCTGAAGATTTCATTTGGAGAGGATAGGGCAGTCTGACCACTTCTGATGTTTTGATGTAATTCACATATCTTGCTCTGATAAAGCAACGTGAAAAAAGCATCAGTAATTTTATCAAAAACATTACTAGTTAAAAGAACTGCTTATAATATATTAGCAATGCCTTATAATTACCTTTAGCTTTTTCCAAAATGCTTTGGCATCTAAACTTTTTATCTTAAAAATCGGATCAAAATAGTTATCTGTATTTTTAAATATTTAGCAAAATGTAGAGAGAACAACACTAAACTTAGAATCAAGAGACTTAGTTTCTAGCCATAGCTCTGTTATTACCAAGGCCTTTGGGGTTAGACAAGTTCTCTTCTGGTTATATCAAAAGCTCTCTTAGAATTCTTCTAACTCTAAAAGCTCTTTCATTACATTTAATAATAAATTAATTTTGTTACAAACATACAAAAATGCTACTTTTATTTCTTTGGCTGTCTGAGATATGCATGAATGAGCACACCCAATTTTTAAATCTAAAATTTTGCAGGAAAAATTTAGTGCCACAGGTAACACTACATTTTCACTTGAGACACCACTAATTTTAATCAAAACTCTCACCCATGTTCATACATGTTCCAGTTTACTTTTTGAAAACTGCTTCGCTTTTTCTCTCTCATTTCAGTTAGATCTTTCTCTCTTACTCTTTCTCTCTCTCCTTTTCTCTTTCTTTCAATTTTTGGCAGATCACAAGAGAAGGGGCAGAGAGAGGGGGACAGAAGATCCAAAGAGGGCTCTGTGCGACAGGCTGACAGCAGTGAGCCCGATGTGGGGCTCGAACTCATGAACCGCAAGATCATGACCTGAGCCAAAGTTGGATGCTCAACTGACTGAACCACCCTAGACCTCTAGACCTTTTCATTCTTTACTCTGCATCTTCTTAAATTCTTTCATTGTGCCCATTCCTTTATGTGTACTGTATTCTGGATAAGTTTTTTCCTATCTGTCTTCCAGTTCATCAAACCTCTGTTCAGTTTTAACATATGCATTGAGTTTTGTATTCCAAAGCCTGTTATTTATTGTAGAAATTCTATTTTATTCTTTTTTCAAATATCCTTGCTGTATTTTTGTAGTATCTTACTCTTATGACAATAGATCTTTTATTTATTTAAGCATTTTAAATATACTTTATACTACTTCATAGTCCATATCCAATAATTCTATTACATAAGGTTCTTATAGATTTAATTCATCTGCTGACTCAATGTACATGGTTTTCTTGGGTATTTGATTAACTTTATTTATGTGTGGGCCTGAATAGAGAGTATCTCCCTGCAGAGAGGTTATGCATTTGTCTCTGCCAGGAGTCCAGGATTATGACCAAGGATAATTTTGTTAACTGCACAGTTTGAAAGTTTCTTGATCATGCAGGAAGTATTAAGTTCACACCCAAAATTTCACTGAGGGTAGGACTGTGGCTATCAAATTTCAGGAGAAATTTTCCCCCACAAAAGGCCAGGGCCAGGTTGGAAGACTAGTCTTTTGGATTTTAGTGCAAAAAGTCAAAGGGGGAATCAAATCTTAGATCTAATTCTGGCCCAAAGCAAGCCTAAAGCTTACCTCTTACCTACATACTGCTAATAAAATCTAAGCATTTTGGTTAGAATGTCAAAACTCCCAGGTAGGAAAGTGGTTTACAGTTTGTCCCCGAAGGATTTCCCTTACTCTTTTGAGAGCTATACATTTAAAAGGCGATGTTTGTCATATTACCCTGCATGTTTACAAAATACTGCTCAAGAATATGAGGATCTTCTGTGAATCCCACTCTGTTCTCTATACTGTTCCACCCCCAATTATTAAAATGTAAAGGCCTTGTTTTTTTACCTATGCTTCAGGCATCCAACTATCAGGAATGGAACTGAGAATATGAATCCCACTGCTGCAACCAGTCCTTAAATGCTAAAGCAGCAAGTACTCTTTACCCAAAGCAAAAAAGGAATAAAACTTTATACATAGAAAAATAGTTCTATTTGATTAGACTACTTTATGCAAAATTCAGACCAAAAGTTAATAAATTATAGGTTTTAATAGATAAGTATCCCCTTTTAACAACACTCATTTCCTCCAGTATTTAGTATTTTCAATATTTTAAAAAACTGTTAAATGTGGGGGCGCCTGGGTGGCTCAGTCAGTTAAGCATTTGACTTCGGCTCAGGTCATGATCACACAGTTTGTGGATTCGAGCCCCATATCGGGTTCTGTGCTGACAGCTCAGAGCCTGGAGCCTGTTTCAGATTCTGTCTCCCTCTCTCTCTGCCTCTTCCCAACTCGTGCTCTGTCTCTCTCTGTCTCAAAAATTAAAAAAATAAAAAATAAAAAATAAACCTGTTAAACGTGTATATAAGTATAGTGTAATCAACACACCCACCCATCTTCAAGCTTCCAATTCTAAAACATAAATAATAAAAAGTCATAAGTCCTTAAAGTTTAAATTTAACATATTAGAATTTTACCTACATATTTTCTTAAAAATTGTTATGCCGTTAGACATGAGAAATTTGATACCTTATGAAGGTATGAAATTCATCTACTCTGAAACAATTCAATTATTCTATCAAAAAATATTTATGAACATATTTACAAGACATTACTCTCAATTCAAGCTTCACTATTGCTCTAAATAGCCAACAGCAAGAAATACAATTAGAATTTGGACATACTAGACTATTCTAAGACAACAATGTAACTTCAAAAATACAGGGGTAAAGTAATTTGTTTCTCTAGAAAGTATTTTTAGTGGCATAATAATAGTTTCATGATAATGTCAAGAATTTAAATTATTACCAAATAGTCATCTCTGTTCACCACACATGTTAAAAGAGGAGAAAGAAAACCCCACCTGCCCATCAATGGGTGCCAGCCTCAGTGGACTAATATGCAGCTGATATAAGGGATGAGACAGTCCTACGTGTGGGCTCACTCTATTTGAACTACAGCATAGTTACATATTATACTTTTAAAACTTTCAATGTCCAAAAAAAAAAAAAAAAAGGCAAAGAAAGAAGAAAAACATTTTAGGCATAAACACTAATGCAAACATAAATATTATGGTACTAACTGAACATATCTCTATTATGTCAGCTCAATGAGGGGTCTCTACAAATCAACCTAAATATTTTTGGAACATACCAAAAGGGTCAGTAATAAAACAGAGCTCCTCAAAATAAAAAATAAATTAAATAAAATAAAGTTCCTCGAACTCCAAAATTATTTTTGCCTTTGCCAGACCTATGCTTTATTACAGCAACATACTTATTTTGTTCTAATTCAAAGAAGAGACATAACCACTCAAACTTCTTTCATATTTGTCATCATACCTCAATAAAGCTAGAAAAAAAAAACAAATAAATAAAATTGTTTCATATATTTCCTGGTTATTAGGCCAAAGAGACAACTACTGGCATGGGATAATAAAAACAAACAAATAAACTGGGGTTATAACAGAAGGAATCTGAACACTGTGGACATCTATACAACAGATTCCATCTGCTTATGGGTTTGTGGTATTCCACACACAGCCTGAATTTTTCCAGCATTCTTTTCTACTCAACTTCAAAGCATATGTTCATCCCCTTAGAAATTCTGAAACTTTTTCCTAGTCTGCCAGCCTCTGATACTGTGCTTTTTATTTTTTTTTCTCTTCTTATCATGATCCTCACTCAGAGATAAATACACAATACAATCTATTGTTTTTTTCAAACAATACCAAATTCCCATTGCACACTAAATATTTCAGAAAGGAAGAACTGCAGAAATTTCTAGATCAATACAACTATTACATAGGTATTAAGAGGTATTATGAAAATATCCCAATGAAAAACAGGGGACGATTAATATTTCTAATTTAGAAAAGTTAAATTATTTCTCACTTTAGGAATCCCATTTCAATTATAACTTTCACAGGGCTTTTGCTCTCATAGTAGGTGATGTTGCCTCTTTTCTATATAATCACATAAAGAAGTTTTAAAATAAATTTTAAAGCAGAAAAAGAAGAAGTTTAACTTTATAATATTACCAATGTGCACACTAAAACAATATAAGGAGGGCGCCTGAGTGGTTCAGTTGTTAAGCATCTGACTTCAGCTCAGGTCATGATCTCATGCTTTGTGAGTTTGATTTCATGAGTTAAATCCTACATCAGGTGAGCTGGAGCCCGTTCCCAGTGACAAGCTCTGCTTCTGATGAGCTAGAGCCTTGATTTGGGTGAGCAGGAGCCCCACTTCGGGTAAAAGAGGAGCCCTGGGTTAGTTCCACTTTCCTCTTTCTCTCTCCCCCACCCCTCTGTCTGCCCCTCATGGGATTCTCTCTCTCTCTCTCTGCCCCTTGTTCACTTACACCCTCTCTCTCAAAAAAACAAAAACAAAAAACCCCCACAGAAACCAATATAAGGATATTTTAGGGGGAACAGAGTGAGAAAATTTTTTAATTAAAAGCAATATAAGGATATTTTAATTGTTTTAAGGAATACTTGTAATTGAAATGAGAAAATTTTTCAACTCTATAAAATCTAAAAGCAATATAGGAAGTATTCAGTAGTCTATCCTTTAGTAAAAACTACATCAGAGGTTTGGGTGGCTCAGTTGGTTAAGCGTTTGACTTTGGCTCAGGTCATGATCTCGTGGTTCGTGAGATGAAGCCCCACATCAGGCTCTGTGCTGACAACTTGGAGCATGGATCCTGCTTCGGATTCTATGTCTCCCTCACTCTATGCCCCTTCCTGCTCATGCTTTTTTCTCTATCTCTCTCTCAAAAATAAACAAGCATTAATTAAAAATTAAAAAAAAAAAAAATACATCAGGGGTGCCCAGGTGGCTCAGTCAGTTAAGCTCCAACTTCTGCTCAGGTTTTGATCTCACAGTTTATGGGTTCAAGCCCCACGTCGGGCTCTGTGCTGACAGCTCAGAGCCTGAAGCCTGCTTCAGACTCTGTGTCTCCCTCTCTCTCTCTCTGCCCCTCCCCTGCTCACACTCTCTCTCTCTCAAAAATAAACAAACATTAAAAGAAAATTTTTTTAAAACTACATCAGAGACCCTTACCTCATTTTTCCTTTTGAAGTGATATCCACTCGAACAGGATCAAATCTGTAAGCTGGAGATATAACTTCTACTACATAAGATCCAGAAGGTATATCATGAACCACAAAACTCCCATCTGTCCTGGAAAAATGAATATCATATTTAGACACTTCTGATCAATAGCGTGTTTCCTTCTTTTATATAATGTTAACTCCCAAATCAACTCCCCTCAAAATGACATTCAGAGCAATGAGCAGAAAAACAAAAACAAAAACTGGCAAGAACTGTCCTCCCACTTCAGCTTCCATAGTCACACTGCCAGGGTTCTGAAAAAACCCCAAAGCATTTCACAGGAGCGGAGAATCCTGACATAGAAAGTACTTCTAATTCCTTCTGTGGGACAGTGATAACAGGAACACAGTTCCAATTCAGAAGCCGTATCTTCATTCAAAGGAAATTACCAATTTACATTATTACTACAGTATTAGCATTCCTATTTTGCTGATCCCCTGCCACAACTTCTTAAAAGTTGGCACAAAAACACACACTCAGATTAATGGAACAGAACAGAGAACCCAGAAATGGACGTACAAACTAATCTTTGACAAAGCAGAAAAGAATATCCAATGGAATAAAGACAAGTCTCTTCAGCAAACGGTGCTGGGAAAACTGGACAGGGACATGCAGAAAAAAATGAACCCGGACCACTTTCTTAAAGCACACAAAAATAAACTCAAAATGGGTGAAAGACCTAAACGTAGGATATGAAGCCATCAAAATCCTAGAGAGCAAAGAAGGCAAAAACTTCTCTGACTTCAGCTGCAGCAACTTCACGCAGCAACTTTACTCAACACATCTCCGTCCCCAGAGGCAAGGGAAACAAATGCAAAAATGAACTATTGGGATCTCATCAAAATAAAAAGCTTCTGCACAGCGAAGGAAACAATCAGCAAAACTAAAAGGCAACCAACAGAATGGGAGAAGGTATTTGCAGATAACACATCGGATAAAGGGTTAGTATCTAAAATCTATAAAGAACTTATCAAACTCAACACCCAAAAACAAATAATCCAGTGAAGAAAAGGGCAAAAGACACAAATAGACACTTCTCCAAAGAAGACATCCAGATAACCAATTGACATGAAAAAATGCTCAACATTACTCATCATCAGGGAACTACAAATCAAAACCACGAGATACCACCTCACACCCATCAGAGTGGCTAACATTAATAAAACAGGCAACAACAGATATTGGTGAGGATGCAGAGAAAGACGGTCTCTTTTGCACTGCTGGTGGGAGTGCAAACTGATGTAGCCACTCTGGAAAATTCTATTGAGGCTCCTCAAAAAGTTAAAAATAGAACTACCCTACGACCCAGCAATTGCACTACTAGTATTTATCCAAGGGATACAGGTGTGCTGTTTTGAAGGGGCACATGCACCCCAATGCTTATAGCAGCACTATCAACAATAGCCAAAGTATGGAAAGAGCCCAAATGTCCACTGATGGATGAATGGATAAAGATGATGGAGTACTACTCGGCAATCAAAAAGAATGAAATCTTGCCATTTGCAACTACATGGATGAACTAGAGGTATTATGCTAGCCAAAATTAGTGACAAAAAGACAAGTATCTTATGACTTTATTCATATGATAAATTTAAGAGACAAAACACATTAAGGGAAAGGAAGCAAAAATAATATAAAAACAGGGAGGGGGACAAAACATAAAAGACTCTTAAATATAGAGAACAGAAGGTTGCTGGAGGGGTTGTGGGAAGGGGGTTGGGCTAAATGGGTAAGGGGCATTAAGGAATCTACTCCTGATTCCAATTTAATTCCTATTCCAAATTATTGTTGCACTATATGCTAACTTACTTGGATATTAAACAATAAATTAATGAATTTTTTAAAATAAATGCTTTTTTTTCAAGTTTTTGTTTGCATTTTGTTGTCTTTCCAAAAAATAAGGTATTAAGTACCATTTGCTCCACTTGTTACAAATAGTTCCCATCTACTTTGGTTACTTTTGTGTGGATATATAAAATTTTAACATGGTTATGTCCTTAAAACCACCTGCCTTTTCTTTACTGATTTCTTCTAAGCCTTTTAGACTTAGAAAACCATCCCATCAGGACCTGATAATTTCAGGTTCATAGATCAAAATGAATGTTTTGATAATGAAAACTGATTCTGAGGAAAAAGAAGTTTCTGTTTTAGGAAACAAATGATCCTAAAAGGATTGGCTTATCAGAGAATTCCCAGTATGATATATTAAATAATGCTTCTTAAATCATTAGACTCTCTCACAGCTAAAGCAAAAATTGATTCTGCCACATCAGCAATATTTACTAGAATGTAAAAGGAAAACATATTCTTTGCTATTTCAAAATACACATTAAACTAAAACAGAGTTGAAATGTAGACAGCAGAGTGCTTGGGTGTCTCAGTTAAGTGTCCAACTCTTGATTTTGGCTCAGGTCATGATTTCACAGTTTGTGGGATCAAGCCTCATGTGGAGCTCTGTACTGACAGTGCAGAACCTGCTTGGGATTCTCTCTCCGTGCTCCTGCCCCACTCTCTCTCAAAACAAATAACAAACATTTTTAAAAACATAAACTTCAAGTCCACTTATTCCTGGGCTGAATGTCTTCCATTTGACCTTCACACCCACTCTCCACCCTTCTCTTTGCAGACTGGAGGAAAGAAAGAAAGAACATGAGCTTAGCGTATTTTTCCCCAGCTTTCTCCCTGAGAGGCCATCTCTGACCTGTTTTGTCAAGTGACACTGCTCCTCTCAAGACAGTCCTTTCTCCCCCTCTGTGTCCCAGTAAACTTAACTTCCCCGACAACCTTCAAGCTTAGAGGTGACAATAGCCTTGAGGTTGTAAACTCTAGAGTACTGTACAATCTGGTGTTTCCCTATATCATGACTATACTGTTTAATCCTTTCATAAGACTTTCCCTGAATTATTGTAATTTGAGTGTATCTTCTGCTTCTTCATGGGACCCTCAGTGAACAATATTTCAAAACATTTTTCTAGGTCCAGAAAAAATTAAAGACTGTGCAATACAAATAACAGCAGAGCTAATTGCCCAAAGGAAAAAGCATATCTATTTTTCACCCTATGGTAAAGATTTTACTTTAGAAAGATAGTATACAAATTTTATAATGAAATTTTAAAACTTGGTTTTAAAAATGTACTCTGCAGGCAAACCATGAGAGACTCTTGAATGCTGACAAAAACTGAGGACTGGTGGATGTGGGGGGAGGAGGGGTGGGCATGGAGGAGGGCACTTGTGGGGATGAGCACTGGGTGTTATGTGGAAACTAATTTGACAATAAACTATTTGTAAAAAAAATAAATAAATAAAATAAAATAAAATAAATAAAAAGCACTAAACAATTGCAACATTTAAAAAAAAATGTACTCTGCAATATGCAAGCCTTATTGGATCTTGATTTAAAGAATACATAAAAGCATTTTTGAGATAAATCAACTGGGCATTAGATGAAGTTATAGCAGTATTACTTACTTTATTAAACCAATAATGGTATTGTGGGGGGCTTTTCAAACCCTTATCTTTTAGAGACACGTAATTATGCTTTTTCAAGTGAAACAGTATGATCTTTAGGGTCATATTTAAATATTCCAGGAAAAAAAATGAGGTACAGAGGAGACATTAAAAAAGAATAATAAATTGCGATTGGTACCTAAGCATTCACTAAACTATTGTTTATTTTAGTGCATGTCTGCAATTTTTCACGATACAAAGTTCCAAAAGAGTATCGTGCATAATCTTACTATGTCAAAAATTGAAGACTACCTAAATGACACTCAACAGGAGATGCCTAAATAAATTGTGATTTATGGGGCACCTGGGTGGCTTAGTCGGTTAAGCGTCCGACTTTCACTTAGGTCATGATCTCGCGGTTCGTGGGTTCGAGCCCCGCGTTGGGCTCTGTGCTGACTGCCAGCTCAGAGCCTGGAGCCTGTTTCAGTCTGTGACTCCCTCTCTCTCTGACCCTCCCCTGCTCACGCTCTCTCTCTCTCTCCTAGAAATAAATTAAAAATATTAAAAATAAATAAATAAATAAATTGTGATTTATGTGCACAGTGATGAGAGCAAGAAATGGCATGAAGCATCCTCAAACGAAACTCCCCTCATCTCCATTAGCCAAGATCCACCTCCAACAAACATAACTGTAAATCAAAACTGCATGGAGGTTATGTATAACAGATACAAGAAAAATTACCTATCCCTCTTCCAACAAGTTTTCCCACCATAAGCTCCTCATATTAATTTTTGAGCTTTCTACATACAAATGGAAGAACATGAAATGGTATCAGAAGTTGCTCACAAAATATTAACTGCAAAAAAAAAAAAACAGGTTAAAGTACTATATATTTTACTATTAAAAACAGGTCATATGATTACAAAAAGACTCCAAAATACACAACAAAATGTTAAGGCTTGCTACCCCTAACTTGTTACGTTTTCTTCAATAAACACAACACTTATACATATTTAATTTTTTTGTTTTTTTAAGTAGGCTTCATGCCCAGTGTGAAGCCCAATGCCGGGCTTGAACAAACGTGAGATCAAGACCTGAGGTGAGATCAAGAGTCCAAGGTTTAACCAATTAAGCTACCCAGGGGCCCCAGCTTATACATTATTTTAAAATAAAATAATTTTTATTATTTTTTAATGTTTATTTATTTTTGAAAGAAAGACAGAGCATAAGTGGGGTTGGGGCAAGAGAGAGAGGTAGACACAGAATCCGAAGCAGGCTCCAATCTTGAAGCTGTTAGTAGCAGGCCCAATGTGGGGCTCAAATTCACAAACTGTGAGATCATCACCTGAGCCGAAGTCGGCTGTTCAACCAACTAAGCCAGCCAGGTGCCCCAATAAAAATGTTTTTTATAATTTTTATGTTTAATTATTTTTGAAAGAAAGAGAGAGAGTGTGTGTGAGCAGGGGAGGGGCAGAGATAGAGGGAGACACAGAATCTGAAGCAGGCTCCAGGGTCTGAGCTGTCAGCACAGAGCTGGATGGGGGCTCTCAGTCCAAGAGCTGTGAGATCATGACCTGAGCCGAAGTCAGATGCTTAACTGACTGTGCCACCACTCAGGGGCCCCAAATAAAATGTTTTTAAAAGTAATTATATACTGCAGAAAAGAGAAGCCAAATGGTCAATTTAGGCTAATTTTCCAAGGCTTAATGAGAGTTTTTTCATTAAAACATCATTACTTAGGGCCAACGCTAAAGAATGCTCTCACATCAGATTCGGAAAACAAACAGCATCAAAATATTGGTCGTCAGCTTCTTGTCATTATCTATTAATCTGAGACTCAAATTCTCATTCATCAGCACCTGGATGATCTGAGTATTTGCAAATCAGATTTAGAAGTGTCCACATTTAAGTTGTCTGGGTTTCAAATACCATTTGCTGGTGGTCAAACCTATCAGAGAAACACTTTCTTTCCTAAATATTTTCTTTCAGTTTGTAGTTTCACCTCCCAAGCAGCGATTGAAAGATTTAAAACATCACATTTGTGCCTAAACATGTGAAAGGCAGGCCACTGCAAAACTGGAGTGCTAATAAATTCACCAGGTCCTTTAATACAGGCTGAAATCCTATTTCTGCTAATAGCTAGAAAAGACAGAAGTATATAAGCAAATGTAGAGAAACCTCAGTCTGACATAAATGCTAGCAAGTGTTATGTTGCAAATCCCTCGATGAATTCAACTGTAAAAAAAGAACAACAATCCCACCTCCAGGCAAAAAAAAAAAAACAAAACAACGGTGCTTTGATTAGGGACTTCAGGGCCCATTAATTTGAGAAGAGGCAACGTTAGCCTCCCAGTCTATGCCATCATAGAAGTCCCTTTGGGCTTTGAGAATTCCCACTTGCTTTTAGCATCTTTCTACACATCAAGCTAAGCGCCGAAAGGCTGAAATGAATGCAAAAAAAAAAAAAAAACAAAACAGATTCTAGGGAAGCCAGATGAAATGCAAAGGAAAGAATTTAGCATTAGAGGTAGGTATAAAGAGCCCACCTGTCCCCAGGGCCCAGGAGTGGTCGACTCCGTATAAGGCAAAAATAGAATTGAAAAAAACTGACCCCACTGCGCTGGCCCTGGGACAAGCACCTGCCTCATTTCCTAGGTCCAGAGAGTGGAGTGAGCGGGGAAAGGGGGAAAGCGTCGGGCTGCCCTGCCCCCCCAAGGTCTCCCGGCACAGCTATCGGCGCCCGCCCCTTCACGCTCCGAGACATCGTCAGCTCTTGACACCTGGCTCTCCTAGAGGGAATTCCCTTCGGGCTTCCACGCCAACCTCTTTCCCGCTGCCCACGGGATGCTCACTTAAGGAACCCGACGTGCTCTTCTCCGTCTACCAGCACTCGGGCCGCCGAGATCCAATCCTGGGGCTTCACCCCTGGAACAACCGCACGTCCCTCAATCTTGAAGCGATCTCCTAAGCCGGCCCCAATCCCTCCTGACCCATCGGCAGTAGCCCCAGGCAGCTCCGAGCTCTGGGCATCCCCTGAAAGCAACAGCAGAAGGACGAAAAAGAAGCCCCACAGCCCGGCCGCCATGACAGCAGCTCTAAGCGGCCAGGCCGGCCCCGGAAGCCTTCCTAGTCTCCCAGTCGTGGCCGCCGCGGCCCGTTGTCGTCATCACCGCGCGCCGGTTTTGGCGCGAGCTGTCGGCTCAAACCCGAGGGAAGGACTCTTGAGCCAATTGCCTTGCGAGGCGGAAATGAGTCACGGTACTATCGCGAACTCCCCGCGCTCGGGATTGGAAGGCGGTCTGAGGAAAGTGTCAAGTGCCTCCGAAAGGGGCCGCCCCCAAAGCGAAAGCGGTTTAAGTATGTGTTGCTGTGGCAGCCGGGACCGCACCGGAGTAAGAGACGATGAGACTAAAAGCGACGACGGTCTAAAGGATTGTCTGCAAATGAGGCTCTGACTTCTGGAGAATCAGGCCCAGAAGAGAGCGCTTAAAAAAGTTCTCAAAAGGTGCACCTGGGTCTCTGAGTAGGTTAAGCCTCAAGACTTCGGCTCTGGTCACCATTGCGCAGTAGTGAGTTTGAGCCCCCGACAGCTCAGAGCTTAGAACCTGTTTGGGATTCTGTATCTCTCTCTCTGCCCCTCCCTGCTCGAGCTCTGTCTTCCTCAAAAATCAATGAACATTAAAAACAAACTCTTATTAAAAAAAAAAAATGTTCTAGAGATTCCCCAAGACGCGTGAGATGAAAACGCTCCCATTTGTATAAAGGAGATAATGTTTCGGCACACAAAATAGCTGGAAAAATACATGAACTATATACTAAGGGTTGCTTCTGGTGAAAAGGGAAGAGTTGAGTGTACTCCACCCTTCGGTCTGGTTTGAATGCTTCACCATAAACATAACAGCCTAGGGGCGGGGGACTGCCAATGTTGATCATGGGTTAAGCCGAGATTTCAGAGATCACCTCTCCAATCTTCAATTTTCTTGATGATAGCAAGGGAAGGGACTTGCCAAAGGTTTCTGTTGGCCATAAACGTTGCCTTCTGTCACAAATCTCTGTTGAAGATTATCTAAGGAAAGGCATGTTTTTGCCCTGTGAACTCTTTAGACTTAGCCTCTCAAAGAAAAATAACAAAAATTGGGTAAAGGAGTACAAGAGATAAGAACTCTGAGCCCCTGGCAGGGGCGAGAGATGCAAGACCGGGGCCACAACATACTCTGTTTTCTCCTGAGCATCAGCAACTGTGAATTAGAGGTACTTTCTCTCTGAATGTCGCCATTTCTTCACATTTGACCTTTGGAAGAAGCAGGGCTTCTGTAAAAAGGTTATCTTGTGCTACAACGCTATCCACTACCACCACGCCTCAAAAATACACTAAACTAGGAAATAAAATGTCACTTTTCTAAGATGATACAAATAGGCTGAAATAAAAATAGCTTCATCCCCAGATTTTCTGAGAACTCTTTTACATACTTTTGGCGATCCTGCTTTGTTAGTGTCTTAGACACGTTCAATTTGATCAATAGATAATCCCCGTTGGTCTTAATACCTCAGGTAGGAGCTGGGGAGTTTCCTTTTTACAGGGGGCAAAGAGTGGAAGAGGACCAGCCGCAAATAAAAACTAAGTTCACTGCATCCCCCTTTCTCTTTGTTTCCCTACCTTACTGTCACTTTACCATCAAAGAATCCAATGATTTGAGCCCCTCAAATGCCAGGCTTATATTTCCACAGCATAGATGGAGCAGAGAAACCTAAACAATGCTTTCTGGCAGTGTGAAATTCTTTGATCTCTGGTGTTTTCCAGGTAGACCACAAGAACAGCGCAGGTACTCACCTCTATACAACAGTTATTCCATAATATATCCCTTGGACTCCTGCCTTATGAAAGAAACTATAATTATAATGAAATATTTCAGAAAGATTTTGCACCAGACTTGCTGTTTGCCCAGCCAGATCCTCTTTCAACCCTCTACTCTGCTTTGTGTTGTGGAAGGCTGGATCTTGAAGGATTGCAAAAACTTGGTTCCTTTGACCGCTGGGAGCTTCCAGTTGGGTTTGGCCAATAGGAGGTATATGGAGGACACCTTAGTATTCGGTTTCCCTTCTGCCCATACCTGCAAGAAAGTTTAATGAAGGGATCATTTACAATAACCCCTTCAAGTCTTCCATCTATTTCCTGCCAATATCTTGACCAAGTAGGCAGACCTACTTACCTTAATTATGGAAAATGCTGTTAAAGTGAGGTGATCAGTTTATTATCCTGGCCCTTTGCTTTTCTCTCTTTCTTTTCAGTTGACTGGCTCTTGGCTTCTTCATAGCATGGCCACAAGGGGGTGAACAAGGATAGGGACAGCGACAACACTCAAAAACTATACAAAGCATTTTTATAAATATTGGATGTACCTGCAGAGGTTAAGTCTGGGTTTTACAGCTGGTATTTATTTTCTTTTTTTAAAAAAAAGTGTTATGTTTCTGATGCTTGGCAATATTTGTGTAATATAAATGTTTCATCAGTATAAATATAAATTACAAAAATATAAAGCTATTTTTAAAAATAAAGGGAAAAGGTAGCTGGCATTACTATAAATATATAATAGAATTTTCTTTGAGTTCTTAATGAATAAGACAAAAAAAAAAAACCGGTTGCCATCCTTATCTGGAGCTTTCATGATCACTTTAAGTGGTATCTTTGATGATGGTTTTTGGTCTCTCTTCCTCCCTGTCAGTAACCTGCTTGTCAGCACCTTTCAGTGTCAAGGTGCTTTTCAAACAATTCTTCATACATTCATTGTTGTAGAAGAGGCAGTAGGTTATAAGGTGTGACTACAAAGTAATGAGGATCATACCCTTTCCTGCTTCTCTTATATTTAAGCCAATGGGTATTTATTTACTTATTTATTTATTTTCAACAGGTTTGTTTTTTAAAAACAGAATAATAATAGTAGAATGCTTGGAAAACATCAGCTGTGCTGATCCCCAAACACCCTGTGATTTTACATTAAGTGATTTTTGTCCTTTGAGTTCTCAACTTCATGTACTTCAAGTAGATTACCTAATGTTTTTCACTCAAGTAAACTGGAGCCAATTTCCTTAATATTTAAAAATGCCTATCATCTGCTGGGACTCCAGGTTTGGCTTTCTGAAGTTGCCTATAAAGTCGTCTCAAATTGGATGCGTCTTCCACCATTCTCAGAGGGAGTCCAAGAGGCATCTAACTTGCCTTAATGTCCTGCAAAAATAAATCACAGTGGAGAGATTTCACTTTTCATTTTACTCTCAATTCTCATAGCTTCCACCAAATTCTGTAACAACCCAAGGTAAAATAAATTGGGGCAGTGTGAAGATAATGCTAAATGACTTATAAACACGAGAAGGAAACAATTATCTTTAATATTAAGAAAAAAGGCAAATTTCTCAACATCCCAAGAACTTCTAGAGAAACTGCTTTGTAAACACAAAAATATAAATATTGTTAGTTGTTATGGTTGAACACTAGTGAATAGGAAGCTATAAACTGTTAGAATGAAGGAGTTATGTAACACTACCCTCTGTGCATTTGGGCTCTCCAGGCCTGAGAGACCCAGCTTCTCACTGGCCTGTGGCGGTAGGACAGCAATGTTCAATGTATCACAGGGACCTAAGCTAAAGGACTGGCTCCAAAAGCAGTCACAGAACTTGAGAAGTACAGTAGTTAAAGTCCAGTTTCACACAAGGCAGCTCTATGCCCTCTTTAGCAATATCTCTGTTCTGTCTGACGTTCACACCAGCCTTTATAAGGCAATAGCCCTCTATTTACATCTATACATAATAAGCTTAAAAACTGGATCTTCTTGATTTAGTATTATTGTCTTTTTTAAAAAATTGTGGTAGGGCCACCTGGGCAGCTCAGTTGGTTAAGCATCTGACTTCGGTTCAGGTCGTAACGTCACCGTTGGTGAGTTCAAGTCCCATGTTGAGCTCTGTGCTGGCAGCTTAGAGCCGGGAGCCTGCTCCAGATTCTTTCTGTGTCTTCTCTCTCTGCCCCACCCCCTTCCCATGCTCATGCTCTCTTTCTCTCTCTCTCAAAAATAAACATTTTTTAAAATGTGGTAAAATACACAGAACATGAAATGTACCATCATAACCATTTTTAAATGCACAGTTAAGTAATGTTAAGTTCACATTATTGTACAACCAATCTCCAGAACTTTCTCATCATGCAAAATTGAACTCTATATTCATTAAACAAATTCCCATTTCCCTCTGCCCCCAGCCCCTGGGAAACACCACTCTACCTTCAGTTTCTATTAATTTGACTACTCTAGCTAGCTCACATAAGAGGAATCCTACAGTATACACCTTATTTTAGCTGGGTTATTTTACTTACTATAATGTCCTCAAGGTTCACCCCTGTTGTAACATGTGTCACAATGTCACAATCTTCTCCCTTTTCAAGACTGAATAATACTCCATTGCATATTTATACTATTGTTTTTGTGCATTCATCCATTGATGGACATTTGGGTTCCTTTCACCTTTTAGTTATCGTGAATAGCACTGCTAATAGTGCATGGGTGTATAAATATCTATTCCAGTCCCTGCTTTCACTTCTTTTGAGTAGGTACCCAGAAGTGGGATTGCTGGGGATCATATGGTATTTCTATGTTTAATTTTTTGAGCAATTTCCATACTGTTTTCCATAGCAGCTGCACCATTTTACTTAATCCCTATCAGCAATGAACAAGGGTTCTAGTTTATCTACCCGTACAACACTTGTTAATTTGTTTTTTATAATAGCCTTCCTAATAGATGAGAAGCAGTATTTCATTGTGTTTTTGATTTGTATGTCCCTAATAACCAGTGCTATGATCTGAAGGCTTGTGTCCCCTCAAGATTCATAGGTTGATATCCTAATTCTTAGATGGTATTAAGAGGTGGGGCCTTTGGGAGGTGGTTAGGTCATGAGGGTAGAGCCACCATGACTGAGATTTGTGAACTTATAGAGACCCCAAAGAGATCTCTAGCCCTTTCTACCATACAAGGACATAAGACAATGGCCATCTATGAACCAGGAAGTAGGCCCACACCAGAATGAGACCATGCTGGTTGCTTGATCTTGAACTTCCTAGTCTCCAGAATTGTAAGAAATCAATTTCTGTTGATGACAGACCACCCAGTCTGTGGTATTTTGTTAATAGCAGCCCGAAAGGACTAAGGCAACTACTGATGTTGAGCATCTTTTCATACGTTTATCATCCATTTGCATATTGACTTTGGAGAAATGTCTATTCAAGCCTTTTGCCCATTTTTAAAAGGTAGTTGTTGGGGCGCCTGGGTGGTTCAGTTGGTTAAGCATCCGACTTCAGCTCAGGTCATGATCTCACGGCTTGTGGGTTCGAGCCCCGCGTCAGGCTCTGTGCTGACAGCTCAGAGCCTGGAGCCTGTTTCAGATTCTGTCTCCCTCTCTCTCTGACCCTCACCTGTTCATGCTGTCTCTCTCAGAAATAAATAAAATATTAAAAAAAAAAAACAGAAAAAGATAGTTATTGCTGAGTTATAGGAATTTTTATATATTCTGAATATTAACTCTTTATTGGGTATGTGATTTGAGATTATTTGCTCCCATTGTGTATATTGCCTTTTTCACACTGTTGATAGTGTTCTTTGTTGTACGAAAATGTTTTTAAAAATTTTTATCTAGTTCAGACATAAATATCAATGCAGTAAAAGTTGAGAGTGCAGAAATAAGCGCTCATATTTACATTCAAATTATTTTTGACAAGGGTACCAAGACAATTCAAGGGGGAAAGAACTGCCTTTTAAACAAATGGTGCTTGGGCAACTAAATAGCCACATGCAAAAGAATGATACCATACACCATTTATAAAAATTAACTAAAAATGGATCAAATACTTAAATATAAGAGCTAAAGCTATAAAAATCATGGAAGAAAATATAAAAATCTTCAAGACCTTGGGGTAGACAATGGTTTCTTAGATATGACACCACAAACACAAATAGCCAAACAAAAAACTAGATAACTTGGATATCATCAAAATTAAAAACATTTGTGCTTCAAAGAGCACCAACAAGAAAGTAGAAAGACAATTCAAATAATGGGAGAAACATTTCGCAAATTATATATCTGATAAGGGACTTGTATCTAGAATATATAAAGAAGTCTTCCAATTAACAATGAAAGGACAAATATCCAATTTAAAAATGGGCAAATGGGGGGGGGGCGCCTGGGTGGCTCAGTTGATTGAGCGTCCAACTTTGGCTCAGGTCATGATCTCACGGTTCGTGGGTTCAAGCCCTGCGCCGGGTTCTATGCTGACAGCTAGCTCAGAGCATAGAGCCTGCTTCGGATTCTCTGTCTCCCTCTATCTCTGACCCTCTCCTGCTCAAGCTGTCTCTCTCTCTCTCTCTCTCTCTCTCTCTCTCTCAGAAATAAATAAAAACAGGGGCGCCTGGGTGGCTCAGTCGGTTAAGTGTCCGACTTCGGCTCGGGTCATGATCTCACGGTTTGTGGGTTCGAGCCCCGCGTCGGGCTCTGTGCTGACAGCTCAGCCTGGAGCCTGTTTCAGATTCTGTGTCTCCCTCTCTCTCTGACCCTCCCCTGCTCACGCTGTCTTTCTCAGAAATAAATAAAACATTTAAAAAATTTTTAAAAGAAATAAAAACATTAAAAAAATAAATTAAAAAAATAAATAAAAATGGGCAAAGGATTTAAATAGACATTTCTCCAAAGAAGAAATACACCTAGTCAATAAGCACATGAAAAGATTCTCAACATCAGTAACTATCAGGGAAATGGAAATCAAACCCACAATGTGATGCTACTTCATAAATACTAGGTAGGCGATAATAAAAAAGCCAGATAATAACAAGCATTGGTAAGATTGTAGAGAAGCTGAAACCTTTATATATTGCTGATAGGAATATAAAGTGGTGTGGCCACTCTGAAAATAGTCTTCCAGTTTTTTGAAATACTCAACATAGAGTTGCCACAGGACTCAGCAGTTCTCCCCCTAAGTATATACCCAAAGGAATGAAAACGTATGTTCAAACAAAAATTTGTTCACAAGTGTTCATAGCACCATAATTTATAATAGTCAAAAAGTGGAAACAACTCAAAGTGCATCTACTGATGAATGGATAAATAAATGTGGTATATCCATAAAATGAAATATTATTTGGCTACAAAAAGGAAAGAAGTAGTGACACAAGCTCTAATATGAATGACTTTGGAAACATTATGCTAAGAGAAAGAAACTAGTCAAAAAGGACCACAGATTATATGATTTCAGTTATATAAAATATCCACAGTAGGTGAATCCACAGACAGAAAATAGATTAATGCCAGGATCTGAGGGGAAGTGAGGAAGAGTGATTCCTGATGGATATGAGGTTTCATTTTGAAATGGCAAAAATGTTTTAAAATCGTACAGATGGTTGCATAGTTCTGTGAATACACTAAAAGCTTTAAGTGGATGAATACAATGGTACCTGGCATACCTCAGGAAAGCTTTTAAAATTCTTTGATGTCATACAATTTGTCTATTTTTACTTTAGTTGCCCGTGCTTTGGTGTCATCTCCAAGAAATCACTGCCTAATCCAATATTATCAAACTTTTCCCCTGCATTTTGTTCTAAGAGTTTTATAATATTTTTACTGTCTTTTTATGACCACCTCTTCATTTGTTGGAAGATTCCTCTGCTTCTTGTGGGATCAGAACTACTCTTTTTTTTTTAATGTTTTATTTATTTCTAGGAGAGAGAGAGACAGCGTGAGCAGGGGAGGGTCAGAGAGAGAGGGAGTCACAGACTGAAACAGGCTCCAGGCTCCAGCTGGCAGTCAGCACAGAGCCCGACGCGGGGCTCGAACCCACGAACCGCGAGATCATGACCTAAGTGCCTGGGCGGCTTAGTCGGTTAAGCGTCCGACTTTCGCTTGGTCATGATCTCGCGGTTGTGGGTTCGAGCCCCACGTCGGGCTCTGTGCTGGCCAGCTCAGAGCCTGGAGCCTGTTTCAGTCTGTGACTCCCTCTCTCTCTGACCCTCCCCTGCTCACGCTGTCTCTCTCCCTCTCTCCTAGAAATAAATAAAACATTAAAAAAAAAAATTCTTTTTTTTTCTTCACTCAATCATGTCACTTTTGGAGAATTCCTCCTTATGAGAGGTTCCTAGACATAGATTCTAAAATGGACAGTGCCTCTCGACTTTCCCAAACATACAAGGATTTTGTAAAAAAAAAAATGTATATTCTGATTGTGAAGCTCTGGGTTGGGTCTAATGTT
This sequence comes from Proteles cristata cristata, assembly GCA_017311185.1. NCBI lineage: Eukaryota > Metazoa > Chordata > Mammalia > Carnivora > Hyaenidae > Proteles > Proteles cristata. The sequence goes on along the minus strand of JAESUZ010000281.1, from coordinate 1,409,754 downwards.
CTGCATTTCTAACAAACTCCTTTACGCTCTGGACTGCATTTTGAGTAGGGAGGTTATGGGGGAGAGCTGTAATAACAAAAAATGGCCCTCCTTTCATGGGTAGACTAGAAGTATCCTCCAGAGTAGAGGCTAAAATACAAGTTCTTTCTTTAGTTCTTATGATCACACAGCAAGCAATTCCACAAAGTTTCATAGAGTACTGAATGCTATATTTTGTAAGTTATTAAGAGCCATTAAAATTTGGTATCCATGGGCTATATTAGCCAAGTATTAGAGTTTACCACAGGGCCTTATCATTTGGGGAGGTCCTAGTCACTTTTGCTTTTGTTGACCCCTTCTTCCACACACAGAAAAATTAATTTTGGGGTGCCTGTGTGGCTCAGTCAGTTAAGCAGCCAACTTTGCCTCAGGTCATGATCTCACCGCTCATGGGTTTGAGCCCCGTGTCAGGCTCTGTGCTGACAGCTCAGAGCCTGGCACCTGCTTCGGATTATGTGTCTCCCTCTCTCTCTGCCCCTTTCCCACTTGCACTCTATCTCTCAAACATGAATACATGTTGAAAAAAAATTTTTTTACATTTTATTTTATAACTGCACTGGTATAAAGACAAATATAATTTAGGTAGATTCATTGTTGTTTTATTTTATTTTAAAAGAAATTAAGGGGGGATAAAAAAATAAAAAGAAATTAAGATATTGTTGTGGGCTCCTAAAAGTATTCCGGGCCCTAGGCATTTTGCCTACTGTGCTTAATACATAAGTTGGCGTTTGGTTTGCCAAAGACTCTAAATCAGAATTCCATGAGGACTCCTGGCAGTCATACAATACTTGGCAGGCTGCCAAGCTCCCACAGTTAATGAGCAGTCAGATAGTTAGAATTCCTACAATTTTCAGACAGGATGCTGTCTGAAACAGAGCATCGGTGGTGCTGTGAGTTGGTCATAATTTTCAGCTCCTGCTCTTTTTAATTATAAATCACAGCTAGTGTGCTCTGTTAATTTGTGTGAGAGTTAACCCTAGAAGATTCAGTGGTATGAATCAATCTGGTTTTTCCAAAAACCAGACGTTAAGCCATGTGTTATGTTATGGTCGTTCCAAATGTCATTCAGTCCCTTTTGCTAAAGCAGGTATGTAATTTCCCACAGTATAATTTTCAGTTGTCAGGGAATGTCTACAAGTTCATATTGTTCCTTGTAAAATAAAGACAAATGACTCAAAAGTGGCCTTTTGTTATTGCTGCTGTTCATTTTACATTTGCATAATCAACTAGCACGCTGAAGAGGTCATTGATGATGGTTGGAGTGTGGGTACAACCAGATACTGACAAGGTGGTGGCAAAATATCTTGGTTGGCTAAGAGACACAAAAGATCACAGTAATTTCAGGAAAGAAGATCCATGTTAGAAGGTCAAAAGTCTGGAATATCAGGAGAGACAGAGGAGAATGGTGGTCTCTCATTCTGGCCACAGGAAAAGGGTGTTGGAAAAAGGACTATCTCAAGTTCTGGTTTGTAGAAAGGGTGAGGAAAAGAAATGTATTCCTCGAAGAAGGAATGTTAGAGACAGAAGTTCTTGGGCGCTAAACACATAAATGTTCTTTTCCTTTCGAGCTTCAGAGGAGCAAATCAATCACAGGAAGCTGGAGTACATTTTATTTCTCATTTAGAAGAGACCTATTAACAACCACCAGGTTTTTAGAGGATTCTGAACATCCCACAGAAAAAGGAAACAACATCTTAAGCTTCAAGTCTGGATGATACATCTAACATATCATGCTAATGATATTAATGTAAAATAAAATGCTTAGAATGCTTGGAGAAAATGTAAGATCACATTCCTTTTTCTGTCCTTTGGACCTCTATATTTAAACACCCCCCCCCATACATTTCTTTATAGGGAAGTACAAAAATTTTATTTATTTATTTATTTATTTATTTATTTATTTATTTATTTATGCAAAGGAAGATTAGCTTTTTTTTTTTTTAAATTCTCAAGTTAGTTAACATATAGTGCAGTCTTGGCTTCAGGAGTAGAACCCAGTGATTCCTCTCTTACATATGACACCCAATGCTCATCCTGAAGAGTGTCCTCTAAAACTTTTTTTTTAAATAGTATGAATCATTAATTTAGTTTAAGTCCTAGCATTCTAAGTGCCTCTATCAGAAAATAGCCTGACAGATGACCTGGCTGTGGAGCAAACAACTTATGTCATATCATAAGGCGTCCTGTGAACTTCCAGAAAACAGCAATCGGAGAGTTACTTTCCTGAGGAAAGGTTTTGGCTAATTTGGGTGAAACATTCTGATAGATAGGTTAGAACTAGGACAAAGTATGAAAGCTCTAGTGAAATAGGTTTCACCTAATTAAAGGGAGGATTTTTTTTTTATACTTTGTCAAGTTAGTTTCCATATAACACCCAGGGCTCATCCCAACAAGTGCCCTCCTCCATGCCCATCACCCCCCTTCCCCTCTACCCCACCCCCTTCAGCCCTCAGTTTGTTCTCAGCATTCAAGAGTCTCTCAAGGTTGGCCTCCCTCCCTCTCCCCACTATTTTTCCCCTTCTTCTCCCCCATGGTCCTTGATTAAGTTCCTCCTAATCCTCCTATATGTGCAAACATATGGCGTCTGTCCTTCTCTGCCTGACTTATTTTGCTCAGCATAACACCCTCAAGGTCCATCCATGTTGCTACACATGGCCAGATTTCATTCTTTCTCATTGCCATGTAGTATTCCATCGTATAAATATACCACATCTTCTTGATCCATTCATTAGTTGATGGACACTTAGGTTCTTTCCATGTTTTGGCTATTGTTGAGAGTGCTGCTATGAACATTGGGGTACATGTGCCCCTATGCATCAGTACTCCTGTATAAAGGGAAGAATTTCTAAGTCAGAAGGAATAGACTGTTCCCAGGAAGTCCGAGCTCTGAGCAGGAATAGGCCACTTAGGCACTGGGTAGAGATGTCGTAAAGGAGATTTCAAGTAACATATGGCTTCACGTGCTAACTTTAATCTTGGGGTTTTGTGATTCTTTATTTGGAGTCTGCACAGTTGTTGTGTTAAACTGCTTGAGATTTTATTCATAGTGGTTACCCAAACACACACAAAACAGAGTGTTAGCTATTATTAACAATTTTTCAACAGGGAAAAGAAAAATGAGGTGACAAACAGTTCCATTGTGATAGGTCATACCATAGACGTTGCCAAATGACAATTATTCTGCAAATTTAGATAGGATGAAGGTTTGAAATTTACGCATAATTTAGTCATTTCCAAGCTTCCAGTGAAGCCCTCAGTAAAGCTATGAACCTGAGAATGATCATTCCTGAAAAAAGCCCTCCTACCATTCATAGACCTCAGTGATTCTCAATCTTCTATGTGTGTCAGAATCAGCTGGGAATCTTATTAAACATCAGGTGCTGGTCTCCACCCATGGGGATTCTGACTCATTGGGTCTGGGATGGGGGCCCTGGGGTATCTCCAGGTTTATAAGCTCCTCAGGTGATTGTGATGCACCCCAAGTTTGAAAGCTGCTGACCTAGCTCAGAAGAAAGCATTTGCATTAAATAAGTAAATTTAATCTACTAAAGCTCTTAGAAAACAAAGCATAATATAAATACTGAGCTCTATTTTTAAGCAGAATGTTTCCTGTGTGGCTATTGTTAGCAAATTCCCAGAAGCTAAAATTATTATGTCCATATATCAGGTTAGTAGCAAATTTCTCTTTAGCTCCAATTCAACCCTTAAAAGTATAGGGGTGGAGAATACACAAACAGGCTTTGGAGGTAAACCAGGGTTTGAATCTTGGCTGTGTCAGTTACTAACAGTGAGACCTTGGCCAAGTGGCTTCACTTTGCCAAGCTTCCATTTCCTCAGGTGGAAGAAAAAGATATTAGAGTACTTATTTCACAAAGTTGTTTACGAGGATTAAATGAGCCAATATGAGGAGTGCCTGGGTGGCTCAGTTGGTTAAACGTCCGACTTTGGCTCAAGTCATGATCTTGCAGCTCGTGAGTTTGAGCCCTGTGTCGGGTTCTATGCTGACAGCTTGGAGCCTGGAGTCTGCTTTGGATTCTGTGTCTCTCCCTTCCCCAGCTCACACTCTGTCTCTCTCCTTCAAAAATAAAAAAAAATATTTAAAAAAATTTTTTAAATAAAATAAATGAGCTAATATGAGTGAGACATTTAGTATGGCTACAGGTATGTGGAAAGCACTCGATAAATGGAAGCACTATTATTATGACTAATCACTACATGATTTCAGCGTGACCCTACTGTGATTAATGCAGGATTGGAAATAGGATCAATTTAATGAGCTTTCTGTGACCACAGATTTGTTCCATGGGAGGATGAAACATATATATTTCCATTATATACACACTACAATCAATGTTTTATCTATTTTAAAGTAAGTCATTTCATCTAGTCCTTTTCATTCTTCATTCTATCATTTCAAAGTTAACTCCCCTATTATCACAGGGATATGATTTTAAAGAAAGAAATTAATGCCCTAAAAGGGCTGCCTGTGTCATATCCCAGACGACATAGCAGACACAAGCTATGGAAATCCAAAATTTGGATGACTGATTTCATATTCCACACCATAGCTTTCCCTCAAAAGAGGATGTTTTCCTAAAACAAAAAATAAATTAGTCTTTCAGTAGTGAGAAGCATATGTCCTAAAACCAGGCAGAAAAGCAGTAACATAATCAGCAAACAACACTAATCATTGTTCTTTTTGCTGGAGTTCTCTGACCCATTAAATTACAATGAATATGAATAGTTTTTGGATAAATAACCTTCAACAACTTTATTTCCAATAGAGCAGTTCAATCTCCCTATCCCAGACTTACCCATCTCTTATTCTCAAAGATCCCTAACCTTTTTTTCTAAAATTTTTAATGTTTATTTTTGAAGGAGAGAGACAGAGCGTGAGTGGGGGGAGGGGCAGAGAGAGAGAGACAGAATCTGAAGCAGGTTCCAGGCTGTCAGCACAGAGCCCATGTGGGGCTGGAACCCACGAGCTGTGAGATCATGGCCTAAGCTGAAGTAAGATGCTTAACCAGCGGAGCCACCCTGGTGCCCCTCCCTAATCTTTTTCTATAGGAAAAACTTTTTCATATCCCAGATCCTATGATTTTGTATGGTAGGGATGAGGGTGAGGAAAGGGCAGAAAAAGGCTCAGAATCTGACAGTGAAGTCCCTGAACAAAGGCAGATAGTGCTGGAAGTAGCGGCGCTGAGCTCCCTACTCACATTCCTCCCTGGGAACCAGTCAGAGGAGCAACCAATGTGGTGAGGGAATAACCTTCACGCCAGATCCTGATCAGCTGCTGGCAGCCCCCTCGGTTTTATCACAGTGATCAGCACACATCTATCAAACAATGAAACTGTAAAAGGTACTGTGTTGGGTACCTTACTGAGCAACCACCTGCCATTAAATCTGCAACAAAATAGTCCCACAATCAATGATCCAGGTGTAAAGCGGAAAATCCCAATGGCAATAACAAAGGGTTTGCAGATGTGCTCATTGACAGCCCAGCTAGGTCCTGTTACAGGCGTTCTATTCCTGGGTGAATTGTCTCTTGATAGAAAAACAGGTGTTAGCTGGTAGCTATAGCCAAGAATGAATGACTGATAAGTACAGGCACCTGGGTCTTATCTAAATATTCGAGTTTAATAAAAACACCCAGGAGCCCTTTGTTCCTCTGTTTACTCATTCAACAAACTTGTATTGACCATTTATTTTCTCTTTCTTTAAAAGGTTTTCTTTTTAAGTAATCTCTACACCCAACGTGGGGCTTGAACTCACAGCCCCATGATCAAGAGTTAAATGCTCTTCCGACTGAGCCAGTCAGGCGCCCCTCTATTAGATGTTTCTTATTTAGAACATACAAAGCTGGGAGGTGGGGCTAAATGATAAACTGATCCTGTCTGAGAAGCTGCTGACAAGTAAATAGGTAAAAATACAGTATACTCAATTATTCTATGTCCCACAACAGGGAGAGTACAGAGTACCCTGATGTATACCAAATTGGAAGCAAAGAATACGCTAAGACTCAAAGATTCAAGGGAGAATTTTTTTTTTAATTTATTTCTGAGAGGGACAGAGAGAGAGAGAGAGAGCATGAGTAGGGGAAGGTCAGAGAGAGAGGGAGACACAGAATCCAAAATAGGCTCCAGGCACTGATCTAGCTGTCAGCACAGGGCCCAACGCCGAAGTCAGACGCTTAACAGTCTGAGCCACCCAGGCGCCCCAAGCGAAAATTATTTTAAGAGAAGTTGGGAAGGATGACTGGAGGGAAAAGGCAGAGAGGGAGGGAGGCGAGTTCTTTGCAGAGGGAACAGAATGTTTGAAAGCTTGGAACTGAAATTGCAAGTGGTTCAGACATACTGTCTGAAGAGTGCAGTGGCTCCCAGTGGTGCTTGTGTGAGTATGTGTATGTGATGTCAAGATGAGATGAAGCTGGAGAGGAAAGCAAAGCAAAGAACATGAGGCATCAAGTAAGTTAAAGCACTTTATCATGAGACAATAGACAACTACTGAAGAATTTCAAATCAGGAAATGAATGATTACATGTTGGAAAGATTCCCCTAGTTTTCTGTTACAAAAGATAGGGGAAAAGATTTAGACATTCTCTTAAACCCTGTCTCAAAGAAACCTGCCAAATAGGTTCATAAAGTTTTGCCATCCACAAAGAAGTCAAACTTTCACTCTTTACAGATGACATGACAGTCTACATGGAAAATCTGAAAGACTCCACCAGAAATTGCTAGAGCTGATACATGAATTCAGCAAAGTCGCAGGATATAAAATCAATGTACAGAAATGGTTGCATTTCTATATAGCAATAATGAAGCAACAGAAAGAGGTATCAAGGAATCAATCTTAATTGTACCAAGAACCATAAAATACTTGAGAATAAACCTAACCAAAGAGATAAAAGATTTGTACATTGAAAACTACAGAAAGTTTATGAAGGAAACTGAAGACGACACAATGAAATGAAAAAACATTCCATGCTCATGGATTAGAAAACAAACATTGTTGCTCAAATAAGATGTTATAGGGGAATGACATGTAAAGGATGACATATTAATTTGATGGAGAACCACCCAGCCATTTAAAATAATTTATGACAGGGACGCCTGAGTGGCTCAGTCAGTTAAGCATCCGATTTTGGCTCAGGTCATGATCTTGCGGTTTGTGAGTTCAAGCCCTGCATCAGGCTCTGTGCTGATGGCTCAGAGCCTGGAGCCTGCTTTGGATTCTGTGTGTGTTTGTGTGTCTCTCTCTCTGCCCCTCCCCTCCTCATTCTCTGTCTCTCTCTGTCTCTCAAAAATAAACATTAAACAAAATTTTTTAATAATATGTGATACAAGTCTATGAAATAACCTGCAAACATGCCTGTATGATATCTTAAATAAAAACAAAATAGTTTAGGAAACTGAATAAACATTAGGACAACAGCTGCCAAAAAAAAAAAGAAAACAAACATTGTTAAACTCGATAATATCCAAAGCAATCTACACATTCAATACAATCCCAATCAAAATAGCACCAGCATTCTTACAGAGCTACAACAAACAATCCTAAAATTTGTATGGAACCACAAAAAAACCCAAATAGCCAAAGTAATGTTGAAAAAGAAAACTAAAGCTGGAGGTATCACAACCCTGGGCTTTAGCTTGTACTACAAAGCTATAAGCATCAAGACAGTATGATGCTGGCACAAAACAGACACATAGACCAAGGGAATAGAATAGAGAACCCAGAATTGGACCCACAAGTGTATAGCCAACTAATCTTTGACAAAGCAAGAAAGAGTATCCAATGGAAAAAAGACAGTCTGTCTAGCAAATGGTGTTGGGAGATCTGGACAGCAACATGCTTAAGAATGAAACGACCATTTTCTTACAACATACACAAAAAGAAACTCAAAATGAATGAATGACCTAATGTGAGACAGGAAACCATCAAAATCCTGGAAGAGAAAATAAGCAACAACCTCTTTGACCTTGGCCATAATAACTTCTTACTTGATACATCTCCAGAGGCAAGGGAAATAAAAGCAAAAATGAACTACTGGGACCTCATCAAGATAAAAAGCTTCTGCACAGTAAAGGAAACAATCAATGAAACTAAAAGGCAACCAACAGAATGGGAGAAGATATTTGCAAATGACGTGTTAGATAAAGGGTTAGTATCCAAAATCTATAAAGAACTTACCAAACTCAACACCCCAAAAACAATCCAGTGAAGAAATGGGCAGAACACATAAATAGACAACTTCTGCAAAGAAGACATTCAAATAGCTAATAGACACATGAAAAGACGCTCAACATTGCTCATCATCAGGGAAATACAAACAAAGATCCTATGGAGATACCACCTCACACCTGTCAGAATGGCTACCATTAACAACTCAGGAGACAACAGATGTTAGTGACGATGTAGAGAAAGGAGAACCCTCAGACACTGTTGGTGGGAATGCAAACTGGTGCAGCCACTCTGGAAAACAGTGTGGAGTTTCCTCAAAAAATTAAAAGTAGAATTACCCTATGACCAAGCAATAGCAAAACTGGGAATTTATCCAAAGGATACAAGAGTGCTGATTAATAGGGGCACATGTACCCCAATGTTTATAGCAGCACTGTCAACAATAGCCAAATTATGGAAAGAGCCCAAATGTCCATTAACTGATGAATGGATAAAGAAGATGTGGTGGGGCACCTGGGTGGCTCAGTTGGCTGCACATCCGACTTCAACTCAGGTCATGATCTCACAGTTTGTGAGTTTGAGCTCTGCACGTGCCTTTCTGCTGACAGCTCAGAGCCTGGAGCCTGCTTCGGATTCTGTGTCTTCCTCTCTCTCTCTCCCCTTTCCTCACTTGTGATCTGTCTCTCTGCCTCTCAAAAATGAACAAATTGTTAAAAAAATACTTAAAAAAGAAAAGACGATGTGGTATAAAAAAAAGATGTGGTATATATGTACAATGGAATACTACTTGGCAATGAAAAAGAAATGTTGCCATTTGCAACAACAACATGGATGGAACGGGAGGGTATTATGCCAAGTGAAATAAGTCAGTCAGAGAAAGACAGACATCATACATTCATATGTGGAAGTTGGGAAACTTAACATAAGACCATAGGGTAAGGGAAAAGGGAAAAAATAGTTATAAACAGAGAGGAAAGCAAACCGTAAGAGACTCTTAAGTACAGAAACAAACTGAGGGTTAGGGGGGTGATGGGACAGGGAAAATGGGTGATGGGCACCGAGGAGGGCACTTGTTGGGGTGAGCACTGGGTGTTGTATGTAAGTGATGAATCATCAGAATCTACCCCTGAAACCAAGAGCACACTTTATACACTGTATGTTAGCTAACTTGACAATAAATTATATATAAAAATAAAAAAAATTAAAAATATAAAGTTTTGCCATCCAAAATAGTAGCCTGTAGTATTTTCTAAATTTGCTAAAACCATATTAAGGTTGCCACTAAGGTCCAATTGGGTCACTAGCAGCACTGGGGTGAAGTGATTAAATCTGAGCAGATTCTGAGTCAAATTAAAGAGGATTAGGCCTTTTCTGTTTCTACTGCAGGTGTTGGTGTTTTCACTCCATATCTTTCTAAAGCCTATCTAACCCCAATTAACTGTAAAACTGAAGAACACATTACTTTGATTTATATCAGTAATAAAACTATTCCAATTAGAAGACAAAGGTGAAGATATTCTATCCACAATAAGCTTATGAAGTATTTGAACAAATTTGGTATTTGATATATACTGCCTGCAATTGCTAATGTGAGTGCAGACTGAGATCCCCAGGTTCTCTCAGGTGAAAGTAATCAAGGTCTATCTAACCACAACCACCAGAGGAAAATAGAAATGAAAACAGTAACACACAAACACTCTGCTCCCTCCACTTGCTTTATGCCACTTATTTAGATTTTTCTCCTGGGTGCTTCCTTCTAGAGCCCACAAAACTTGTACACAGCAGATACATTTAACAGGGTCTTTTTTCAAGAGACGTGTTTTTACATCTGTGCTTTTATGTGCATAACAATCTGTTGGTCACAACACACACACCTGAAAACTTAATTCAGAGTTCATACTCTCCCAAACTTTGGTGTTGAATTGGATAGGATAAGTAAAGTTGTAGGAACTTCTAAACAGAACAATTCAAAAGATTTCATTCCCAGCATGGACAAGAGTGTGGCCAAAGGGACCCTGACTGTGCTGGTTTCATGTGTCCCTCCCATTAGAAAACTGTACATTTTAAATTAATTTTCGTAGGTTATATGAAGAGTTCAAATTCATTTTTTTGCATGTAGATATTTGATTGTACCAGCAACATTTATTGAAAAGATTATTCTTTCCCCATTTGTTTTGCTATCCTTGTGGAAGATTAACTGACCATAAAAGTGAGGGCTATTTTCGTGGAGCCTCAATTTCATTTCATTGATCTACATGTCTGTTCTTGTGCCAGCACCACCTGTCTTTTTAAAAAAAATTTGTAAGTTTTATTTAATCTCTACACTCAACATGGGGCTCGAACTCACAACTCTGAGATCGAGTCATGTGCTTCTCTGATTGAGTCAGCCAGGTGTCCCATCACCTGTCTTGATTACTGTAGTTTTGTGGTAAGTTTTGAAATTACAAAGCATGAGTCTTCCAATTTTATTCCTCTTTCTCAGGATTGCTTTGGCTCTTCTAATTCCCTTGCAATTCCATATGGATTTTAGGATCAGTTTATCAATTTCTGCGAAGTTAGCTGGGATTCTGATAGCGATTGCATTGAATGCGTAGACCCAGTTCGGGCGCATGGCTATTGTAACAATATGTACTCCAAACCATTAACCTGCGACATTTTTCCATTTTTCTAGGTCTTCTTTGATTTCTTTCAACAATGTTTTGTAGGTTTCAGAGTTTCTTAGGTTACTTTTTTTTTTTTTAGTTTATTTTTGATACAGAGACTGTGTGAGTGGGGGAGGAGCAGAGAGAGAGAGAGGAAGGGAGGGAGAGAAAATCCCAAGCAAACCCTGAACTGTCAGCACAGACTCGAAGTGGGAGTTGAACTCACAAAACCATGAGATCATGACCTGAGCTGAAGCCAAGAGTTGGACACTTAACCCACCAAGTCACTCAGGAGCTCCAGGTTACATTTATTTCTAAGTATTTTATTCTTTTTGTGTATTATAAATGGAAGAGTTCTCATAATTGCGTTTTCAATTTTTTCATTGCTACCCTGCGTTGACTTTGTATTCTGCAACGTTGCTGATATGCCAGTGTTTCAGGGCAATGGATAACTGGAACACCACTCATTTACTTACTCCAAAAATGTCTATGTTAATCTCACTCTCATTCTGTTCTTAGTCCATTACCTCTGCTTTAGTCCAGAGCCTCTCCCTGATCCACCTGGGTCATTCCCTAGTGTTTTAACAGAGCTTCCTGCTTCTGTTGAGCCCCCTGAAATTACTCTTCTATATCATTGCCAGAGTAAGATGCCTGAAACATAAACTTGCATGCATTTACTTGCTTTGAATCATGAATATTAACTCAAATCTAAGAAACTGGAATGTTACTCTCAAAGCTCACAAAACTTCTTTTATCTGGCCTCTCCTGTCATCTTCCAGTGTACCTTTGCTTCAAATCACAGTGTCTTCAAACACCCCGCTTCTTTTGCCCCGACTACCTTTCTTCAGCTAGCTAGTCACCACTGCCCCTCTTCCTTCAACTTGGGGGAGATATTTCTATGAATTAATTAATTATTTTATTTATTTATTTATTTATTTATTTTCTGTGAGTGAGTGAGGGGGAAGAGGGTCAGGGGAAAGAGAAGAGAAAAAAAACGTTTTTTTTTTTTGAGAGAGAAAATCTTAAGCAGGGTCTACACTCAGTGTGGAGCCCAACTTGGGCCTCGATCCCACAATCCTGGGTTCATGACCTGTGCTGAAATCAACTGGCTGAGCCACCCAGGCACCCCCAAATCTTTCCCATAGTCTGTTGAGATGTTTTTGCTCTGTGAGCCCATAAAGTTCTAGAGTTCCCTCCACTGTTGAGTTAACACACTATGCTGAAGTTGGAAACTGCTTGAGGGCAAAGAACAAGTCTAATCTTTGTATTCCTAACACCTAGCACACCGGTAAGTAGTGTCCAAATGAAACAGAAGACAGTAATAAATTGAAGCTTGAAAAGGGTTGTTTTAACTTCAGAATTCAGTCTCCGGATTCATGTTTAGGGTAAGAGGCAGAAAATGGAACCATTGATTCCTCATCCTGGGGCTTTCTGTGATCAAAAGAGGCAGCCTTTTGTGAAACTGATTTTCAGTCAAGAAACGTGTACTTAGCAATAGATACCCCAGGGAAATTAGCTTCCTCTTCATTGTAAGGATATTGGGGGAGATGGGGTTGATGAGGGGAGAGGTAGACAGAGTCTGTAAATTCTTTGTACTTCCATTCCCTCATAAGAGCAATTATAGTACTTACCATGCTGTTGAGGACAAAATGAGTTGATACCTAAAAAGTGTTCAGATTACCGCCTGGCACACAATTAGTATTCAGTAAGTGTTAGCTATCATCATCATCGTTAGAAACTTTCTCTTCTGAGGTCCTTCAATTACAGCAAGGACTTCTAAAGAGTGAAATATTTGTGTTATCATTATCTTTGATCTTCAATAACACAGATATGTTCAATGTCAGCATAGGTCAAATGATAAGAAAAATATTTATTAACGTAAAACTGCAATCAAACACTAACAACCCTTGGGAGAAAAACTAGGGAGCAGGAAGGAGAAAAAAAAAGCCCACCAGATTTTCATAAGTCTCTGAATTGGGCAAATAGTCTTCGGTAAATAGGTATAAAATGTTGGAAGATCTCATGAGTGGGCATCAAGATTTAAATGTAGGAGTCAAAAATGTGCTTGTGGGATAGGATTACAGCTTTGCTGCTGCTTCACAGGAATGTTTATGTTCCCTAAAAGTCCTGCAGAAATCACAAACTGAATCCAGTGACCCAGCAAATCCTGTTAGGCGAAGGCAATGAATTTACAGAGTCCTCTTCAAATAAAGTGTAATGTTTCTATAATTACAGAAACTCAAAGCTTAGAACCAACTAACTGTTGTCTATGTATTGAGACCTTTAATATCTTAAGTATACAAAAAATGGGTAGGTCAGACTATGGTGAAAAAGCTATGTTCATTCAGGATTTAGCTTTGCTTTTGGCCCAGCCTCCATAATTATAAAAAGGTCTCATTTGATATATTGCCTAAATCTTACCTTCCAAACCAAATCTGACACTGCTTTATCAAGAGACTCTGTAGTGTCAAAGCCCAAGTTTTGTATAGTATGCTGAGGACTTATTACCATAGATCAGAGTTAATTATTATTTTGGGGTACTGAGCTGAAGTCAGACTCATTTATCCTAATCCACATGAATAAAACCTACCTCACCTGATAATCTCTCTGAGCTCGTTTTTAGGAGTTTATTTATTTATTTATTTATTTTTAATTTTTTTTTTTTATTTATCTCTAGGAGAGAGAGAGAGAGAGACAGTGTGAGCAGGGGAGGGTCAGAGAGAGAGGGAGACACAGACTCTGAAACAGGCTCCAGGCTCTGAGCTGGCAGTCAGCACAGAGCCCGACGCGGGGCTCGAACCCACGAACCGCGAGATCATGACCCAAGCGAAAGTCGGACGCTTAACCGACTAAGCCACCCAGGCGCCCCGTTTTTAGGAGTTTAAAACTCAGGATTCCCTGATTGTCTTCCAGCCTTCTTTCCCTCTCTTTCACACTACTTATGACTCAGCATGTGGTAAGGAACAGCTTCCTCCTGAATTTTTAAAAGGAAAAACTCAAATTACCAGAACATAAGCAACTTTGGAATTAGAAGTTCAGCAATTTCATTTGAGAAAGTTCAGGGAAGGAATTTTTTTAGGCTAACCACACCCCTACAGAGGGCATGCTTTTGACATATGGTTTTATCTCTGCATTAGGAATGTAATCTGCAGGCATTGCACAACCACTGTACAATGCCAGTTTCACCAAGCAAGGGAGGAGGTATATTTAAAGGCTATGATTTTACATAATTTTTTTCTGTAAAAGATAATGGAATCAGAAACCCTAAGGAGATCTACAGTTTTGCTCTTGAATATAATTTATAATTAAACTGTGATTTTTCCCTGAAAAGCCAAAATTAGCAATTTAGAATGTTGCATTAACAATTCAGGAAAGAAAAAGTGAAAAACAGATACTTAGAATTTACCAAACAGCCGTTTACTCAGTATGGTGTGGGACACGAGAATCAAGAGCATTTGTAGTCTAGCAGATTTACAATCTAAATTAAATACAAACAAGGGTGTACATGGCACATAGAAGAAAACAAAGAGGAAAGTATCAAAAAGGAAGGTGAAAAAAGCCCAATTTTATTGTTAGTAAACATTTACATTAATTTATTTAATGGAGCCTTCACCTCAGCTTCCAAAGGTATTACTGATGGTTAAACAAGATAGTCATTATGAACTACAGACATCAAGTTGTACTGCAGGTCTCCAGAACTCACTCATCTTGTATAAATGTAACTTTATAGCCCTTGAACTCCCCAGTTTCCTCCTCCCAACATTCTCTGGCAACCACCATTCTATTATTTACTTCTATAAACTTATTTTAGATACCTCAAGAAAGTGGAATAATGTAGTGTCTGTCCTTCTGTGACTTATTTCACTTATTGTATCTCCCAAATCCATTCATGCTGTCACAAATGGTAAGATTTCTTTTTCTCCCCAAGGCCTCATATTCCATTGTATGTATATAAAACATTTAAAAAGAGCCATTCATCGGTCAATGGACCTTTGGGTTGCTTTCTTATCTTGGTTATTGTGAATAATGCCATATTAAACACAATTTTGATGAGTGTAGACACTTACTGTTGTGTCTTTCCACACACACAGAAAAGGACACAAGGAAACCTTGGAGGTGATGGATATGTGTATTGCTTTGTGATCATGGTATCAGGGGTAAACATCTGTGCATATAAGCAAACCCATCAAATTGCGTGCATTAAAAATGTGCAGTTTTTATATATCATTTTTACCTTAATAAAGCTGTAAAAAACACTGAAACAAGCTTAAGATGATCAGGAAATGGTATAATCAGAATTCTTCTGGCTCAAGTTCTCGTAAGGAAAACTTCCTAGCAACTACCCATTACACAAGTCAGAACATGCAAGGAAAGTGTGGAAAGACCAATGTCCTTGAAAATTGTACCTTAACCCACTTGACGCCACTATTCTCAAAAGACATCAGTGTGGATAATAGACATAATCTATGAGTATCATGTATCTAATTGAAAAGTAAACAGGGTATACAAAACTCCCTATTGAGCTTATTGAGTTTTGATTATAAATTCTGGAGGGACTTATCAACACCAGGGCAAATAGCTCCCCCTCTTCTGCAACTAATCATCTAGTAAATACAGGAACATGTACTACATAAAGAAAAAACCTTTAAAATGTTTAGTATAGTACCTTATGCCTTTAAGTATGAAACTGCTTAGATTTCAGTCTTCCTAAAAGTATAAATAAGAACTTAAGCTTTCAAAGTCTTCCCAATAGTATGGTTTTAGAACTCCAGTACATTTTTTTTTTACAACATTTTGAGGACTGTACCTAACCTTTGAGTGTAAGATCAACAAGTATATAGCAAGTAACCTACTGATTATGGACAGACAGTCTTCCTAACTCAACCAGTTAACACCTTATTACCTACTGTGTATTTAGTAGCTTAATGCCTCCATTTAGCAGGAAATAATGACAGGCCGTAAACAGAGAACTTTAGACATAGCCTCAGTCATACCTGTTAGCATTTACTGGGACACAAAACCACGTCCTTAATTTTCCAATAAAAGTTTTGGGAAACTTACCTTGAAATATGACTTTTAAAGAGTTGTATAATCAAGATGACTAACTGGAGAAATTTCTATTAGTCTCACTTGAAGAGGGGGAAAAAAAATCCACAGATCGAACTTTCATTTTGAGGCTCTGTTTTTAAAATACAACACTTGTCAATGACATAACTGGTAAACATTGAACCTAATATTTCTTTGGGATCTGTCAACATTTGGCTGTTTACATATGTTTCTAAACTATCAGCGTTAGAAATCTTTTACTTAGATCATTGCTAATAAATGTAACTGGGATGTACTTGAGGAAGCTCTTCCTTCTATATAGTCAGCTGTCACTTTTTTCTACAAAGATTTATCAAGAGACACAAGTAGTAGACATGAAACTTACACCACATGTGACAAGTGGGAGTGTACCAGCTGCTACTAGCAGCTCATGGAGGCCGTGTATATTTTATAAATACCTTTTAATTGAAGTATTTGATTTCAAGGATACAATGCAGTTCCTCAAATATCACACTGGTTGACAGCTGAATTAACATTTAAAAGAAAAAGCACTATGTTTTATGTCATTTAAACACAAAACTTGTAACTGACTCCTCCCAATACAATTTATATTTTCAAAGAAGTAGTAGGTCCTACTACCTAATAACAATAACAGAAAAAGAAAGTCATGTTATTTTCAGTTAGTTCAAATTACAAAAGTATATCATTTGTCCAAGAAAACTTTAAGAAGATAAACGGTGTAATACTACTATTCTAAAACATAGGCTACTCTTTTGAAAACTGCAGCAAACACACATCAGTTATCATAACTGCTATACAGCTTTCATTATTTAATTCCAAACTTATGTAGGTATTTAAATATACAAAATTGCTTAAGATGAATAATTTTACCAAAGTATAGTTTCTAATTATCATCAAAAACTTTTTTTAAAAAATATTCTTATTTATTTCTAGGAGAGAGAAAGAGACAGCGTGAGCAGGGGAGGGTCAGAGAGAGGGAGATACAGACTCTGAAATAGGCTCCAGGCTCTGAGCTGACAGTCAGCACAGAGCCCGACGCGGGGCTCGAACCCACGAACCGCAAGATCATGACCTAAGCGAAAGTTAGACGCTTAACCGACTAAGCCACCCAGGCGCCCCACTCATCAAAAACTTTTTAATTAAAGCAAATTTTTGGTATTTCATGTTTTGAAGATTTGTAGAATGAAGTCATTACACACATTAACCACATAAATTCTGAAAAACAGAAATGATTATTAGACTAAGGCAACAACTGATCATGGCCCTGGATCAATACTATCAGATGTTCTTAAAAACCTAACATGTTAGGTTTGTTTTGTTTCAACTGCTATATAGTCACTTTTAATTATAAGTTTATAAATAAGTCATTTTAAAATTATTAACTACAAGGGTACTAACAATTTTCTGTTGCTCTGTTTCGCTGGTGTCTTAATAAATTCAAATAGAACAAAACTATATCTGGCTAAATCACCATCAATTTTTACAAATAATGTGAAGAATAAAGTTTTATTGCTGTTTTTTAAAACAAATATTTAGGGGCGCCCGGGTGGCTCAGTTAAGTGTCTGACTTTTGGTTTTGGCTCAGGTCATGACCTCATGGTTCACGTGTTTGAGTCCCCGTTGGGTGCTGTGGAGCCTGCATGGGATTCTTTCTCTCTGCCCCTTCTCTACTTGGGTGTGTGTGTGTTTGTGTGTGTGTGTGTGTGTGCGCTCTCTCAAAAAAAGAAAAAAAAAAGGTAAAAATAAAACAAACACTTAAATGGTTGTAAAAGCAGGCTAATGTAAAATGTGCTCTTAGGAGCTGAGAAAGACTAAGGAATTTTACCTAGTTAGTAGTATAAAAACACTAATATGTTATAGGAGAATTCAGTAAAAGTCATTAATACACCCATTTATAAGAAAATCCTCCTCCCTTTATTCCACATAAAGATATAATAATTGTTATGGGTAATTACAGCAAAGGATAATAGGTTGATCGCAGGCACAGGAGAAGATTCACATTTTTAATATGTGAGTATGTGTGTATAATTATTAGTTTTACCTACCTCTCTTCCTATTATTCACCTATTATTTACCATTTTTCTCCATTTCCAGTATTATGTGACTTATACAGATTCAATATTCATAGTATTAACATGAGTTTGAGAAATAAAGGGTGACCTCATTTAGAAAATTGATAGCTAGAAGTATACTACAAGGAAAGTTGAAGTTTTATTACTAATTATTTAAGATCATTTAAACACCTATTTCTTTTTCAAAATAGAGAAACTGTTTTGTCTTCTAAGCCCTCTTGCTAGCATTTTTATTTTTTTTATTTTTTATTTTTTACAAATAGTTTATTGTCCAATTAGTTTTCACATAACACCCAATGCTCATCCCCACAAGTGTCCTCCTCCATGCCCATCCTTCCTCCCCCCCACATCCATCAGTCCTCAGTTTTTGTAGGCATTCAAGAGTCATGGTTTGCCTCTCTCCCTTTCCCTCACCATTTCTGCCCTTCTTCTCCCCTTTGGTCCTCTGTTAAGTTCCTTCTAATCCTCCTATACGTGCACACATATGATATTTGTCCTTCTCTGCCTGACTTATTTCGCTCAGCATAACCCCCTCAAGGTCCATCCATGTTGCTACACATGGCCAGATTTCATTGTTTCTCATTGCCATGTAGTATTCCATGGTATAGATAAATCACATCTTCTTGATCCTTTCATCTGTTGATGGACACTTAGGCTCTTTCCATGTTTTAGCTATTGTGGAGAGTGCTGCTATGAACATTGGGGTACATGTGCTCCTATGCATCAGCATTTCTGTATCCCTTGGGTAAATTCCTAGCAGTGCTATTGCTGGGTCATAGGGGAGTTCTATTGTTAGTTTCCTGAGGAACCTCCACACTGTTTTCCAGAGGGGCTGTACCAGTTTACATTCCCACCAACAGTGTAGGAGGGTGCCCGTTTCTCCACATCCTCGCCAGCATCTAGAGTTCTCTGATTTGCTCATTTTAGCCACTCTGACTGGCCTGAGGTGGTATCTCAGTGTGGTTTTGATGTGTATTTCCCTGATGAGGAGGGATGCTGAGCATCGTTTCATGTGTCTGTTGGCCATCTGGATGTCCTCTTTGGAGAAGTGTCTGTTCATATCTTCTGCCCATTTCTTCACTGGGTTGTTTGTTTTTCGGGTGTGTAGTTTGGTGAGTTCCTTACAGATTCTTGATATTAACCCTTTATCTGATATGTCATTTGCAACTATCTTTTCCCATTCCGTTGGTTGCCTATTAATTTTCTGAGTTGTTTCCTTATCTGTGCAGAAGCTTTTAATCTTGATGAGGTCCCAACAGTTTATTTTTGCTCTTGATTTCCTTGCTTTTGGGGATGTGTCAAGTAAGAAGTTGCTGCGGTGGGGGTCAAGGAGGTTGTTTCCTGCTTTCTCCTCTAGGGTGTTGATAGTTTCCTGTCTCACGTTCAGGTCCTTTATCCATTTTGAGTTTATTTTTGTGCATGGTGTGAGAAAATGATCTAGTTTCATTCTTCTGCATGTTGCTGTCCAGTTCTCCCAACACCATCTGTTAAAAAGGCAGTCTTTTTTCCATTGCATATTCTTTCCTGCTTTGTCAAAGATTAGTTGGCTGTATACTTTTGGGTCCACTTCTGAGTTCTCAATTCTGTTCCAATGGTCTGTGTCTGTTTTTGTGCCAATACCATACTGTCTTGATGACAGCTTTGTAGTAGAGGCTAAAGTCTGGGATGGTGATCCCTCCCGTTTTGGTTTTATTTTTCAGGATTACTTTGGCTATTCGGGGTCTTTTGTGGTTCCATACAAATTTTTGGATAGTTTGTTCTAGTTTTGAGAAGGATGCTGGTGCAATTTTGATTGGAATTGCATTGAATGTGTAGAGTGCTTTAGGTAGTAATGACATCTTAACTATATTTATTCTTCCTATCCATGAGCATGGAATGTTTTTCCATTTCTTTGTGTCTTCTTCAATTTCCTTCATAAGTTTTCTATAGTTTTCATCATACAGATCTCTTGTATCCTTGGTTAGGTTTATTCCGAGGTATTTTATGGTTTTTTGTGCAATTGTGAATGGGATCAGTTTCTTGATTTCTCTTTCTGTTGCTTCATTGTTGGTGTATAAAAATGCAACCGATTTCTGTACATTGATTTTGTACCCTGCAACTTGGCTGAATTCTTGGATCAGTTCTAGCAGGCTTCTGGTGGAGTCTGTCGAGTTTTCTATGTAGAGTATCATGTCATCTGCAAAGAGTGAAAGTTTGACTTCCTCCTTGCCAATTCTGATGCCTTTGATTTCCTTTTGGTGTCTGATGGCTGATGCTAGGACTTCCAGCACTATGTTAAACAGCAGTGGTGAGAGTGGGCATCCCTGTCGTGTTCCTGATCTCAGGGGGAAAGCTCTCAGTTTTTCCCCATTGAGGATGATGTTTCTTGCTAGCATTTTTAAATGTTAACATTTAAAAAATGCTGAATATTTTAAAAATTAGGTAAAACAGAAAGAAAACAGAATCCTATACTAAGAATACCTCAAAAGTAATTCTCAAAATTCTTTGACTACTTCCAATTTCTCCACAGAAATTAATAACTGCTCAGAACATAGAGCTTAAATGGGCAAAAATAATTCTTCAGTTACCTTCAAGCTTTTTCAGTGGATGGAAAACAAAAACAATATACCAGGTATCAATATGTGCATTAAAAATATACATGCATACAGAAGAAAATATGGAAGGACAGACACATTGGTTCCTCTCAGTTGATGAGATTATGGATATTTTCAAAACTAAATATGAAGTACTTCTGTCATTAAAAAAAAGAAACTTAGAGGAGAAAAATACTGTACTTCATATGATTCTCAATTATTTTAAAAGTGGAAGAGAAACACAAAACACCAAAGAGATGCCCTAAATTTCAAGAAAATGTATGTTTTTATATATTACATGAAAATACCTTCACTATATACTTTATAGATGGTCCTCTCCCTCTCTTTTAAATGTTAATTTATTTGGAGAGACAGACAGAGCCTGCATGAGAGGGAGGAGTGTCAGAGAGAGAGGGAGAGGATCCAAGCAGTTTCCATGTTGTCAGCACAGAGCCCACTAAGGGGCCTAATCCAAGAACTGTGAGTCATGACCTGAGACAAAAATCAAGAGTCTGATGCTAAAACGATTGAGCCACCCAGGCGCCCCATAGATGGTCCTCTCTTCCATGGATCTTGTGTGAAATGTAGAAACTATACAGTAGAAAAAAAAAGTTACAACCTTTAGGAATGAAACACATTTTAGCTAAGGTTGTATCCTACTGAAGCATGAACATCTGCAAACCAATTTCCTAAAGCAAAAAGTGAGAGAAGAAAACTGGATATTCTAAAAGTACATTTAGTTGCTATCACAAATAGCCTCGGATTATTTAGATTAGTGGGCATACAATGTATGCCCAAAGATGTCACATCTTTGCATTTGTTCATAGGAATTAATGCCTACTGCTTGCCAGGCTTTGTGTTGGGTACTGGAGAGGTAACAGAGAACCCAGTCTCTGGCCTTGTGAAGTTATCAATATAGCTGGGAAGACAGATAAGCCATCGGAAAACACTGATCCATGAATAGTGTTAGAAGAGGGTTAAGATGAGTGTGTAGCAGAGTCCTTCAACAGTTTTAAGAGGCTTTAAACTGTGTTTAAGCTGAGACCTGAAGGTTAAGAAATGAGAAATGGGTGAATTTGGGGAAGAATGTTCAGGTAAACCATGCATGTGCAAAAAAAATGTTTTTGGCATTCACGGTTTTCCTAGAAACTCAAACAAGTTCATTCTAGCTGGAGCCTTGGAAGGGGAGAGGAGGTGTGGTCAATAGATTAAAAAACATACCATTTGGACTTAGAGGCCTTTAAGGTGTTCAGTTTGTACTTTCAGACTATTCTGGGGGAGCACGCGTGGAGGAGAGCATACAGAGATATAGGACCAATGCGAGAGACTAGTCAGGAGGCTGCTGGACTAATATAGACTAAGATAATGGCAGGAGAAATGAAGACAGGGAGAAAGATGAGAGAAATTGAGGGAGTTGCACCAACAGGATTTGAAGAGTGATTTGGAGAGGATTCAGAGTTCTGTGGCTTGAGAATTGTTGATATGAGGGCTATTCAGTGAGAATGGAAACCCAGGACCCAACCAGAATAACTTCTGTCCATGGAGAGTGGAGTTGAGGATGAGTGGGGAAAAGGGAGGGGAGCAGAAGTGGAGAGTGAGGTCAATTCTGGATATACTGAATTTAATACGCCTACAAGATGTCTCAACGGATGTTCCCAGTAAGCAACTGCATATGTGATTTATGAGCTAAGAGATTTAGGGCAAGATATGTATTTCAGAATGATAAACAGTTCAGTGTTTTCACAACCTTAAAAAAATATATATCCATTTGATCAACCAAAAACTGGTCTCCCTTCTAATCCTAAAGTGAGAATAATTAATGTAGTTGGTAAAGGAAGCCACGAAAATAAAAATGTTTTTCAGGGAACTGGTAGAGTTAGAGTTAGAAGAGACAAAACCTTGAACACCAACGTCTAAAGGACAGGCAGCCTTCAGAAAGAGACTGAAAAGGAGCTGGTTGTCCCTTTTACTGATTTCTTATCTATTCTAAGTAGAGGAAAAGGAATCTGGACAGCTAAGGGAAAAGATAGGCCTCTTCTAAACCTTTTGTAAGCTTTAGAATCTGCCTAAAGGAAAAAGATCAACCTTCATTTCTACTGCTGTTGAGCCTAAGATATAGTTGTACAGAAAGGAACTGGTAAGTATACTTCAGGGCAAGTGAGAGGTGAGTTAGGTCCTCATTCACCTAGTTTAACTAATTTTATACAAAGGCCCAATAAATGTTTATTTTTTCCTTTTCTCTTGCTCTTTTAAAATCAAGGCAGAAAAGTAAATGAATGCTAACTTTCATCCTGACTTCTGGAAGGCAAGGTTTAATTCTAATTCAGGCTCCATGTTGCAGGTTTGGTTGATACATGCAACACAACTAATTCTAGAAGTAATTCTGGCAATTCAGTATATTCCAGGACTCCCACTGACAACTTTCTTATCCTAGAATATACTTTGATAATTCTTCTCAGCCTTGGTGTAAATTCGTAGTGCCAAAACAGTCTTCGCCAGGTTCAGAACATTAAAGAAAAAAAAATTCATGGTTTAAATCTGAAAGAAAATACAGAATACTGTAAAGGGTAAGGAAGAATCAATACTATTTCAAGTGTATTTGGGCGCTGGATCCTCATCTAGACTCCTGGCATCTATTATTTGAAAACTTTGTAATTTAGATAATAGTAATTCTGTTTATCAAAAAAATAATATATAACAATTTTTGCTTTAAAAAATACTGGCAGGTCTGGGGCTGCCCTTTCATACAATTACTGGTACACAGTAATTGTCTGTGTTTTACAATTAATTACAGTCTATAAGAGAAAATACTGTGGTATATACGTTTCATTTGTTTGTTTTAATTTTTTTTTTAAATGTTTTATCTATTTCTAGGAGAGAGAGAGAGACAACGTGAGCAGGGGAGGGTCAGAGACAGAGGGAGTCACAGACTCTGAAACAGGCTCCAGGCTCTGAGCTGGCAGTCAGCACAGAGCCTGACGCGGGCGGGGCTCGAACCCACGAACCATGAGATCATGACCTAAGCGAAAGTTGGACGCTTAACCGACTAAGCCACCCAGGCATCCCTACTACGTTTCATTTGTAGTTGTACTTAATTTTTACTGAATTTTGATTTTAGCAGATGCTGTTAGGTCAGTGATCTGACCCAGAGAACAATATAGTGACTACAATACATATTTTTTTAATGTTTATTTTCTTTTGAGAGAGAGAGAGAGAGAGAGAGAAGGGGGGGAGGGGTAGAGAGAGAGGGAGACACAGAATCCAAAACAGGCTCCAGGCTCTGAGTTGTGAGCACAGAGTCCTATTTGGGGCTGGAACTCATAGACTGGAAGATCATGATCTGAGCCAAAGTTGGACACTTAACTGAGACACCCAGGCGCCCCATGACTACAATATTTTAAATATTATTTTAAGGACCACCTTGGTGGCTCAGTTGGTTAAGCATCTGACTTCCGCTCAGGTCAGGATCTCAAAGCTTATGAGTTTGAGCCCCATGTCAGGCTCCGTGCCGAAGCTCAGAGACTGGAGCCTGCTTCAGAATCTGTGTCTCTGCCTCTCTCTCTGCCTCTTCCCGCTCATACTCTGTCTGTCTCTCTCAAAAATAATCATTTAAAAAAGTTTTAAATATTATTTTAACTGCAGCATTGGAAAATATACTCCCTATACTGGGAATATAATATGCAGTGTTTGTTTTTTATTGTTATACTTGGTGCTGTTATTGAATCAATCAAGCTATCTTACAAATTAGAAGCATACAGTGTTTAGGGATAAAGTTTTTATTCTATATTCTTATTACAGAATAAGAAATGAGAGGGAACAGTGGTCACAAAGTTTTATGACATTTTTCATAATCAGGCTTAGAAATTAAGGGAGGAAGAATGGGAGTAAATACCTACCAAGAAATGTCCAGCAATACTAATTCCATTTAAAGTAATCAAGAAAGTCAAAGTTAGTACTGAAAGATAAATAGTGCATCCAAATGATCAATCAAGTCAGCTGCTTATGATTTTTTTTCCTTTTTTAAATCAACAAAGGCAACTGACATTACCGTCTTGTCCTTAAATAGAAGATAGGTAGGAATGACTGCTAAAATATTAACTTAAAATTTTCAAAGCTCCTTGATTAATTTAAGAAACTAAATATTTAAATGATTCCTATTATCAGCATTTTATAGTGGGTAATCATTACTCAAATTACTTTTCCATTAATGTTAATTAAGTTAACAACTTGCCAAATATAGGAACATTTTAAGTTTGAGAAAATTACTATTTCAAGGCCAGAAATGTAACTCTGAATCCACATGACCATTTTTAAGATTAGAACAAACAAGTAGAAACCATGTTTAAGGGCATTAAGGTTTAATTCCTCAGTAGCCCTTAGGGTTTAGTCTAATATTATTGATTCCCCAAAGTGATTACATTATTTATGTTCAAATCCTCACATCTCTGGATTCAAGTAAATAATCTGTGTCAATTACTTTTGAAATTACTGCCAAAAGATTAATTTTAAAAACTGACAAGCTTGCTTCCTAAATTTTAACCCTTATTCTGATCACGACCACACATTACAAAATCCACTCACTTTATCCCTAGTAGAAGCATATCTTACTTGATTATAACCCTCTATCACCGCAATAAACTTCGTGTCTCTAGACCTACAAAGTTAGCAACGTCAAGTACAGAATAGCTAAGAAGGGTAGAAGAGGTAAAAAGGCGTAGAGACCTTGGGTAGTCTCTCAGTTCTGTAGAATTCTTAGCAGCACAATAACAAATGAGCAATGACAGGACAGCAATTGTCCTAATCTAGGTCAAAACAACAGCCAAAATATTTTGTAAACACTTTCTTTGGCTCTTTCTGGAGATCAACACTGTTCTGATTAAATAGCATGAGAAAAACTGAACAGCAATCAAAGTGTTCAACAATATTTACTTATCTAACATATTTTATACAAAAATCTAAAAATCATACTAAAAGTAATACTAATCATAACTCAGGAACTGAGAAAGGTAGGTACTAATGTAAACTGCAAAGGCCAAGAACAGAAGTTAGGAGTGTGTGCTACTGAATATTTGTGAGCTAAAGACTCTTCTGCTTTAAAAAGCTCCGAGTACATAAAATGAGGTATTACCTATTCTCCGTTAACAAACCCAAACTTAGGCAAAGGAACTCAGTGTCAACAGGATATTACCTATTCTTACTATATTTTAATTTACTGAAATTTGATTTTTAAAAGATAGTGTTTAGAAAATGATCTTACCCAGAGAAAATTACAGTGACACAATATTTTAGATATTGCATTATTAACATTATGTTTATTTTAAATATTAGAAGTGTATAGGATCACATATACCAATTATTTGAGTTGTCTTTCCATTTGAGGTGAAAGGTTTATGCTAAGCTATACACACCATCTGCCTTGCAACTAAGAACTGAATTTGAAAGATATACACCTAAAGAAATTGCAGTAAGTAGCCATGAATAGTTCTGTTTAAGTGTGCAAAGTTAATGAACCTATAAAAGGATGAACTCCTGTCTTTAGTCTCCTTAGCACCATGCTCCAACTGAGTTAACTGGTTCAAACTGTTAGATAAGATGGTGATAACTAAAGGAATAGGAACAAAGAAAGGTTATATTTCATCATCTTAAGGTTTCACAGAGATGACGCAGGTTTACGATTCAAATTCCCACCTCCTGAAAAACAATATTCTTCTTAAATAACTCAACTCTCAAATCACAGAAATGCAGTCATCTTAAATTATTCTAAAGATTTAAGAAAATAACCCAAAATTAATGTTCACTGTGAGGAATACATAGCTATATGAAATATAGCTACACAAAAAATAGAATTCAGTAAAAGATAACATTTTTAAAGCAAAAAAGTCGTTTGTTTGGAATTCACATCAGTAGTGGCTAACTGGATAAATGCTAAAGATTTACATTCAAGTGCTTGGAAGATTACTGCAGAGAAATTCAATTACTAAAACTCTTTGTTCAGATGCCTCTCAGGCTTATAAAGATGAGATGATGCATGAACCACCAACAATGGTATTTAAACCCCAAACACTTTCAAGATAGATGTACAGCTGTTAAGACATTCCAGAAGTGGGTTCGCTGACACTAAAAATGGTATATATAAAAAAAAGACCTCATACAGTCTGCTGGCATTTCATACCAATCATTGGAGGAGGTAGTAATGTAAAGTGTTGGAATTTAAAACAAAAGGTCAGCACTAACTGTAAACATTTCTAAAGCACTGTATGTAATTCTTTAAAACATTAGTGAAAAAGAATTAGAATTCATATAAAAGAATTTTAAAAAGCAAAAAAAAATAGAAATATTTAGTGAATTTACTCAAATGAAGAAAGCTTAAATGATACAGAACTGAAAATATTAGAAATCTATATACAATAAGTGAATATAAATTAGCCAACTCCATGGACATTTCTAGTTAAGCATTCATACAGATACATATTCACCTTTTTCTTTTATATAGGAATAACACATACATACATGACAGAATGATTCTGGCAAAAAAAATCAGAGATACTAAAAATATTCTCAAGTTTTAAAAATGGTACAGAGTAAGTTTTAACAACATTCTACATGAATGGAAACCCCTGATTTAATTCCATGATTTTATCATGCCAGAAGCATGGTTGGTTTTCATTTTTTAAACAGATATTCATATCATACATATTGGCTTATTAATAATTAAGGCATTTTTTATGTAGTATCTCAGTGTGGACAACACATTTTTAGTACTGATTACTTGCTATGACATTTTAAACTTGCAAAGTCACTTCAAAATAAGAAAATAGCTGCACACATTTAAGTGTTTTCTTATAAAACACAATCTTCAAAAAAGTAAAGATGATTGGTCTTTGTGATTCCTAGTACTAAGTCCTTTCTTCTTTCTGATATAGTATAAATTATATTCTTATGCAGGATTGCATTAAGACCCAGTAGTTCTTAAATGTTACCAGATAATCATTTAAGTCCCAAATGCAGCAAAGGCGAACAGTCTTCATAGTGCACTTTCACCTCATTGAAGCTGAAGCTGCTCCTTTTGTATACTTTTCCACTTCAATGTGAAGTAGATTGTTAGGATTTCATTAGTGGTTTCATATGTGGCTTTTTAAGGGAAAAAAAGGTTTCAATTTCTTCCACAGTTCACAGTTCTCAGATGAGATTTTTTTTTTTCTTTTGGAAATCTTAGTCTGAGGACGTTTTGAATAATCAAATGTGCTCTTTTTAGTAGACAGTCTCTCAATGCAACTGTAATAAATAAGCATCTACATCCTTAGAAAACAAAACAAAAGCATTTCATTAGCTGGTACAGTAAATACACATGTATACATCCCATTTTCTTCTCTCTTTTTGTCACTTAGTTTGCTTTTGCTTCCTTCTGTGATCTTTTGAGGGTGAAAAATGGGACTTGCTCAACTTTTAGCTGCATTTACTTAGCTCAGGGCCTGGCACACAGCACATGTTCAATAAATGTCAAGTGCTAAGTGAGTGTTTGGCTCCTGTGATCAAAAAACTCTGCTTTTATAGCTAAACAAGATCATTAGATCATTCCCAGCAATTCCTTCAGTGCCATATAAACCACAAGCCAGCCTGATAACAGCCTTTCTGATTTCTACCCTGGACAAATTACAATGGAGGGTTTAATATTGTAAAAGAGGTTTTATC
Source organism: Proteles cristata cristata (assembly GCA_017311185.1). Taxonomy (NCBI): domain Eukaryota; kingdom Metazoa; phylum Chordata; class Mammalia; order Carnivora; family Hyaenidae; genus Proteles; species Proteles cristata. The sequence continues at coordinate 1,381,488 of JAESUZ010000281.1, read as the reverse complement.
ATGGCTTAAGCAGCTTCACAGAACTTTCAATCACTCCATACTGTCTTCAATAATAAAATCATACTGTAAAGTCATATTTACAGTAAATCTTCTCACTTTATAAAAAATCATAATTGAAAGCAAATTTCTAAGGAGACAATATTTTTTCAGTACTACTCCCAAGACTGCAGAGTGTCTCCAGACAAGGTGATATATGATGCATGCTCTGTAAGTACTCCATTCTGTATCAACTTTTACTTCACTCTTCCATTATCAAAAGAATAGACTAAAACAACAACAAACTGGAAAACTGATTTTTGTTTACGATATTTTTATCAAGAATTCTACAGAGTAAAATTACACAGTGGTAACACACTTGTGTGATACATCATTTTCTTTCTTTTCTTGAGAGTATTCAAGGAGAATTTCACAAGTAAAGCCACAACATACTTCCTCTTATTTAGAAAACTGTGTATTTTTTTAAACTAAACAATGCTTGTCTATTTTTGACTAGTGCCCATTTATGATAGCACTATGCCTAGTAAAAGGTGCAAATATTTCTTTTTTTTTTTTTAATGTTTTATTTATTTCTAGGAGAGAGAGAGAGACAGTGCGAGCACGGGAGGGTCAGAGAGAGAGAGTCACAGACTCCGAAACAGGCTCCAGGCTCTGAGCTGGCAGCCAGCACAGAGCCTGACCCGGGGCTCGAACCCACAAACCGCGAGATCATGACCCAATCGAAAGTCCGATGCTCAACCGACTAAGCCACCCGGGCGCCCCAAGGTGCAAATATTTCTTAACGGTGATTTCTTTTCTGCACTTATATTTTAATTACTAATGTTTTCTGGAGTTTAAATATTTTTTTTTTTTTTGGAGTTTAAATATTAAAACCCAAACTAGCAACATTAACTTTTCCTTTAAGAGACAAGCAAATAAATAAATTACAATGTCAAAGTCATTGTGACTTGAACATTTACTTCCCAAAAAGCATGACATTCGCAAAAACCAAGTAAAAAAATAATAGCCTAAAACCATATGACTACATTCCTCACCCCTTGCTTCCTGTGTGTCACTCTTTTAGACGCCTTCCTAACTTGGGTTCTTAACTTTTCCTCTAATTGGAACTAGTTCATTAAATTCCCTCTAGCACATCATTTCCACAGCTGTATCTGAAACACACTGAATGGCTAATTCCTGCGTTCCTTTCCAAAGTTATATTCATATCCAAATGACCTCAAGCATTTGCAAATATGAAATTAACTTTAGATCTTATTTGAATAGTACTGTATTGGATATATTTAATTTATGAATGCATAATACAAATATATCATTTCTAATATTTAATTAAGATTAAATAGAGATTTTAAGCTTAACTTCCCCTCCCCCCCCCTTTTTTTTTAAGTTTATCCATTTCGACAGAGAGAGACCATAGGAAGGAGAAGGGCAGAGAGGAAGTGAGAGGATTCCAAGCAGGCTTCACACGGTTAGTGCAGAGTCCAATGCAGGGCTCAAACCCACAACCTGTGAGATCATGACCTGAGCTAAAATCGAGAGTTGGACACTCAAATGGCTGAGCCACCTAGTCGCCCCTAAGCTTAACTTTATAAGCTTAAATATCGATTACCTTGGCTATGTTACCAGTATATCCTGGAACCAAAGTAAGATGATTTTCCTGTTCCCATAATCCACTTAATTGTTGCTTTAAAATCTGAATATTTCTATGAGAAAAAAAGAAAAAATGCAAATATGAGAATATGGATCTAGTAAATATACTTAATGAACACAGTTTTAAAATTTCAAGTATTTATCGGAGAAACCTGTACCATTTGAACTCAAGTAACTCTTTAAAATAGTACTTGCCAATTATGGAAATTAAAAGATTACTTATTTGTTAAAGCAGGAAAGAAAACTAGGTACTTGGAGCATTTGGACAACTGTTCCTGGGTATCAAGAAGGAAATTTTTGAGAGCCTAAAGAGAAAATTATGGACTTTTATGAAACTGTTGGGGAGGTATTTTTCTTGCAGCTTCATGATGATCTGGCTCATCTGGTAGAACACCCACACATTTTTACATTTTACATTGAAGGCAATATTCAAATTATGATGATTTTAGTACAGTTTTTAGAACTGTAATAATCCAATTGGATTTTCAGGTCCTAAAGATGCAGGATGCTTCCATCTCTGTGCCTCAATACTTAATCCACCAAAGCCATCTCTCTTTTCCTCCCTGACTCATTTTAACAGATATGAGGGTTAAACCTCTGCTTTGCTTTTTCCTCCTAAAACCAAATGTAAGGCTCTGCCAGAAAAAGAGATAAAGGGGGTTACTGGGCTCTGGAATTCAACTGTCATGTGTAGTTTTCACATGTCAACACTATTCCAATTTAATATTTCTCTGAAAATGAAGAAAATAAATTATTATTTAATGGTGATCATGGAATAGAATTATCACATAGTTTAATCAAACAGCTTTTCTGAAAAAAATTGTATGAGCCAGAGTTTATTTTTAAAGATATACTCACCCATCATTTATAATTTCTGTTTTGGATGATAGTTCTGACCACCACCTTTTTATGACTGCTTGAAGCCAGTTTAAACCAACTATTATGTATCTGAAATGACATTTTGTTACAAAATTCAAGTGCTTTCACCCAAGAAGCTTTTACCAAAAAAGATACACTCTTCTCTCTTCAAAACACATACACACTTTCCCCTTTAAAAAATGTACTTTGCTGCTTTCAAAAGCTGTATTTTATGTAAGTTGTTTATAGATGCTTTTGTAATTATTCTTTAGTCATCATGTTCTTTCCCTAATTGGATTATAAACTCTGAAAACAGATAGCGTTCGTGTCTCCTGGAGCTCAATCTATCACTATACACACACAAGAAACAAAATCAAGGACACTGAAAGAGAGTAATGAACTGAGAGTCGGATTAGCACTTACTCTTCAAATTTGCTTTTAAGTAGGGACTTGACTAGAGGCAACAGATCTACACAGCAGCCAAGTGAGATGTATTGTTTTTCCTCCTGTAAACTAAAAAAACCACTAAGTTGTAAAAATATGAACAGGTCATCTGCCCTTCCATTTAAACTTACTTTTTTTCTGAAAAATAATCTTTTTACCTATTGGTGAGCACAGGAAGACAATCCACAACAACTCCAAGGTCTTCTATCCTGTGGGTACAAAACTGCTTAGAGAACAGATTTCCTTATTTATACCCTTCACACTGCTTTTGAGAAACTCACTCATTCAGCAAATGATCTGAGTCTCTATGATGAGCCAGGTACTGGGGATACAACAGTAAACAAAGAGATAGGACATGTATTTCAGAGTGGGATGTGGAAGAAGGCAGAGACAGACAATAAACAAACAAGTAAAATATATAGAGCATGTTGACAGTAATAAGTGCTATGGAAAAAAATAGAACAGGAAAGATTGGGAGTGAAGAAATATTTTTTTTAGTGTTTACTTTTGAGAGAGAGAGAAAAAGCGAGAGGACAAGAGCGTGCACATGTGGGCCACGGAGGGGTAGAGAGGGACACAGGATCCAAAACAGGTTCTAGGCTCTGAATTGTCAGCACTGAGCCTGACACGGGGCTCGAACCCACAAACTGTGAGATCATGACCTGAGCTGAAGTCAGACACTCAACTGAGTGAGCCCTCAGGTACCGCAAGAAACCCATATTTTTAAATAAGATGGTCAGGAAAGACCTCATTAAGGTACTGTTTAAGAAGAATTTTAATACAGTGAAGAAGGCCATGATTAAAGTTTTCACTCAAAGGGAATTTTTAAAAGGTTACTCTCCCCATACTGGTATCTCTTAGTTTTATTTTCTAAGAGTTTTAGAGAAGGTAATAGTTTTGTTCAACATGATAAAACCGATGGTTTCCTGTATTTTTTTTCTCTCAGACTGGTGATGAATGTAATTTAAATTATATTGTTACTTTTGAAGCTAAATATAAGAAGTTTAAAATTTTAGCCAGTATAACACAAATAAGTCTTAAAAGGCACTTCAAGACAAAACACTGGAAACTACTTTAACTGAATGAAAGCACATAAGATCACACTTACCTCACCAAATATGCTACAAGTTCACTTATACTTCTCTTTCTCCAGAACGTTAAAGCTACATTCAATCTCAAATTCCTGCTGAACAAAACCTGTGCCATTGTTTCATGGTCCTGAGAAACCTGAAAGACAGTAATCTAATTTGTTAAAAAGCACATTGAAACATGACACAAACCCATTTTTTCCAGTTAAATTATTCTGGTAGACATATTTTTAAATTATGTGGAAGTGGGGTGTCTGGGTGGCTCAGTCGGTTAAATGGCCGACTCTGGCTCAGGTCATGATCTCACAGTTCGTGGATTCAAGCCCTGTGTCGGGCTCTGTACTGACAGCTCAGAGCCTGGAGCCTGCTTCAGATTCTGTGTCTCCCTCTCTCTCTGACCCTACCCTGTTCACGCTGTGTTTCTCTCTCTCACTCTCAGAAATAAAAACATTTTTAAAAATTTAAATAAATTATGCAGAGGTGACTCCTTTTAATGGTCCCCAAAAAGCAACGTTGCAGCTGAACATAGTAAATGAACTGAATAAATTTAGAACCTGTTTACTTTTTACCAATACTTTTTATTTGCTACTATTTTCTTTTTAAATCTCACTCATTTATAAATTATATTTAGCTCATCTATAAACTTGGGATTTATTTTATAATGTGGATTAAAGGATAAAATAAATATGTATAGGCTAGTCACTATCAACTGAATAACACGAGAAGGAAACCACAAAAATTTAGTCATGACCAGTATTAAATTAATTTTTTACTATCTAATGAAGTAATATATCCCTGTCATAAAAAGTTCAAATAGCACACAGGACTATATCAAATAAAAAGTGAATAATCTCTATCTGCCCACAAAAAAATCTAGTATCACTTCCTAGAAGTAATCACAGTTAACAGATAGGTATATATCTTTAAAAAAAAAACACTTTCTAGACAGAGATGAATTAGAAAGATATAAAATTAAAATATTACAATATCTGTGTTTCTGAAAACCTTGTTTTTCACTTATATATTATAATGCTTTTAATGTCAAAACATAGATCAACTTCAGTTTTAAAAAACAATTATAGATTCTTCAGTTCTATAACCTAGTTTATTTAGGTTGATTCTGGTCTTTCTCTATTAAAACTTATGCATCAATGAACATCCTTATGTTTGTAAATATATACATTTGTACAAATATTTCTGTAAGATTAGTTTTAGAACTGAAACAACTAGATCCATTTTTTAAAAATAACAGATTAAGATATGATTCACACACCATAAAACTTAACCACCTAAAGCATACAATTCAGTAGTTTTTAACTACATGCGTGGAGTTGTGCAACCATTATCACAATCAATTTTAACCAATATTTTCATCATCTCTAAAAGAAACCCTGGACTCCAGTCTTCCTTCTTGCCAGCCTCTGGCAACCATTAATATACTTTTTGACTTTATGACTTTACCTAGACAGTTCATATAAATTGAATTATACAATACGTAGCCTTTTGGGGCACCTGAGTGGCTTAGTTAGTTAAGCATCCGACTTTAGCTCAGGTCATGATCTCTCAGTTTGTGAGTTCAAACCCCGCATCAGGCTCTGTGCTGACAGCTCAGAGCCTGGAACCTGCTTCAGATTCTGTGTTTCCCCCTCTCTCCGGCCCTCCCTTGCTCACAGTCTCTGTCTCTCAAAAATAAATAAACGTTAAAAAATTAAAAAAAAATAGGTAGCCTTTTTTGGCATGGCTTCTTTCACATAGCATAATGTTTTCAAGATTTATATATAGCATAGTATATATTGGTACTTTAGTCCTTTAAAATGGTCAAATAATATTCCAATGTATGAATATACAACATTCATTTATCCATACTTCAGGTGATGGACATTTGGAATGTTTCCACTTTGGACTGTTATGAATATTATGAACATTTGTTTGTAAGTGTCTGCGTGTACACGTTTTCAATTCTCTTGGGTACATACCTAGGTATAGAACTGTTGGGTCAAAAGGTTATATGTATTTGAACTTTGCCAAACAGTATGTTATCACTTTTAGATTTACGTTTTTAGAGCAGGCATTAGTGAATCAGGAAAAAAGGCATGAAATAAAAGAAGATCAATAAGCCTGAGTTAAGTGTGAGGTTAAGGCAGGCTTGTGCAAAGTAATCAAAGGGAGAGCAAAGTAAAAAGAGGACCTTAAAAGAAATTACTCACCGTGGCACTAATTCAAATGCACAACTGGAGCTTTCTTTTTTTTAAGGTATTTGCACTCAGAATGTTCATTCACTCACCTCAACTGAAGAAGAACCAACCTAGATCCCAATCTAGGCCAGATTTCTGGGTTATATAATCGTATGTTCTTTTCCTTCAGGGTATGTAGTTTCTTTGATTATCTGATTATTGTTGGCCCTGTTGCTTCTATAACAACTTAAAAGTAGAAGCAGTGTCTGTTCTTCACCTACCAGTCTACGTCCTCAGAGCCTCAGAATGCATTACATAGTTGGGAACCCTCAGTAAGTACTTGGGAACAAATTAGTATGACAGGTGACTCTCTTTAACATAAATTGCCCCTGATAATTCACTGTTATATTCTCCTTGCTTCCTCTTTTCTCATAGATACTATAAGCACTTCTTTCATTCTTCCTAGAATTACTTTCTTTTTTAAAATAAAAAAAAATATTTTAGAGAGAGAGAGAGAGTGCATGCATGCAAGCAGAGGAGAGGGGAAAGGGATAGGTGGAGAGAAAGAGAATCCTAAGTAGGCTCCATGCTCAGCATGGAGCCCTATGCAGGGCTCCAGCCCATGATCCTCATGACCTGAGCCAAAATCAAGAGACAGATGCTCAACCGACTAAGCCACCCAGATGCCCCTGGGATCTTATTTTTATAGGTAACAATGTATTCATTGGCAAAACCATCTTTTTTTGCATCATTTCATTATGGTTTTACTTAACAATATTTAATTTTCTATCTTTCCTTTATCTTATTATTACTATTTTTTATTTGAGAGAAAAAGAGCAAGAGGGTGTGTACTAGCGGGGAAGAGAGAGAGAAGGAAGAGGGGGCAAGAGGGAGAGGGAGGAAGAGAGTCTTAAACAAGCTCCATGCTCAGCACAGACCCTGACAGGGCTTGATCCCACAACTCTGGGATCATGACCCAAGCTGAAATCAACCCACTGAGCCACCTAGGCACCCCTCTTCTTACTTACCTGTAATTACCATCCTAAATGCGATGCTCAATTCATTAACCTACAAGCTTAAGATCATTTTAATTTAAAAAGATTTTCTGCTTCTGTGCCACAGAATTAAACAGAATTAAATCAACATTAAAAAACATTAAACAACAGATTTTTTTAATGTTGATTTAAGTGTACCAACTCATAGTAAAAGAAGTTATGTATCCATCAAAAAAATTGTAGAATTATTTAATTACATGGAAAATATCCAAATTTATTAAACATAAAAATCAAGTAATCAAGCAACATGTATAATATGAAGAGAAAAAGATATATCAAAAATTTAATATGATTATTTCCAAATGTTGAGATTATGAATAAGTTTTTCCTTTGAGTTTATTTTCTACAATATATACAATAAACATGTAATAATAATTATCAAACTATTTCTTCAAATGATACTTTTAAAAAATTTATTTGTATGGTCTCTGGGTGGCCCGGTTGGTTAAGCAACTGACTTTGGCTCAGGTCATGATCTCGCAGTCTGTGAGTTCAAGCCCTGTGTTGAGCTCTCTGCTGACAGCTTAGAGCCTGGAGCCTGCTTCAGATTCTGTGTCTCCCTCTCTCTCTGCCCCTCCACTGCTCATACTCTGTGTCTCTCTCTGTCAAAAATTAAATCAACATTAAAAAAAATTAAAATTAATTTGTGAAATGTCTTTTTTTTTTTTTTAAGTCTATTTTGAGAGAGAGAGCACAGGAGCAGGGGAGAGACAGAAAGAGAGGGAGAGAGAGAATCCCAAGCAGGCTCTGCACTGTCAGTGTGGAGCCCAATGCAGAGCTCAAGCTCGCAAACCATGAGATTATGACCTAAGCAAAAAAGAATAATCAGATACTCATCTGATTAAGCCACCTAGTGCTCCTCAAATGATCATTTTTAAAAGAAATTTGCTTTGTTTTTGTTTTTGAGGCGTTTTTGCATAAAACTCATCCACTGAAAGTATGTGATACAATTTTTAATAAGCTTATAGAATTATACAATCATCATGGAATATTTCTATCCATATGTCTATCACCCCCCACCCATTCCTTTGTGCCTGTTCAGACAACTGATTTGACCAGAGCTAGAAGTGCAGCACATGGGGGGGTAGGGGTAGGTAGGGCTGGGGTGCTGCCTGAACAGAACTTCCAATGGCAAGGTGGAGAGCCAAGCAAAACGTTCCTGGAGAACTGGCTTTGGTGGTCTACTGTTTAGGCAAGATTTCTTCTCTTCCTTTCCTTTAAATCTCTACTGGTCAACTGGCCATTGTGAATACTTACTGCAGCTTGTCAACCACTTCATTCTATCTCATCTATCACTGACTTAATGAAACAGAGTATCTATGGACTCAAATTAGGTTCATCTAGAAAACTGGCTCAAGGAGTTACACTCACTCAAAGAAGTCTGAATTTGATGGGCAGTAAATGACTGTGCTGGCAGAATATATCAAAGGAAAAAGCCAACAGTATAATAGGAATAAGGTGAACCTCATATAAATGACTTACCTCAGAAAAAAAACTATATTTTGATGATGAGCTTTCTGTCTGTGAAGAACCAGAATCACTGGAGTTAAGCAAATATGTTCGACTATCATGGCGTAATTTTTCAGGCAGGTGGCCTGCACAAGCCAGTTCATTTTCTTTATTTGCCATGTCACAGCCCCCACTCCTAGGGGACTGTTTTTTTCTGTAACAAGGATTTGGAAAAGGATGATGTACTTTCTTTCTGCGATAAATCACCTTACGCAGTTTATCTGGGCTTTTCACAGCTTGTCCAACTGTTCTGTAAAAATAATTGATTTTTTTAAATGAAAAAGAATCACATAAAAACCTTTGCAACTTTTAAGCAGAAAGATTTAATAGGCCACATTTTGTGATTACAATCTACTAATATGAGAAGTAAATAGAATAAAAGAATATCTTAACTCTTAGATTGCTGAGGAAAATAAAAGCGAAATTACAAACCATCTAGAAAGCAATGAAAAGGAAGATACTTTATACCAAATAAAACAGAAAGGCATAATAACTGTTTTTAAAATGAAATTATTATGAAAAAATAATAAAACAGAATGAAATATTACAGTTTGAATTGTGCGAATTTAAATATATTTTAATGGATTATAAAAGAGAATACTTACTCTGATTAAACTTAAGTATATTTAAGTTGTTTAAGATAAAACACAATAGAGCAAATCTCACAGTTTTGTATGGTGATTCTCAAACATCTTGGTCTTGGGATACCTTGCAACTCTTAGAATTATTGAAGTTTCAAAAGAATGTTTTTATGTGGCCAATATTTACTGATATTTACTATATCAGACTCTTAAAATTGAGAATTTATTGATTCACTTAAGAAATAATAAGCTTATCACTTATTAACATAGAATATTTTACCCCCCAAAAATCCTATATTTTCCAAAACAAAACATAGTGAGAAGAATGGCATTGTTCTTTATATTTATGCAAAAATCATTACTATCTGGCCTAACAGAAGACAGCTGGGTTCTCATATCTGACTCTGCATTCAGTCTATGGTGGTATCAAATATCATGAAAACTACTGTGCCCTGTAGGAGTGAAAATGAAAATCATGAATTATTGTTATTGTTATGAATATAGTTTTGACTTCATAAATTCCCTAACAGAGCTTCAGGGACCTCCACTGTCATCAGATCACATTCTGAGAACCAGTAGTTTAGTAGAAAGCACCTTTAGAGAATGAATGCCATTTTTACCACTTTCTGCTGTATGATCCTGAACTAATCACAAATCTTTAGTTTTTTCATCAACTGTTAGGGACAATGATACCTCTCTAGTAGGACTGCTGTAAGGATTAGAGATAATATTGATGTGTTTTGCACAGTGACTGACACAAAGGAGATGTTTGACAATAAGTTACTTATAACAATAAAAGAATAATTAATGTTTTCCCTATTTTCACTATTACCCAGCTTTCACTATTTTGGTTTCCCACAAACTTTACAGAAGTTCTTACCTATTTATGTAAGCAGCCAACTGTTTTGGAGATTTCTTAACCTGAAAAATAAAGCAGATATAGTTAACAGCATATTTAAGTTCTTTTGTGAAGCTATGTAAACTCTGTGATTGATATCAACAAATCTGAAATCCAACAGTTAAGTTTTCCAGATTAAAGCTGTAGTCTCACTCTTTAGTTACAATACTCTATGCAGGTATATTTGACAATGCATTATATTCATCCCCCTATTTTCCAGGCCACTAGTCACATATTATATTTACATGGTACTTGAAGTACACTGACTTTTAATATCATTTAAAAAATTCTATTAGCATGAATGAGCCTTGCAATTGTGAACAAAAAGCACCCCTAGAATTCCTCTTTAAAATTAAGCTACAATATATAAATGAAATCTTATCAAAAATAGCATACTGTCCATAAAGTTTTTAGATCTTTTGGAATATAAACAATTTTCAGTATTTCATTAATTCTACCTAATTCTGGGAGATTAAACAAATGATCACCTTCCTGTTGTTTAAAAGTTTAATCAAAACTATCCATAGACTTAACAGTTTAAACTATCTGTGATGTACTAAGTGACAATGTCTGCCCAGAATTCATGTTGAAATCCTAATGCCCAATATGACGGATATTAGGAGGTACAGCCTTTTAGAGGTGATTAGGTCATGAGGGTGATACCCTTATGAATGGGATCAGTGCCCTTATAAAAGAGATCCCAGAGAGCTCTTTTGCCCCTTCTACCATGTGAAGACAGCAGAGAAGACAGACAACTATGAACCAGGAAACAAGCTCTAACCAAATACCAAATTGGCCAGGGCCTTTGTCTTGGACTTCCCAGTCTCCAGAATCATGAGAAATAAATTACCACTGTTTATAAGTCACCTTATCTATGGTATTCTGCTATACCACCATGAACACATTAAGATACTGTCTCACCCATTTCCTAGAAACCATGCACTTACCTCCTTCATGTTCTTATTAGTAAAATTAGAGATCCTTTTTCTAGGAAGATCAGTGGAATGATCCTCAATATTATTACAAAAGGTTCGTTTTTTAACATTGTGGGCTTCAGATGCCATAATCTCTTAAATACCTAAACAAGAAAACAAAAATAATAAATAGAAAATACAAAAAAGCAACAGAGCCTGATCACTTCCTTAACAGAAATATAAAAATACAACGCTATGTAAAAGAGGTTTATGAGTAAAGCAGAGGACACAGTTCTAATTTATACACTTTTTAACCTTAGAGGAAATACAAGGCAGGGCAGTCTAGGACTTCAGGCTCTTTGTGTTCTCATTCTTTAGTTGCAGTCAGTTAACAATAAAAATGCAGCATGGCAATCTCCCTATTTTCTATATCACTAGTCATATATTAAATTTAAATTTACAGGTTATGAAATCAGGTCTATATAGTAAGTACCAATGACATCAAAACGTATAGAGGTCTAGCTTTATTTTTTTTAATTTTTTAAATGTTTTTTATTTATCTCTGAGTGAGAGAGAGAGAGAGAGAGAGAGAGAGCGAGCGAGCGTGAGCAGGGAAGGGTCAGAGAGAGAGGGAGACACAGAATCTGAAGCAGGCTCCAGGCTCTAAGCTAGCTGTCAGCACAGAGCCCGACGCAGGGCTGGAAGCCACAAACCATGAGATCATGACCTGAGCAGAAGTCAGACGCTTAACCAACTGAGCCACCCAGGCACCCCTAGAGGTCTAGCTTTAGAATCAAATCACTGAGTTAAATGTAACTATAAGCAGCCAGAGGAACAAAAATCAAACTATATATATCTGACTCGTTTTATGTCTAATCCTTGAATTTTTCTTTCATTCTTGCAGTTAGCTCTCCAGAGCTTTCCTCTACCTTTGAAAGGACAATCCACAATTTCCCAGTCCTTCAATTATATCCGAAGAGGGGGAGGAATTAGATGCTATTTCTTCCTATACATAAATATAGGAATATATATATATATATGCTTATATATATATAAGTTAATGATTTCCTGACTTGCACCCAGGTTTCACACAGGAAATTTATTTCAGGCCATTACCTGAATACAAGTTGCTCTCTCCTTCCTTTTTTAAGCATTTATTGAGCATTCATTATATATGCCAGGCCCTGGAATTAATGTAGATGATGGGCCAGAGACGCTGTTCTCAAGGATCACTTGGGAAGCTTTCAGAAAATACATCTTTCTGGGCCCCAACTTCAGACTATAACTCAGCAAGTTTCTGGAGTGAAGCCCAAAGCAATTATATTTTTAAAAAGCTCCACAGCATTTCTGATGCACCTCTTAGGAGAAAATTTGCCTTAGAGAATTTTCCAAATATATGCACAAACACATGAAAACATGCAAATAATTTCAGGGTATTCTATGATTTCCTGCCACTAATCCCTGGGCATCCCTTCTACCTATAACCTCTGATTAAAAAACCTCTAGAATGAGACTTTTTAAAAAATAAATAATTGCAGTAACACAATAAACACTCTGACAGAGGGACACTCATATGAGGCAGCAAAGCTTCCCTGAGGAGAGACTTAAAGGACAAATAGCACACTGAAAAAATAGCATGTACAGAACTGAAAGACATGAAGCAACATGGTTTGTTTGGCAATCTCTTAAGTAGATGCATGTGACTGGAGCTTAGGCTGGAAGTGGGTTGCAGCAGAGTGAAAAATGAGACTGGAGAGATAGAAGCTAGATCATAAAGGATCTTTTTGCACAAGATAAACTTCTCTTTTTGAAGAAAGAGAGATATATTAAAGTTAATGGACTAACCATAGGCAATAACTTCTACCCTTCCCTGAAATCCCATTACAATGATAGCAAAGGGTTTTTAAAGGCATAAAACTCTTAACAACAAAGAAGAGTCGTCTAGTCGATGGCAACAACATTTTGCAAACTGCAAAGCAGAACTGATAAAAGACAAACCTGAGAAAGCCAAATGCTAAATCAGCAGTGAGTAAAGGTGAAAAGCAGAATCCCCCAAAGGTTTAGGAGTTGGCAATATTGAGGACCTCAAGGAGTGAGGATAAATGCAGGCTTAAGAATAGGTAGAACGATTAAATACCCATTTAGGAAACATTTAGATCTCTAGATCCCTTTCCACATTCTAATAAAAGTTTTACAGTACAGATAAAAGAGTCCCTGGGATGGGAAACACCAGGCATAAATGAAGGAGAAAAATATATTCTAACAGGGAATCAAGTCAAAGTTTACATACTAAATATTGAGATCTAACCTTCTTTCCACCATTTGCTGCTTGCAGCCAGCCTTATACGCTCCAGGAGGAAAGAGCACAGAAAATCCTTCTTTGGGAATTCTCATCAATCCCAGAGGAAAATACACATATCTACATATTCATACATCTAAAAATATTGACATAAGTTTTGGTCAAAGTCCGCAAAGAACGGTTTTACCTTTTGATTTTGGTAGTAGTTACCTGTTAAAACTAACAGAACTGTGCACTAAAAAGGATGAATTTTTATCTTATGTAAATTATCAACAAATCCAACTATCAGAAATCCTCAAGAGACAAGAACAAATTGCATACATGAAACACAAACGAAACAGAAAAGAAACCAACAAACAAATTAAAATTTAATTTGGAAATTAAAAATAGGGTAAAATAAAAATCTTATTATTTAAATAGCAAAAAAAAAAATCAACAGAAAGTTTGAAAAGAAACTTGAGGGTATCTCCTAAAATATAGGGAAAACAGGGGCGCCTGGGTGGCTTAGTCGGTTAAGCGTCTGACTTTTGCTTAGGTCATGATCTCGCGGTTCATGGGTTTGAGCCCCGTGTCTGGCTCTGTGCTGACTGCCAGCTCAGAGCCTGGAGCCTGTTTCAGTCTGTGACTCCCTCTCTCTCTGACCCTCCCCTGCTCATGCTGTCTCTCTCTCTCTCTCCTAGAAATAAATAAAACATTTAACAAAATAAAATAAAATATAGGAAAAACATAGGTAAGATTGGCTTAGAGAAAGCAACATCTAAATAAATGGAATTTCATAAAGAATTCAGAGAAAAAGAAAAAATCAAGACATAAGTGTAAATTATATAGAATTGAAGGACATGAATTTCCACATTGAAAAACACAGTGAAAGGGGCACCTAGGTGGCTCAGTCAGTTAAGCATCTGACTTTGGCTCAGGTCATGATCTCTCTACTGGTGGGTTCGAGCACCTCACTGGGCTCTGTGCTGACAGCGGAGTCTGGAGCTTGCTTCAGATTCTGTGTCTCCTCCTCTCTCTGGCCCTCCCCACCCCACACACACACTCTGTCTCTCTCTCAAAAATGACTAAGCGTTTAAAAAATAATTAAAAAAAAAATGAGGTTCAGCATGGCCCATGAAAACAGACCTACAAGGCACATAACTGTCACATTTCAGAGCACTAGAGAAGATGAAAACAAGCAAACAAACAAGTAAGCAAGCAAGCAAACAAAAGTAAACCCTAAAACCCCAATCAGGTCACACATTATCATGACATAAAATAATGCCTTCAAAATCCTTAGGGAACCTAAGATTTATAGGTAGCCAAATTACCAATTCAGTATAAGTGTAACAGAGATATCTTCAGACACTCAAAGTTCCAAAATCATTCTTTGCCGTAGCTATCAGAGAAGTGAAAAACAAAATTAGAAATAAAAGAAATGGAGATCCAGCAGGAAAGAGAAGGGAATTCCCAAGATGATCATGAAGGAAGATCCTAGGATGAAGGCTGTGCACCAGGAACAGAGGACAACCAATGAAGCAGGGGAACAGGCTAAGGGAAGATGTTTCCACATAAATGAAATCAAACCTGGTGCTCATGAGAGAGGAGATTCAGGGAAGTAAAGGGCAGTCACAAGACAATGGCACATTTTTCAAGTGTTAAAAGAACTGTCAACCCAGAATCCTACGTGCAGTATCCTTCAGGAATGAAGGGGAAACCAAGATCTTCTCGGAGAAAAGGAAGTTAAAGAAGAAACCTTACAAGATCAGACAGACAAAAAGAAAATGCTAAACATGTCTGACGGTCAAAACAAAAATTATAACACAATCTGATGTGGTTCAAAATACATACAGAGGAAATATTTAAGATAATTGTACTATAAAGGGCACCTGGGTTGCTTAGTTGAGCCTCCAACTTCAACTCAGGTGATGATCTTGCAGTTTGTGAATTCGAGCCCGGTGTTGTGTTCTGTGCTGACAGCTCAGAGCTTGGAGCCTGCTTTGGATACTTTCTCCCTTTCTCTCTACCCCTTTCCCTACTTGTTCTGTCTGTCTCTCTCTCTCAAATATAAATAAACATTTAAAAAATTTTTAAAAAGATAATTATACTATAAGTGGGAAAAGACAAAGGGACTTAAAAGTTTCCACACTTCACTCAAACTGGTAGACTACCAATAGACTGTAAGTTATGTATTTATAATGTAATAGAGTTACTGCTAAAAAAAACTGTATCTAGAGATATACTCAAATATACTACAGATAAATCAAAATGTAATGTTTAAAAATGTTCCCATAGGAAGTAACCCTTAGGAAGGCAAGAATACTAAAACAAAAACAAAACAATGGAGAGAACAGAAACAAAAAATAAAATGGCAGAAACGTATCAATAATTATATATTAATAGTCTAAACTTATCAGTTAAAATCCAAAGATTGGTAGAGTACATTAAAAAATATGACCTAAGGGGCGCCTGGGTGGCTTAGTCGGTTAAGCGTCCAACTTTCTCTTGGGTCATGATCTCGCGGTTCGTGGGTTCGAGCCCTGCGTCGGGCTCTGTGCTGACTGCCAGCTCAGAGCCTGGAGCCTCTTTCAGTCTGTGACTCCCTCTCTCTCTGACCCTCCCCTGCTCAAGCTGTCTCTCTCTCTCTCTCTCATAGAAATAAATAAAAAATATTAAAAAAAAAAAATGACCTAATGAGCCTGGTGACTCAGTCGGTTATGAGTCCAGCTCTTGGCTCAGGTCATGATCTCACAGTT
This sequence comes from Proteles cristata cristata, assembly GCA_017311185.1. Taxonomy (NCBI): domain Eukaryota; kingdom Metazoa; phylum Chordata; class Mammalia; order Carnivora; family Hyaenidae; genus Proteles; species Proteles cristata. Next base: position 1,365,289 of record JAESUZ010000281.1, on the reverse strand, counting down.
CTCCAGACTGCCAGCATGGAGCCTGTTTGGGATTCTTTATCTATCTGTCCCACCCTCCTGCTCTCTATTTCTCTCTCAAAATAAATAAATAAACTTAAAAAAAATTACCCAAGGATATGTTGTCTACAAGAAATTCACTTCAAATATAACTATATAGGCAGGGAGAAAGGAAGATTTTAATGGGTCTTCAAAGTCCTCATCACAGGGGAAAAAGATTAAAATTAGAAAGAGATGTACCATGCAAATATTGTAAAAAGCAGAAGTTATTATATTAGTATAGGGTATAGATAGAGATGTAAAAGCAGCAAAGGAAAAATTACCAGAGTTAAAGAACATTACATAAAGATAAAAGGACCAATCAAGAAAATAAAGCAATTTGGGGCACCTGGCTGGCTTAGTTGATGGAGTGTGTGACTCTTGATCTCACTGTTGTCGGTTCACCCCCCATGGTGGGTGCAGAGATTACTTAAAAATAAAAAAAATCTGGGGCGCCTGGGTGGCTTAGTCGGTTAAGCGTCCGACTTTCACTTAGGTCATGATCTCACAGTTCATGGGTTCGAGCCCCGCATCGGCTCTGTGCTGACTGCCAGCTCAGAGCCTGGAGCCTCTTTCAGTCTGTGTCTCCCTCTCTCTCTGACCCTCCCCTGCTCACGCTGTCTCTCTCTCTCTCTCTCCTAGAAATAAATAAAACATTTAAAATAAATAAATAAATAAAAAAAATCTTGGGGTGCCTGGGTGGCTCAGTTGGTTAAGCAACTAACTGACTCTTGGTTTCAGCTCGGGTCATGACCTCAGTTTGTGAGTTTTGTAGCTGGCAGTCTGTCCTTCCCCTGCTCCCACTGTCTCTGTCTCTCTCAATAAGTAAACTTAAACATAAATAAATAAATGGCCTGCTTTAAAAAATAAATTTAAAAAATTTTTTAATCTTAAAAAAAGGAAAAAAAGAAATCTTAAATATGTATATACCAAACAACACAGCGAAAAATACATGAATCAAAAATACATGAATCAAAAACTGAAAGGGCTGAAAGGAGAAACAGAAAATTCTACAATAATCATAGAGACTTCAATATCCCCTCTGGATAACTGATGGAACAAACAGACAAATTCAACAAGGCTGTAATTATGAAAATACCATCAACCAACAGGATAAAATCAACAATGACAAAAAACTCCAACCAACAACAACAGAACAAGGACATGCCATTTTAACTAATGATGCAAGTTTAAACCACAATGACGTACTATTTCACAACTACAAGATGGGCTATAATAAAAATGACATACAATAACAAATGTTGAGAAGGATGGAGAACCTGGAACCCTCACATTATTGTACGAATGTATAATGGTACAGTGACTTTGGAAAACAGTTTGACAGTTTCTGGATATGTTAAATATGATTTACCATATGATCCAGCAATCCTACCCCTATATATTTACTCACAAAAAATGAAAGTTTATGTCTACACAAAGACATGTACACAAATGTTGGTAAAAACATCATTCAGAATAGCTAAAAAGTGTAAACAACCCATGGGGCACCAGGGTGGCTCATCTGGTTAAGTGTCTCATTCTTGATTTTGGCTTAAGTCATGATCTCATGGTTTGTGCGTTCAACCCCATGTCAGGCTCTGTGCTGGCAGCATGGAGCCTGATTGGGATTCTCTCTCCCTCTCTCTCTCTGCCCCTCCCCGGCTTATGCACCCATGTTCTCTCTCTCTCTCTCTCAAAAAATTAACTTAAGAAATTTTTTTTGAAAACTGGAAACAATCCAAATGTCTACCAGCTGGTAAATGGATAAACAAAACGTGATATATCTGTTGGGAACAGTACTCAAAAACAAAAATGAAAATATTAATACAGGCTATACAATATGTTAAGTGTAATATTGCCATACAATATGTAATATTAATACATGCTACACAATGTACAGTAGTAAATGAAAGAAGCCAAACATAAAAGATATTATGTAATTTCATTGATATGAAATGTACATAAAAGTAAAGAGCACAGAGCACAGAGTAAGGTAGATTGATGGTTGCCTAGGGGTGAGGTGGGAGTGAGAGTAACTGCAAATGGAGACAAGGCTTCTTTGGGAGTGACAGTGACAATGGAATGTTCTAAAAATAGATTGTGGTCAATAACTGTATAATTCTACATATACTTAAAATCAGTGAACTCTACATTTAAAACAGGTATACTTTATGGCCTATAAATTATACTTCAATAAAGCTTTAAAAAGTAAATTATCAAAAGTGTAATTGGTAAAGCCTCATTACAAAGGATTTTTACACTACAGATTCCATTTTGCTTTATTATTTGATGCATTTGCTAGTGCCCTTCTTGGGCAATAATATAAGATTATCCTTTCCCCTCCAGAGCAGTTTACAGTGCTAATAAAACAGTTTCAAGAGGGGTGCCTGGGTGGCTCAGTTGGTTAAGCATCTGATTCTGGCTCAGGTCATGATCTTATGGTTTCTGAGTTCGAGTCCCATGTCAGCCCTGTGCTGACAGCTTGGGATTCTGTGTCTCCCTCTCTCTCTGCCCCTCCCCTGCTCACACTCTATCTCTGGCTTTCAAAAATAAAATAAATGTTAAAAAAAATTTTTTAAATAAATAAAACAGTTGAAAGCAACTGTTGAGCCTCCTAGGTGTTTCCACTGTGGGATTTGATAATATACGAAGAGAATAATCTGAAATAGGGTTAAGAGTGGATGAAGACGATGATTACAGAAACTAGAAAGGATAATCTTTCAATTCAAGAAGAATAAAAGGAAACAAGCCCTAAAAAGAATAAAAGCAAGGGCTAGAAGATACTGAGACCAAAATACTAACTTTACCCATAACAGTTCCGAACATTGAATATGGCAAATATTTTCTAAAATAAAGATAAAAGAGTGATTGTTATGGGTATTTTCTTGAAAAGGTAGGAAAAAAGTGGCCAGCAGAAGGAGTTGAAGGGTTGAATTCCCTTTATACAGCAGTTATCTCTTATCAGAAAGATGAAAAGGGATCTATCCATATAATCTACTACAATGGCTGCCAAATTAAGAGATTAAACAGCTCTAAGTGTTCACATACTCCCTACCTACTCACAACGATGAGAAAAACTCATCATACAGGAATGAAACACGTGACAAAAACTCATCATACAGGAATGAAACACGTCTGGACTTTTGACTCTAGTAACTTGTTACAGCTCAAGATCAAATTAATTCAAGCTTTCTTTTTACATTAATACACTACATTATATCAATTACTTATATTGTATTTAACTCTGCAATATGACTAGGCAATTTTAACCTCTTCTTAGAAAGCAAAGCATGGTTGTGAAAAAAAACATTCTTGGTATGAAGTATTCTCCAGTCACCACCACAGACTTCCTCTCACAAAGGGCTTGAATGGTATTCCCCAAGTCTTGAGGTTGAAAACTGTTTATAACCATTATTGTATAATAATAACATACATAAATTAAAAATATAAAGAGGTTTTAGAATGTAAAGCTTTAGGGGCGCCTGGGTGGCTTAGTTGGTTGGGCATCCGACTTTCGCTTAGGTCATGATCTCGCGGTTCGTGGGTTCGAGCCCCGTGTCGGGCTCTGTGCTGACTGTCAGCTCAGAGCCTGGAGCCTGTTTCAGTCTGTGACTCCCTCTCTCCTGACCCTCCCCTGCTCATGCTGTCTCTCTCTCTCTCTCCTAGAAATAAATAAAAATATTAAAAAAAAAAAAAAGAATGTAAAGCTTTAGCCTTTTTTTTTTTTTTTAAACCCAGGAGATCAAGTAACCCAAAGGCACTACGTTAGTGACCATATAGGGCAGAGAACCCATGCCATTCCACATTATTGTTTTCACTAACTGAATGAAATTCATTGGTAACCACATAAGAGTCAACACTTTCAATCCTGAATAGGCAAATAAGCAAATAAGATGAGGGTACTAATTCTTTTGAGACAACAAGACAGAGACAAATGAACATAAACCAAAACATAGTCCAACTTCCCATCCTTTTCTTACCCTGTAATGGTAACCTTTTCTTCTCTCTCTTAAGCCCCACCAGGGGATTTTACGGGGCTGAAAGGAAAATCACAGGTTTCTTCATAAAGCAGCTGCCACATACAAAAATGAATGGGAAGGATGAAGATGGGCTTTTTTCTACAAGAATTTCAACGAAGGGGAGAGGAAAAGAAGGTAAAGATGAGATTTTTCTGGCATAAACTTTAGAACCTGGGGATATGGATTCCCTCTACCTAAATTCAGCTAATGGACATTTAATAACTGTTTTGGTATCTGCAGCACAAACATTTAAAAATGAAATTTGGATTAGGTTTAAAAACAAGGTGATAAAAAAGGAATTGATAATGAAAGGTGATCCAAATGGGATCAGGGTCTACAACGAAATATCATAAACACTATTTTCAAAGACTGTTTTGTGAGTGGAAGGTTAAAAACATAATGGCAATGGGGCGCCTGAGTGTCTCAGTCAGTTGAACATCTGACTTCAGCCCAGGTCGTGATCTCGCATTTCATGAGTTTGAGAGCCGCATCAGGCTCTGTGCTGACACCTCAGGGCCTGGAGTCTGCTTCATTTTCTGTTTCGCTCTCTCTCTGCCCCTTCCCAGCTCATGCTCTCTCTCTCTGTCTCTCAAAAATAAATAAAAACATTAAACATTTTTAAGGAAAAAAACACAAAAAATAATGGTATTATTAAAAAGTTAAAGAATCTGTAGTGTAGGGGCGCCTGGGTGTCTCAGTCGGTTAAGCGTCCAACTTCGGCTCAGGTCATGATTTCACTACTCGTGGGTTCCAGCCCAGTGTTGGGCTCTGTGCTGACAGCTCAGAGCCTGGAGCCTGCTTTGGATTCTGTGTCTCCTCCTCTCTCTCAACCCTCCCCTGCTGTCTCTCTCAAAAATAAATAAAACATTAAAAAAAAATTTTAATGTGTAGTATAATCCTGATTTTTCAAAAGCTATATATGTATATGTGTGTGCATGTATATAAATGATCGATGTATTCATAAGAAATCTATCAAAACACTGACAAAAGTTACTTACTGCTAGTGAAAATCACTTACAGGTGATTTCTCCCTTTCATTTACAGGGTTCTATATTTTCTTCAAGGAACATGAATTAATTCATCATCTGAGTAAATATTTTAAGTTAATGAGGTCACGGTCTTATAAAAAACAGCTTAATGATACAACTCCCTTATATAGTAAAAAAGTGAAAAAGGCGTAAATACCAACACAGAGAGGTAACATTTCATAGGAAGGATCTATTTTAACTTTTCCAAAATTAGAGCAATTCTATCTAATTTTCTCAGTTCTTGCCTTCTCACCTCATTTGGGACTTAGCCCCCCCCCCCATATCTTCAATTTCTCCCTTTGAACTGATTCCTCCCCTTCTGCTTTCAAACATGCTCAGGTTTCCTCTATCGACTCCTATACTCTTTCTCTACTTCTCTTTCCTGCCAAATTTCTACAATGAGTGCTTTTAGTTTCCATTTTCTCTTTAACCCTTTACAACCTTAATTTTGTCTTCTCCTCTGACAAAAATTACATCTTCAAAGTCACTTGAAGCTATGAGGAAGTCTTTTATGACACTGATGATGCTCATATCAAGGTCAGCTCAGCCAACTCTAAAGACTTCTGCTCATTCTTCCTCACCATTTAGCTTTTTCATCCCTTCACCGCACCCCCAGCACACACACAGACACGCACACACACACAATCTTTCTCTTCACAGGACACAGCACTACAGTATCTTAACCCTCCTTGTTCTCTTACTAACCCTTTTGGTTCCTTTTACTTCAACATCTCTTGTATCTCTACTAAAATTAGGGGAAAAACATGTTTTCATGGCTTCAGTTATTTCTCTAAACCCAGTCTCTCCTTTAACTTCTATTTATTTGGCTTCGTGATCTGGCATTGATATTGGTCCAAGTCAACACATCTAAAACAAACGTCTTCAGTCTCTACCAACGTCAAACCAACTAACTGTCCTTCCTAGCTACTACATTTTAAATTGCTGGCATCTAACTTATCCCAACTAAAAACCTAGGATTTATTTTGACTTCTCTCTCCTTTCTCCTGATTATTAGTTTTCTTGAATCTTTCTTCAAAATATTTCATGGATCCATTCTGAATTTACTTTTTCCACGGTCAGCCCTTTCACTTCAAGCCTAAAAATTATTTTAAGAATGTTTTTATTTTCCTGCCACCCTCCTCGTCCTTGGTCCCTACAAATCATTCTTTACAACCTACAGTGCCCATGGCAAAATCCCAATTATCTCCAGTAGTTCCCTATTGTTTACTACAGGATTTCCTGAATTATGTTTAGAGTATCCACATAGATTTAATAGATGTTTTACTCTGTTCACATAAGTCTGTATAAGGTGCATATCAAGTATTCCTTGGGAATTATTTAAATACATTAACAAGGCTCTGAGAAGCCTGTATAATCTTATTTTAGTCTGCTTCCCAATCTTGGCCACCATCCTACTTTTGAAAATGTTCACAGATACATATAAAATTTGAAAGATGCAGGAGTTCCAAGGAACATAGTTTGTGGAATTGAAAACTAAACTACTTATCTAAATGTTGAAGATCTTTATAATCGGGTACCATATTATTGAAAATTAATAATTTTTTTTAATTAGAAGGAGAAAAGAGCAAAATTTTCCCCACTTTTTTTTTTGACTGACAGAGGTTTTTGTTGACAGACAAAAGTTCCATTGCAACAGTGTTAATCAAATAATGATACCATTAAAAAATAATAGGTAGCCTTTAGCAAAAGCTTACCATATGTTAGCCGTAGGCAATGTAGATATCATATTATGCCCTTTTAACAGATGATAAAACTGAGGCACACGAAGATTACATAATTTGCCCAAAGTGAAACTGCATAAAAGGGGAAAGACTTGGGACTGGAACTGAGCCTTCTGCCACCACTACCTCCAATCTTAACTAATACAATGTACTGCATCTCAAGTAACAGGAGAGATTAATGCTGAATATGTAGATGAGACAATTCAGGTTTTACCACTTTCTAGCTCATGACTTTTGGCAGGTCATTTATTCTATTCTGAATCTGTTTTTTTCAAATGTAAAATGGGGATGTTATTAAGATCAAAATGAGATTACATTTATGTTATTACTGCTATTATCACTCAGAATATTTCTAAAAAATATAAATATATACAATTCTGGTATTTTGGAAGGCAAATTTGATAACACCGCAGAGGAAGTAAACTATGATCATATCTTGTCACTCAGTTTATACCAACCATATAATTTATCAACCAAACCAGGACACACTTGAGAATGAAAGGAAATACTATTAAAAATTATGTTGGATCTCTCATCCATTTTGAATTTATTTTTGTAAACGGTGTAAGAAAATGATCCAGTTTCATTCTTCTACATGTCAATGTTCAGTTCTTCCAGCACTATTTGCTAAGGAGACTATCTTTTTGCCACTGGATACTTTTTCTTATTTCGTCAAAGATTAGTTGGCAGGTGGGTCCATTTATGAGTTCTCTATTTTATTCCACTGATCTATAGGTCTTTTTTTTGTGCCTATTCCATACTGTCTTGATTATCACAGCTTTGTAATATAGCTTAAAGTCTGGAACTGTGATGCCTCCAGCTTTGGTTTTCCTTTTCAACGTTACTTTGTTTATTTGAGGTCTTTTCTTGTTCCCTACAAATTTCAGGATTGTTTGTTCTAGCTCTGTGAAGAATGCAGGATTGGATGACCCAGCAAAGCACTACAAGGAATTTATCCAAAGGATACAAAAATGCTGATTCGATGGGGCACATTCACCCCAATGTTTATAGCAGCACTATCAACAATAGCCACATTATGAAAAGAGCCCAAATGTCCATCGACTGATGAATGGATACAGAGATGAGGTGTGTATGTACACACACACACACACACACACAAACACACACACACACAGAGGAATACTACTCAGTGATGAAAAAGAATGAAATCTTGCCATTTGCAACAACATGGATGGAACTAGAGTGCATTAAGCTAAGCGAAATAAGTCAGAAAAAGGCAGATATCATATGATTTCACTCATGTGGAATGTAAGAAACACAACAGATGAATGTAAGGGAAGGGAAAGGAAAATGACATAAAAAGAGAGAGGGAGGCAAACCATAAGAGACTCTTTATATACAGAGAACTGAGTTGCTGGAGGGGAGGTGGGTGGGAGGAAGGTTTAAAAGGGTGATGGGCCGCCCGAAAAACAAACAACCCAGTGAAGAAATGGGCAGAAGATATGAATAGACACTTCTCCAAAGAGGACATCCAGATGGCCAACAGACACATGAAACGATGCTCAGCATCGCTCCTCATCAGGGAAATACAAATCAAAACCACACTGAGATACCACCTCACACCAGTCAGAGTGGCTAAAATGGGCAAATCAGAGAACTCTAGATGCTGGCGAGGATGTGGAGAAACGGGCACCCTCCTACACTGTTGGTGGGAATGTAAACTGGTACAGCCCCTCTGGAAAACAGTGTGGAGGTTCCTCAGGAAACTAACAATAGAACTCCCCTAGGACCCAGCAATAGCACTGCTAGGAATTTACCCAAGGGATACAGAAATGCTGATGCATAGGAGCACATGTACCCCAATGTTCATAGCAGCACTCTCCACAATAGCTAAAACATGGAAAGAGCCTAAGTGTCCATCCACAGATGAATGGATCAAGAAGATGTGGTTTATCTATACCATGGAATACTACATGGCAATGAGAAACAATGAAATCTGGCCATGTGTAGCCACATGGATGGATCTTGAGGGTGTGATGCTGAGCGAAATAAGTCAGGCAGAGAAGGACAAATATCATATGTGTGCACGTATAGGAGGATTAGGAGGAACTTAACAGAGGACCAAGGGAGAGAAGAAGGGCGGAAATGGTGGGGGAAAGGGAGAGAGGCAAACCATGAGAGACTCTTGAATGCTGACAAAAACTGAGGACTGGTGGATGTGGGGGGGAGGAGGGGTGGGCATGGAGGAGGGCACTTGTGGGGATGAGCACTGGGTGTTATGTGGAAACTAATTTGACAATAAACTATGTTTAAAAAAAATAAAATAAAATAAAATAAAATAAAATAAAATAAAATAAAAGGGTGATGGGCATTAAAGAGGGCACTCTTCAGGATGAGCACCGGTGTCATATGTAAGAGATGAATCACTGGCTTCTACTGCTGAAGCCAAGACTTGTATGTTAACTAACTTGAATTTAAATTTTTTAAAAATTATGCTGGGTCCATATACATAAACCAAGTTTGTCAAGCAAATTGGGATATACGGTCACCCCACCTCAGTTAAAAGGTTTACATTCCTAGACTGATTTTTCTGTATTTCTATAAAAATTATCAACTACTCAACAACAAAAAGAAACAAGTTATTAATACTCATGACAACACAAATGTCTCAATCTCATTATGATAAATGAGAGATGCAAGACTCCAAACAGTATATACAGCCTCATTTTTATGATATTCAAGAAAAGGCACATTATAGGAAAAGAAAAACAGCAATGGTTGCCAGAGTCTCAAAGGGAGAAGCTGACCACAAAGGGCTAAGAGGGAACTTTATGCAGTGAGGGACATGTTCTATTTCCTTTTTTTTTTTTTTTTAAGTTTATTTATTTTGAGAGGAGGGGGAGAGGCATAGAGAGAGGGGGAGAGAGAGTCACAAGGAGGTTTCATACTGGCAGCACAAGGCCCGATGCAGGGATTGAACTCATGAACCATGAGATCATGATCTGAGCTGAAATCAAGAGTTGGATGCTTAACTGACTGAGCTATCCAGGAGCAACTACGTGTTCTACTTCTTGACTGTGGTAGCAACTATACACATATAATGCTGCATATATCAAAACTCATGTCAATGATACCTCAATAACCTAACTTTAAAAAATTGGGGTAGAGGCACCTGGGTGGCTCAGTGGATTGAGTGTCCAACTTTAGCTCAGGTCATGATCTCATGATTTGTGAGTTCAAGTCCTGCATTGGGCTTGCTGTCAGCACAGAGCCTGTTTCAGATCCTCTGTCCCCAAATCTCTACCCCTCCCCCACTTACACCCTCTCTCTCAAAAACAAACATTTAAAAAATAAGAAAAAAATTGGGGTGCAGAGCACAAGTCATTCATAGCTTTTCATCAGGCTCCTTGGACACTCAATACTCCCTTGACAAAAGTGAGAAATGTGGTTCCACTGGGCCCATATGCATTCTTTTTTTTTTTTTAGCTTTATTTATTTATTTACCTCAAGAGAGAGCACACATATGCTAACAGGGGAGGGGCGGAGAGAGAGGAAAAGAGAGAGAGAATCACAAGCAGGCTGCCAGCGCAAAGCCTGAAGTGGGGGTTGAACCCACAAACCCTGAGTTCATGATCCGAGCTGAAATTCAGAGTCAGACATTTAAGTGCTTAAGGACTGAGCCACCCAGGGGCCCCTATCCATTTTTTTCCTCCAGGAAACTGATCCAGATTTCAGTGGTGAATGTTCCAGAAACATTCCTCAAAGCATCTGAAATATGTATCTCTTCTGAGATTGGTGATTACTAAGGCCCACCCTTCTGGCTCTCTCCATGTTCTACTCACCTATGTGGGTTATCTGGCCCCCGAGTATGGGAAATGCCTTCAACGCCCTCTGTGTACAATGATAAGGGGTGAGTGCTCTCATAAGGAGGCCAGTGGGATTTAAAGGTTAACCTGCAAAGGCTCCCAGACTCCTCTGGCCACTATTAGCTCTCTGGAAAGCTTTTTTGCTCACCATGCAGTAGTTAACAAAACTCACTACTTGGGTGAAAAATTAAAGACTCATCCAACCTTAAAGTCTAGTGTAGCGAGGTCAAACAGTCCCATGTTCAAATCTCTAGCTTTCCTACTTAATTAGCTATGTGACCTCGGAAACCACCGAGTCTCATTTTCCTCATCTTTAAAAGCGAAGATGTTTGCATATTCACCCTGCCTCACCACAAAAGTAAAAGAAAACCTGCAGACAATAAAACAGAGTTTGGTTTTTGGTGTTTTTTAAATGTTTGTTTATTTTTGAGAAAGAGTGAGACAAAGCGTGACTGGGGTAGGGGCAGAGAGAGAGGGAGACACAGAATCCAAAGCAGGCGCCAGGTTCTTGAGCATAGAGCCTGACGTTGGGCTCAACCATTAGATCATGACCTGAGCCACAATCAGACTCTTAACTGACTAAGCCACCCAGGCACTCTGGTTTTGTTTTTAAATAAAGGAAGAACTAGGAATAAAGAGAATGGAGGATAAATAAGTTAATTACCTGTCAAAACTTAAGAAAAGAATATTTGAACTGATTAAAGTGATTTCAGAGCAGTAGGCCCACTTTGGAGACAGAAAGCAGAGCACTAACACTGGAACTTCCCAGAAGAATCAGGGCTGTAAGTGTATGAGAAGACAATGAAAATGTAAGAAACTAACCACATTAAAGCTTTAACAAAAAGAGGGGCACCTGGATGGCTCAGTAGGTTAATCGTCTGCCTTCAGCTCAGGTCATGATCCCGAGCCCCACGTCAGGCTCTGTGTTGACAACTCAGAGCCTGGAACTTGTTCCAGATTCAGTGCTTCCCTCTCTGCGCCTCCCCACTCACATTCTATCTCTCTCTCTCAAAAATAAACAAACATTTAAAAAGTTAAAAAAACAAACAAACAAAAAAGCTTTCACAAAAGGAAACAGAGGAAAGAGTATGGACTTCTAAACTCATTATAAGCATCCTTAAACACAGAAACACACTTTATAACATTAAGCCTCATTTGTTTTGCTATTATTACTTCCTGCCTCGCCTGATGTTTCATTAAAAAAAATTTTAATGATTTATTTCTGAGAGAGAGAGAGAGAGAGAGAGAGAGAGAGCACGAGCGAGAGCAGGGGAGGGTCAGAAAGAGAAGGAGACACAGAATCTGAAAAAGGCTCCAGGCTCTGAGCTGACTGTCAGCACAGAGCCCGACGCAGGGCTGGAACCCACGAACCATGAGATCATGATCTGAGCAGAAGTCTGAGGCTCAACCAACTGAGCCACCCAGGCACCCCATGATGTTTCATTTTTATGGAAACAAAATGTTTCTTTTATGGAAACAGAAATGTCCCTTTCCAATCCATCACTTCCTCCCTGACCATAAATGACTGAATTCAAAGCTTCTTCTCTGTATCATTTCTTGATTCCTATCTTCATTGATTTCTTCCTTCACTATCTTTTTATGGCATTTAAATTAACATCACAAAGTTTAGGACTTTAACAATCAATAAATAATTGAGTGTTTAAAATGTAAGACATGACTGAACACTAACTTATCCAGGTGTGTCTCCTCTTGCCAACAAGACTGCCAAACTTCTCTTGATCTGTGGCTACATTTCACACCTTTAGACACAAATCTAAAAAAATTTTGTTTTAATGTTTATTCATTTTTTGAAAGAAAGAGACACAGACCTAAGTGGAGGAAGGGCAGAGAAGAGTGGGGGACAGAGAATCTGAAGCAGGTTCCAATCTCTGAGCTATCAGCAAAGAGCCTAACAAAGGGCTTGGACTCACAAACCACAAGATCATGACCTGAGCCAAAGGTGGACATTTACTCAACTGAGCCACCCAGGCACCACTTAGTTACACAATCTAAATGGTAATTCAACAACTTTTAATTTAAATATATACAAAGACGTATGTGTGTATGTGTGTGCGTGTGTGTATCCTCCAGAACAAATGAATATCATCACAAAGTATGAGTATTTTAAAATTCATTTTTTAGGGGCGCCTGAGTGGCTCAGTCGGTTAAGCATCCAACTTCGGCTCAGGTCATGATCTCACCATTCATGGGTTCGAGCCCCGCATCAGACTCTGTGCTGACAGCCAGTTCAGAGCCTGGAGCCTGCTTTGGATTCTGTGTCTCCCTCTCTCTCTGACCCTCCCCCTGCTCATGCTGTCTCTCTCTCTCTCAGAAATAAAACATTAAAAATTTTATTAAAAATAAAATTCATTTTTTAAATGATTAAAGAAAGCACATGTATTCAATTCATGCATTTGATGAGCACCTACTATGTGTCAAGAGATGAGTAAGAAGTATGTCTTATTTCTCAAGAAGCTCATGGCCTAGTGGGGAAGAAGAGAAAGTAAGGAAGTCAATAATATAAAACAGTAAGTGCTATAAAAGAGGAATACATATACAGGTTGCTAAAAGAGCAGCAGCAGTGACTCTAATCTGAGGGGCAGTGAAGTATCCGTAAATGTATCATCTTATGTCACACCAGATCTGATTCCTGAAGACACACAGGAAACTGTAAAAATGCAATGAGGGAAAGCTCTCTATTTAAGCAACCACAGCAAAAACTCTTAGGTACTAAAAAATCAGAATCTAGAGCTTTCCCTATTACTATATTTTCAGTTCTCCAGAAATGGTTGTTCAATTTGAACATAAATACAAAGCAAAAACATACAGAAGGTGATGGAGAACTGTATAAAGAATAGATCAGACTGACAACATCTAAACCACTTATCAGGGGCGCCTGGGTGGCTTAGTCGGTTAAGCGTCCGACTTTCACTTGGGTCATGATCTCGCGGTTCGTGGGTTCGAGCCCCGCGTCGGGCTCTGTGCTGACTGCCAGCTCAGAGCCTGGAGCCTGTTTCAATCTGTGACTCCCCCTCTCTCTGACCCTCCCCTGCTCACGCTATCTCTCTCTCTCCTAGAAATAAAAAAAAAAAACAAAAAAAAACAAACATTTAAACCACTTATCAAATTCAGCATCATAAATGAGACAATCAGACATTACATGCCTCCTGGTGTTATACAACAGGAAATACACTTCACAACACTATTTAATATTCTTGCCAAAAAATCTAGCCTGAACATAACCAAGTTTCAACTGCCTGCTACAAACTATCAGTTTAAAGGAAATACAGAAGACAAAGAGGGCCTGTTAAGCACTATCATGGAGTATATAATTAGAAAAATCCAGAAAACAGAAATTCTTTGGGACACAAAACTCAGTTTCCTCATATAGTACTTCACAAGAAAGAAAAATAAAAAAGAGAAAACTATAGATTAAAAGACACTGCATCAAGTGAATACAATGTATGGACACTGCTTAAGATTCTAGTTTAAAACACTGGTAAAATGTGTAAGAATTAGGGAAATCTGAATATTGACTGAATATGTGAAATTAAGGAATTGTTCACAACTCTAAAGTATAACAATATACTGTACATATTTAAAGTGTATTTATGTATACTTACATACACACACACCCATTAAACCAATATAGGGAACCTATCCATAATTTTCAAAAATTTCCTGTGCCCCTTTATAATTCCTCCCTAACCACTTGATTTGCTTTCTGTCACTATGCATTAGTTTGCATTTTCTAGTATTTTATATAAACAGAATCATATAGTATATTCTCTCTCTCTCTTTGGAGCGGGTATAGTTTCTCTCACTCCACATAATTATTTTGGTAATCATTCCTCCCTAACCACTTGATTTGCTTTCTGTCACTATGCGTTAGTTTGCATTTTCTAGTATTTTATATAAACAGAATCATATAGTATATTCTCTCTCTCTCTTTGGAGCGGGTATAGTTTCTCTCACTCCACATAATTATTTTGGTAATCATCTATGCTGTTGCATGTATCAATATTCCATTCCTTTTTACTGCAGAGCAGTATTCTATTGCATGAATACATAAAAATTTCTTTATCCATTCCTCTGTTGATGGACATTTGGGTTGCTTCCAATTTGGGCTATTACTAATAAAGCTGCTATGAAGAGTCCTGTATGAGTCTTAGCATGAAAAGATATTTCATTTCTCTTGAGTAAATACTTAGGAGTGGGATGATGGTAAGTATATGTTTAACTTTTTAGAAAGCTGTCAAAAGTTGTACCATTTTGCATTTCTATCAGCAGTATATGAGAGTAAGGAATTATTGTTAATCATTATTAATTACTTCTAGTTGAATGGCATGTTTTCCCTTGTTGTTTTAAGTCTTTTAGAGATACATATGCATAGATACATCATACAGATAAAAAGAGATACTTAGAGTATGCCTAGAGTACGGGAAAATCATTGAAACAAGAAAAACTGATAATGGCGGAAGCTGGGTAACTGGGATGTTCATTATACCATCTTCTCTGTTTCTCCATATGGTTAAGCATTTCCATAAGTTAAAAGAAACAGATAAGATACAAGATATGAGAGTGCTTTAATGAGCAAAGCTTATTTGTGGGCTATATAAAAACATAAACAGAAATGTTCTGCAATGAAATAGTTTAAATGGCATGTCCCTGCTCTTTGGGTTAGAGGCAGTGTTCCCCTTAATGATTATAGATGCAATAAACTTTGTCTCAACAAGAGTAATGTGAAAGTCGGGGAGGGGGAAAAAGACAGAAACAAAAACAGATGTGGGCAGGAAGTCTGTGTCCTGTCCCTCCCTCTCTAGCTCCACATCCCTGGATTTGGGAACAGTAGTGTGTTCCATAAAAGGGGGAAATTAACATGAATAAAAATGATCTCTCCCATGTTAGAATATCCCAACAAACACTGAATGCTTCTACAGAGGTAAACCACAAAGCTGGGGAACAGCAGAGAAACTTTTTACTTTATGCTCCCTTTATTCAAAATTTGCATTTCATGTAAGTATTAATTTTAAAATAAGTCAAATTAAAAAATTCACCAGTAATTCAACTACCAATCCTATTCTGGTGCTTTTCCTGCCATGCAGTTTAGTTTTATATGCTGCACTGTGTCATCAACATTATATTTTCCTACATATTAGAAAGTCTTTTTGAAAACAATTTAAATGTATACTATTTTATCAAATGAACTTCATTTTTGCTATTACAGAAAATACTTGGATATATACATACAAATATATATATATTTGTACAAAATTGGATTACTTCCTCTAGATAAGCACATGACTGGGTCAAAAAGTATGATGCGCTCTTGAAATACATGATAAAAATATTTCATATAATGTGACTGGGAGTAGTGGTTAGTCAAAAAAGCCATTTAAAATGAGATTTAAAAGAGAGATGTACTCATGTACGTTAAAATAATGCATATGCATTATCAATGATTTCTACTTTGGGTTTCTTTCAAGTGGCTCAAGAACTAATGACACTCACAAAGCATTATCAGTACAAAATTCTAAATTGTTACAGTTTTACTTCATTTATCTTTACTTTCTAACCTACACCCAGGTTGATATGAAGTTTTTGAATCACTTGCCTTCATGCAGTCTATCTCAAGCATTCCAATTAGTGCTCATTGAAACACTGTTTTTAAACTCCTATTTTAACCTGAAACATATTTACTAAACTGGGCAACCGTGTAAGCCTGGCAAACAGGCAGACTGACAAGCGGCACCCTTAATGACAGAAGATTCTGTATTACCAACTTCTGCCTTTGCAAATGTGGCAGCCATTTAAACAAGATCAGGTTTTAGTTTGCATGTGAAAGCAGTAGTATGCACTTGTGCTTTCCTTAGGTGACTGAACTGAAGGATGAAGACGTTGTGTCCTGACAGGGAAACACAAGTCCTAGAGTCAGACTTCCTGGGTTTGAGTCCTGCCTGAACCACTTATTAGTTATGTGATCTTAGGCATATTACTTAGCCTCCTATTTTCAGAGCAGTGTTGTGAGGATTAAATACAATAATCCACTTGCCACAATGTCTGGCACATGGTTAATCACCCTATAAATGTTACCTACCATAGTTACCTATGTCTATACATAGACAAAAAAAAAAGCTTGTTGCCTTTGGTATAACAACCAAGCTTTATGATGTCAGCAAACTTTAATACCAGCTCCTACCTGTGTTATATGTTTCTGTGTATGTGGACGTGTAACATGGGAAAAAAACAAAAGAGACTGAAAGGACAAAAATTCTTTCTAAAGAGTGGTATTACAGTTGAATCCTTGTTTCCTGTTTCTTTCCTACAGTATTAAGGTTGAACCATTTTCTTCAGCTTATTTTTCTGTATCAATTCTCTACAGTAAAAAACCTTAGATTTTAAATAAAAGAATTTTCTTTTTAACAAGACAATATAGTAATAAGGAGTGATAAATTAGTTTCTTAAGCCTTAAAACACACACGTCTTTGTTATGTAAAGGAACACAAAAAAAACTGTAAAATTACAAAACTCAGTGACCCGAATCACTTCAAAGTTGAAGAATTTTCATGTTATGCATAGCTACATCATGGCAACTAGTAGTTTCCTGCCTCATTTCTGCTCATACCCTTAAACTTCCCAACTTTTCGTATTATAAAATTCTCACTGTCACAATATTTATAGTGGGAGAGACACAGAGAAGCCATTATAATAAAACATGTTAAGCATGGCAATATCTCCAATGACTTATCAAAGAGTTTAAGGGAAAAAAACTGTTGCACTAAATTATTAAATAGGAAAGAATGGCTTAGGGGTGCCTGGGTGGATCAGCGGGTTAAACATCCAACTTCAGCTCAGCTCATTATCTCACAGTTCGTGGGTTTGAAACCTCTCTCTCCCTCTGACTCTTCTCCGTGTGCACAGTATTTATTTTTATTATGAGAGTGAGAGACTGAGCACACAAGCTGGAGAGGAGCAGAGAGAAGGAAACACAGAATCCCAAGCAGGCTCCATGACATCAGTGCTGAGCCAGATGCAGGGCTTGAACTCACGGATCTGTGGGATCATGACCTGAGCTAAGATCAAGAGTCTGAGGCTTCACTGACTGTGCCACTCAGATGCCCATTAAAGCAAGTATGTTTAAAGAATCATTTTACAGAGTAACAACAGCTTCTAGTCCAAGAGAACTCATCCACTGATTATCATTGAGAGTTTCACTAAATTTTAATGTGTAAAATTTATTTTCATAACTATTACAGGAGTGTCCAAAAAATGTTGGCTGAACAGATTATGTGACCTAGTGTAGAGCAGTCACAACTTCTCATAAGAACTAAAAACATATGGGGCCCCTGGGTGGCTTAGTCGGTTAAGCGTCCGACTTTCGCTCGGGTCATGATCTCGCGGTTCGTGGGTTCGAGCCCCGCGTCGGGCTCTGTGCTGACTGCCAGCTCAGAGCCTGGAGCCGGTTTCAGTCTATGACTCCCTCTCTCTCTGACCCTCCCCTGCTCACGCTGTCTCTCTCTCTCTCCTAGAAATAAATAAAACATTTAAAAAAAAAAAGAACTAAAAACATATACTTTAATATCAAGCCGGATTTTAAAAAAAAAAATCCATGATTTCTTAAAGGCATG
The DNA here is from genome assembly GCA_017311185.1 of Proteles cristata cristata. Classification (NCBI taxonomy): domain Eukaryota; kingdom Metazoa; phylum Chordata; class Mammalia; order Carnivora; family Hyaenidae; genus Proteles; species Proteles cristata. Next base: position 1,347,009 of record JAESUZ010000281.1, on the reverse strand, counting down.
GGGGGGATTGTTTACAAAGACTGCAAACATTTGTACTCAAAAAGTGACAAAGTGAATGGCATGTTCACAAGTACACTGGTAGGAAAATGATACATTCTGTTGACTAGTTTTGTTTGGGGCCTTTTAATCCCTTCTAGATTCTACTCTGATTGAGGGTTAACATTCTAAAAGAATGTCTCAATTACATAGGGCATGGATTGGTGGCTAGGAGGTGAAGAATAATGGAGAAGAAGAAAAAGAAGCACAGAAATAAATACAGGCAGTACTTATTCATGCATGCACCATCCAGGGAAATTACCATCAAATTACCTGGATGTCTAATGCACTTGCTAGGTTTATTCCTATTGAGGAAAAGATTTACCAAGTATCAGAGCCTGATATTAAATATTCAAATCATAAAACTAAGTACCCTTATTCTGGTTCCATGTTCAAAACAACACAAAACTCCTAGGACCTGGAAAAAACCCTAAGAGCTTTTTATTTGCTGAATCGATGATTTATCACACCACCTTCTATTATTCTATTAGTTCAGTTTACCATGCATGGAAGGCTGGTATGAGAAATAACAAATTCAGGAACGCAGATCAAGCATGAAAATACAGATTTCTACAGAGTCAATGGGTACAAGATGATAATATATCATTTCAGTCAATTAGAGTAAATTCCAGTTCTCTTATGGCAAAGTTACCCTGAAATGAAAATAAAAAAATTGATGCTAAGTGGCAATTACCATTCCAACTACCTCAACCTTATTTTTTATAATTAAGTCCACAGAGTAGTCTACATTAAGGAACTGGTATTAATAATGGGAAAAAGAAGTTAACTAAATTCAGAGAACTGGGTAGTTGCTTATCATCATCTTTACCAATAGTTCTGGACCCAGAGACTTATTTTTTTCAATGCCTTACAATGGAAAGTGGGCGGGTGGGGGGAGATAGGTGCAGAGAAGTATGCTACCACTTACACACAGATTAAATGTGTATGTGAGTGACTGCCTGTATATTCCTTGAACTACCTTTGAAAGGATATATAAGAAAATGGGGACAAAAAGTCACTTCTAGAGAGAGGATATGTGTGGCTGGGGGATGAAGTGAAAAGGAGACTTCTTCCTTCTGGGCTTCTGAATTCTGTATCAAATGCAAATTTTTTTTTAACTTTGTTTATTTTGAGGGGGGGAGAGGGAGGGAGGGAGGGAGAGAGGGAGTGAGAAGCAGGGAGAGGACCTCAGCAGACTCCATGTTGTCACAGCTGAACCCAACATGGGGCTCGAACTCACAATGAGATCATGACCTGAGCAGAAACCAAGAGTCTGACACTTAACTGAGCCACCCAGGTGCCCCAAATGCAAGTATTATTTTTTAACTAAGTTAAAATGTATTGTTAATGGGGCTCCTGGCTGGCTCAGCATGTGACTCTTGATCTCAGGGTTGAGTTTGAGGCCGCATTGAGTGTACACATTACTTAAAAATAAAATCGTTAGGGCACCTGGGTGGCTCAGTCAGTTAAGCATCTGACTTCGGCTCAGGTCATGATCCAACAGTTTGTGAGTTTGAGCCCTGCGTCAGGTTCTGTGCTGACAGCTCGGAGCCTGGAGCCTGTGTCGGATTCTGTGTCTCCCTCTCTGGCCCTCCCCCACTTGTGCTCTGTCTCTCTCTGTCTCTCAAAAATAAATAAATGTAAAAAAATAAAATTAAAAAAAAATCTTTACCCACCTCCCCTCTGCCCCCCAACAGACTTCTAACTATAGAGAACAAACAGGGTTGCTGGAGGGCAGGTGCATGAGGGGATGGGTTAAATGGGTAATGGGCATTAAAGAGGGCACTTGTGATAAGCATGGGGTGTTATATGTAAGTGAAGAATCACTAAATGCTATACCTGAAACTAATATTACATTGTATGTTAACTATAATTTAAACAAAAATATGAGAAGAAAATATTTTCAAAAATAGTAAAATGTATTGATAATAAAATATACATCTCTTCTTCAATGGCTACACAAATACCTGAATCTTTAGGAAGACTTAGGGTTTCTAAACCCAAGTAGATGATTATCTTAGCATGTTTTAGTGAATAGCTGTATACTCCCTCTTAAAATATTCAAACTTTATCTGGAAATATCCATAGGGAGGAAAAATATTCCTTTCTAATTGTCTTCTTAAACTCAGAGATTTTTATAAACACATACATATATAAAACAATGTCACCTTAAGGATCCTTTCTAACCCCTTGTTTAGCTACTAAAAGTATTTCTGATGCTTTCAAGATAGACGGACTCTATGTAAGAAAAGATATTGCAATAAGATATACAATTCCAAATAAGATCAGCTAATATAAGCTAATTTTAATGTTCTACCTTCATAATTTGGACTAAGGTTACAAATCTATAACACTTGTGCCTAATTTTGCAGTAAACAGGGTATGTACTCCCTAAGCACAGATTGCCCTTTAAGAATCAAACAAAGAAATCAACAAAAAATGATGTTAGAGCCCTTTTATAACAATGGTTCTTAATCCTTCTTACACGCCAACACATGCAAGGATTACCACATATCCCTGTCCATTACAGCGGTTTGTTACCACTATCTCTCCTACGCTGAAATTGGAATATACACTGAAATCTGAAAATGCCCCCATCTCTTAGGAAGCAACCCTTCTCCAGCACAAAAGTCCCACACTGCCATAATGAGGTATAATGAAACCCAAGTCCAAAACTTAACTGTAACCAAATTTAACCTATTAACCTCATTTAAAAAAAAAAAAATTGCTCCTCTCAACGCTTCCTCTCAACTCTGAACTTAGATCTGCAACTGCCTGCGAGCAGCTCCACATGGATGTCAGTTCTACAGTCAACTATTCTTGAACTTAACATATTGAAAATAGAGCCCTTAATATCCACCTTCTCAAATCTGATTCTTTCAACTGGTCCTTTTTTTCTCTTTTAAAAAATTGTTTAAATTTAAATTCTAGTTAATTAACATATAGTGTAATATTGGTTTCAGGAGAACTTAGTGATTCCTCTCTTACATATAACAACAAGTTCTCAACAGAATTGCCCTCCTTAATGTCCATCACATTCAACTGTTCCTAATACAATAAACTGAACCATCTTCCTCCCAGTTGCTGAAAGCCCCAAATGATTCATTCTTATTTTCTCTTTCATGTCAAGTGATGCCCTACTTCTAATTCATTGATTCTGCCTATATAACATATTCCCAAACTATTTCATTTCTCTTCATTTCTGTTACCATCATCCTAAACCAAACTACCATTACCCTTGGACTATATTCATTTCCTCCTAAATGCTCCAGCCTCATTGGCCTTTTTTCCTTAAACACGCCCAAGATCATTCCCATCTTCTGGCCAACCCATTCTGTCTGCTTCAAATATTCCTCCCATATACTCTCAGGGCTACTGCTTCTCAAATCAAATGTTACCCACCCCAAAGGATTTCCTGACCACCCAATCAAAAATAACACCAACCTCACCTTCATTCTCTATACCAGTACCTTGTATTTGTCCCCCTACACAGCACTTATCACTATTTGAAATTAGCTTATCTGCTTACTGTCCACATCTTTGCACTAAACTGTGAGTTCCATGAATGCAGGAATTATGTTCACTGTATCTAGAATAGTTCCTGGCATATAGTGAGTATGTGCTTAATGAACAGCTTCTGAATGAAGGTACCTATCTAAAGAAAGACTGTGTCAGGGCACCTGGGTGGCTCAGTCGGTTGAGTGTCTGCATTGGCTCAGGTCATGATCTCATGGTTTGTGGGTTCGAGCCCCACATCAGGCTCTGTGCTCACAGCTAGCTCAGAGCCTAGAGCCTGCTTCAAATTATGTATCTCCCTCTTTCTCTGACCCTCCCCTGTTCATGCTGTCTCTCTCTCTCAGAAATAAAATGAAAACATTAAAAACATTTTTTTAAATAAAATAAAATAAAGACTACGTCAGTCATGAAAGATAACGGTAGGCTGGGATGAGTCACAAAATATTAAAAAATGTCAAGGGGAGAGTGGCTATCGTAAACATTAAATAGTGCCATGACACTCCAATTCTCCTTCCAGATACAGGGTTGGTTTATATTTACCCATCACCTTGAAGTTAGGTAATGGTCATATGACTTGTTCTTGCCAATGAAATACAAGAGCCGCTTTGTGTGATTCACTCCTATTACCATTCCTCTATTACAGCAACCAGCAATAGGACAGAGATTAAAGTTTCATATGTCCACATTCCTTAACAAGGACAACATAGAGAAGAGCCCCCAGATAACTAACATGTAAGATGAGTTAAAGAGAAACAAACCTTTCTTACTTGAAACCACTGAGATTTGGGGGTTGTTACTGTAAAACAACCCATCCAGACCGATAAACCATCCAAACAATATCGGGGACACAGAATAATGTCAGTCACACTAAGTAGTCAAGTGATACCACTAAATATACATAAGTAATTTCCTTCTAATTATTACTTAGTTTCCAAACAGGTCTGCTAACCAGAAGAGAACAAAAATTATTTATGTGGAGTTTAAGAATTCTTGTCCCTGATACTATTTTTCAGTAAATATTCCCCCAAATAATGAATGTCACCCTGGTAGGCATATCTACCAGCCTTTTCTTACCTGAAAACATTCTTCCTAGGTGAGAATACCCATGCCTTTTGTTTCATTATTATCTACACCAATGATTCAATAACTAGTTACTCAAACCAGGTCACTATGAGGAAGCAGACTACAAAAGTAGATTGGATAAAATGAATAAGTCCTTGGATACTAGGTCAGGAATCCGGATTTAATTTTGTAGACAAAATAGACTTACTGAGAAGCTTTGTGTATGAATCACATCATTAAAAACTATTCTTGGGGCATCTGGCTGGCTCAGTCAGTACTGAGCAGCTCTTGGTCTTGGGGTCATGAGTTTGAGCCTCATGTTGGTTGGAGCAATTACTTAAATAAACTTAAAATTTGTTTAACTTTTCTTGAAGATTATTAAAAAAAAAATTTTATTGTTTATTCAATTTTGAGAGAGACACACACAGAGACAGAAAGTGTGAGCTGGAGAGGGGCAGAGAGAGAGGGAGACACAGAATCGGAAGCAGGCTCCAGGCTCCACGTGGTCAGCACAGAGCCCAATGCAGGGCTCAAATCCATGAACTGTGAGATCATGACCTGAGCCAAAGTTGGGCACTTAACCACCCCAGGTGCCCCCTCTTGAAGATTATTCTATATGACAGTTACAGAATTAGGATGAATGGAACAGGAATACCAAGAGTCCTAATTTTCAACGGCTATGTCACGAATCCTCCATGGATGAGAGGCCAAATTTTAATCAATCTATTGATTTTTGCAACAACACTAAACATACTGTTACTGGTGGTATAGGGAATAAGCAAGTCAAAGGTCTTTGCAAATAAGAGTAAAAGGCACACTTAAAAGTCAAGCTGGCGCTAAAATAAGATCTGGTAATGGACAAAGCTGCACTTTATGAGTATGAAGAGCAATCAGGGCAGTATTACTTAATAGTCCTGAAAGGTAACTGAGTAGACAGTAGATGCTATACCACCACTTGGAGGTATTTTTATATTCTAGGAATGACTGGGTTGTAATCTTGTTGGTTTGTATTCTGAGTTCTTTCAAGATACTCAGAACATCTTCGCAGTCCTCCTCAACACCAATCCATTCTTTCATTCCTTCAACAAATAGTAAGCACATGTTACAGTCTAATTACCATTCTTGGGACTAAGGAAACATCAATGAACAATAATCCCTGCCCTCCTGAAGCTCATATGCCAGAGGCACTTAAATTCCATTGTAAAATTTCCACCCCAATCCTATTACACGAGAGTAGCTTTTACAGATGCTTTTGGAAGATATCATCTGATTAATGCACACTAAGATGTGAAAGACATCTTAGAATGTCTCTAGAATGGTCTCACCAGAGGTAATTACCTTTGAAAAGTAAATACTTCACAGATTCACAGACTCTTAGAGCTGGAAAGAACCTTGGAGATAATTTCAATTTACAAATGAGATTATAGGATCTGGCCAAGAACATGCAGTCACCAGCAGAAGAGAGAAGCTTAGAACTGTGACTTCCAGTGTTAATGCCTTTCCCATATAACACCAAGCTGCCTATTTTAAGATTAGATTAGTGAGAAGAGATGCTAGAGTGGGCATTCGTGACTTATACACAGGTAATAGGTTTCTGGATGACTGTTCGAGGCAAAAAGGATTTCAGGCAGTGTGTAAAATTGAAAGAGAGAGGGGCGCTTGGATGGCTCAGTTGGTTAAATATGTGACTTCGACTCAGGTCTTACAGTTTGTGAGTTAGTTTGAGCCCCACATCGGACTCTGTGCTGACAGTTCAGAGCCTGGAGCTTTCTTCAGATTCTGTGTCTCCTTTTCTCTCTGCCCCTCGCTTGCTCACACTCTGTTTCTGTTTCTCTCTCAAAAGTAAGAATAAACAAGGGCACCTAGGTGGCTCAGTCAGTTAAGGATGTAATTTTGGCTCAGGTCAGGATCTCACGGTTCATTAAGTTTGTGCCCCACATTAGGCTCTACGCTGAAAGCTCAGAGCCTGAAACCTGCTTTGGATTGTGTCTCCCTCTCTCTCTCTCTCTGTCCATCTCTCACTCTCACTCTTTCTCAAAAATAAACAAAAAAACTAAAAATAAACATTAAAAATTATTTTTAAAAATTCAAAGTAAGGCAATTATAGGGGAAACAAAGTTAGGGTACTTTCAGAAGACTCTCCCATCTCTACCTTCATTATATCCCAAGAATAAAGATAAGAATACAAAACCTTTCCAAAGTTAATGGATATTAGAGAAGATACTCAGACATAAGCACATAGTAGTAAACATAGCATCTGAACCCAGCAAAATCAAACTACACCTTATCCAATTTGAAAAGTATATGCTGGCAGTAAAGGTACCATTTGTATCAGGTTTAAAATTTTTTTAAATTATTTTCCTAAAATACATTTTCCAGAAAGCACCAAATTAACTGATGTAGATCAACAATATAATAACTGATAAAACAGTAATGTAATATTGCCTGGGTTGATGGTGTAAGGCACTGGGCAAGCAATTTTTAAAAAACATTTTATTTTGAGAGACAGAGGCAGAGAGAGAGAGAGAGGAAGAGAGAGAATCTCAAGCAAGTTCCATGCTTCTCACCACAGAGCCCAATGCAGGGGTGATCTCAAGACTGCGAATCATGACCTGAGCCAAAATCAAGAGTTGGACACTTAACCCAGTGAGCCACCCAGGCACCTCGGGGAAGCATTTTTTTTTTAATGTTCATTTATTTTTGTGAGGGAGAAAGCGAGGAGGGGGAGGGGCAGAGAGAGAGACACACACACAGAATCCAAAGCAGGCTCCAGGCTTGCAACTGTCAAGCACAGGGCCTGGTGTGGGACTCAAACTTACAAACGGTGATATCATGACCTGAATCAGAAGTCAGACCTCAACTGATTGAGCCACCCAGGCACCTCCAGGCAAGCATTTTTAAAGATAATTCCTCTTCCTCCAGAAAAGAGTTATACTCACCTCCTGCTTATAAATTGTACCACTCTATACATTCAAAAAACCCAACTAGTCCTTTAATCTCTCAAAGATTCATGACCATCAAACTCAAGACTTATTTAGTATTCTAATAGAAAGTAAATTATTAAAAACTTTTCAAGAAGAGGAAAAAGGAAAACCTTGCTAGGAACTGAAAAATAAGCTTAGCACAAAAAACAAAAGATAAAAAAAAGTGGGGGATAACAAAAAACAAAAACAAAAAACAAAGACTATTAATTGTTAAGAGTTTCAGGAAGAATGTGAGCTGACAGGCAGCAAGGGTCCTTATTAAAATCTCTTTATGGGTCTCTGTGATGGCAGTTTACATCCCTAAGATGAATCCCCTCCCCAAATTATTATGAGAAACCCAATTTATTTCAGTAGCCCTGCATTCTTTCCGCTTCCTAGACTTAAAACCTTGGAAATACCATAGACTTTTACCCCTATTGTTTTCTATAATTAGTCATCATATTCTATTTCTTCCTTCAAAATGTCGATTTTGAATATAAGCAAGATTTCCAATTTCAAAAGAACACACACAGAACAAAAAAGATCACGACCATTAAAAAGGGCATTTTTCAGAGAATGGGAAATACTCATGACATGCTGAGTCAAACAGACAAACAAAAACACCAAACAATAAAAACCCACAGGGAGAAAAATATATAATCCTAGTTTTTAAAAAGGAAAACAATTATCAGCACAGAAAGATTTGAAAAAAAATCACCACATGAAAATATTTAACAGTTGTTCTTTCTGCCTGGGGTAGTGGGTGGGAGGGTTAGAAGTGCTTTTTAATTTTTCACTCTCTACATGTCCAAAATTTCCTACAATGAACATGCATTATTTTCAGTGGACATACATTATTTTCAAACTTAGGAAAAAATGTTATTTAAATAATTGTCCCATTTTACCACTGCTTGTCATTCTCATTGCCCTCATCCTATTTGCTTAAAATCTCCTCCTTCTTCCAGGACTCCAACAAGGGCCTCCTTCTTGAGGTCTCTGAGCCAGCTTCCCCAGCTTTCATACTGCCCTACTCAGGCTTCTAAAATTCATCATTCATACTTGTTTCCAGCACATGGAGAAGTAGCTGGCCATATAAACAATCAACTCACAACAGGGTCTCAACCTCAGCACCACTCACATTTGGGGTAATTATTTCTAATGGATGGTCTGTCCTATCATAGTAAGATCCTTAGCAGCAGCACTCTAGCCTCTATCCACTCGAAGTTCGTAGCACCTCTTCCCGTCCCAGCCACGATGCAGCCAAATGTCCTAAAGCGGGCAAAAATTATCCCCAGTTGAGAGCCACTGATAGAGAAGTTTTAAAACTTCCAAAATCATCTCGGTGTGTGTGTGCATGTATATACATATACATCAAACTTAAACTTCTTTGCCATATGTGTCTTATACAACACTCTTCAGTCCTTCCCACATAATCTCATTTTTTTTTCAATAGAAAACTTTCCGAATAGATCAGTTCACTGTTCTCTAGAAAAATCACTTTTATTCTCACTTCCAAATCTTTTTTTTCTCCAAGATTTTATTTAAATTTCAATTAGCTACAATATAGTGTAATACTGGTTTCAGGAGTAGAATTTATGATTCACCACTTACATACACCACTCAGTGCTCATCACAAGGTCCCTCCTTTTTAGTCATCATCACCCATTATCCCATTCCCTCACCATCTCTCACTCTGTTCTCTATAGTTAAAAGTCTCTTACAGTTTGCCTCTCTCCATGTTTTTATTTTATTTTTCTTTCCCTTCCTCCATGTTCATCTGTTTTGTTTCTTAAATTCCACATGAGTGAAATCACATGGTATTGGTCTTTCTGACTTATTTCTCTTAGCATAATACACTCTAGCTGTATCCACATTGTTGCAAATTTGCCATCATTCTTTTTGATGGCTGAGTAATATTTCACCACATACATACATACATACATACATCACATCCTATTTATCCATTCATCAGTCAATGTACATTTGGGCTCTTTCCATAATTTAGCTATCGTCAATAATGCTGCTATAAACATTGCAGTGCATGTGTCCCTCTGAATCAGTATTTTTTATCCTTTTCACTTCCAAGTCTTTGAACACAGTTTCCTCACTAAAATTCCCCATTCAAACCCCGTAGATCCAGTGGCCTAGATCCATCCTGTATGTGTTGGTTCTCTGCAGAAGCATTACCGATCATCCCAGTTCAGTTGACCACACACCCTCTGCACTAAAGAACAGTATTTTATATTGTTGTTGTTAATCTCACATCCCAAACTAAGGTCTGTTGCCCTGGTACTTTTTTTTTTTTTTTGTATAACAAACTGCATCTAACAGTGCTGGGCACAGAGATAATCACCAGCTTGATAACCGATGAATGAAATTTAAATGCTCTGCTGTAAATCACTGTGAACTGCTGATTTCTTATGAAATGATTTTGTTTGAACCTTTCTTTTTTTTATTAAAAAAAAATTTTTTTTAAATTTATTTCTGAGAGAGAGACAGCGTGAGCAGGGGAGGGTCAGAGAGAGAGGGAGACACAGAATCTGAAGCAGGCTCCAGGCTCTGAGCTGGCAGTCAGCACAGAGCCCTTATGTGGGGCTCGAACACACGAACCATGAGATCATGACCTGAGCTGAGGTGGAACACTTAACCGACTGAGCCACCCAGGTGCCCCTGAACCTTTATTTCTTGTCATGGAGCTATAAGTATGATCATTCCAAGTACAGAGTAACAACTCAATTAAGTTCTCAGAATTAAAATATATAATGGTATGTTTTAAGGAATATGTAGTTTCAAACTGTTCTCTACACTCTCAGGGAATGATACAAAACAACTAACACTATAAACCACAACACAAATATCAACTTTGTGAACTCCATTTATCTTAAAATGCCCAAGAGAATTTTTGCTCAGTGCACAAAACTTAAGTACACCAAGGGCAGAGAACTCAATAGTGTGTAAATGCATATATACACGAACCCACTTCACATACATTATAGCCCCAGTTAAGACAAATAAGGGAAAGGGGTGCCTGGGTGGCTCAGTGTGTTAAGCGTCTGACTTCGGCTCAGGTCATGATCTCACAGTTCGTGGGTTTGAGCCCTGCATCAGGCTCTGTGCTGACAGCTAGCTCAGAGCCTGGAGCCTGCTTCAGATTCTGTGTCTCCCTCTCTCTCTGACCCTCCTCTGCTCATGGTGTCTCTTTCTGTCAGAAATAAATAAAATAAATAAATAAATAAATAAATAAAAAAGACAAGTAAGGGAAAGAGCTTTGTAAACTAAAAAAAGCCACATGTAAAGCCGGCAGTAAAGAAGCACAGTTAAAAGTATGAAGCCAGCCTGCCTGGGTCCCAAATATATTAGCTGTGTAACCTTATACAAGTTACTCCACTTCTCTGTGTCAGTTTCCCCTTTGTCAAAATGGGGATGATAATAATAGCACCCACCCCAAAGCAAAGCTCTCTAAACAGTGCTTAACTAGAGAAGCCCCAAAATAAATAGTTACCACTGCTAATACTACAGTGCTGGTTATTAGCCCAGTAAAAGCCTCACTGTATAAAATTCTGATTCAAGTCTGAAGCAGGTTCAAACAAAAACAAACAAAAAACCCAGAATAAACCATTTACACAAATTTAAGCTAATAGGTGGTATAGTTTCTCAATTTTTGCTGGTAATTACACAGCTAATTTTTGTTACGATTGTTTTGGTTGTTTTTTTTTCTTTTACTCTGTAAAGAAACTGACATAGACACCTGTTTTCAAAGAACTTTACAAGCCACAAGAAAACAACTGAACTCTTTGTTATCTCCATATTTAAGCCAATTTAAGAGCGTGGTAAAAGCCTAGGTACTGTTACAGAACAACTCTTCAGAAAGCACAATGAGGTTTTTAAAGTTGCAGTCTGCAATTCGTATGCGGTTATGTCAAGTTTCTGTCCTGCTAAACAAAAGCTTATCTGTCAGGGAACCAAGGACCCGTCAGAAAATAAGGAAATACCACGGCCCGGCCTAGGCGGCTCGGGAAAACCAGCCCTCAAACAGATCGCCGCAGACGCGTTCCGTCCTTCCCCCCTCCCCGACGTGCAGATGTCGGCTCCACCCGCAGAAAAATAAGTGACAGCTGTTCGTGTCCACGCCTCTGTCAGCCCGGACCCGCGGCGACCCCCCCAGTCGGCCTCCGGCACCCGCCGTCCGGACTCTCCCCGCCGCCGCCGGGCAGGGGCTCCCACCCGGGAGACAGAGGTCTCGCCGCCCCGCCCTCCCCTCCACCCACCAACCCCGCAGCCCCGCCGCCGGGCTCGGCGGAGCGGAGGCCGCCGCGGGGCCTGCAGGTGGGCCCAGGGCGCGGCCGGGCCGGAGGAGACGCGCGGCCTCGGCACGGCAGCTGCGGGCGCCAGGCTCTCACAGGCCCGGCCGTCACTTACCGGCGCCTCATGGTACCGCGGCACCTCAGCCCTGCCCCGGCGCTGACGAGCTGCGCCCGGCAGCCTAGAACGTCCCTCGGCTCCCGGGCCGAGCCCCACTCTGAGCCATTCAAACGCGGCCGCGCGCGCGGCCCGCCGGGATAGCTCCCCCAGACGCTTCTCCCAGGCTCCGCCCAACGCTGGCTCCGCCCCACTCAGGTCGCGCAGGACTGGAGGGAGGAGGGAAGAGGACGTGAGTCTGTAGTGCCCCCTGGTGGCCACGCGCTCGCGCGGTAGTCTTGCTAAGGCGCGGCAAGCAAGCAAGCTCTAAGAACTGAGGGTGGACAAAAGCCAAAGGATGACCCTGAGCTAGTGACAGTGTGGTGGGGGAGACGAAAACATCTGCTATAAACGTATGGTGCAGGGATTTATTCATTCACTCGCATTTAAATGCACTAAGGCAGAGTATTTTAAAAGCATGGACTCCAGCTATATGACCTTGGACAAATCACAGAAATTGCCGTGTGCTTTGGTTTACCCATCTATAAAATGGGGATTATAATAGTATCTGTCTCATAGTTGTGAGCTATAAATGAGTTCATATATACAAAATGCTTAGAGGAATGTGTCTGCCATATGGTAATAAGCACTCTATAATTATTAGCCATATGTTTCAGTTCCTAATATGTGTCAGACAGACTCTGTGTTAGACTCTTAAGAACATAAGAAATATGTCTCTTGCAAACTCTGTCCCAGAAAGCACGCTCAGTCTCTCTGCAATGGGAAACCCTAGAATAAAAGGTCAGGGTGGGGTCCATCCCTCACCTGCTTTTAATCTCTGAGGAAATTCTCATCTTAGTACAGACAGAGCGTACCTATCTTCAAAGGTAAGCTACTGGTCAAGGTTAATCAAATTGTGATGGGAGCCCTTGCAGAAGCCAGTGAAGTGGTGCATTTGAAGAAACATTTCCTCACTGCAAAACTCTACATTCCTTGACACATTTTGGGGGGCTATTTTTTTTCTCCTGAACTCTCCAGGGCTTGTCTAAGGAATGGGTTGCTTAAGTTTGGTTCAGCAATGTTTTTCAGGGCCTACCATGTGTGAGCCTGACATTGTACCAGCTGCTTCAGGTAGCCCGGAGGAGCTCCTAGTGCGTTGGACAAACAGGAAAAGAGATCATTCCAATAAACTGTGGTGAGTGCAGTGATAAAAGGTATATCCTAAATGCTGTGGGAGTTCAGAGCAATGGGAGGCCTCGCAGATAAACTAATCAGAACTAAGATGTCATTAGATGATAAAAGCAGTGTATTGTTCCTTCTTACCTACTTAGTGCAAAAAATTAAGTAATGGTGAAAAATGTGGGTCACTACTTTAGGTTGGTGGGAGAAATATTTTAAGATATATTTTGCACTAGCAATGCCTTTAAGAGCCAAGCACAAGCAGGCACATGTCTATGTGTGGGGCCACACCTGTAACAGGTGGGACTGTTGAGAGACCCCAACAGGGTGAGCGAGGGGAGGGAGCAGGACCCCTGGGCTCTAGGGATGTTGCAACATAGAACATTCCTTGCGTATGACCTCCATTACGTAGGTGTGCTATTTTAAAGGAAAAAAAATTCAACGCACATGGGTGAAGTCACTTTCTTTCAAGCTGTTTCTTCATCACTACCATCATAAACAGGAATTTCCTGATAACCCACAAAAGGCATCCTGTGGGGCCCTCAGCAGAAGAGGATGAAGAGTGTAAGACACAGGACTTTATCTCAAGGAAGGCTGTATGATGACAAAAGACAAATAACGGAGTCTGAGGATTCACGGAATCTGCTACGTTAACATAAAAAGATGTCAGCCAAAACAAGGCCTCGAGCTGTCTGCAGGCCAGAGGCAAATCCCGATATTGTCATTCCTAGGTCTTCTTACAGCACAGTGTCTCTGGCAGTCCATCCCCAGACTCAGGTTCTAAAGTTATACCAGTGATCAGCAGCCCTGGCCCATAGATCTCATGTCACTGCCATGTGTCGACATAATTTAAGGTGAAAATCAAGAGATCTGCCTTCGTATTGCCATTTTTGAAATACATACATTCGAGCGATGAGAATGCAGGCTAATTTTCTTCACTGACACTTTTTAGTCAACCAGAATTGAATTTTTTCCCCTTGGAACTCAATCAAGGTTTTCTTTTTTTATAGATTAAATTTTTTAAAAAGTGTGGCGGGGAGTGCCCCTGGTCAGCTGAGTCAGTAGAGGATGCAACTATTTTTTTTAAATGTGTATTTATTTTTGAGACAGAAAGAGAGAGAGACAGAGAGTACAAGCAGGGGAGGGGCAGAGACAGAGGGAGACACAGAATCTGAAGCAGGTTCCAGGCTCTGAACTGTCAGGAAAGAGCCTGACATGGTGCTCAAACTCACGAACTGCAAGGTCAAGACTGAGCCACCCAGGTGCCCCAGAGCAAGCATGCGAATGTTGTTCTCCTGGTTGTGAGTTCAAGCCCCATGTTGGATGTAAAGATTACTTACATACATACATACATAAATGTCAGCCTATACATATTTATATTATCCCTGCACCAGTCCTTGTGCATAGAAAGGTGGTTCACTGCAAGCCCTCGCAGTGAGCAGTCTCTGAGGGAATTTACCCCTCTGGTCATTCTCTATTCCTTCCTTCTGAATACCTTATATTCCTTACATCTGAATAAACAGGCAGCTAAGTTAGCATTTCTGCTCCCAACCCAGCTGCTTAAGGGTATGGCTGTCATTCAGGGACAGTGTACAGAGTACACCCTGAACATAAACACCTACTTGAGAAAAGAACACTCATGCAAAGTCTTATGTACACTTCTAACTGGACAGCTGGGGTGGGGGTGAGGCCATTGAGGAAGATTTGAACCAGGCCTGACAAACCGGACAGGATTTTGACAAGCAGGGTGTTCTGGACATTTGCAGGTTAAGTTCTAGGACTACCATCTATCCTGATTTGAGTGTGTGGAGGGAGCTCTGTAGAGTAGCAAGAGCAAAGCCTGAAAAGGTATACAGTCGCTTGACAGGTTGTGAAAATCTGGAGTGATCAAGCAAAGGTTTTTGGGAAAGAAAGAAAATCATTAGAAACCCTTACAAGTCTATTACTCATAGACAAGGTCTATTTTCATTTAAATATATGAGTTTTTTTCCCCAGATATTTTACTATGCAAATGTAACTATATCTAGGAACAGAAATGAGATTATACTCACAACTTTGTAAGCTGCTTTCTTTAATGATAAATATATTATGTAAGTCAATCCATGCCAGTTAATATAAATGCACATAATAAAAATGTTAGTTAAAAAAAAGGCATAGGCATTGAGCAAGGAAGCGGTGATGAAGTTAAATCAGTACTTCAGAAGGATTAAGCTGTCACCAGGATACAAGATGGCTGGTGGGAGGAAGGGAAGATTGCTGGCAAGAACATGAGGTACCAAATTGTTGTCATTCAGGCTGGCAGTTCAGGGAGCCACAGCTTTTACTGTGGTCTGTGTCATTCTCATCAGTGCAGACTGATGAAGGGCAATGCTTGAAAAGACCTAAATACAAGACAGCAATAGCTCATCCATTCCCTAAGTAACTGCATCCACTGCTCAGCCTTTGGAAAATTCCAGGCATTTGACTTTGGCAGTCGAAGCGGGAGGTCAATTCCTTTTTTTTTCCTGCTCCTCCCTTCCCCACCTTCCTGTGTAGAGTGTGGAAGGAAGGAATGACATTAGGGAACATTTCAGATAATGCAGTAGCAGTGGAAAAGAGCAGATCTCACTCCCAAAGTTCATGATTATTTCAATCACCACCACAGTACCAATGCCCTCCATGGTGCAGAAGCAGCAGTGTGGGGGGGTGGGGGGGGTGGGGGCGCTGCTGGAGGGTGGAAGTGGTGGAGAGTATTGGGTGGGAGGGGACCCTCCTGTTAAAAGACAGTTCTGAGGGCACCTGGGTGGCTCAATCGGTTGAATGTCCGATTTTAGCTTAGGTCATGATCTTGCAGTTTGTGAGTTTGAGCTCTGCGTTTGGCTCTGCGCTGACAGTCAGGAGCCTGGAGCCTGCTTCAGATTCTGTCTCCCTCTCTCTCTCTGCCCTCCCCTGCTTCAGCTCTGTCTCTCTCAAAAATTAACATTAAAAATTTTTTAAAAGGAAAAAGACAGTTTCTGATGCAGCTCTCTGTTACACCTCAAGAGCCGAAAAGCAGGTAACAACATTTGCTATTCATAGTTTCAACTCTGAATCCCAAGAGACTATTTCCCTCCTTCCCCAAGTAGATTTCCTGCAATTAGGGTATACTGTCACCAAGTGGAAAATGATAGAGAGCAGCACCTTAGAGTGGAAAGAACATCTGCCTTGGAGCAAAGCTCATCTCTATCAGCAGGATCACTGCTTTTGGACCCTTTCTGCTCTATTTTTACCTTAACTGCACAATGGAGATAATAATATTCTTCCCTTGGGGATGCTGGGAAGTAGGGTAACCTATGTAAAAACACTGCAATCGTGCCTAGTGCACTGATTTGTGTATCCTCTGCAGAACATACCCCAACTCCTAACCTTAGTGATCTTTCCAAGAGAACACAGTGTGGCTGAGTGCTGACTTGGGAGGCAGAGTCCTGGAATTGCACCAGCACTAGGAGTGGGACCAGTGGTGGGAAGACAGACCCGCTTTGGTGCTGATGGCCTGGTAATCAGTACATGGCATCTGAAAGCTATGCCATATGCAACACACACCCCACCATGACGGTGCATAGGGGGATCAACACTGCTGGTGCCTCATAACAAATAGACCTTATAGAGAGGAGTTCAAGGGCAGGGTGGCAGGCAGGAGGGCAACAAAATGGGTAGGACAGCAATAATCAGAAGCAGGATAATGTCCATGGAAAGGAGACGTGAAAGAGGAAAGCAGATCCCCAGTCTCTGGAGACCAGGGCAGTAGGAAGATTGCAAGACTGAAGTCCACTTCTCAGAGCTGGACACAAAGGCAAAACTACTCTGTTGCAGTGACAAAATTGAGTCTGAATCTATACTGGCTTAAGTTTCTATCCCCAATTAGCTATGTTCTTCACAATAACAGTTCTATAAGCTGTTGATAGATTGAACAAAGAGGAAAAATGAAAAAAAAAAAGTCTTCCTTGGCCACAAAGTTTGGCAACTTTGGATTCAACAAATATTAAATCAACATTTCTTTCTGTAGCACTTTTCAGCCTTTAAAGTACTAACATTAACAGATGAACATAGGGGAAGGGAAGCAAAAATAAGACAAAAACAGAGAGGGAGGCAAACCATAAGAGACTTTTTTTAGAGACTCTTAAATACAGAGAACAAACTGAGGGTTGCTGGAGGGGAGGTGGGTGGGGCAATGGGCTAAATGGGCAATGGGCATTAAGGAGGGCTCTTGTTGGGATGAGCCATGGGTGGTATATGTAAGTGATGAATCACTAAATTCTATTTCTGAAACCATTATTACACTATATGTTAACTATGTTAGATTTAACTTTTAAATAATAACATTAATCGTAAGTCTCTAAAAGAAAGATATATGCAGTGCTGCCCAAACTTACTTGAACTTTGAATCCTGTAAAGGGGTGAAAACAGGGGCGCCTAGGTGGCTCAGTTGGTAAAGCGTCTGACTTTAGCTCAGGTCATAATCTCACGATCAGTGGATTTGAGCCCCGCATCAGGCTCTGTGCTGACAGCCAGCTCAGAGCCTGGAGCCTGTTTCAGATTCTGTGTCTCCCTCTCTCTCTGGCCCTCCCCTGCTCACTCTGTGTCTTTCTCTCTCAGTAATAAATAAAAGACATTTAAAAAATTAAAAAAGCACACACACATAACACTGAAAGAAAGATTAACCCATACTTTTTTGCCTTTTTAAAAAATGAAAGCATGGCTCTTCTTGAAACACCATGTTATAAGAGTATGCTAAGTAAGTCTAAATATAAATCAAAAGAGTCTGGAAGAGTCTAAATCAAAATGTCCATGGGCAAAAATGATTTTTTGTTTGCATGGTATGATTTGTTATCTTTTTTTACTTACTTGCATTTTCCATTTTATACAATAAATGTTCTTCTTTGGTAATTAATTTGTAAAAATCACTTTATTAAAGGAACTAATCATAAGCAGGTAGGAAATTGAGTAAAACTTCTTGTGCAAATTTTTAAGTTTAGAATTTGATTTGGCAGCTTTGGCGATATTTTATTACTTGTTATATATTTTTCCCACTGAAGCTAGGTAGCCCTGGTTGTTAGCTGGATTCATTTGAATGAACCTCTTGTAGAAAGAAACTTGGATCTATTTCCTAGGGCTGCTGTAATGAGGTATCAGGATCTAGTGGCTTAAAACAACAGAAGTAGAGTCCCTTTAATTCTGGAGGCTACAAAACCAAAATCAAGGTGTTGCCGAAGGCCATGCTTTCTCTGCAGGCTCTAGGGAGGAATCCTTCCTTGCCTTTTCCTAGCTTCCGGTGACTCTGGTGATCATTGGCTTGTAGCTGCATTACTCCAGTCTGTCTCCATTATCACATGAACTTCTTCCCTGTTTATCTGTGTCTTCCTCTCTTCTTATGAGGACCCCAGTCATTGGATTTAGGGCCCACCGTCACCCAATATGACCTCACCTTAACTACATCTGCAAAGGTCTTATTTCCAAATAAAGTCACATTCTGAGCTTCCATCTAGATGGATGTGAATTTGGGGAGCACACTATTTATTACAAGACTATACACATAATTTAGTCCATAAACCTCCTATAGAACCGTGTTGACAAGATCCCCAGGGATGTTCACAGCAACATTTTTTAGTAATAGTGACAATAGGGAACAACCTAAATGTCCATCAACTGAGGGCTGGTTAACTAAATTATCATACATCCTATGTATACTCTACAGCCTTTAAAAAGAATGAGGTAAAACTGAGTGACATATACGGAAGACATCCATATAAGATAAAGTGAAAAAAAAAGTGGGCAGTATGTTTCCATTTATACAATAAGCTCCTACAAATTAAACACCTGTACATTTATGTTTATGTTTTAAGGAATGATTTTGCCTTCAAGCACCAAAAGGTACTTTCTCCTTCAATTCTGAATCCCACTTAATCCTCACATTAATCTGCTCAGGCTGCTATAACAAAATCCCAGACTGGGTGGCTTAGACAACAGAAATTTATTTTCTCACGTTTCTGGAGGCTTAAGTCTGAGATCAAGGTGCTGGCTGATTCAACTGCTGTAGAGAGCCCTCTTCCTGGCTTGTAGACAGCCATCTTTTCATTGTGTCTTCATATGGTGGAGTGAGATAGTGAGCTTTCTTAGGTTTCTTCTAAGGACACTAATCCCATTATGAGAGCCCCACCTTCATGACCTCATTTAACTCTAATTACCTCCCAAAGGCCCCATCTCCAAGTACTATGGTATTGCGTGTTATGGCTTCAACATATGAGTTTTGGGGGAACACAAACATTTAGTGCACAATAACCTTCCTTCCAAAAACTTCAGGCCACAAACCAGTGCTTATTTCTGAACCAAGTAAGGCTTTTAAAAATTGGCACACAGGAAAAAGTGTCATAAAGGACCTGCACTGGTCAGTCAGATACTTGATGTAGAGACAAGTTAGCCCACCTCCAAGACAGCTGAAATTAATCACCAGAATGAATCCAAAGTAACCACTCTTGAAGAAACATGCTGGGCCATCAGTAATGTATCATCATGACTCATGCTATGGCTGTCATTCTTATCCTTTAATAAGATCTGTGGGAATGGCAATCCTCCCAGTTTCCTAAGTAAGTGCTGGAGGGAAGTGCTATAATGGGAACTTGTTAAAATGTGAATTGCACAACAGCTTTCCTGAAATGAAAAAAAGGTAATTGTTGGGGAAGAATGGTATTACAACCAACATCTCCCAGCTCTGTCTACTTCATGTCACTGCTGACAGGGACATTTCATGACACTACAGAGCCATAAACCAGAAATTTAAAAAAAAAAAATGTAATCCACATAGAAATGATGCAGAAACCCAACAATAACTAGGAAAGTAGTATTTTACAATAAATTGCATCTTGAATAAAATAGTGTAAGGTGGTCCTTTTCATAAGGCAGTGATGATAGGAGAGTTAGATAATACAAATAAACTGGGGATTTGCAATGGAAACCCATTTTATGGAAGCTACTAAGAGTCTTAGGACCTTTTAGAGCAGCATACTAGGGGAGCTGGTTGGACCATGGAGGGGGCAGAACGATTATTACAGAGACCCTGTTAAGTGGTATACACCAAAATGAAAGACATTATCTCTGGAAGATTTTTTTTCTTTTAGAGAGATCCATTCTTGCAAATCTGGTTGTTTGAATAAAAAATTTCTAGGGCGCTTGAGTGGCTCAGTTGGCTAAGTGTGTGACTTACTAGTTTCAGCTCAGGTCATGATCTCATGGCTTCATGGGTCCAGGCCCGAACTGAACTCTGTGCTGGCAGCTTGGAGCCTGCTTGACATGCTGTCTCTCCCGTTCTCTCTGCCACTTGCCCACTCGTGCTCTTTCTCTCTCAAAATAAACAAACTAAAAAAAAATTTCCTTTCTCAGGGCACCTCCCTGGTAAAGCATGTGACTCTTGATCTCTGGGTGGTGAGTTCAAGCCCCATGCTGGGCATGGAGCCTACTTAAAAAATAAATAAATAAATAAATAAATAATTGCCTTTTCAAGTTTCAACCCTAATGCAACTAGTCAGAAAATGGCATGAAATATTAGAAAGAGAGAGCTTCTTTAGAACCCTAAAGTGGTGGCGGGGGTGGGGGGTGAGATTCAAAAACAAATACAAAAACTGTAGAGAGTCCAAATATAAAAGTCACATGAGACAACTCACAAGACCTATGGAATCATGATGTGTGCTTTCTCAGTTTCTTTAATTAAAATCATGTTTGTTCAAAGGCACAAAAAAAAGTTTAAGATTTATTTTTACAAGTTGAGTATTTCCATTATTATCTTATTCAGGTTTAGCCTAGTGGGAGGCATGCAAGGAGGCTCTCAGAAACTACTGATTGTTGGCTTGAATTACTGTGTTAAGTTCAAACCTTATACAGAGTAAAATGCTCTGGGTCAGGGGTTCTTAGTCCTTGGTGTACTGTAGATGCCCATGCTCTATCCTAAGCAAATGAATTAGAATCTCTGGAGTGTGGCCTAGGCATTAGGATTTTTTAAGAGCTTCCAGGTGATTCTCCTGTGAATCCAGGATAGAGAACCATAATGCTTCTAGGATTGGAAACAAGTCATGTTATATTACTAACATTTATGTTGTTTCTAAATCCAAAAATGGTACCTGAACAATGGGAAAGCATAATTTAAAAAAAGTTATCTGAAATCCCACTCCTCCTTTATGTGTTTATCATATTGTCTAAGTCTAGGAAAGAATAATATGCAAAATGTTTTTGAAAAAAATGTATTTTAGAATTAGAAGTTACCCTTAGAAGTCATCTAGAAGTCCCTTATTTTAGAGATGAAGAAATTAAGGGCAAGAGAGCCAACTCAAAGTGGAGTTCATTCAGAGTCAGGACCAAAATTTAGGCTTCTTGACTTTTCTTGCAAAACATAATTTGTAGAAGAAACCTGAGACCTCAAGTTTAATTTAAGCTTGGAACTCCATTTTTATAAAGGACATATTATTTCTCATGATAGTCTAATAATCTTAAAAGAAGGAATAAGCAGGGGCACCTGGGTGGCTTAGTTGGTTAAGCATCTGACTTCAGCTTGGGTCATGATCTTGCGGTTCATGAGTCTGAGCCCCACATCAGGCTCTGGGCTGACAGCTCAGAGCTTGAAGCCTGCTTTAGATTCTGTGTCTCCCTGTCTCTCTGATCCTCCCCTGCTCGTGCTCTGTCTCTCTCTCTCAAAAATAAACATTAAAAATTATGGGGCGCCTGGGTGGCTTAGTCGGTTAAGCGTCCGACTTTCGCTTAGGTCATGATCTCGCGGTTCGTGGGTTCGAGCCCCGCGTCGGGTTCTGTGCTGACTGCTGGCTCAGAGCCTGGAGCCTGTTTCAGTCTGTGACTCCCTCTCTCTCTGACCCTCCCTGCTCACGCTGTCTCTCTCTCTCTCTCCTAGAAATAAATAAAACATTAAAAAAAAAATTAAAAAAAAAAATAAACATTAAAAATTAAATTTAAAATAGCAACAAGCAGAGCTTTTCAGGGAGAACCTTCATCTTTCTCCTCAAGACTTCTAGCATGCTCAAGAAAGATGCCCCTAGTGTATTTTATGGAACACTGACTCCATAGGAAGTTAATAGGTGTGATAATGGGGGAAGGGGGGGGGGCTTCTTATTTAGGTGGATGGGAAACAAAGAAGATTCATTACTGAACCATTTTTTAGGGCTTTAATATGTTATATTAATCACACTGAGACCCTCTAGGGTGTGTGTGTGCAAAATATCATCTACAGTTTTCCTCAAGTGTGTTTGACCTTGGAACACTTTCTCAGTTTAGTCCCAATGTTCACCTCAGTCTTCATGTTCTTCAGAAAACGTTTTAGCAAATAACACCATAAGGATTTCTAGGATAAAGGAATAAATGACCTGGACTAACTTACTGAAGCCAAAGCAACCTCGATTTGGGTTACAGTTTAAACATTTTTATAGCAAGTGGGAGAGTACTTTAAAAGGGACAGGGGGCGCCTGGGTGGCTCAGTCAGTTAAGCGTCCGACTTCGGCTCAGGTCATGATCTCACAGTTTGTGGGTTCGAGTCCTGCATTGGGCTCTGTGCTCAGAGCCTGGAGGCTACTTCGCATTGTTTGTCTCCCTCTCTCTCTGACCCTCCCCTGCTCATGCTGCCTCTCTCTCTCTCAGAAATAAATAAAACTTAAAAAAAAAAAATAAAAGGGACAGAATAGGGCCACCTGGGTGGCTCAGTCGGTTAAGCGTCAGATCTCATGGTTGGCTCAGGTCATGATCTCCTGGTTCTAGCCCCACATCGGGCTCTGTGCTGACAGCTGAGAACCTGGAGCCTGTTTCAGATTCTGTGTCTCCTTCTCTCTCTGACTCACACTATCTCTCTCTCTCTCTCTCTCAGAAATAAATAAAACATTAAAAAAATAAAAAATAAAAGGGACAGAATATGATCTGAATGACTGACAATGTTTTCAAAAATGCTCCTTTACAATTATTAAAGAAGCTTTAACTAAATAAAAAAATCTATGAAAACCATTAATTGGATATAATATATAACATTCTAAAATGTATTCCCTTCTAGTTTTTTACATTTTGTCACCTAAATGTAATTATACTATATTCAGTTCTGTATTTACTTTCAATTCATTTACTCACATTCACTAAACATTTATTCAATACATCATGTTCTAGGCAGTGGAATCAAATATAATTAACACATACCTCCTACCTCAAGGAATTTAGGGCAGGGTCCAGCCAGAGAGGGGCTAGATGTGTGCCCAGGCAATGTCAACAAACACAAAAGCAATGTGTAAGTGCTACTGCGTAGATTACAGTGGGGACAAAGAAGATTGCCCAATAGGGCCAAGACCCTTGTGAAGTCTGAGATGAATTTCAAAGGTTCATCAGATATAAGCGATAATGGCAGAAAAGTAGAAAAGAGAAGGAAAGCAACCCACACGCTGAGTCTTCCTAAGATCAGATAAACATTTTAGAGAACTGGAAGGGGAAAAGCCTTTCTAATTACCACCTTATCCAAACAGTCCACTATGAATACATGGTACCTTTAAAATCAGAAAACAAGGTGGGGATGAAAATCTTCAGCGTCTCCAGATCACCATCATCCTCTAGGGTCCCAACTCCTTAAACTGGCCCTTTTCAACCTTAGCTCCTGACCACACTCTTACCTCACTCCTCTTCCCTCATCCCCACCCTGACCATATCAAATAAGTGGGAGTCAAAGAAAAAAAAAAGTTAGGTTTAAAAATACAGTACCATTTTCAAACTGCCAATTTAAAAAAAATTATAAAGCTGGAGGAATGCAAATGTGCGAGATTTTGCTAGCAGGCATTTAAAATGAAAATTCCTAAACAATAGTTACAAACAGAGGGAGGGAGGCAATACATAAGAGATTCCTAAATACAGAGAACAAACAGGATTGATGGGGGTGGAGAGGGGAAAGTGGGTAATGGGCACTGAGGAGGGTACTTGTTGGGAATGAGCACTGGGTGTCGTATGTAAGCCAATTTGACAATAAATTTTATTTTTAAAAATTCCTCCCCCCCAAAAAGAAAATTCCTTAAAAATGTGCATAGTCTTTGCTCCAGCAACTGCGCTCCTAGGAATTTAAGGGAATAAAAGACATAGAAGGATGTTCACAGCAACACTGACTATAAAAGGGGTAAGAAACAGGAAACAAATTAAATCCAATATCAGGTTATATTATCATTATGCTATAACTGAGCACAAAATCCAATCACTATTGTGTTTTTTTTTTAAAAAAAATCATGCATACATAGCAGGCACTCCATTTAACCTCAGAAGCCTTGAAAGTAGGTAGATTATCCAATTTCTACATAAGAAGAGGCTGAAGCACAAAAGATTTAACTTGTCCAAAGTCACATAATTAAGAAATCAGGATTCAAAAGGAGGCCATCTGAATCTCAAGCTCACGAACCTTCCCATGTCGACACTGCCTCCTGGCTTTTGGACAGAATGAGCATAGAACTATTTACCGCGCAGGGGTAACGTGACTTAATAAACACAAAGTTCCTGGGGCACGGCGCACATTCGATACTCGGAAACTACTAACTAACTTGCTCAAGGTCACACGACCCGTGGTGAATTCAGGTTTTAATAGAGATTTGAAACTTGTCTTCCCGGGAGCACGGAGGAGCTCAAGGTTTTCTTGGCTTCAATTCCTAACAGAGTCAGTATGACTTTCCTCTGTCTGCAAAGCGCATCTCAGAGGTCAGGGAACACACAACAGACCTCTTCGAAGAGAAGGAAGGGCTCGGATGTCGTTTTAAGGAGCTAAGTACAGTCTAATCTTTACGATACCCACCTTCTTCAACGCCAAAGACTCTTCTAGCCTCCGTCCGTCAACTTCCGGGTGGAAGTGACGTTTACGCTACGCGCCGGAAGCGGGCTTGAAGAGTAAGACCGAGAAGTAGCTGGCGTCAGAGGGTCGGGGCCCGGGCCGGCTTTTCAGTGAAGAGGTTCGAAGCTTTGGTGGCGGGCGTTGCCATGACGGCCCAGGGGAGCCTGGTGGCTAACCGAGGCCGGCGCTTCAAGTGGGCCATTGAGCTGAGCGGGCCTGGAGGAGGCAGCAGGTGAGGAGCTGGGGCCAAGCTCGGGAACAGAGACTTCACCCTAGTACTGCCGCAGAGGAATAGGACCTGATCTTTCAGGCCCAACTCTCTGAAAAGGACAGGTGGAATAAAGGCGACTCCTGGGGGAGCTAGCGGCTTCTCTGCCGTGGAGGTTTCGAATGTTCAAAGGATGCTTATTTCATTCCTCCCAATAATAGACAGAGGTCTGACGAACCCACGATGGGGCTTGGTCTAATCTGGGCAGGTGTATCTGAGGATCTAATTCCTATGGTTAGTAGAACAGGAGGTGTGTGATATGAAGTGTGGAAGGCTGCAGCCTTAGTTTCTTGGTTTGGTTCTTTAGGAGCCGAAGCGACCGGGGCGGTGGCCAGGGAGACTCGCTGTACCCTGTGGGCTACTTGGACAAGCAAGTGCCTGATACCAGCGTGCAAGAGACAGACCGGATTCTGGTGGAGAAGGTACAGAGGTATAGATGTCACAGTAGTCCTGGGGCCAGTCCCGACCTACGCGTGCACCCTCCTTTCCCAGGCAGCATATGACTATCTTACTGTCCCCAGTATTGGTAGATAAACTGAGATTAATTTACAGTAGTAAAGGTGCAGATAGTTGGAAAAATAGATGTTTGAACGAAGGTCGAAAACTATCTGCTGGTGCCAGTGCCTAACAGCTGAAGTCATCCTTTTATTCTAGTTCTCTTACAGCTACACAACCAGTGTGTCAGGCTATCCTTTTGTCTTTATCCTCGAAACAGTAGAAAAAAGTTTGCTACTTATTATCTTACTTATCATTGGAGTCTGAGTGACTTCATCTTCTGTCACTTTCGCCTTGTTCTTCATTCCACTCTAGTCAGAATGGCCTCCTTGCTGCTCCTTGAATATACGAGGCAGGCTTCCATCTCAGACTTTCCTACATGTTCTTTACCTCTTCCTGGAATATTCTTCCTCCAAATACCGTTGTGACTTGCTCTCCCGTCTCCTTCAGGTCTCTCAAATATTACCTTCTTAGTGAAGCCTACTCATGGCACTTCCTTTCCTGTTTTCCTACTTATCCTTCCCTACTTCCTATATCTTCCCCATTACTTTATCACCTGTCTTTTTTACTCTGGTAAGCTCCAGGAGAGCAGATTTTTGTTTCCCGATAGCTAGAAAGCAGCGTGGCACTTTTTTTCATCTTAGCCTTAATATTGTTCACTACCAAATGATCTTCATTTCATGAAATGCAGTGATTTTTATACCATGAAAATGACAGCTGGTATCAGTGCTTTTCTTGATAAGTATATCATTTTTCATCTTGGTACATCAGATTGTAATATTACTAATAATAACATGCAAGTATTGTTAAAATGGCCTGATTTTGAAGGTAGATGATGATTATACTTTCATAACAGTTCTGTAGTATGTTATGTATCTTTAAACTCCCAGATAAGTGATCTTTTATGTAAGTGACACATCAGGAACTGCTTACAGATACAGCCATTTATTCTTTTAACATGAATAAGCTCAATTGCATAGTGATATATTCTTCTTATATTACTATATTTCCTTCGTTGTTGTTGTTGTTTGTTTTTTGTAGGATTTTTGCATTTAGGTTCAGGAGTAATATTGATCTATAAACTTTTCTCATAATGTCCGTGTCAGGTTTTGGTATTTTTATGGGGCTCCATTTAATGAGTCGCAGAATGCTCATTTTTTATTTTCTGAAAGAGTTTGTATCAGATTGGCTTTATTTTTTCCTAAAATATTTAGAATTTGCCAAGGGAAACCATCTGGGCTTAATTACAGACTCAGTTTCTTAAACAATTTGAGGACTATTTAAATTTTCAATTTATTATGCCACTAGGTACTTCTTCTAGGAATTTATCCATTTCCCAAAATTTGTAATATGATCACTTTATACACTGCAAGAACTATAGAGATGTTCCTTTTTTACTCACAATGCAGAATATCTTTTTTCCTTCATCAGGCTTGTCAGTATTGATTTTATTATTCTTCAAAAAGCCACCTTCAGCTTTGTTGATTTAAAGAAAATGTCATTAATTTCCTTTCTCATTTTAATTTCCTTCTCATTTCCGTGGGCTTAATTTATTCCTTTTTCTAATTTCCTGAAATAGATGCTGAGCATGATGTGGATGGAGCTAGGGAGTATTATCCCAAGAGAAATAAATCAGAGAAAGACAAATACCATATGATGTCCCTCATATATGAAATTTAAGAAACAAGTGAGCAAAGTTGGGAGTGGAGAGAGGGGGCAAACCAAGAAACAGACTCAGAGGGTAGGTAGGTGGGGGTATGGATTAAATAGGTGATAGGGATATGGGTGCACTTGTGAGGAGTACCTGGGGTTTTATGGAAGTGTTGAATCACTATAATGTATACCTGAAACTGATAGTACAATCTAAGCTTGAATTTAAGTAAAAACTTATTTTGAACTTGCAAAAAAAAAAGAGAAATAGATGCTTAGTTTTCTAATATGTATTTGTTATAAATTTCTCAATGCTCTCTGTCCCACAAGTGTTAATATGTGGCATTTTTGTTAACAATATTTGTTTTCTATTGTAATTTCTTCGATTTGTTGATTATTTACAATACATGTTAATTCCAACATGTAGGGAGTTTTGTTTTCTTTTTGTTACAGATTTTTAGCTTAAGTGCATCATAAGCAAAGAATATGCTTTGTATGATTTGGGTTCTTGTGAGCTGACACTTTCTTCATGGCTCTGCCAAGTGGTCAGCCTTTGTAAATGTCCCAAGTGTGTTTGAAAAGAATTTGAATTCTACAGATGTTGGGTGCAACAGTTCTGTATGTGTCAGTTGGGTTAAGTTTGTTAACAATGTCATTCAAGTCTTCTATGTGTTTTTTTTAATGTTTATTTTTGAGAGAGCATATGAGTGGGGGGAGGGGCCGAGAGAGGGGGACAGAAGATCTGAAGTAGGCTCTGCACTGACAGCAGAGAGTCCAGTGCGAGGCTTGAACCCATGAACTGTGAGATCATGACTCAAGCCAAAGTTGGATGCTCATCTTACTGAGCCACCCAGGCGCCCCCCAGGACTTCAGTATCTTGATTTGTCAGTTTGTTTTTTTAGTTACTGGTTGTGGTGTGCTTATCTCCCACCTATTTACCTATTTCTTCAGTTGTAGATGGGACAATGATAGATGCAAAAGTACAAGAACGAAAGTAGGGAAGTCTTTCTTTATAGTTAGATCATGGGGGAAGGTAACATCTGGAAAACCAATAGGGAAAAACATTAGAAATGTCGAGGATGCCTTATCTTTAGTGGAAGAGGCAGCTTCTTGTGGCAACTTGGAGAAGGGTAGAAGTGGTGGAACTGAGGAGTCAGCTCAGAAGCACAGAATTGGGGGCGCACCTGAGTGGCTCAGGTTAAGTGACACTCAGTTAAGTGTCCGACTTCAGCTCGGGTCATGATCTCAGGGTTAGTGAGTTTGAGCTCTACATTGGGCTCTGCGCTGACAGCCCAGAGCCTGGAGCCTGCTTTGAATTCTGTGCCCCTTTCTCTCTCTGCCCCTCCCTTGCTTGTGCTGTTTCTCTCAAAAATAAATAAAACATAAAAAAAAAAAAGCACAGAAGTGGAAATTGTGTTCATTTCACTTTAACATCAGTGATCTGATAAACGTGGGACTGAGGATAGAGATCATAAGTTAAAACTGTGTTTGTTTTAGCGCTGCTGGGACATCGCCTTGGGTCCCCTGAAACAGATTCCCATGAACCTCTTCATCATGTACATGGCAGGCAATACTATTTCCATCTTCCCTACTATGATGGTGTGTATGATGGCTTGGCGGCCCATTCAAGCACTTATGGCCATTTCAGCCAGTAAGTATTTTGATATAAGAACCCTCCCTTAAGTTTTAAGAATTAAAGACATATTCTTAGGTGAAACTCATGAAAAATCTTGAGTACTGCTCTTGACTAGTTGCCAGTGGTGGGGGGTGCGGTACAGGGAGGGGATGATAATGGTGGCAGCATGGAGGGGAGAAGGGAACTTATTATGGTATTTTATTCACCTTTAATGGTCCTGTTTTCTATCTTACTTTGGGTCTGTCTATATTATTTTAATAAATGGCCTGATTCATATTGGGGGGGAAAAAACTTGTTTTGGTTTGTTATCCCAACAGCTTTCAAGATGCTAGAAAGTTCAAGTCAGAAGTTTCTGCAGGGTTTGGTATATCTCATTGGAAATCTCATGGGTTTGGCATTGGCTGTTTATAAGTGCCAGTCAATGGGACTGTTGCCTACACATGCATCAGATTGGTTAGCCTTCATTGAGCCCCCGGAGGTAAGCCAAAAACTGGGGCAGTTGTAATGTAAACAGCTGACCCATTTGATGGTGGAGGATTTGAGTTGGTACTAGAGCTTATGTTTTAAGAAATAAGATTCTTTAGGAGTTTGGAAATTGTTATTTTTTAAGGATAAAGCGAAGAGCCTGTGATTATTATTTGATTTTTTTATAGGTATCAAATTAGTGTTTTTATTTCCTGTGGGCATCTTTTCACTATTTTTTTTTTTTAGTTTATTGTCAAGTTGGTTTCCATATAACACCCAGTGCTCATCCCCACAAGTGCCCTCCTCCATGCCCATCACCCCCTTTCCCCTCTCCCCAACCCCTATCAGTCCTCAGTTTGTTCTCAGCATTCAAGAGTCTCTCATGGTTTGTCTCCCTCCCTCTTCGCCACTATTTCCCCCCTTCTTCTCCCCTGTCCTCTGTTAAGTTCCTCCTAATCCTCCTATATGTGCAAACATTTGGTATCTGTTCTCTGCCTGACTCATTTTGCTCAGCATAACACCCACTAGTTCCGTCCATGTTGCTACACATGGCCAGATTTCATTCTTTCTCATTGCCATGTAGTATTCCGTCGTATAGATAAACCACATCTTTTTTTTTTTTAATGTTTTTTATATTTTATTTCTAGGAGAGAGAGAGAGACAGCATGAGCAGGGGAGGGTCAGAGTGAGAGGGAGTCACAGACTCTGAAACAGCCTGCAGGCTCTGAGCTGGCAGTCAGCACAGAGCCCGACGCGGGGCTCGAACCCACGAACCGTGAGATCATGACCTAAGCCAAAGTCGGACGCTTAACCGACTAAGCCACCCAGGTGCCCCAAGCCACATCTTCTTGATCCATTCATCAGTTGATGGACACTTAGAAGAGCCTGTGATTAAATAAAGTATCTGTACTTGATTCTAGGAGTTAGTTCAACACCCATTCACCTTTTTTTTTGTTTCAGAGGATGGAGTTCAGTGGTGGAGGACTGCTTCTGTGAACCTGAGAAAGAAGTACCTGGTGCCTATATTTTGGGATCCTATTTACAACCTTTTTTTATGCCCAGGGGCTCCTTCTCGGCATACTAGCTCTTAACCTGACCATTCAGGCCGACAAGAACCCAAAGCTCTCTTTTCTTCATGGTGAGGCCCAGAAAGACAAGTGTATATCGCTACAAACACAAAGAAACCATACCAAACCCTTGATTGAAAATAATGTAGAAAACTTTATTTATGTTTCCAGTACAGAGCAAAACAACAAATAAAACTGTAACTCTATGTAAACACAAGAATGGCTGCTGCTAAATCAAGAACCATGGCAGCAGTTCCTTTCAATAAATTAAACGGTAAAGAACAATGCTTAAAAAAAAGTTGCACAAGTTTCCTTTAAATCTATTTTCCTTAATATTTCACTTCTATTTAACACAAGCTGGGACATATGTTGGAGACACTTGTGGAAGATGTGAGAAACTAATGCTGGATTCAGATTATACATGATGAAAAGAAAAATAAACCAGACAAAAAGGGCATGTAAATATGCTTACAGTGTAATCGCTACTTTAATATCCACAATAATGGATTTCTAACACATGTAGGGGGAGTGAGGATTGGCGGGATAGTCGGGGCCACTGCAGTACAAGGCAAAGGAAGATACGCAGTAATAATCTTTCCCCTGCCAAGAGGAACCTGGCACCGGTTAAGCAGATGCCGCAATTCAAACCTCAGCTCTTAAGACAGCTTTAGAAGGCAGAGGGCCAACATCTGGAGGGTGGATACTGGTCATAACCTGCCCTGGTAAATCATAGCTGAGACTTAAAAGCTGGATTTACTCAAAAGACAGGAAGAGGTCTTTCCTTTCTCTTCCTTCTTGAAACATTAAAGCCCCTTCCCCTAAGGTGCATTCTCTCTTATCAAGTTTTCAGTATTGCTTTATTTGCAGTGATTAGAAGAGACAAGACACTTTGCAGACAAACAACATAAGCAGCACACGGACATGAAATGCTGTAGACAAGAGATGAGTTTAAATCTGGCCTAATAACCATTTTCCCACATAATGGTGATTGAATATTTTAAGGGCTGAAGTAGTGGCTGTATTAGTAGCCACTAACTCTGTTATCCCTTTAAAAGATTCTTATAGAGCTCCAACCACAAAAAGCTCTTCTAAAACCTTGTTTTCTGCCCATATTTTTTCTATATGGAAAAAAAATACATCAACTACTTTAGCCAGAGGATGGGTATAAATGTAGAGGAATTCCTGGGTAGGCTGACCTTTAAAGCATGGGGGCTTCAGTATCTTGGGTCCTAAGGAACCTATTCCACTACTGTGGACTCGACTAAACAATGGAGTATTATAGTGGGAATTGTAAACAATCCTACCTTCTGCAGGAAGGAGCAGGAAAAAGACTTGAAGATTGTGTCTGCTTTCCTACCCTAACTGGGCCTTGAGATTGAAAAAAGAGCAAAGGGAACAAAATGATGCAATTTCTGAAGCCATACTGAAGGGTTTTCTCTTCTGCCCCATAATAGTCAAATGAATAGTTTGCTGACACCTAGGTTTGCTTCCTCCAAATCCTATTGGGTAATCAAAAAAGAGTGGCACTATTTATCATTAATAAAGTGATTCTAAAGCAGTCATGAATACAGGCAGGACAGTTTCTCTAAATACTTATCCTATAAAACAAAAATTTCACATATTTGCAATACCCACTCAAGGTAGTTTCCTTAGGCTTGAAAGCCAGGTGTTTTATGACCAGTAAATGAGCAAATAAAAAGCTAAGCTTGCACAAGTATTTCCTTGACACATTTAGAGCTTTCTGAAAACAACTGTTACAGCAGAGGACTGTTGGCTTGGATAATCTTAGTTCAGAGCCAAGTTTCTGCAGTCACAAGAATAAAATTGAGAAAAGAAAACTGCTCATACAGTGGGCATTTAGGTGAGTGCCTCAAGTCTCTGCTATGGCTTTGGAAGTGAGTCCACAGGATTCTTAGTGAAAGAGAAGTTTCTTGAATCAGGCCAATGCCAATCGTATGCCACTTTAGTGAAGCAGGTAGGGAGGAGCAGCAGCTGAATCTTTGGCACTATGGAAGGAGTATGGCTCTGGAGCTTCAAATTCCATTGCTAGATTCCCCCTTTAAGACAGTCCAGCGCTTTTAGGGAAGGATTTTAGCCAGTCTTCCTAGTGTTTGCTCCTGATTTTTGACCTATGCATGCCTACCAACCCAGAGGGCATAAACCAAAGGAGAGGAGAAACTACTGGACACTGTGGATCATCATCTAGCTTTCTTAGATAACAACCTTAATGTTTGCCCTTGTCACACAGGTAGCCACAGACTGGGTTTCAGTAGACCTTAATAGCTACCATTTGGAGTTACCTTCGTTTGGCCAACTGAAAAGAGCCTGAAAAGAAAATTTCCCACTCCCAAAAACAATTTCCAGAATAACAATGCCTGTATTACAATCAACCACAGAATGGATTTTGAGAACCAGCTGACATATGTATACCAATACAGTATGTGTACTTAAACCTGGTATTTGAGGGGAATCTTGTTTTGGAGAAAGAAGTAGAGGCTGTAGTCATGTGTCAGTTTTTGTGCATTAGTACCCTAATATAAAATTAGAGTCCAGGAGAACAGTGGATACATTAAAGAAAGTTAACTTAAAAAAAGGTTTTCATCTTGGTTTGCTACAGGTTATCTCCACAAGGATGTCAGGTCTCCATACACTTGGCTGTGATTTCTTTAGTATGAAGATGAAGCTGTGTCCTCTGGCTGTTACCCCCATGGTGTCAGCACTGAACCATGACTTCTGAGACTCCCCTTTAATTTTGGACATGTACTTGCTTCTGGTCTTCAGTTGAATTTCTAGCATCCCTTTTGCCAATTAATTTAATTGGTTTAGCCTGTTAATTCTAATTTGCCTTCAACTGGTACAGACATGGCTTTTAGGACTTGACCAGTGTTCCGATGCTGCGGAACTATTTGCTTCCTCTGTAAGGATGGCAGATCATATGATAGCAAAGAGCAGATTTGTACTTTTTTTGCACAAGTACATGAGGCTCAGCTTGTCAAGAGTTCAGTGTAATGTGTCAGAACCCAGGCCTACTTGAGAGAGTAGTAGTAAAGAGCTGGCACTTCCATGAAGGATGGAAGCCTTTTAGGAAAGGTGAGGCCAAGCAGAGTCATTCAGGAGTAGATTATGAATAAATGGTGATCACTTCACTGCCACCACCTCGGACAAGGAGGACTCGCTCTAGTCCCTCGGTGAGCACTTCTAGGAACTCCATGTCTTCAAAATTTGTCAAGGAGACAAACAGGTGGGGAAAAGCACAGCTTTATAACCTGACATGATAATCTGGGTTTATCTGACTACAAAGCTGCAAAATCAACATGCTTGTTTCTCTTACATACTCAGAATTGGAGAGGTCTGAACTCAAGTCGATTTAACCCCGTGAAATAACCCAGGGATCCAGTCCCTAATACAAGACTTCTATTTGTTAGATTTTTTTCCTAAATGTTATTTAAAAATGGGGGAAAACCACATATAACGTGTTCGTACCACATAGCAAAATAAGTCAAAAAAGAAGAAGCCACCAAAGGGCAGCTTAGAGGACTGCTAGAGAGAACCCAAGTCATTTCTAAGTGAAGCTGCTCAAGTCAGATTTTTCTGCCCATTCCTTTTTTCTTTATCTTTTTTGCTCAGTGGTACTGGTGCAGATGGGCCAGTCTACACCATTGCAGTTCTGAAAGGGGCCCATAAAAACAATCTTGGGATGAGGGTCTGAGGAAAACCCTTATCTCTTTTTTTCCCCTCAGAGGAGGTTCCATTCCAACTGCTTCTCCCCTAACTCCATCCACAAGAGGTTTGCAAAGCGGGGAGAGCCTGAAAAGGAGAAAGGATTCTGTTTCTATACTGTCAGAAAAGGTTCTATACCATGAATATTAGAAATCATGTTGCAAATTTACCACCTATAAAGTCTCTTTAGGGTTCAGAGAGAAAATATACACCCAACTCCCCAAAAGGAGAGAGATTAACCTCACTACTTTGTAAAAATCCTTGCCTAAAACTTTCAATAGGCTAAGATTTTCCTTACTGATAACGCCACTCTTGGAAAGGATACAGTTTTCATCACCCTCAGGGTTACGAGGTGGCCCTGGCATATTCAACAAAACCAGCTTTGCTTCATGGGACTTGTTAACTATAACCTCATTCAGCTTCACTGCTGTATGCATCCTCCTCACATTGGACTGGTCCCTGGGCAGGTAGAAGGAGAAACAGAGGCAGTTAAGGCAAAGAGAAAGCTAGACATATAGTCAACTTTAAAAACCTGCAGATACAGAGCTTTTTTGCACTGGCTACGAATAATGTAATGAACAAATGATTTCCTTATATTAACATCCTGGGTTTTCTCAGTCAACGTTTGCTCATATAATGGCAGCAACACAGCACAGTGAGGAGGAAGGGTGGTTAGCTTGTGTACAATGTTAATTGGTAGCTGGTGTGCACAGGCAAATAACAGAGATGGCTGTATTTGGGGTGAAAGGAAGAACCGACTTTGTCCCATGTATCCAGGCAAAGTCACATGTGTGCTACAGACTAGGATACCATGTTACGTGAAAAGCTTGTGACTTGGAAAACTTACGGACGCATGTTAAGCAGGTCCTGGAATCCTTCCATCGACTTGGCCTTTTGTCCCCGGGATGCCATGTATTTGTCTTTTGTCCAAGTCATGTGCACCTTCTCCTGATAGGTTTCTGTCTCTTCATCCTCATCAGAGCCAATGCTGGTCAATCGCAGCATTGAGTTCCGGTCTTTCACCAACTGTGCCTGAGGAGGGCGCAACAACAGTTATGACTACTATACCAAATCTCTCTCATGCTTCAGCTTCAATTATTTTCAAACAATAGTGGGAAGGAAAGAATCTGTCATTCTAGGAGAACAATAGAGAATCATCCCTTTCAGTGACAGACTTCACAGGGCCAGGATTCAATGGATACAGGAAGGTCTCACCTCTCTGTCCCGCTCGGTTTTGGAGAGTCGCATGTGCCTGAGCATCTGCGACCTCTGCTCCATCATCAGGGTGCGCTCATAAGTATAAGCTGATATGTCGCTGTCATGCTGCCACAGATAACACACAGTGTGGGCAATAAGCACAAAAAAGAAAGAAGCATCAACCATACATTTGCTTTTCCACTCACTAAACCAGAGAAAGGATCACGGTGTCAGCCTAAGTTTCACCCCTGTTTTATTCAGGTACTGAGCTATATAATTTTACAGACTATAGATCAAATTTAGAAGCCCTAAGAATCTTCCATAATCTAACCATTACATATGTTTCCTTGAAACAAAGCACAAACTCTTTTTTTTTAATACTGCCAGGTTATTAAAGCTATGTGTGATTCTACCATGCGTATATAAATTAAAACTTAATGAAACTATACTAAGCAGACAAGAATATGGCCAAAATATAAAGGCTGTGTCACAACCAAGAAAGCAAAAATTAAAAACTACACCAAATACATATCACATACGTAGTCTTCTTATCTAGGTCACTATATTACGGGTTTGTTGGAACTAAGGGATTAATTTACATTTGCAGCTGAGCAATTTCCCAAACCAGAAAAAGTTCTAGGAAGACAGGGTAGGAAACGGGGAAGCGTGGTCTGTTTGATCTCAAACTGCTTTCTCACCATCTCCACCACCTCCACTTCTGCCTCAATGCGTAGGTGATAGAGGAAGGTGGCCAGGTCCTTCTTCATCTGAATACTATTGTCTTCTAACTGGGCTACTGTGA
Organism: Proteles cristata cristata; assembly: GCA_017311185.1. NCBI lineage: Eukaryota > Metazoa > Chordata > Mammalia > Carnivora > Hyaenidae > Proteles > Proteles cristata. The sequence goes on along the minus strand of JAESUZ010000281.1, from coordinate 1,310,704 downwards.
AGATCCGTATGCTGCATTTTCGCCACACCTGAGAAATTACCATACAGAAATGGAAAGTGAGATGCAAGAAGGCAAAAAAAAGAGTTATTTCCTAAAACACAAGGCATTTTTTGTTTTAGACAACCTTGTTGTAGTATCAGGGTATTTGTTTTCTAGTTTCTTACTTGCCAAATTAAAGTACTGGGGCAAAAGCTTGAGTAAGAAACACATTTAAAACATTTTAAAGAAGTTCTTAATTTCCTGACAAGAAAAAAACTGGCAAAAGATGATATATAATATCTTAAGAGGGTGCTGTACTCAGAAAGAATATTGATGGTACCACAAAGACTATAATATTTACTGTTTTTATTTTCATTTTAATTAGTCTTACCAAAGGATGAGCATATATACAATGTTAATTTTTTTTATTTTTGAGAGGAAAAAAAAAAAAGTGCAAGCGGAGGAGGGGCAGAGGATCCGAAGTGGACTCTGCATTGACAGCAGAAAGCCCCATGGGGGGCCCGAACTCACCAACAGTGAGATCATGTCCTGAGCCACCCAGGCTCCCCGACCATATATATGAGATACACACACATACACCTATATGTAGGTTTCCAGTATTTGAGAGATTTTGGTATATATTTTTTTAATGGATATGTTCACTTTTTAATGTTTTTCCAGGGACTCATATGGAACTTTATTAATTTGCTGAATTTCACATTGAGATAGGTAGGTATCAACTAGAAAACTACCTCTTGTAAGATTGAAACTGAGATAATGGGAAAGCTAAGAATAATCCCCAACTCTTCTGATCCTAAGCCCTGACAGTATAGAATCATAGAGGAAGGATCTGCCTAGTAAACCAGGACAGATATTAAGGGAGACACACTTTTCAAAAGGTGTCTGAAATACCTTGTGCTGTTTAAGTAGGAATGGTAAGAGCATGAGCATCCCCCCATCATGCACAATCCACCACACATCAATGTTGCCCTCAGAAAACTGCTCCACATTGCTGGGAAAGAAGGAGATGTTTTTAGCCACCAGCAGGGCCAGATGGGCAGCAGTTGTCACTCGAACCGTGCCTAGGGAGGAAACAATCAGGATCAACAGAGAAGAACCCTTAGGCCTGCCTTGCTTCCCACCATGTCAGAATGTTTATTTATTTATTGTGAAAGAGAGAACGAGAGAAAGAGCTCAGGGGAGAGGCAGAGAGGGAGAGAGAGAATCCTAAACAGGCTCTGAGCTACCAATGCAGAGCCTGACATGGGGCTTGATCTAATGAACTATGAGATCAGGACCTGAGCCAAAATGAAGAGTCAGGTGCTTAAGTGACTTAGCCACCCAAGTGCCCCAAGGATAATGTCTTTTTTACACTTTTTTTTTTAAGTTTATTTATTTTGTGAGAGAAAGAGCATGAGTGGGGGGAGGGCAGAGAGACATAGGGAGAGAGAATCCCAAGAGACTCCGCACTGTCAGCATAGAGCCTGACATGGGGCTTGATCCCAGGAACCGTAAGATCATGACCTGAGCCACAGCTAAGAGTTGGACACTTACTGACTAAGCCACTCAGATGCCTCTACTTTTTTTATACTACTTTAAGCAAGGTGTTCTGTTTACATAGTAGGTTATACCTCATCGAGTAACAACAATCATTAAACAGAATCTGAATAACAGAATTAGATTCAGAACCATGATTTATGTTACTAGATATATTCTGATCATTATATTTCGGGGGGGGCAGGTATGTGAATTTCAGAGATTTTGATTAAAGATGATCCTTCCAATTCCTGTGAGAATGTCAATGATAAGAGATCATAAGTGAAAATACGGCAATTTCAGTAATAACTCCCAACATAATACATGACAGAGATGAATAATTTATGAACATAATGTAAAGCTGGAGGGGTTGAGTAGAGTAAGGTTATTACTGTTAGCAGTCATTTAGGTGTCCTTATAGGACTCAACTTGAGCAATGGCACAGTCTCTGCTTTAGGCAGCTGTGGGGTAGGGTTAAGGTAATAGGGATTTAGCTCTATCCCCTATTTGAGCCTTCAGAATAAAATGAAAAGTATTCTATACCAATGAAAGTCTTCCAGGCTCGTGCATCTTCACTCTGGCGCCAGCCATTAGGCCATCCCATCACCACGGTGTTGTGCTTCATGCCCCCAAGGCCGCATGACTGGATGAGGTGGGAAATGCCCTCTCTCAGCTTGGCCGCCACCACCAGCTGGCAGAACCCCTTCACCTTCTCTGCCTCCATTAGGTGCTTTATGGTCTGGAAAAGAGAACCTCAACACTAAGTGCTTCACGCTGAACCTTTTAATTTATTACTCTTCTCCTTAATATTTTCCCCTCCTCTTTAACAAACGCTGCCTAAGACCGAATCTCCTACAGAAAAGTCCAAAAAGTTAAAACTAATCCAATGGAATTTCATTATCCTTTGCCTTTTTTCACTCTTTAAGTGCTTACTACATATACTGCTGGTTGACTATGGGGAGTTCCTCTGCCTTTTTTTCTATTCTGCTTTCCTTCTTTGTAACATACAAGACAAGACAGGAATAGGGGTCTGCACAAACCGAATACACAATATTCTTTCTTAACTGACTAGGGTGAGTGTAAACATGACCTCCTTCCTTTCTCAATTGCTGTGATACCCTGACTCGTATTACTAGAAATTCAATCAGATGATTCAGTTTCACTTAAGAATTTTTTTTTTTTCAGGTATGTTTTCTTTCTGGTTTCTCCTATATCCGTATCTGTTTTGATATATATATATTTTTTTTATGTTTTATTTATTTCTAGGGAGAGAGAGAGAGACAGCGTGAGCAGGGGAGGGTCAGAGAGAGAGGGAGTCACAGACTGAAACAGGCTCCAGGCTCCGAGCTGGCAGTCAGCACAGAGCCCGACGCGGCTCGAACCCACGAACCGCGAGATCATGACCTAAGCGAAAGTCGGACGCTTAACCGACTAAGCCACCCAGGCGCCCCCTGTTTTGATATTTTAACAGTGATTATTGAAGACATTTGTCTTTGCTTTACTATTCTTTTATTTATTCAGGCCAATTCGGAGATAATATTTCATTTACCTTTACTCTGCTCTCCTGGTGGAACAATGAAGGGAATAATGGTGTAGAAAGAAGAAATGATTTTCCCAAAGGCACAGGTTAAGTCAGTGGTGTAGCTATGGTAATATAAGCAAGGTCTCTTGACTTCCAATCCTGTGCTTTTTATTTATATCTATCATCCTGGACTGAAGACTTCTTCAGTATTTCTAGTTTTTAGGGTTTCAAAGTATCCCAAAATGAAATCCAGTAAAATTTTTGAAATGTAACTGAATATCTGTCCGAACAACAGTGTTAGTTCCAGCATTTATAATAAGCATTAGAGTGAAAACTGCTTTCTTCCTTAAGGAGAGCTTATACTTGGCAAGTTAATCAGAAGTAAAGTGAAGGAATCTTGCTCACGATACCATGTAGACTGCTAAGGAAAGAAAAATGTGTTCACTACTGTTTGTTATCATCATACTGAGCAGAACCATCTCCACAGTTCAAGGGACAGGCTTCTGTAAAGTCTGAAGCCTGAGTCTATCAATGTTTGGAAATAGTGCTTAGCCTTGATAATCTTAAAAGTTTAGTAGTGCTTTTTACTTTTATTTATATCTTTATTTTTAAATGTTTGTTTATTTTGAAGAGGGGAGGGGCAGAGACAGGGAGAGAATCCCAAGCAGGTTCCACGCTGTAAGCACAGAGCCTGACGATCTTATGAACCATGAGATCACGACCGGAGCCAAAATCAAGAGTTGGATGCTTAACTGAATGAATCACCAGGTGCCCTGGTAGTGCTTTCTATATGGAAAGAATAAATCACAGTTTTCTGGTTCATCTTATTATTTGGGATAATATGATTGTTCAAAAGTAAGCACTAGGAAGAAACCTCCTAGATCATGCAAAAAAGGAATAAATTTAGAAATACAACATCTTATATCTTAACATCACAAAACCATAAGCTAATTTCCACTAAGTCAATAAGCCTTCACTCTTACCTGCTCAGCAGCTAAAGCTTCCCCGTAGTTCTCCAGGAAGTTCCCCACTATAACAGAACCCACAATAGTGAGGCCCTTTCCTGCTTTAAGCTGTGAAGCAAAGGTGAGGAGGCGAGGATGCTTGACGTGTAAATCTTCATCGAGTTTCAGTAATACAAGCAACTGAGGCCTGAAAAGAGGTTGGGGGGAGAGGGGAAAGGAGAAAAGACTTTGGGTTTGGGGAACAGAATGATGATTCTACCCTTTAATTAAGAAGATCTGTATGAAACATGTAATTAGGCAGAAGGATGAGATTACAGGAAATGACATGATGAGGGTGTAGTTATTTTGAATCCTTCCAGTATCATTGCAGATTGATCAATCTGCAAGAAACAATAAAAATGGTAGAACTCTAGATCAGATACCACAAGAAGAAAAGGGAATAAACGATGAAGGATTTTGAATCGCTCAAAATAGGTCCATTAAACCAATTCTTTGAGCCGCCCCAATTCCTTATCCTGTCATCCTGAAGCACACAGTTGGGTGTGTTAACCATGCGTTAAACACCACACCACTAGGCTCTGTTGATTTCTTTACCTCCAGTTTTTAGTGTGTGGAGGTCCTTCTTCCAGCCGAAGCAATGCAAATCGGGCTGCACTGAGGGACAACCCACGGATTCCATCGCCCCATTCTTTCTCTGCTCTAGGAGAAAAAAAAAAACAAAACACAGAGATTTAAACTCCAAGAACTACAATTTCAAAACATAAAGTTTTCTCTTTATCTACAAGTAACATACATACATGAGGTAGAAAATTAAAACTCATATTAACTATTTATATCATGTTCTTTCTTAACATAATGAAACCACTATAAGCAGATCCGCACTGCCCTTCATTGATGGACTGCACTGCACAATAAACAGTTCAAAACAAAGGGTCACTCACTTGTCCTATGTAACTGTTCAAAGGCAATAATGTAAAATTGCAATTTGGAGAATAAAATGACTACAGTCCCAAAGTTTAATTTATTTTGAAAATAACAGGAAGAAAGCAAAACTCAGTGTAATCTTCTGAACCAGAGTGCTATTTACTCCTAAGCTTTGGAAGTTGTTACTGAAGTCTTTGTTGTTAACAGTTATTCAGGATTAATTTCTTTTTCATTTCAAAGACAATACCTTGACTGAGAAAATAAGCAAAAATATTTATATTTGTGTTATACTTTAATACTTATCATTATTATTTCGACATGTCCTTTTAGTTACTTTTTTCACTGATCTGTTCATACTTTCTCAATAGGGTTCCCTTGTTGTATCTGTAAGCTTGTGTCTTGTAAGACGGCTAAGAGAATCGAGGATAAAAATTCAGTTACAGATGAATGAGGTTACCTGGATCCTTAATGCAATTCCATTGGGCTGGCTCTACCCAAACTAGTCAGTGTGGATACTTTTATCAGTAATCAAGATCAAATCCATAAACTTACCCTTGGTACTCAATGTACTTGTAGATCATACCAGCTATTACCATAGCTACAATAGCGTAATACCAGGAAGAAATGAACATCAGAGCCAGACAGATACTCATTCCCATGAAAGAGAGGGCCCTAGAAAATTAAAAACAAAAACACAAACGAAAAAAAGTGCTTTTTTAAGCAACTAAAAAAGAAGCCTGAGGTGCTTCTCAAACTGGTAAGGGATTATTATTTTTTTTTATTCTAATATATTGCAAACTAAACTTTTGTAAAAGGCAATAAAAAGGAATTGTTAGAAAAATTCCTATATGCCTGGATGCTGTGACAATGTCAGATTGCTATAAAAGTTTCTAAATGATTTTCTCTATTTTTACAGTTGTCTTATCATGGCCTGCACTGAGGCCCAAACCATCCTTTGTGCTGATGTGTCCCATTGCTGGAAAAACATAAATAACCAGGATTCAACAAAAGTTATCTGTATTTGTGAGGATAATTAATACCTACCTGGCGAAACAGGGATGGGGCATATAGTCAGAATTATTAACATGATGATCTCTAAAAAAAAAAAAACTATTTCATGTAAACATTGCTAAAAACCTTATGAACATTTATTAGAATACATGTAGAACCCACTCAAGGAAAACTGCCATTAGTTTTCTTTACATAAGAGAAACATGGCAGAGAATGATGAAATGCTTGTTTTGAGCAAATAAATTAGGTAGACAATCACGCTTATTGAAGTTCTTCTGTGTAGAGAATTAACTTCTTCGCTTTATGATGAATTTCAAAGAATGAGCTGGAGAGCTCTTAATGTGGAAAAATCAGGATCCAATAAGAACAGGATAAAGAGAAGAAGAAAAGAAAACAAAAGCAAAACAGTAACACAAAAAAGTTCACAGTCAACTTTTGACTTTTGATTAAGGTGAAAGCTATAAATTGGATTAGAGGTGATAAAATCAGTGAGGATCTAATTTTCTGCCAGATAAAGGTCACATTACTGCCCGTCACCGGTAAGTGAAGCCAGGAGAGGGTCAAGGAAAGTCAGCAACGAGGAACGTAGCAACAGGTCCATAGAGGACCTACTGAAGAACCTTTAGCCATGAAAAGAGATGAGAGAGAGATGGATGGAAGCTAAAAGCACAAGGCCTCCTTCAGGACCAAGGAGACAGCAGCAGCGGCTGTAGCAATGTTGAACTGGGAGTTTCACCATGTAGCAGGCACTGGGCTGAGCACTTCAGGTCATCTCAAAGCAATCCTATGAGATGAGTAATACTATCAATCCCATTCTACAAATGAATGAAATTGAATTTTATGTGGTTTAATGCTTTGGTAAAAGTTACAAAGCTATGAAACAGTAGAGTTGATATTAAGCTAAGGTCATCTGACTCCATAGCTCATGCTCCTACCTGCTAAATGAAACTGTCCTAAGGGAAAGAGTTCGAGAATGAAAATGGATGACAATATGAGAATAAAGATAGAAAGGGATGAAGTCCAGTGCTCAGCTAAGAGGGAAGAAAACAGATATGCAACGGGTAGGTTGGTTCAACCTGAAAAATGCAGCAGGCTGGAAATATTTATTTCAGAGTTCTGATCTTTATCCTCAAGTGAGTGTTATAAAGTGTCCTATGAAGAAAACATGGTAGGATGATGGAAATTCAGGTAAGCACTGGAAGTCGAAACAGTATGGAATGGCTGGCCGAGAAAAATTATATTGACAACCCAGACTCTCCTAGTTTCCTAGTTCAATGATGGGTTCTCTCCAAATTTGGGAAAGAAGAAGAAAAAGAGCAGACTTACCAGTGGTAGTAGCGGAACCGGGGTCTCCAGTTGGGTGTTCGAAGTAATGTTTGCAAGGCACATGCCAAGTTCACAAAGAGGTAACACATGAGGAAAAACCTGGCAGATTAAAAAAAAGTAAGAGGCATGAAAATTACTGTAAAATGATTCTTCAAGGGTTGTTTTTTTTTTAAGTTTATTTATTTATTTCTGACATAGAGAGAGGGAGACAAAGAATCCCAATCGGGCTCCATGCTTTCAGTGTGAAACCTATGAACCTAAGAAATCAGGACCTAGGAGAAAACCAAAAGTCAGACACCCAACTGACCGAGCCACCTGGGCATTATTTTAAATGGAAACCTTTGTTGTATTTAAGCCTCTGTGCTAGCCCCCCAGGCCCTGATTAAGACTAGGATGTAGAGAAACTTAAACTACTCCCCACAAACTTGCTCATTTTCCTGTATTCTCTCTCAGTGAAAGACACAAACACTCTCTACCCAGTAGTTCTTGGGAAAATCCCAGTGTCCTCTTTGTTGCAAACGGACTTATCAAGTCCTGTGGATTCTACCTATTTACATATTTCTAAACTTTCCTCCTCCTGTCCATTTCTACTACTATCATCTTCGTTCCAGCTCATTTCTTCCTTGCTGGATTAGTTAAATAAGCTTCCAGTTAGCATTCTCAGCTCAATTTTAGCCTCCTTCACACTTATCTTTTATACCAAACTGATCACTCTAAAACATAAGTATGTTCATTCTCTTCTCAAAGGATCATTCACTACCTCCAGGTAAAATTTCTGGGTCTTTTGTGACGTGGCTCTACTTACTTCTCTGCCTTGCTAGTCCGTGATGGACACCCTCCATTCTTTTTTTTTTTTCTTTCTTTTATTTTTTTTCCTTAGTTTATTGTCAAGTTGGTTTCCATTAACACCAAGTGCTCATCCCAACAAGTGCCCTCCTCCATGCCCATCACCTCTCTTCCCCCTCTCCCCTACCCCCTCAATCCTCAGTTTGTTCTAAGCATTCAAGAATCTCTCATGGTTTGCCTCCTTCCCTCTCCCCAACTATTGTTCCCCTTCTTCTCCTGCTTCGTCCTCCATTAACTTCCTCCTAATCCACCTATATTGCATTTGTCCTTCTCTACCTGACTTATTTCGCTCAGCATAACACACTCGAGTTCCATCCACGTTGCTACAAATGGCCAGATTTCATTCTTTCTCATTGTCATGTAGTATTCCATTGTATAAATACACCACATCTTCTTGATCCATTCATCAGTTGATGGACACTTAGGCTCTTTCCATGTTTTGGCTATTGTTGAGAGTGCTGCTATGAACATTGGGGTACATGTACCCCTATGCGTCAGCACTCCTGGATCCCTTGGGTATTTCCTAGCAGTGCTACTGCTGAGTCATAGTGGAGTTCTATTGTTAATTTTTTGAGGAACCTCCATACTGTTTTCCAGAGGAGTTGCACCAGTTTACATTCCCACCAACAGTGTAGGTGGGGAGCACCCTCCATCTTATTAAGCCAAACTACTTTCAATTCTCAGATATGCTGCATTATCTTATTCCTCAGTCCGTTCACACACATTCCATGCCTGGGACATCTCACTCTTCAGCTGCTGAGTTAATATCCAGTCCTCCTTCAAGACCTAAGTGTCCCTTTCTCTAGAAAACCTTTATTGAATCTCAGTCCATTTAGGTTCCTCCCTTTAGAGCTCTTATGGCACTGTTTACCTTTACCACAGTTCTCACCGCACTGTACAAGGATCACTGGTCTCTTTATCTACCATCAGTTTCTTAGGGTTATGTCATTCATCTCTGTATTGCTAGCATGCTGCCCAGTGCCAGGTAGGTATTAAGTCATCACAGGTGAAGAATCAAAGCTAACAGTAACAGTAAAAACCACAACCAGCTGATGATGAATCACAAATGAAGGCAAAGAACGTTTCAAGTTATACAGGTAGGAAGAAATCATGACAATTTAGAAAAGTTAGCCTTATACGAAACTTCGTAGCAATATATACTGTTTAGGTGTAGTTATACCCTGTACTTGGCTTACTCTGTTATCACAACTGTTATATGTCTGATGGAAATCAACATGTATTATATATAATTTAAGCAAGAAAAAGTGAAGAGAAGAACTGGCTCTTACATAGAAAGAATTGGGGCCACAAGATCCAGGGAGGCGATAAGGATTCCCAGCTCTGCAATGGCGGCAGTTAGAAGTAAAGCCCAGGTAGGTTCCCCATTAGCTTTGCTGTGACCAAAAACCTGTACAAAGAAAGGAAATATCAGACACAGGAATGTGGGGAGTGTTTGAGTCAATGCTCCCTGATACCTCCATGCTACAGTTTCAGATATATGAAGGATGATGGTGTTAACAACTGTGATATTTCGGGGTGCCTGGGTGGCTCAGACAGTTGAGCATCTGGCTTTGGTTTGCTGCTGTCAGCACACAGAGCCTGATTTGGATCCTCTGTTCCCCTCTTCCCCTCCCTCTTCTGCTTATGCTCTCTCTCAAAAAATAAAAAAAATAAAAACCCAAAAAACAAAAACCCCAAACCAAAACCAAAAACCCACCTGTGATATTTTTTAAATAGCTTTACTCCAGTCACATATAAAGTCATCCCTCATAGAGATTCAGAGGGTCTTGTACTAAAAACACACACCTTCATACTATATGATCTAGTAATTCCTAAGCCTATGAAGATGACACTGTTTCTCAGAAACTCTGAGGCAAAAAAGAAGAGGGCATGGGAATGGTTCACTCACCCTCAGAAAGGGTATGATGTTATCCTTGGCTATAGCCTGGAGCAGCCTTGGTGCACCTGTGAGACTCTGAAGTCCAGCCCCACATGTGGAGAAGAAGGAGCCAATAACAATCACCCATGGGGATGGCCAAGATAAGGTACCCACCACCAGATTGCCTTTCACAGCATCCCCAAACCTGGAGAAAAATGAGAGTAGGGAAATTTAACTGGGAAGTAACTACAGATTGAAAGACTAGAGAAAGTCTCCAATTTTTTTCTATTAACGATTTTTAGAGAACTAAATTGAGATAGGCATGAATATCTCACTTAGATATTTAGATATTTACATTCAGAAATGTAAAGGGAGGTAAGTTTGATCAAAAGGCATTATTAACCTATATTAAGAAAAAATAATCTTTGGAGCCAGAGACTAAGCTAAGCTTCAATTACAGCTTTTCTCTTTAAAATACCAAATATCTGCTCTTTGCAGAAAAATTGGAAAAATACAAAAAATAAAAAGCAGGGAGGAAAACCATGTTGAGAACATAACTGGTAATATTTAGCATACTTTGTACATTTTAGTCTCTATTATGCTTTTTTAAAGAGGAGATCACACCTCTAATTCCATATTCTTCTTAAACTTACAAGCATTTTCCTATGCCATGAAAAGCTCTTTATGAATAAAAATTTTAGTGGTTTTAATAATATTGCATCACAGTGTACACAGTCCGTTCCCCTAGTGGGGATTCTGTATTATAGAAAATACTGTGATTAACATCTTTGTGCACATAGCTACATTCACACGTCAGATTTTTATTTCCTTATGGCAGATTCCTAAGAGGTAGTCACTGCAATGAAAAGGATCAATATCTTAAAATATTTCAGTACCTAACCGCTTTCCAGAAAGGTTATAATAAATTTTATTCCCACTGGAAGTATTTGAAGGTCTAAGTTTTCTAGAATGTATCTATTTCACACCAGCCGTGAGCATTAAAATTTTTAAAGTCAAAATAAATAAATAAATAAAATTTTAAAGTCAATGTTAATTTGATGAGTGAAGCATGGCATCTCATTGTTGAATTATTTTTGGTTTCAACCATTTTTATTAAGAATCACAGAAAGTAATGTGTAAAAAACAAACGTACATTTCAATAAATTTTCACAAACCATCTATGTAGCTACTATCCAGTCAAGAAACAGCAAACTGCCAGAAGCCCAGCCTCTCTTATGCCCACTCACTATCGCTAGCCCTTCCCCCGCCACTATCCTTTTAATACTATGTAGTTTTACCTGTTTTTAAACTTTAAGTAAATGAAACACAATACGTGTTTGGTTTCTTTCAATCAACATTCTGAAATTCATCCTTTTGTGTGTTTGCGTATACAACTGTGGTTTATTTTCATTGCTCTGATTTTCGACTGCATGAATACATTAATTTATCCATTCTACAAGTGATGAATGTGTGAACTATATCCAGATTTTAACTTTTAGTAATAATACTGCTGTGACAATCCTTGTGCATTATTTTTAACGCACATGTGCACACACGTCTGTAAGATCTACCTAGCAGCGGAACTGCCACGTCATAAGTAATGTGCACGTTCAGCTTCAAGAGATCATGACCAACAGTTTCCCAAAGTGGTATTCCAGCTTACACTTTCAATATTTTTTTAATTGAAAAAAAATATTATGTTGTAATTTACCAAAGCTCTATAAACCCATATATTTCCAGTGACAAGAGCATAGTTAATAGTAAACTGTGCTACTTATTTTTGCCAGCAATATGTGTATATTATTTACTGAGGTTCCTGTCCTAAAAGAACTCAGTCTAGTCAGGGAGAGTGATATGAAAAGCTACAATACATATGGTTAAGTGTAATACTGTAGTGGCTAAACAAGGGGGGGTGGTTATCTCTGCTGGGTGAGTACGGGAAAGCTTCACAGGACAGAAGACATTTAGTCTAGTCTTAGAGGATTAATGTGTCTGCCAGGTGGGAGTTACGCATTCTAAGCAAAGGAAACTGCACAAATGTGTGGCCAGATGGGAATCTGAAACAAGGCATATTTAACTTTAAGTTATAGCTGGAGCACATGGGAGTTTATGAGGGAATGATGGGAGATGACATCAAAAAAAGGTAAACAGGGCCAGACTGAAGGCCTGGGTTTGGCAGGCTGTGAAGCTGGAAAGTTTGTATGATCTCATTTTGTGTTGCAGAAAAATCATTCTGGTGGCAGCATGGAAGAAGGATTAGTAGGTGGTAAAACTGAAAGAGAGGTAATACAATACTCCAGGAAAAAGATCCCTAAGGCCTGGGCAAAGGGATGGGGATAAAGAACAGCAAAAAGAAGGAGATCATATTAAGATGAAAGGTAGAATTCACAGGGCTTAGAAACCAACTGGATGAAGGAACTGGGAAAAAGTCTAGGATGGCACCTACGTTTGTTTTGAGAAAGGGTGAATGGTGAGGCTAGTGATTCCTCCAGACAGGGAAAATGGTAAGAAATCTAGCAGGTTTAGGGGAAAGATTTTTCTAGGATTCTCTTACAAAAATGTATTTTTTTGCTCATAGGTATAAGGAAAGGAAAAACACCCAGCAGTCTTCATGAACAAAATAAAGAAAATGTCAAGATTTTATTTAGAATGCTAAACAGATACATACTTATGTCTCATAGAGGTGATGCTAGAGACACTTGAACGTTTTTGTCTTGTTCATTTTTTTAACTTGCTCTCCTCTACTTTTGGTCTTAGTTTTCCAACAGCTCTTAATGTACTACAAACATGTCTTTGTTATTCAGACAAATTCACTACTTAAGAACTATATTCATTGCATCTCACATATTTATAACAATATAACTAGTATTTATTATTCACTAACCTTTTGGGGAACTATATACATATATGGGTTTTGAATTCATGACTGTCTTGGGGCGCCTGGGTAGCTCAGTCGGTTAGGCGTCCGACTTCGGCTCAGGTCATGATCTCAGTTCATGGGTTCGAGCCCTGAGTCGGGCTCTGTGCTGACAGCTGGCTCAGAGCCTAGAGCCTGCTTCAGATTCTGTGTCTCCCTCTCTCTCTGACCCTCCCCTGCTCATGATCTGTCTCTCTCTGTCTCTCAAAAATAAATAAATGTTAAAAAGATTAAAAAAAAAAAGAACTTATGACAGTCTTGGGGGCAGTGATATACTGGAAGACAGACACATAAATATTACAAAGAAATCAACTACTTACTTGTCTCTGAGAACAACACCTTCAATACAGGCACCAAAAAGGACAACATTGCTTAAATCTACCATGCTGAGAGTCAAGGAAGCTGACTTCCAACCCTCTGAGATAGAAAGTAAACACTCAGGATATTTCTTCTATCAGTAAAATTAGTTGTTAGATACACTATTATTGTAAATTCTTTTTTGAACTTTAGAGATGAGATGGGTAGATTATCTAGTGAGAAGTGAGCTGGTAGAAAGCAGACATCTTTATTACTAGGATAAAAATATTGATCGCCCTCATTCCACAGATGTGTCTATGACTAAAACTCAGACTGGATTCATGAAAAAGATACAGACAAAGGAGGTGGTCAGGATGGCAAGGATGGTGCCAATGGGAATAGACTTTTGAGCATCTTTCAGATCTCCTGATCTGTTTGATCCAGCCATGATACCTTTAGAGAAGGAAAAAAGAACAAGTTAACATCTTAGTTCCTGAACACTTTGATATTCATACTGATACAAAGACTGGTATCTGAGAAGCCTGTGTCTTAAGAAAAATCACTCTCTGGGTCTGATAACTTCTAAAATAGATAATAGCCAGGGCACCTGGGTGGCTCAGTTGGGTTAAGCATCTGACTTCAGCTCAGGTCACGATCTCGTGGTTCGTGAGTACGAGCCCCGTGTTGGGCTCTGTGCTGACAGCTAGCTCAGAGCCTGGAGCCTGCTTCAGATTGTATCTCCCTCTCTCTCTGACCCTCCCCTGCCTGTGCTGTGTCTCTCAGAAATAGATAAAACATTAAGTAAATAAATAACAAAAATAAAATAAAATTAAAAAATAAAATTAAAAAAAATGAAATGAAATAAAATAAAATAAAACAGCGCTTCTGCTTACCTGTGACAGAGGGAAAAAAGATCCCCACCAGAAGAGTAAAAGAAGTGGTGATGTCAACAAGGACATACTCATGGTTTAAGCTGCCTAAGACATCAGAAGATTTGGCCGAGGGCTTTTCAATGATCTCTCCCTTTGGTAGGTAATTACTCCAAAGATTCTCTGCAGTGGGAAGAAAATGGTATATAAACAACCGAAGTATGAAAAGAAGGTAATTAATTTTCGACCTAAGCAACATTCTAAATCAGATTCCTTATTTATATAGTTTTTAAAGGTATCTTTGTTTCTACATGAGCACAGGTCTATGTTACACAATAAAGCACACATAAATAAAAACCTAATGCGTTCTCTCATATGGTTCAAATGTAATTTGACAAAAGGCTTTGGTATATACAAATGCAGTTAAATTTACAAATGCAAATTAGTAAAAGTTAAACAAACTAAAGATTAATGCCCTGCAAAGCTTATTTTTAAAAAATTAGTAATCATAATATTTCTAACACCTTAGTGTAAACCCGCTTACATACAAAGAAACTGTGAACCAAACATTTAAGACAGAAGTCACTTAAGCGGAGTTTCAGAAATTGGGCTGAGTTAGGAAAACACACATGTGCATGTGGGGACACTGAAACAGTTCCATTCTAGCTATCACTGTGCGAAGAACATTGGCAACTTTACAGTAACACAAGAGATTTTATTATTTCATCCCAGTTCAAAAAGTGATTTGTTTAGCTCTGCTCTCAAAGGGTAGGAAATTTTAGCAGAAAACATCACAAGGAGTCTTGAAAAAGGAGTTCACTAACAGAAAAGTAGAAAGGTGTTGAATTAAGAGCTGTGTGCTGAGCATAAGGCGGGCAGTGAGAGGTCATGGATAAGAGTCTAAGACCGAAGGGCCTGCTTTCCCCAGAAACAAATTAAAAACTTGTCCAAAAACCTCCTAACTTACCTGTAATGACACCACTAGCCAATCCAGGAATGCCCTGGATTGAAGTGACATTATTGTGAACAAAGTATTCATCACAGGTGGCATTGAAAAACTGACTTGAGTTACAGAAGAAGCCCCATAACCTTGATGGTACTGTCATGTTGTTAATTTCCTTGGTCTTAGAGCAAATATCAATGTGTCTTGATGAAAGGGTGCGGTTACCCAGCATGCAGACCCTAAGTGAAAAGAGAGAGATGAAGCAAGGGGGAAAGAACATTAAAAAAAAAAAAAAAGAAGATAGGTTAGAAATAGGTTAGTAAAATAGATTAGTAAAGGAAAAAAAAAAACCCACCTCATGTCTAAGAGCTTTTTCTGTCATGGATGGGAAAAGAACTAACATTTATTGACTCATTCTGTAAATGAAGATTTATTTAAATTTTCTGCAATTTAATCCTGACAGCCATCTCACAAAATATGCATGAGTACTTCTATGTTGCGGATGGAGGAACTGAAGTTTAAGGAGATAAAGTAGTCTGCCCGAGTCATACTGGTAGTAAGTGGTAGTGACAGAATACAAATACAAAAACTATCTGAAGACACAGTGCTTACTCATCTTCCAAATTTTCTAGGTCATTAACCAATTGTTAGGCCTACAAGAATCCTAGAGTCCTTTTGTTCTCCTGACAAAAAAATTTTTTTGGCCTAGAAAAGCCTTATGTTCATAACATTTAAAAATGCTCTGCTAAAGGTCAAACCTTCTGGCTACTGTTTTGAGAAAAACAGCTTGGCTGAAATAGAAAGCACATCCCACTATGGCCTAAGAGAAAACTATTTTTGAACGTAAGCCTAGACCCAGTGGGAGTGAGGGTATTTGAGGCTATTTAAGGGTATTACAAATAATAACTGCTGATTTTATTTTTTTCTTTAACCCAGAGCTATAAATATGAACAAAAGAATAATACACCCACAGTTAAAGTAACTCTCAAGAGGAACAAAGCAACATTTTTAAAATTTTTTTTTTTAAATGTTTTATTTATTTCTAGGAGAGAGAGAGACAGCGTGAGCAGGGGAGGGTCAGAGTGAGAGGGAGTCACAGACTGAAACAGGATCCAGGCTCCGAGCTGGCAGTCAGCACAGAGCCCGACGTGGGGCTCGAACCCACGAACCGCGAGATCATGACCTAAGTGAAAGTCGGACGCTTAACCGACTAAGCCACCCAGGCGCCCCACAAAGCAACTTTTTAAATCTGCAAAATGACAGCCTACATGCCTAATGAACCATGTACCCATTGCTCAGCTTCAACAACTCAACACTGCCCAGTCTTGTTTCATGTGTTCCTCCAGGGGATGTGTATTGTTTTGCTGGAATATTTTAAAGAAAATACCACACATCACGACCTTTTACCCACCAAAAGAGAGAAGCATCAAAGAAGAACTTCAGGCAAAAGGGAGTTTCTCAAGAGAAGACATCCAGTAGCCTTCAGTACTTTGGGCTTGCAGCAGCCCATAAATGAGCAGACTAAAAATTGATGATGGAATCTATCACTAACATGATTTAGCATACACAGTAGAAGAAATACTGCACCAGGGTTTAGGAAATCAAAGCGTTCATGTCTGTGCTCTGCCATTAACTAACTTTGGGGCAAGTCATTTAGTCTCTATGGATCTGTTTTTTCATCTTGAAAAAACTATTTCTCTGTAATCAGGTTTAATGAACTAGGACTGATGAGTCTGATACCTGGATAGTCCAGACAACTTCTTAAAGACAATCGCTGTAGCAAGATTACAAACACACAGTGCCAACTAGTCAAACAGAGAGCAGATGAACTGGGAGTCACCTATCTGTACAAATCCACTGCTACTTCAAAAAATACACTTTAATGTACTTAAACTACTTATGGTATGGAATATATTCTCTATAGAGAGATATATATGCATATAATGTGACATTTATTCTTCTTTATGACTAAAAAGTCTGCTATGATATTAATAGCAAAATAAAAAGGTTAATTACAAATATTTAAATAGGAGCTTAGGTTTCTTTGACTCTCTTGATATTTCATTTAGTAATAGGAATCCAACATTTAAATACTTTACAAAGCCTGCTGGTATTAACTTTACTATTTGTAAAGCTCTTCATGAATAGTTCTAGTATGCACAACCATTATAAGGAGATTCTGGGGAAAAAAAAAAAAAACTTAGTATCTACAACCAAACGATGGTTACAGCAGCCAGTTCTATGCCTGGGACATAAGGAAGAGGATCGACATGACCTAGTCTGCTGGGAGGCTTCCTGCTTAGATGCTAACTGAGCTTGCTCACAAGTGAAATCTCAGGGACTCTGTGAAATTGTACTTGAAGTGATCACATCACCAGATATTGTCAATGGCTACCCAGTAATGATGACCCAGTAAGAAAAAGACACGTACGGGAAGTGTGGAGGGGCAAAAGAAGACTTGATGGCTCCAGCATAGATGGCCAAGATGGACACAATGACACAGGCCAGGAAAAGTGAGGCAAACTTGTTCACATAGCGTACACCGATGAATACCACCAATACCATGAGAACCAAGAAGGCTGTGCCATACACACGCATGTTATTTAGCATGGCTGCTGATTCCTTGAGTGCATCATCGCTACGAAAAATGGCAGCTCGGGGGACAATATATACCTGTTGAGCAAAAGAAGTAGAAAATGAGGTCATTTTACAGTTACTAAGTAAGAGGACTGTTGTAGTTTGCATTTGTTTTCACAAAGGAAAGCAAAGCCAAAGTAGAAAATGACTGGAGACTTAACCTACTCCTGAAGAAACTGCATAGTCCCGATCTTTTTTTAAGGCTACATGCTGTTCTGAATATCTACATTTCCCAATGGAAACAGCAAAGAATGCATTAACAATTTATTCAAAAGGTTATATAAAATAATTATAATGATTCTCTTAAGTCCTATCTTATCTTTCCTACTTACCTATCATTATTTTAAATAGTAGGAAAAAATATATTCCAGTGAATAAAGAAATGAAAAACATTTTATTTCTTTGGGATAAAGATCTCAAAAGCGATAAACTTTATTTTACTTTTTCCCTGGTAGTGCAAGTCTTGCCTCATGACTTTCACTCCTTGGGTGAGGTGGTAGGGTGGTGGTGAATGGGTGGAAGGGAAGCAGTAGGCAGGCAATGGATACTAGCAACCTTTCTGATTTATATTCACAACAGGAAGTCAGTCAACAACAAATTAACAGTGAATCACTTGATTGATTCTACAGCAGATCTCTCAGAACTTTTGCTATCAAACAACAAAATAAATCCAAATCTCTACCTTTTCTATACTGTAGACCACAATTAAGCCATTACTCACCAGAAAAATTTCAATGGCACCAAGGATATACATGGCTGCTGCAAATGTGGTACCAAGATAAAAGCAGAGGCCAACAGCCCCGCCGAACTCTGGGCCCAGGGCCCGGGAAATCATAAAGTATGAGCCCCCAGCTAAAAGAAAAAACAGAGTGTAAGCAGGATAAAGAAAATACACCAGGAAGAAGCATGTAAACAAGTCATAAGTAAGAAGGATAAATGCTTCAAGCTTTTGAAAACTGAATGTTTTGATAAAAAGTGTATTTGCTAATGGGACGTAAAAGATAAAACCTTTATAATACACTCCAGAGCTAATGTTCCACACGAAGTAGCAGTTTGTCAGTATTACTTAAATATCAAAGAATATTTACTATAGGCATGAAATAGCCCAATAAAAATATATTCTTAACTAAAAGAAGTTAGAGATGTGATACAAATTAAGGATTCTAGCTTAGAACATGATAAGTTTTTTTCCTTTTTACTGTAAAAAGTTAACATAAATGGTATATTAGTTTCAATTGTACATCATAGTGATTTGACAATTCTGCATATTCTGCACACCACAGTAAGTGCAGTTACCATCTGTCACCATGCAATGTTACTGCAATGCTACTGAGTGTATTCCCTACGCTGTATTTGTCATCCCCATGACTTATTTATTTTATAAATGGAAGTCTGTACCTCTTATTCTCTCTCACTTATTTTGCCTATCCCTCTACTCCTCTTTTTATGGACAACCACCAGTTTGTTCTTTGTATTTAGGAGTCTCTTTTTTTGTCTGTTTATTTATTTATTTGCATTCTACATATAAATAAAATCATATGGCATTTATCTTTCTCTGACTTATTTCATTTGCATAGAGTGGATCTCTAGGTCCACCTGTGTTGTCGCAAATGGCAAGATTTCATTCTTTTTTTCTATGGTTGAGTAGTATTCTGTTTTGTGTGTGTCCGTCCACAACTTCTGTATCCATTCATCTACTGATGAGCACTTAGGTTGCTTCCATATCTTGGTTATTGTAAATAAAAAAGCAATATACACAGGGGCACCCTTATCTTTTTGATTGAGTGTTTTCATTTTCACTTTGGGTAAATACCCAGCAATGAAATCACTGGATTGTATGGTATTTTTATTTTTAATTTTTTGGAGAACTTCCATACTATTTTCCAAAGTGGCTGTATCCTTTTATATTCCCACCAACACTGAGTGAGGTTCCCCTAGTTTAGTACATAAAGAGACTTTTAAAGAATGTACTCTCAAGTCAGAATGTGAATGTCTATGACCAACAGACTAAATAATATTCTATTTGTTGGAAGTTTGCATGTCTGGTTTTATAACACAAACATACAGTAATTGTTGACAATCCCTGAAATCCAGTCTTAGCTTACTAACCTGGCACCACTCCATTAGTGGCAATGGCACTCATGGAGATAGCAGTCAACATTGTCTGTAAAGGAAGTGAAAAGAGAAGACTGTTACTGTTATAAAGATGACATGTCTATACTATTTTCCCATCTGCGGACTTCAGAGCACTGTTTGAATAACTAACTCTACCTACTTTACGGAGGGAGTTGGCTGTCATACCTATTAACACGGAAATGATATGATGTGGCTCGACTCACTGTAATAGTCAAACTACTATTATCTTGAATATTCTGTTAAAATGCTTCTATGTCTTAAGCAGTAGATTAGGTGCTGGTAGGAACCACTGATCTCACCCTGGACTCCTAGTTAACTTGGAAAACAGACTGGAAACTGACTGAGAAGCAGCTTATTACAAGAAGGTAATAATATTTAGTAAGGAGGGGAACCACTGAAGACTTCTGAATAAAAACTGTATTTTGAAAACATTGTCTGGGAGCAGCAGAGTATGGAATGGACTGTAGATAGAGAGCAGATGAAGGCAGAGTGACTTGTTAGTAGGCTATTCAGTGAAAAGTAAGGAATGTAGTGCTAGTAACAGGAATATAAAGGAAGCGTTGTGTGTAAGAGATTTCAGAGGGAAACTTGATTGACATTGGTAGCTGATTAGATGCGAGAGGCAACCACGGAGCCAAACGTGGCCTTGAAGGTTTTTTTGTTTGTTTGTTTTTTTAATTTTTAAATGCTTATTTGTTTTTGAGAAGCAGAGAGAGACAGAGCACAAGGAAGAGAGGCGGAGAGAGGGGGAGACACAGAATTAGAAGCAAGTTCCAGGCTCTGAGTTGTCAGCACAGAGCCCGATGCAGGGCTCGAACCCATACACTGTGAGATCATGACCTGAGCTGAAGTTGGACGCTCAACCGACTGAGCCACCCAGGTGCCCCAAAGTTTTAAGACTAAGAAACAGAAAGAAAGAAAAAATAAAGGTGGTACTATTAATTTTAAATTATTAATGATAGGAACTATGTTTGCTTATTCTGCTTTGTATGTACTCAGTGAGCATCATGCACGAGGAGGGTATAATAATGATAGTAATGAAAGAGATCAGCAGATAACTGAATAAAAAATAGATTTTTTATAATAATCAACTTATAATAAAATTGATAGATGTGGCTGGGATATGTGCATAAGAGGAATTTTAAGTTCAAGTAAGATCAGAATGTCCTCAGTAGAGTGGAGAGAGGACCTGGAAAGCACACCTGAATTTCTAGGGAAGGGAGAACGGATGCGACTTCAAAACAAAACAAACACCCCTCACCCCACCAACAATAAGTTTTGTTCCTCCAAACTATACTGGCGTAGCGTGTCATCATTTTCTATCACAACTTCGGTGCTATCAGTCGCAAGTGGTTTGTATTCTGAATTCTTTGAAGTCAAGGACTACATTGTGTACTTCCTCTAGAAAGAAGTCTTCCTTTGTAATTTCTAGTACATCATGTTACAGATCTAAGCAGTGAAGAGTGGGCCCTAAATAACTGAAAATCCTTTGGATTTTAATATCAAAATAATCTCTCCTGTTGAGATCATGAGTCTTTCCCAACTAGTCTTTGTTTTTATTCCCAAACAGGTCGAGTGCATATAATCTCGAGCCCTTGCAACATTCCAAGTGATCTCTAAGAGCCAACTCAGGACTTACACAGCAGCAGCAGATAAGCACAATTGCAAAGGCCTGAAGAACGCCAGCCGTGCCCACAACCCACGTAAGGCGTAGAAACAAGATGACTCCAAAAATATTTTGTAGACAGGGGAGGTAGACACCCATGAAAGTACCCATTTGAGGGGTCTGGAAAGAAAGATGTTGACCAAAAAAAAAATTATATAGTCATCCGGAAGCCATGCTTTTATTCCTTTACTTCTATCAAAAAGTGCTCCCAAACTACCATATTAATTACAAAACAGAGATAATTAGAATATCTTAAAAGAGGCACGTATAAAATCTCCATCTCACTAATGTCAATAACTTTTTAATAGTCCTACATCTCTAACAATTTTACTTTATAGAAGTCCCCATGTGTTTTTATATAGGTATTTGACCACAATCCCCCCTTTTAAAATGTTCTGTTCTTTGAAGCTATTAGCTTTCCCTTTTCATTTAAACTGAATAATGACCTGATGGAATTCCTTTAGAGTATGGTATAAATCTTTCATAGTAGCTGGTAAACACAGTTGGTAAAAGGAAGATCATCACTTCATTCCTGAACAATCCAGAAAGCTAACTTGTTCCATATTTTCATTCTGAGAAAAACTGAAGTGTAGTCTTTGAAAAACCAACCACTTCACAATAGATAGAAGGCATCAGCAGATGGGTAGGGACACTCTTCTGAAGTTCTATTTCCTCTCCCTGGAATGCTCTTTTCCAATGAGGAGGCTCACTGCCTCACACTGGTTAGGCCTCCGCTCATTATCACTGTCAGAAGGTCTTTCCCTGACCAACCTGCCTACAACAGCAACCCCTCTGCTCTGGCTTTCTTGCTGGCCAGTTGCAGTCTCTTTACCCTGCCTTAAAGAAAAGTTAGTTACTGAAGTAGGGCTGACACACAATGTTACACTGGTTTCAGGTGTCCAACAAAGTGATTTGACAAGTCTTTGCCTACGTTATGTCACAAGTGTAGCTACTATCTGTCCCTGCTTGTATTTTTGTTAGAGCATTTATCAAAAAGTAACATAAAGTTTAACAACTATCTCTTCATACTAGAATTTAGACTGCCTGAGAGTAGGGCATTGTATGTTCTCTTTTTTGCTCTGACCCCAGTGACCAGAACAGGGCCTGGCATAAACCAAGCATTAAATAT
Source organism: Proteles cristata cristata (assembly GCA_017311185.1). NCBI lineage: Eukaryota > Metazoa > Chordata > Mammalia > Carnivora > Hyaenidae > Proteles > Proteles cristata. The sequence goes on along the minus strand of JAESUZ010000281.1, from coordinate 1,288,122 downwards.
TTTCTGAGCATACAGTGATGACTTGGTATTTCCTTCTTTCTTATATATGGGACTCTTTTTATTTATCATGGTTATCCTAAAGCCTCACCTTGGTGGGCTTCTTTTTCCCCTCAGTGATGTTCTCTGCCTCTTCATGTTCCTTTGCTCCTTGTGTCAGATTAGTATAATTGGCCATACGGTTGAGGAGAGAAGATACCTTTGGTCGTGTGTCCATTTCTTCCTAGAAAGTCATAAACATGGAAGAAATGAGTAATGAAGAACACTGGAATCATAAGCATCAAAAGGTTCCATCTATCGGTAAAACGCAAATTAAATGAGAAAATATTTCATGGATAAGTATTTTAAGAAAATTTATCAGTGAGGCTTTATTCTTCTTCCAAGTTAAACTATCAATCAGGGCTACATGAATCCTTATAAAATTCTTAAGTGAAAAGCTTTACGATTCTTTCTAATAGCTTAACTTTACAGTAAAAACAAACTCACACTGGCCCCTACCAACAGCTATAATCTTGTAAAAAATGTTGATAATATTATCTGTAACTCTAATGCCCCTTTCTTTAGGCTACTGACATTATAATAACATTTGTGGCTATTACTTATTACACCACACTTGGATAGTTCAATAAAAAGCCTTTGTGACTGAGGGGCACCTGGGTGGCTCAGTCAGTTAAGGGTCCGACTCTTGATTGCGGCTCAGGTCATGATCTCGTCATCTGTGAGATCGAGCCCTGCATCAGGCTCTATGCTGACAGTGCGGAGTGTGCTTGAGATTGTCTCTCCCCCACTCTCTGCCCCTCCCTGGCTTGTGTATGCACATGCGTTCTCTCTCAAAAAATAAACAAACATTAAAAGAAAAAAAAACTTGTGACTGAACTAAATATTCACCTCAGATCTTTTCTTTTTTTTTTTTTTAAATGTTTTTTTTTTTTTAATTTTTTATTTATTTCTAGGAGAGAGAGAGAGAGACAGCGTGAGCAGGGGAGGGTCAGACAGAGAGGGAGTCACAGACTGAAACAGGCTCCAGGCTCCGAGCTGGCAGTCAGCACAGAGCCCGACGCGGGGCTCGAACCCACGAACCGCGAGATCATGACCTAAGCGAAAGTCCGACGCTTAACCGACTAAGCCACCCAGGCGCCCCTAAATATTCACCTCACATCTTTTCTTGAAGTAAGCTGATAGAAAATATCATTTAAAAGATAAGTACACTGAGAGAACTAACACTCATATCACTCTCCAAAGGCAGACACAAAGGTAGTGCTGGACTAAAGTAGGTTCCTTTCAATAACCTGCCTGCAGACCCCATCAGAGTCCATATGGTCTTAGATGAGACACACAAGGCCCTGTTAATCTAGCAGCCTACTTTCTATGCTGAGTTTTGATTTAGTAGTTCTAAGGTAAGTGATAGTCATCCCAAACACGGAGTTGAAAAATGTACTAGTACACTTTGTAGATAATGCAAATATTCATATCCTAGGTGAATTAGATAGAAGGTCCACTATTTCCACAGAAATTTGATTTAATGGTACTTATTAGTCAGTGATAATTAGATTACATAAAATAAGTAAACTATAATGACAAGTTATATTAAGTATTATACTTAAACAATTAATTCTTAAAATTATCCAGCCTGTACTGAATGGGATAGAAAACAGCGATCTTGAAATCTCTATTCCTGAAATCTCTGCCCTGGTTCCCTTCCAAATATTACCTCAAAGAGTGCCAGGTTTTTATCAAAATATTCATCTCCTTCTTCATAATTGGAATTATTGAGATAAGCATTTCGAGCTTTCTTATTATGCCCATCATCTGGAAAAAAAAAGTAAACCAAGTTAGTTTCTCATTAAAGAAGCATCAGCACCAAAGAGTTTCATATTGCTTCTGTATTAACAGAACCCATTTTCATATTCAAACTAATTTTTTTAAGTTTTTAAAATTTTATTTTGAAAGAGACAAAGAGAGGGAGCGCAAGTAGGGGAGGGGTGGAGTGGGGGCGGGGGTGAAGGATCTGAAGCGGGCTCTATACTGACAGCAGAGAGCCCAATGCGGGGCTTAAACTCACAAACTGTGAGATCATGATCTGAATCAAAGTGAGATGCTTAACTGACTGAGCACCCAAGCGCCCCTCATATTCAAACTTTAACCTGAGGGCAGGAGAACTCAATTAGCATTGCTTGGAGAACATGGCTCCCTCTCGAAGAAGAGCAAAAATAAATCTCTAAGAGGAAAACATGGGTCATTCCTTTTCTTAATAAAGAGGCCCTACACTTAAAGTCACCCAAATCTAGAATAAAATTTTTAAAAAGTACTTACTGAGTCCTTAGTATATAATACCCTTATGCACTATTGCTGTTGAATAATAGCAGTAAAAGCTCTCTACTTACACATCTGTCCAACCTTTTATAAATGATATTAGTTAAAAAGAATGACATTAAGTCATGTAACCAAGAATTATTTTTCTACAAACTCTTGCCACATTTTTTTTTTAATGCTAAAAGAGGTACTCTACAAGAATCTGGTGAACCAGCTATAAAGAAAAAAAAAAAAAAAAGAAAGAGACTGGGTTCCCTAAGACAGCAGAGTTTGTGTTGAGTACTTCCTTAGCTTTGGTTCTGTATTGTATAAGAATTATATAATTATAATCACCTTGTAGGAAAAAAATAGAGAAAATAAAAAAATATATAAATGTCATTAAGAACTAAGACTTTAAATATTGAGAAAATAGATACTAATATAAAATTTAAAGAAATTAAAGTCCCATAGCCTTGGGGCACCTGGGTGGCTCAGTCGGTTAAGCGTCCGACTTCAGCTCAGGTCATGATCTCAGGGTTCATGGGTTCAAGCCCCACGTCGGGCGCTGTGCTGACTGCTAGCTCAGAGCCTGGAGTCTGATTCAGATTCTGTGTCTCCCTCTCTCTCTGACCCTCCCCTGCTCATGCTGTCTGTCTGTATCTCTCTCTTTCAGAAAAAAAATAAAAATAAAAAAAATAAAAAGTCCCATAGCCTTAAATATAAGTTTGGGAAACAGCCAATAAGCTATAAAAATAATTGCACCATGCTAAAGGACAGGAATGGCGACCTGATGGGGTCCCCACTGGCTAAAAATGGGATAATATGAGCCCTAAAAGTAAATAATGCAATGAAGTGAAAAGTAAATATGTGAAATATCCAATATATTAAAAAAAAAACTAGTCACTTTTGCAGAGTTACTAAGGAAACAACACATCTGAAAAACAGTAAATGGAAAGAATCAAGCAATTACCCTGCCTTTCCTGTACCAACTGTATTTCCAGGTAATGAAAAAGTTAAAGAAAATTTATTCATTATAGAAGCATTCTAGCTAATAAATGTGGAATTTAAAAAACAAAACAAACATAGGGGAGAAAAAGAGAGAAAGAAAGAAAGAGAAAGCGAGTGAGAGAGCAAGCGACCAAAAAACAGACTCTTAACTATAATGAACTGGGTGGTTACCACAGGGGAGGTGGGAAGGCGGATGGGTGAAACAAAGGGGATTAAGAGTACACTCATCACAGGTGATGGGTGGCTCAGTCCATTAAGGGTCCAACTCTTGATTGCAGCTCAGGTCATGATTTCATGGTTTGTGAGATCAAGCCCTGCAATGGCCTCTGCATTGATGGCGCAGAACCTTTTGGGATTCTCACTCTCCCTCTCTCAAAATAATTAAACAAACTTAAAAATTAAAAAAAAAGTACACTCATCATGAAAATTGAGTAATGCATAGAATTGTTGAATCACTATATAGTACAGCTGAAATTAATATAACACTGTATGTTAACTAACTGAAATTTAAATAAAAGATTTTTTTAAATGCAGATGGAATAATTAGAAAAAAATTCACCAATTTTCAACCCCTAATGAAATAATGGATCTAGGCAATCATCATCAATGGTTGCTAAAACCATCAGAGGAAAGGCTAAGACATAACTTTATAATGGATGGATAAGGGTGATCTGAAACTCAATGATCAATGGTAAAAATGCTGCAATGGTAAAAATGCTATAAGTGATCAATGGTAAAAATCCCCTAATGTAGTATGATAAAAAGTACACCTATGGTGTTTTCTTACCAAAAGAATGGAAGTTGAATCTAATCAAGCTATCTTAAAGCTATCAGTTCATAAAACAAACAAACAAACAAACAAAAACAGAGGAGGAAAGGAGGAACATGATAAACATCACCACAAAGATGCATAATCTGACTTATTCAATAAATGGTATAAACTAAAAAAGGTAAATTAATAATTGAGACTTAAAATACCATACTAACCAAGTACAAGATGTGAAACTTGTTAGAATCCTGACTCTAATCAAATGTAAAAAAAAAAAAACACAAAAAACCAACAACTCTGAAACAGAAACTGAAATACAAGCTATTTTCTTTTAAAAGTAAATAAAATCAAAGGGCGCCTGGGTGGCTCAGTTAGTTAAGCATCCAACTTTGGCTCAGGTCATGATCTCACGGTTTGTGTTTTCGAGCCCTGTGTCAGGCTCTGTGCTGACAGCTAGCTCAGAGCCTGGAGCCTGTTTCAGATTCTGTGTCTCCCTCTCTCTGACCCTCCCCTGCTCATGCTGTCTCTCTCTTTCTCTCTCTCTCAGAAATAAATAAAACATTTTTAAAAAATGTTTTTAAAGTAAACGAAATCATGTGATGTCTGCAATTTTCTTTAAGATATTCCAGGAAAAAATTAGGTGGGGCTTGAAAACAGATTCTCAACACTGTTGAAACTAAATGATGGCTTCAAGGAGGTTCACTATCCTATTCTATCTATAGTTTTCTATGTCATTGGAAATTTCCACAATAAGAAGTTACCTAAAAAATAAAAGAGGAAAATGACAGAGTGGGGCCTGCTTGGGATTTTCTGTCTCCCTCTCACTCTACTCTTCTCTTGTGTGCACATGCATTTTTCTCTCAGAGCAAATAAACAAACATTAAGGGGGAAAAAAAAGAAAATGTAATTCTTTTCCTCTAAAGGGTCTAGAAAATTCTGAAAAGAGAATGACACAGCTTAAATCTATCACCATTTTTAAGTAATCCATTTATTCAATTAATTCACTAAGCATTTATTAGGTTTGTAAAAAATTTATTTATTTTAGGAGAGAGATAGTGTGCATGAGCAAGGAAGGGGCAGGCAGAGAGAAATAGAGAGAGGGATGGAGAGACAGAATCCTAAGCAGGCTCTGTGCTAACGGGACAGAGCCCGACGTGGGGCTTGAACTCATGAAGCGTGAGATCATGACCTGAGCCAAAATCAAGAGTTGGACATTCAACCGTCTTGTGCCACCCAGGCACCCCACATTTACTAAGTTCTTATGATGTGCCGGGCACTGTTCTAGGTCCTGGCAATATAGTAGTAGACAGAGCAGTTAAAGATGTTACTTTCATTGTGTGTATATGGAGTCACAGAAGACAGAACACACACACACACACACACACACACACACACGCGCGCGCAAAACTGATTTATAGTGACTGTCAATTTCCACAGTGTAAATACTCACACATGACAATTTGAAACTACTAATGTGTTGGGGTGTCTAGGTGGCTCAGGTGGTTGAGCATCTGACTCTTGATTTCGGCTTAGGTCATGATCTCGCAGTTGTGAGAAAGAGCTCCATGCTGGATGTGAAGCTGGCTTAAGATTCTCTCTCTCCCCCTCTCAAAAAAAAAAAAAAAAAAGAAAGAAAGAAACCTCACTCTTTCTCTCTCTCCTGCTCGTGTGTCCTCTCTCTCAATTAAGTAAATAAAATTTAAAACCTACTAATGTGAAGTCACTGAGCATGGTTTTGGGAAGAGATGCATTCAATTGATTCTCATGAGTTGGTAGGAGCTGGACACAGGATGTTCAGGAAAAGCCTGTATTTCAAGCAGATGGAATAGTAATTTTTAAAAATCCTAAAGCAGAAACAATCGTAATGCAGTCATAAAACAGAATGAGTACCACGGCTGAAACAGAATAGAGAAAAGGAGAGAATGATTGGCAAGACAGGATTTTAAAATTTCTATTTGGTCTTTTTTTATGATTCATTCTCATTTTCTCTCTCAAGTTCATTTATTTATTTTTGAGAGAGAGAGAGCAAGAGAGAAAGAACGTGCACAAGCAGGGGAGGAGCATAGAGAGAGAGGGAGAGAGAGGGAGACACAGAATGCAAAGCAGGCTCCAGGCTCTGAGCTTGTCAGTACAGAGCCTTACTCAGGGCTCGAACTCATGAACTGTGAGATGATGACCTGAGCCGAAGTTAGATGCTTAACCAACTAAGCCACGCATGCGCCCATTTCCCCGGCTTTTTTTTGGTTTGCTTTTCCCTTATTCCATTTATTCTTTCTTCTTCTGGAGTTTGCACATTCTATTTCTTTCAGTAATTACCTTTGAAATTTTACTGTGTTTTTTACTTGAACTGTTAAGTGAGTTTAAACAACAATCTGTCATCCTCCAAACAACACAAACACTTTTGAGCACTTCAGTTTCAATTGTCTCCTCTGATTCACATATTACTGTTCTGTCCACTATTTCTTGTAGCTTATTTTACTACACAAATAAGACACTGAGGTCCCTTCTTTAGAAATTCTCAAACCCAGCACCATGAAATTTCAAGGCCACATAACTATTTGTTGTGGGGGATGTCCAGTACATCGTAGGATATTTAAGAGCATCCCTAGCCACTAGTCACTAGATCCAGCAGCATCTCCAGCAATGACAATCAGAAAACTCTTCAAACATTTCCAAATGTCCCCTGAGGGACAAAATTGTTCTCAGTTGTAAACCATTAGCTTAGAGCAAGGTCTTATGGTGAGAAACATTCTTGGCTTTTATTTAGCAACAGTTCCCTGTATTTTGTCCTAATTATTACTGAGTATCTTGCCAAGCACAATTCTAAGGTAATAAATGCTTTACAAACACTTTAAGACATCATTTGCTATCTGTTTCGCTGTAGAGAAGTCTGTCATTCTGCTGTTCTGTTAAGGATCTGTACCTTCTCTCTGGTGGATTTCAAGATCTTTTCTTAGGTGTTCTGCAGCATTGTTAAGATATGTCTAGGTGTAGTTTTCCTTTTGTTCTGTTCACAAACCCTTTTACCTGTTTTTAACCCATTAGTTTTATTTTTTGTATCAATAACTATGTTTTCTTTTCTACAAATTCCATTTGTTCTCTTCTCTAAACAGTTTCATTTCTGAGTAGTGTGCTCATCTTTCCAACTGCATCCTTTATTGATTAAAACATCTGATAGTTTTGTATCCCAGACCCAGAACCACTTTATACCTCTTAAGGGTTATGTGAGTAGGAATCCTAGATCCAACATGCTACTTCCCAGCTGGTTCGAGTTATTATATTGTTGCTATAAAAATCTGGCTCCCCCATTCTGCTGCCTAGTGGTCCAAACCACATCCTAACAGCTCTGGCTCCCTTTGCTGCAGCCCTGGCAGCTCTCTCAGGGCCTCTGTAGTCTCAAGTTTCAAGTGCAACCACCTTAACTTTTAGACATTTTGGTCCTGGATATTTTTGGTCCAACTTCCATTTGCTTGCTTGCTTATTTTGAGATGGGAGAAATATTCCTGGAGACTTTGCCTACCTTTATGAGACCAAGGATGCCTCCAAGATTTTTTTTTTTTAATTTTAAATATTTATTTTTGAGACAGAGAAAGACAGAGGGTGAGCAGGGCAGGGGCAGAAAGAGCAGGAGACATAGAATCTGAAGCAAGATGTCCGAGCTGACAGCAGAGAATCTGATTTGGGGCTCAAACTCACGAACTGGGAGATCATGATCTGAGCCGAGTTAGACGCTTAACCAACTGAGCCACCCAGGCGCCCTGCCTCCAAGATTATCTTATCAGGGTCTACCTGTGGTGGTGATAGGAATGGAAGGGCCCCTAGAGATCCTGGTCAATCATGAAAGATCAAGGCTTTCCAGGCAAGGAACAGAGTTCTCATTAGGAGTGGTTAACTGAAAGGCATGGATCAATTTTCGATCTCAGTTTCTTGGTGGGAAATCATGCTGTTTCAAAAGTACATCCTTCAGAAGTCTGGGTCATTACTGGAACCTCAGGAAATCCCAAATGGAATAGAAGCTCTTGAGTTCCTGAGTACCAAATAAGTTTACTCTGCAAGAACTAAGAACCAAATGCATGTCCTAGGGCTGTTTTAAGATTATCCAGAATCCTAAGAGGATTCCTTTGAAGAATACCTACGACACTGGCCTCAGTAATGCTATCCATCAAATAGACCAACAGATCCCAATGTTTTGTTTTGTTTTTCCTCATTTTACTATCCAGATAATGCTAATGTTACTGGGAACTTATTGCTGTTTCACTGCACCAGTCAAACAAAAACCGATAAACATGCCATTGATTCTACGACAGATTTCAGATTTTCATATTTTATGGCATATATTTTTTTAAACAGAAACTGTTAGAGCAAATGTTTTGCTCTTTATAAAAATTTTATTCTTGTGGTGCTATTACCTCTATGTTGCTGCTTTTATGATTTTCCACTTATACTACAGTTTGGGGCTAAGATAAATAAATCTCAGATTCCTCCCTTAGTCTCCTGATCTTGTCAAATGTTTGCTTGTCTGGGCTAGGCAGCAAAGAGCAGTAACTGTATTTAATTTCCCTTGGCACAAGCTTCATTCTGAACTATGCACTGTGTGAACATTAAAGGTTGTCTCAAATGTTACAAACTATGGTTTTGATTTTATAGTTTGTTTCAACCAGCAGCCAAATAAGAGGCATGCATTATGATTGACTGCTATATCTCCTAAGTCAAGAATCTACTCTTTTTTTCACTATTTATTTGTTGAAGAAACCATGTCCTGTGTTCAGCAGTTTCTGATTTTGATGATGACATCCATACGATGTTGTTTAAATGTTGCTGTTTTTGTAGTTCCTATAAATTGCTAAATAGGTCTAGAGGTTTAGCCACATTCAGTATTTTTAAGAGGTAGGAAAGCTCCTTCACAGTGGCATTTTGATCTCTGTCAGGAAGTACAGGTCATCTGGTTTTCTATCTGAGATATTAGCAACTGCTGGTGATCTAATGCCTAGACCCATTAATTTATGAGGATTACAAAATGGTGATATTCTTTTCTATTATTCTTCTTTAACTTACTAGTTAAATATAAAAATACTTTTATAAAGAGATATTCCCTCTAATATACTATTTGGTTACCATTAATATAGTTAAAAGCAAGGCAAATACTTCATTCTTTCCCTTTATTAACCAACTTTGTTCACTAGAATACTCCAATGGTGACTAATTAGTTTTTTAAAGTCTCAATATGAACTCATGAATTTAAATATTGGATATATTTCAAATGAAATTCTTTTTCTGCATCAGTTAAGATGATTAATGCTTTAATCTCCTTTTGTTAACACAATAAATTATATAAATTGATTTTTAATGGTAAGCCAACAATGTATTTCAAGCAGAAACCCAATTTGGTCACAGGAATAATTTAGAAAAATCTATTGCTTGATTTAGATTGCACATATTTCATTCAGGACATCTCTGTCTGTATTCATAAGTGAAACTGGCCCATGCTTGTCTAATACTGGCATTGTTAAGTTTTAGTATCAAAGTTATGCAATCCTCAAACTGAGCTGGAGAGTATTTGCTTTTCTATTCCTTGGGAGAAACTGTAGAAGAGGAATTATTTTTTCCTTGAATGTTTGGTAAAAATTGTTGTAAAAATGCCAGGGCCCACTGCTCATTTGCTTAGCTGCTTACTAAAATGTTTTAAATTAAAAAGTATACATGCATATACTCAGAAAAATTCATTACAGCTTAATTATTTCTCACAACAGCAGTTTCACCCTTCCATCCATCTCCTTAGCCTAACCGTAAGTTTTGTAAGAGATCTGATGAGTCAGTGGGAACAACAGATATATTAAAATAACTGCACCCTACTGACAGGAAGAACATTCAGAAGGTCTGAAAGATACTATTATAAATTCTGCTTAGCAGGCAAAACAAGTGAAGTAGGTCTTAACTTACTAGCCCTAATTATCCTAAGCAAGATTATTTTTTTAAAGTTTTTATTTTTAAGTAATCTCTACATCTGAGGTGGAGCTCAAACTCACGACCCTGAGATCAAGAGTCACGTGCTCCAGTGACCTAGCCTACCAGGTGCCTGTAACCAAGATTTTTAAAGAGAGCTGGCAAGATTTTAATTGAAACTACCAATGCCCTTTCTGAGGAATTATAAGATCATTAGGAAATATAACAAAAAGTCACCTTTCCATCTCTTGCAAACTTATTTTTTAAAAAATAAATCAGGCTTTCAAGGATTTTGAGGCTGTAGCTTAAACAAAGATATTCAAAGGGGACCTGACTGACTCAATCAGTAGAGCATGTGACTCCTGATCTCAGGGTCTTAAGTTGAGCCTCACATAAGGTGTAGAGCTAGGAAATGAAAAAGAAATGAAAAGGAAAGGAAAAGGATAAGAAAAAGGAAAGGTTAAGGAAAAAGAAAAAAGGAAAAAAAGAAAAAAGAAAAGAAACTAACTCAGGATGGGACACAGAAGATATACTTATTAAGAGCATGAGAAGGGGTGCCTGGGTGGTTCAGTTGGCTAAGCTTCTGACTTTGGCTCAGGTCATGACCTCACGGTTTGTGGGTTCAAGCCCCACATTGGGCTCTGTGCTCACAGCTCAGAGCCTGGAGCCTGCTTCACATTCTGTGTCTCTCTCTCTCTCTGCCCCTTCCTTGCTCACACTCTGTCTGTCTCTCTTGGTCTCAAAAATAAATATTAAAAATTAAAAAAAAAAATTAGAAGAAAAGAAAATAATCTTATCTAACAAACCTTGGAGGGAGAACCCAGGGTAGCAGGATGAACTCACCCAAGAATCTAGCCAGAAGACTCTGGACATATTCCTAGGTTTTAAATTGAATTTAAGTGGCGCCTGGGTGGCTCAGTCGGTTAAGCATCCGACTTTGGCTTGAGTCATGATCTCGCAGTTTATGAGCCCCGCATCAGGCTCTGTGCTGACAGCTCGGATCCTGGAGCCTGCTTCGGATTCTGTTTCCCTCTTTCTCTCTCTGCTCCTCACCCATTTGTATTCTGTGTCTCTCAAAAATAAATAAACATTTAAAAAAATAATAAATAAATAAATAAACATTTTAAATAAATAAATAAATGAGTGAATAAATAAAATTCAATGTAAATGTAGGAGGTCAAATGAGAGTAATGTCTGAAGTAGTCTCTTAGCAGATACTAGGGTTTTTAGCTAATACTAAGAGAAGCCTTTTTCACAATCACATACTATTTCTTTTTGCCCACAATTTGTTTACTATCTTTTGCTTCAAATGTCTCAATAGAAACAAAATCCAGCTTACACTGGAATGATACCAACTCCCCTGACTGTCTACTTCATTGGCTAACTCCTTCCTTACCTTGATTACACACGTATTCCCGGACAGATGATATACTACCCTCAAACTCCTGTACCTGTCAGCATGTATCAGAGGCAGTAGAGTTTTAATAGTTTAGAGGTAAAATTACTTTTCATGGTCTACCTAAATATTTCAGTGAAATCTTAACCATTCCTGGTCCAAATATGAAATTTTTATATGGAGAAGAATAATTTTGAACAGTCTAACTAAATGATTCAATATAAAAGTCTAAAAAAAAGAGAATAGTGACAACCCCAATATCACAAGGCTAGGACCCTTGTGATCAGATTTCTAGCTATATGTTTATGTCAAATCATTTACCTAAAACTATTTATGGAGTGCTTAGGGTGTCCATTTCTGTTCCAGCACATAAATTCTCTCAAGCAAATGAGAATTATCACCAGAAACTTAGGTTCTTAACAAGAAAGAACAGAAAAGGAATATCCCACTTTCTTCAATACTCTGAACCTGTAATGAGCAAACAAGTACTTTCCTTAATGTCAACTTTTTGATAGCTCCTATTTTCCACAGCTACTCTGCACTATTCAAAGAGCTAAAAGTTCAGGAAGTACAAATCAAAATGAGCCTCAAATCAAACCTCATGCACTGTTAGTGGGAATATAAATTGGAGCAACCACTGAGGAAAATAGTATGGAGGTTCCTCAAAATATTAAAAATGGAATGATCAAACAATATGATCAAACAATTCTATTGTTGGGTATTTACCCAAGGAAAATGAATTTGAAAAGATATATTCACCCCTGTGTTTATAACATTACTTATAATAGCCAAACTACAGAAGCAACCCAAGTTTCTACTGATAAGTGAATGGGTGTGGATGTGGTATATACTTATAATGGCACATTCAGTCATAAAAAAGAGTGAGATGTTGCCACGTGCAACAACATGGGTGGACCTATAGGACGTTAGGGTAAGGCTAAGTAAAATCAGGCAAAGAAAAACAAATACCACATGATTTCACTTACATGTTGTATATAAAAAGAAAGCAAAGAAACAAAAAGACCTTTAAACACAAAGAACAAATGTTGTTGCCAGAAAGGAGGTGGGGGGGGGGGATGGGTGAGACAAAGGGGATAAATAGCATAATGTATAGAGAAGCTGAATCACTACGTTGTACAGCTGAAACTAATGTAACATTGCATATCAACTACATTCAAGTTAAAAAAAGATTTTAAAAAATCTTGGACATTTAAAAAATTTTATTTATTTTCAGAGAACAGAGTGCAAACGGGGGCCGGGGGCAGGGCAGAGAGAAAGGGGGACAACCCAAAGCGGACTCTGCGCTAACAGCAGAGAGCCTGACACAAGGCTCAAACTCACAAACCATGAGATCATGGCCTGAGGTGAAGTCGGACACTTAACCAATTGAGCCACCCAGGTGCCCCTAAATTTTTAATTTAATTTTAATTTTTAATTTTTTAATACAAAAAAAGAGACAGATACAAACTTCAAGTTATAAAACAAGTCAGTCATGGAGATGAATAGTACAGCATAGGAAATAATACTGTAATAATGTTGTATGGTGACATGATTACTACACTTATGGTGGTAAGTACTGAGCAATGTACAGCATTGTCCAATCAATATGGTATATGCCTGAAACTAATATAACACTGTATATTAATTATACTTCAATAGAAACAAAACAAAAGCAAACAAAAAGTCTAAAAACAAAAAATAAGCCTTAAATCAAAAGGCACACACACACACAAAATGGCTGTCAGTGTATTTAAAAAGCACTTAACCTCATTCATAATTAAAGATGTACAAATAAAAACTAGACATGCCATCTTCATCTAGGGAAAGAAAATGTTTTAAGATTAATATCTACTTTTTATGATAGGGAGCCCAAGTATGCCTCCATACTCCTAACTGGTGGAAATCTAAGTTGATGTATCCTTTTGAAGACAGATGTACCCTTTCACCAAAAATTCTACTGTTAGGAATTTTTCCTTCAAATATACTGCCAATGAGATTGCAAGAGTATATGCACAAGATGTTCACTGTAATATAATTTTTAACAGTAAAACACCTGGAAATAAATGCTCAAGAATGGGGAACTGGCCACTGGAATACCATGAAATACTATTCTGTAACAAACGGAGGAATAAGGCAAATCTTTATGTGCTCAAACGTCCCAAGGTAAAATGTTAAGTGAAAGAAAGGAATTCACAGTCTGTAGAGTATAACTCCATGGAGAGAAAAGGAAAGAAGATAATCATAGATAATAAGAAAATGTTATTATTAAAACTTCTAGAGAATTCCCAAGAATAAATACCTTAGGGGACAGAGGTGAGGTGGTGGGGAGAAGAGATACTTTAGAGGACTTGACTTTCTTTACACGTTCTTTTTATTGTCTGAATTTCTCATCAGACTATGTTTCATTTCTCTATTTAAAATTTTTACCAGTCTTGAGATGCTGTGAGATACCTGTTAAATTATAAGCTTATTATAAGCTTATAATAATGTGATAACTAGAAGACATAAATTTATTTCCCAAATTTATATAATACTGGAACATCCCAAACAGCTTGCTTAAGGTCATACTTTCAGAAATTAAAATGAGGGTGATTAAAAGACGAAGAAAAATAATAAAAAGGGCAAAGTAGCTGCAAAGCCCAAGCTATTATAGAGTACATTCTTGACAAAATCATCTTGGAAAAAAGAAGCTCTAATTTTTAGTTGTTGTTTTTAAACGCAGAACCACGTAAAATACTTTTATATGTGGTTGTATTGAGGCTTAACAATCAATTGTACAAGTAGTTTCCTAAAACTTAACCAAGTTACGACAAGAAATAGCAGGAAAAAGTTTTAAGAAATGAAAAGCAGAAAAGGAGGGAATAGAAAATAGAATTAGAAGTGGGAGTAATGTCTGTTAGTATAAGCAGGAAAAGGGTGACTTTAGAGAAAGTTAATCCCATAGTAATACTATACCTAACAGCTGGCTGTGTTCCCCTGTGATGGAGTTCTGACTCGGGTCTGAAAAACAAACAATTGAAAAGAAAAGAAAAAAATGAATGACCAAAACAAATAATTTCTTAAAAATCAGCAACAAAAGTCAACCAAGGAAATAAGCAAAAAAAAAAACCACAAGAAACAAAAAACAAAAATTGTTTAGTGCTCAAAAAACCTTAATGAATGGATAATAAAAATAGATTAATTTATAAAAAATAATCACACAGCTTCTTCGAAAAGTTAACAGAATTACCATGTACCTCAGCAATTCCACTCTTAGATATATACTCAAAGAACTGAAAACAGGGACTGAAACAGATATTTATATGACAATGTATATTACATCAGTCAAAGTGTAAACAACCTGGATGTCCTTTAACAGATAAATGGATAAACAAAAATGTGGTACATACATACAATGGGATATTATTCAACCATAAAGAGGAAACAAAGTTCAGATACATGCTACAAATGGGCAAACCTTGAACATATGCTAAGGGAAATAAGCCAGAAGCAGAAGGACAAATATTGTATAATTCCATTTAATAAGAAATAATGAGAAAAAAGTAAACTAACAAAATCATCACATAAATTTGACCACGCAAAAGTAGTCCATAAAGTAGAAGGATGCTTCAGGGCTCACGGCATGGGTTACATTTTCTCTTTAATGACAAAGGAACGTATGGCCATAGCAGCTCGAAATCAAGACATGAGTAAAGCACTCATTATTAGGTATGTCCTGATTTGACTTCATGATAAAATAACTAAACTGGCTTTTATAAATATGTCTCTTCAGTAATCTATAATAAAATTTAGTGGCAATAATCCAAGTTCCTAATGCAAGAGATACTGACAATCACCCTTTAACAACTAACCACTTGTTTATTTTAAAGGCTTGAAAAGTATTAAGGGCTAAATATGGAAAAGACTTTGAGCTCCTGTTTCCTCTAAGATTAAGTGTCTTGAATACAGAGGATTATATCTGGCTTCCCTGTGTCTGGGAAACAAAATAATTTTAGATGAGGGGGTCTGTGAATTACATCTTTATTTTCACTAACCTCTAACTGAAGTTTAGTATTTTCTCCAAGTGTGATGTCAGCAACAAGCTACATAAAAATACCTGTGATTTTGTCAACAATAAATATCTGGTATTTTCATATCACATTATAATTGTTACATATATCTCATAGTATCATTTAGGTGCAATACTACTTTGAAACTATGGTAGTTATCAAATGGCTTCTAGATCTTTTCGATGCACTGATAAAAAAGCACTTATATTAGATCATGAATTTAATATTTTGATAACTGTGTTTGAATATAATAGGGTTCTTTTTTTTTTTTTTAATGTTTTATTTATTTTTAGGAGAGAAAGAGACAGCGTGAGCAGGGGAGGGTCAGAGAGAGAGGGAGTCTCAGGCTGAAACAGGCTCCAGGCTCTGAGCTGGCAGTCAGCACAGAGCCCGACGCGGGGCTCGAACCCACGAACCGCGAGATCATGACCCAAGCGAAAGTCGGACGCTTAACCGACTAAGCCACCCAGGCGCCCCAGGGTTCTTTTTTTTAAATCTATTCTTGAGAAAGGGAGAGCACGAATGTGTGAGTGGGGGAAGGGTATAGAGAGTGGGCAGAGGAGAGAGAATCCCAAGCAGGCTCTGCATAGTCAGCACAGAGCCCAATGCGGGGCTCAAACGCATGAACTGTGATTTCATGATCGGAGCCGAAGTCAAGAGACAGATGCTCAACCAACTGAACCACCAGGTACCCCTAAGAGGTTTCTTTTTAATGCTATATATATGTATTTATATGTGTGTGTAATACTTTACACATTTAAAAACGTTACTCTGAAAAGGAATTTGTAGACTTCAGACTGCCAACAAGGTCCCAGATAGAAAAAAGATTAAGAATTACTGTTTGAAACAAAATTCAAATAATATTTTCAATGCTGTTTATAAATATGTTTCTTTATAAAAAATTAAATATAATACTTTAAACATCCCAGGCAGAAAGAACCACTTAACAAATTCTGGTCTGATGAACAGTACATACTCTAATCAAGGAGGAAAGAAATCTCATTGACACAACTTAAGTTTCAAATGTTTTGTGAGCATTTTTTAAAAATTTACAAATAGTTTATTGTCAAGGTGGTTTCCATATAACACCCAGTGCTCATCCCATGTGCCCTCCTCCATGTCCATCTTCCCCTCCCACACACCCATGAGTCCTCAGTTTGTTCTCAGCATTCAAGAGTCTCTCATGGTTTGCCTCTCTCCCTTTCCCCCACCATTTCCCCCCTTTTTCTCCCCCATGGTCTTCTGTTAAGTTCCTTCTAATCCTCCTATACGTGCAAACATATGATATTTGTTCTTCTCTGCCTGACTTATTTCGCTCAGCATAACACCCTCAAGGTCCATCCATGTTGTTACACATGGTCAGATTTCATTGTTTCTCATTGCCATGTAGTATTCCATTGTATAGATAAACCACATCTTCTTGATCCATTCGTCCATGGATGGACACTTAGGCTCTCTCCATGTTTTAGCTATTGTGGAGAGTGCTGCTATGAACATTGGGGTACATGTGCTCCTATGCCTCAGCATTTCTGTATCCCTTGGGTAAATTCCTAGCAGTGCTATTGTTGGGTCATAGGGGAGTTCTATTGTTAATTTTTTGAGGAACCTCCACACTGTTTTCCAGAGAGGCTGTACCAGTTTACATTCCCACCAACAGTGTAGGAGGGTGCCCGTTTCTCCGCATCCTCGCCAGCATCTAGAGTTCTCTGATTTGCTCATTTTAGCCACTCTGACTGGAGTGAGGTGGTATGTCAGTGTGGTTTTGTTTTGTGAACATTTTAAAATAGATTTTTAGATTTTCTTCCTTAATTTGGTTTTGAAAAGGAGATATTCTCAGATATTTTCTCCAACATACCAGCAAATGGGGTCCACTTTCTACATTTAAACTCATTTTATTTCTGGGGTGCCTGGGCGGCTCAGTCGGTTGAGTGTCCGACTTCGGCTCAGGTCACGATCTCACGGTTTGTGGGTTCAAGCCTCGCGTAGGGCTCTGTGCTGAAAGCGAGCTCAGAGCCTGGAGCCTGTTTCAGATTCTGTATTTCCCTCTCTCTCCCCCCTTCCCCTGCTCATGCTGTCTCTCTCTCAGAAATAAATAAACATTAAAAAAATTTTTTTAAATAATAAAAAAATAGGGGCACCTGGGTGGCTTAATCGGTTAAGCGTCCGACTTTCGCTTAGGTCATGATCGCGGTTCGTGGGTTCGAGCCCCGCGTCAGGCTCTGTGCTGACTGCCAGCTCAGAGCCTGGAGCCTGTTTCAGTCTGTGACTCCCTCTCTCTCTGACCCTCCCCTGCTCACGCTGTCTCTCTCTCTCCTAGATATAAATAAAACATTAAAAAAAATAGTAATAAAAAATAAACTCATCTTATTTCCAATATAAATAAACAATATGGGTTTGCATATAAGACAAAGTAGGAATAACAGTTCTACAGTACATTAGTGTATCTGTCTCTCTCATATATGCACACATGACAGGCACATACAAGTGATAAGCTGGACTGTATCATTACAGGGAAGGAGCTGTGTAGGTAGCAAGGAAGGAAGACCAGAATAAGAATCACAGAATTTTAGAACCAGAAGAACTATGGTCATCATCTACTCTAGTGAATCCAAAGGAAAAGTCGGAGAGGAACTATCAGCATCATTTATTTTTCTCCCTAAAACAACACCAACAACCCTTCTTAAGATTCTGATTCCCAGGGGCGCCTGGATGGCTCAGTCAGTCAAGCGTCTGACTTCAGTTCAGGTCATGATCTCATGGTTTGTAGACTCAAGCCCTGCATCGGGCTCTGTGATGACAGCTCAGAGTCTGGAGCCTGTCTTGGATACTCTGTCTCCCTCTCTCTCTGCCCCTCCCCTGCTTTCTCTCTCTCTCACCTAAAAATACACATTAAAAAATAAATTAAAAAGTCACCAAAACCTACTAAAAAAATTCTGATTCCCAGATGCTGTCATGAATGAGAATGTCTTTTACGTATGCTAGGATGGAGCAAAGTTGAGAACCTCTTCATATATACAGTTGAGAAGATGAATGCTTGGTTAATAAGTTGACAAAGACATGGCACACTATTGCCAAAAGAAAAAGCCTAGAGCTTTACTCTTAATCTTTTGGGCACCTATGTTCCTGCTTCTTGATACTCTGTAATTCTAACTTTTTTGTCCTAAAATGAAGCCTAATAGTCTAAAACAAGTAATTTGGAATTGCCAGGGAATCTGAATAAAACATCTCAGATAACTCAGGCAGAGCAGG
Source organism: Proteles cristata cristata (assembly GCA_017311185.1). Taxonomy (NCBI): domain Eukaryota; kingdom Metazoa; phylum Chordata; class Mammalia; order Carnivora; family Hyaenidae; genus Proteles; species Proteles cristata. The sequence continues at coordinate 1,269,419 of JAESUZ010000281.1, read as the reverse complement.
TATGATTTTAGAGGAGGAAATAGAAATAATTTTCTTAAGAATTACCTCCTTCTAAAAAAGTAAAAATTAAAAAAAATAAAAATTACCTCCTTCTATACTATCTACTTTCTTGCCTTCTAGGCTGTGCACGTATGCCACATGTACACTTTCTAGTCAAGCCAGGACTCTTCCTTTGAACACCCTCTCATATTTGAGATGAAGAAAAATAAGTCATATAGTTCCTTACAAGTTCAACTTAGATTTTTGTTTTTAATTTTTTATAATTGAAGGAATGCAGGGCAACTTTTACTTGATACTTATTTGGTAATTTGAAGACTAAGCTCCAAGAACCTGCAAATACTCCAATGATAACATGTAAAACCTGAAACAAGGGCAAATCTAGGAGTAAACAGGTTCATGAACCCACTAGAATGAAACTAGTCATGCCTGTAAAAATCACAACTAGTGAATGGATTTAAGTCAAGGGGTGTTTCTGAGTATGCAATCCAAATTGTGTAATCAACCTGGTAACACTGCTCTGAGATATGTCTGGGCATCTTTCTGTTGTCTTATGTCTAACCCTCCCATTTAATATTTTTCCTACCTACCACACCCAAGTTTGCCAAAGAAGACTGGGAGCTGTCCTATACACATTACTCAAAATGACATTTATTTTTAAAACCAAATTACTTCCTTTCATAGAAACAACTTGCCAAGAGTGTAACTATTTTTACATTTGATGGCTTTCATAAACTAAGCTTATATACCACGTTATACTCAAAAGCCTGCGATACTCTACCAGTCAAAATGATAGTTGAAATAGAAACGTGTACCTTTTCACAAGTAAATGCAATCAGAAAAATGACCTCAAAGTATTTCCTTGTAACAGTAATGATACAGTAGTTCTACAAATGAGCATTTGCTCAATATTTTTAATTTATCCTGGGTAAATGGTAAAGAGTGGAGATTTTATTTAGTTTCTTACCATGTGCCTCAGAGAATAGAGAGAAAAATGATTGTGGGTGGTACTCGCTTGCAAAACTGCTTCTGTAAATAGATTTTCTGAAGAGCCTAATTATCTCCCTTGGTTTGCCCATAGCAATAGCCTTTTTCTGAATTTCCTTTGATAATCACTTCATCTACCATTCTTGGTAAGGAATTTGAAACAAATAAAAGCTAGCTAGTATCTTGCATCTAAAACTCAGTGTAGGTTTTAGTCTTCATTAAAGATAGAATCAGTAATTTCATTAAAAAGCACAATCAATAATGGGAACGGTTAGGCCGAATTATTTAGAAAAAGAAGTGAGCATGACCGAGTGCATACACATGAGGACAATTAGCCTATTATGCTACTGTCTGTTTCATCTAGACACACTTTGAAAACCTACTTCCGGATACAAAATACCTGAAAGCACCAGGCTTAACACATTCTTTAATTTTCTGGACTCTAACTTTAAAAAAAATAGTTTTTTAGCACCGTAAGAAACCATTTTGACTTAGGACTAGGCAAAGCTTATTAAAAATGGAACCAAGGACAATTATTTTAACATTTCACACTTAGATTCTGCCTCTCTATATTCTACTTACTGAAGTGGGGAAACCAAGGATGAAAACAAGTTGAAATAAGGTAAAATCTGAAAAAGCCTATCCTCCATATATACACTTTGAACTTACTGCAATGAGACCAGAGTGATGCAGAAAAATTTACATGTGATTAACTGGGCTTAAGTAAATAAACAGGTGAAAAATATAAAGCAAATCTTGGTGAAATAATGGAACTGTAACATGGAAATGTAAAGCAATGCATACAAAAGTTAATAAATCATTAGCTCTTTATGTTTCTAGCCTATCCAGCAGAGACAAAAGATCCTTATCTGAATATTTATAATAATAAGAACATAATTTTAAAAAAATATTTAGAATATAGTTCTGCCAAAATAGATAATTTCTGCTAGGACTTACAGTTTTGTCCAAACTATCAGTCAAGCAAGTGAACTGTGTCGACAGCTAACCATGGAGAGAATATGCTATGATAGCAGGGAGCCAACAACTGTACTTCTTGTACCGTGCAGATTTCTTAGTATATTAGTACAGATATGGTGAGAAAATTTAGGGGGCAGGGATGGTAAATAAACTCGGCAAATATATGTAACAGTGAAGTAGATTCCTACAATGTTTAATTTCTCAGACCTTTCAATATGCTAATGGCTGCCTAACTAATCTCCAAAAGGAGAATATAATATTTGGCATTTTTAAATATATCACAAAAACAAACTCATTTTTCATCGAACATCTTATGTAATTAGTGTTCTACTGCATGTACACTTTGGGAAATGTTCAACTCATTCATATCAATATACCAAGGTTAAAAGATAACTCCCTGAATTATCATTCCCATTCATTCATTCATTCATTCACTTAGCAATATTTCTGATAAAGTAGTATCCTCCAAATCTTACCAGTCAAAAAACCCATCTGGAGTTACTTGTTAAACTGCAAATTCCTGGATCACATAACTAACCCTAATAACTGGATCTTATGGGAAGAGCCTGAGTTTCTGCCCTTTTATGAAGTGCCCAGATGGCTATTACAAATCTTCATTCATTGATTCAAGTATCTGAGTGATTAAGAAGTCCTAGGCACAGTTCTATGTGATGAAGACACAGCAGTAAATAAGAAAGACAAATTTCCTGTTCTCATGCAGACATGAGAAGATAAAGAATAAAATAAAATTAATAATCAAGATTCTTTTACTTATACCATTTATCAATAACCAAAAAGTGAACAGAGGAGTACCTGGATGGGTTCAGTTAGTTGAGCATTCAACTCTTGATTTTGGCTCAGATCATGATCCCAGGGTCATGGGATTAAGTCCTACGTTGGGCTATGTGCTAAGCATGGAGCCTCCTTAAGGTTCATTCTCTCTCTCTCTCTCCACCCCCAACCCCACTTGTGTGTTCTCTCTCTAAAACAAAAAATAAATAAAACAAAAGTGAACAGAAAGGCTGTTGGGTGGACAGTAATGGCCTTTTTTAAAAAAAATTTCTAATGTTTTATTTATTTCTGAGAGAGAGACAGCATGATCAGGGGAGGGTCAGAGAGAAGAGACACAGAATCTAAAGCAGTCTCCAGGCTCCAAGCTAGCTGTCAGCACAGAGCCTGACGCAGGGCTCAAACCCACGAACCATGAGATCAAGACCTGAGTAATGGCCTTTCTGAGGCCACACTTTCTGAGGAGGTAATCTTTACGATGAGACCTACATGTAAAGGAGACAAACATATGAGGATCATGAAGAAGACTGATCAGGGCAGAGAAGCAGCCATGCAAAGGCCCAAAGATGAGAATAAGCTTGGCATGTTTGGGAAACATTAATGTAGCTAAAGCACAGTGATTAAGAAAGTGATTAAAAAAAAAAGTCCTCAAACTAGGTAGCATATACATACTGTAGTATTGCAGACCATGGTAAAGAGTGTAAATTTTACTCTAAAGTTACATGAAACAAATAGGTTTTAAATAAGCAGCAAGACAGGTCTGATCAATTTAAAAGATGCGGGCTGCTGGCTGAAGAATGGATTTTGGAGGGAACAAGAGCAAAGATGGGGGAAGCAATTAGGAGTCTACTGCAGAAATCTTAGGAAGACATGGTAACGGCTGTAGTGAAGATGGTAAAATCCACGGTGGAGAGAGTGATGTTATCTTCCAGAAGAACTCTTGAGTTAGTCTTCAGAGGCAATGTCCATGTTTCTCTAAATCTATAGTTCTTTTCATTTTTTACTCAATAAAACTTTTTGAGCGCCTTCTACATGAGAAACATTATTCTAATTACTAGAAATGTAGTAGCAAAATCCCTGCTATCAAAGAGCTTACATGATCAATAAGCAACATGTATGTCAAGAGAGATGAGTTATAAAACAAACCAAAAAGCCGAGTAAGAGAATGGAGAAGATCAGTGGAGGGACAGTTTGTGTGCTAGTTTAGATAGTGGGTCTAAAAAGGTATTTCATGGGGCACCTGGGTGGCTCAGTTGGTTAAGTGTCTGACTCTGGCTCAGATCATGATCTCATGGCTCATGAGTTTGAACACTGTGTCAGGCTCTATGCTGACAGTGCAGAGCCTGCTTCAGATTCTCTCTCTCTGCCCTACCCCCACTTGTTCTCTCTCCCAAAATAAATAATTTTTTTTTAACTTAAAAAAATAAAAACTTAATTTGGGTGGCTCACTGGGCGGCTTAGTGGGTTGAGCATCTATCTGTTGATTTTGACTCAGGTCATGGTCTTATGGTTCATGAGATCGAGCTGCCTGGTGGTGGGTTCTGCACTGACAGTGGCATGTTGGCCTGGGATTCTCTCCCTCTCTCTCTCTACCCCTCCCCTACTCGTACTTGCTCATGCACACACTTTCTCTCAAATAAACATTAAGAAAAATAAAAAACTGACATTTGACCAGCAACTTGAAGTGAATATCTGTAGGAAGAACACTCCAGGCAGAGGACACAGTCAGTGCAAGAACCCTGAAGCAGCTGCATGATGTTAGCATAGTCAACGAACAGCAAGGTGGCCAGGTTACCAAAGGGAACAGCAGGGTAAATGTGATAGGACATGGGATAAGATGTATGAATGTGGTGGAGGAGGAGGAATGGATCCCATGGAACCTTGTAGGACACAGTAAGGACTTTGTGTTTTACTTTGAGTGAGCTAGGAAACCATTGGGAGGTTTTGGTTTCTGCTTAAACATGATCACTCTAGCAGTTGTCTGGAGAACAGACTGAAGGAGGCAAGTAAGGAAGTGGAAATAGAGGGCTTCTGCAATGGTCCAAGAAAGCTAACAGTAGCCTGGATCAGGTCAGAAGTATCAGAGCTGCTGAGAAGTAGTCAGAAGCTGGGTATTTTTTAAAGGAAGTGTTCACAAGGTTAACATATCGATGGACTGGAGATGGTGGGGGGGGGGGGGGAGGAAGAGTCAAAGTTTTTTCCAAGAGCAATCAGACAAACAGAGATGGCGTTTCCCGAGCTGTAGGGGACAGGGAAAAGAGCGATGACGTGATCACAAGTGGAGTGGGTGAAAGAAGGCATGCTGTGACTGCTGTGCAGCTGTTCTGGAGCAAACACAAGGCACAGTGAAAAGAGAACATAGGATCTGGAAGCAGATAAAGCTCAGGTGCAATCCTAGCTCTGTATATGCTGTTCACATAATTGCCAAAATGATTTCATATTCCTTAGCTGTAATTTACTATCTATAGGAATACTACACCATAGAAAATTATTATGAGGAACACAGATGGTAGATACTCATTAAATCGTAACTATTAAGAAAATTGAGATGATGGGGCTCCTGGGTGGCTCAGTTGGTTGAGTGTCCGACTACTGATTTTGGCTCAGGTCATGATCCCAGGGTTGTGGGATCAAGCCCTGCATTGGCTTCACATTCTCTCTCTCTCCCTTTGCTCCTCTCCCACACTTGCACTCTCTAAAATAAAAATAACACTAATAATAACAATAATAATTAATAAAAGGAAATTGAGATGAGCCATGGAATGATCCTTAAGAGAAATAATTGTGATTAAACTAGAATTTAGGTAGCTGGGGATATCTCTTAGAACTTTAAACATTTTGTAGTACAGCAATACTCAGAAAAATACAAACGTTAATATGAGTGAATCTTTGGACTGATATTCTACAGACTGAAAACGGTGATACTAATAGTTTGAGTTACTTGTTATTTCAAAATTTGGTACATTATTGTTTGGACTAAATATGCATTAACATATGATTTAGAATTTTTTGATAAAGTAATTATAATAGTAATTGTCCAGGAGCATCTGTGTTACATTTCCAGTATAAGTTTATTAATAGGATTCCTACATGAATAAACAATAATTTAACTCAATGAGTTTTAACACCTAAACACACCTAAAACTGTTGGATACTGTGAGGAATAAAAGAATGAGTGTATGGTGTTTCTTGACATGAAGCAACTCACAACTCACAATCTGGTTGAAGAGTCAAGTTCAAAATAAGAAACTAAAAAAAGAATGGTAGTAGTACTTCACATTTCATAACATCTTACAGCTTTTCAAATGTCTTCCCACATTTCATTAGATTTCCATGATAATTCTGTGACAGAGGTAGGAAACAAACAAATAAGCTAAAGCTAAGTTAGGCTCAATGGTTTGGCCAAGGTATACTGAGTGTACACTTCAAAGACTGGCTTGAACCTGGATTCTGATTTTTTTCTACTACTTGATACTGGTCATAAATGTAGGTACAAGAATGAGTATTAGTAACATAGTAACCCTTCACTACCCAGAAAAATATATTAGGAATAAAATAAAATAAGGTAAAGTAAATTACAAGAAGGTATTTATGTAATAATTAAACTACAGATCAGCAAAATAGGTATCTGATGTGTGGCACAGCAATCCTTAAAAATGTTACTTATCCCAGTAAGATGTAATTCTCTCCTTGATCTCTTTTCTTTGACAGGCTGAGAGCCTCTGCTTGGCAACAGTATCTAGCAAAATTAATGCCATTTATGTTATACCTATTTTTAGTTTATTCTCTATTTATAGAGTGGCAAGCACTCTGGTATTTCATTTAGTGATAAAGTTCCTTTTGTAAAGGAAACTAGAAAATCAGTGACTCAATTTAAGAAAAAATATTAAATAAATGCAAAGATGATACATAAAAATGGAAACATTAGAAAGGCAATCTCTAAATGACTCCATTTAGGGAACATTTTCTACTCTCCTCACACCAAATCACAGCAACCCTGTGAGGAAGCATTATTCCCATGTTCCAGAAGAAACTAGCTCAGAGAAGCTGGAATGATTTGCCCAACGTGGTAAAACCAATAACCTGTGGTATAGCCTTTAGTGCTATTAAGGGTCCAAAGAAGTAGAGGAGCAACACAGATTGAGGAAGTATGAGCTTTAAGTAGATCTTTTTAAAACTTTAAAAATCATAGAGAACTCTGGGCGCCTGGGTGGCTAGTTAGTTGGTTAAGTGTCCAACTCCTAGTTTTGGCTCAGGTCATGATCTCGTGGTTTCATAGGTTCGAGCCCTGACATCAGGCTCTACACTACTAGTGCAGGCAGAGCCTGCCTGGAATTCTCTCTCTCTCTCTCTCTCTCTCTCTGTCTCTCTCTTTCTCTCTCTCTCTCCGCTCTCTCTCTGCATCCCCCCCCCCCAACTCACGCTGTCTCTCTCTCAAAATAAATAAATAAACTTAAAAAAAAAAACAATCATGGAGAACTCAAAATCACAGGAGGAGAATAAACATGGCACATGTCTGGGATGGTCTGCTTTGGGTTGGGTCATATTAGCGTCTTGGGAGTCTAAAGCAGATGGAAAACAACGGAAATTCTCCACATAGAAGTCTCAAAACGAAAGCAGTGTTTAAGGCAAGGAAACAAATGCAATATGCAAAATGAAATGAATGTTAAATTATTAGAGACAGGCAGGCATAATTGTTATCAGACCACTGTAATGTATCCATGTGCTAAAAACTATCTCTAACATGGTCTCCAGGATAGCAATAACGAGAGGCACCTGGGTGGCTCAGTTAGCAAAGTGTCTGACTTCAGCTCAGGTCGTGATCTCATGGTTCACAGGTTCGAGCCCCATGATGGGCTCTGTGCTGACAGCTGAGAGTCTAGAGCCTGCTTTGGATTCTGTGTCTCCCCCTTTCTGCCCCCACCCCTGACTTGTGTGCACACGCGCACTCTCTCTCTCTCTCAAAAGTAAATAAAAAAGAAAACATTGAAAAAATGTTTAAAAAGGAAAGCAATATAATGAATAGCTGTTATTATTAATTCAACCAATACTCTGAAATTCGCCTACCATATATCAGGTACTATGCTAGACACTACAGATATCGAAAGAGTGATGAACCTTTCTTCTCACGAAGTTTGGAGAGGAGTTACACAAACAATTATGAAACGATAAAGATAACTGTTAATGGGTACAAATACTGTGGGAATCAAAAAAGAAAGAAAATAAAATAAAGCAGTCAGGGATGGTGTCAAGGAAATAATTGAGCTACATGATGAAGAATGGATGGTTTATCAAAAAGCAAAAGGGTGAGAGAAATGGAGAAGGAGAAACATTCTAGACAGAGGGATTAGCAGGTAGAACATAGCTAATGCAGAAGTTCTAGAGATACAATAGGAACTATTAACCTAATAATATACCTTCATATAATATTAGGGGTGTAACATAACATATAATGACACAGAATAGTTTATAATATCATACATACAAATATATTGTATTAAATATATAACATTCACATACATTGATAGGAAAGGAAGAGGTTGTTGTCATTGAAAAAAAAAAAAAGTAGGTAAGAAGAACTGGTCAGCATATGTGTTTCCAACTTTTGATTCTTCCCCTTCCCTCATTCACCAAAAATCCAGTCAATTGTGGCTTCTCTGCCAATCTTTTCCATTGCACTACCATCATTTAAATTCTCATCCTTTCTAGTCCAGACTACTGAAATAGCTTTTTTCAGTTATCAATTATTCCCTCTGCCACCAATTCTCCCATCTTCAAACAATCCTGCATTTTCCTTCATACTGAATCCTAAAATTCTGCCTTTATCAGGTTGCTTCATTGCTTTCAAACCAAAACACTTTCAAAGGTCTCCTAATGACTGTGCCAGGAGTCTCCAACCATTCTGTGAAGAAATGAGCATTTCACTCATTTATATCCAGACAGAACATGTATGGCACTGGTTCCAGTCCCTCCAAGGAAAGGAAAAGGCCACCTTTGGAGATTCTGCCTCCTTCCTACTGTGAATTCTCAGCCCAGGAGTGAGGGTGGCGGTGGCAGAACCTACTGGTTTAAATACCAATACAGAGACACTGATTTACTTGTTTACAGGGTGAGCTCCAAATACCTCACCATAGCTTTCAGGTCCTTTTATAATCTAACACTATCTTACTTCTCTCTAACTTTATCATTTGCTGTTCTTAGTCATGAACCCTCTGCTCCACACTCTGGAATGCTTTGTGAGCCTTGATTCAGGAAAAACACATCCCTGATTAAATCAACCTTCCGCTGAAGATTTCCTTTTCTTTCTTTTCTACCTACCTGACCTCTACATCTTTCAAAGAGCCAACTCAAGTGTTTCTAGGCTTAGGTCTATCCTAAGGTTTAATTTTCTATCAGGTTTAACTCTCTTCTAACTGTTGGGGATATACTGCTGTGTATGATCTTTTCATTAATCAACCTATTAATTCAAATAATATTTACTAAGCACCTGTAAATGTCAAGATTATATAACAGACACTGGGGAATACACAAAGAACAGAACACAGTAGCAACCCTTAGGGATTTATAGCACATATGTGTAAGATAATTATTTAACAATGATTAAAATACTATATAGCAGAGGCACAAATAGATATGGGAGGGTGTACAATACATTACGCTCTCTGAAGAATGTAATGGAGAAGCCAATAAGGAAGAAGTGAAGTTTGAACCCAGTCTTAAGGAGGCTGCCGGAATGTTCTAGGGGTACCTAGGTGGCTCAGTTGGTTAAGTGTCCGACTTTGGCCCAGGTCATGATCTTGGAGTCTGAGTTTGAGTCCCGCTTAGGGCTCTGTGCTGCCAGCTCAGACACAGCTCGAATTCTGTCTCCCTCTCTCTCTGCCCCTCCCTCACTCATGATCTGTCTCTGTCACTCTCCTTCAAAAGCAAATAAACATTAAAAAAAAAAATTGAAGTTAGAAGGCTCTAAATCATGAAGGTACATATATGACCTGTTAGGCAGAATAGACTTTACTTTGCGGGCAACTGGGAGACAATACATGGTTTTAAATGGGGAAGTAAAAGGATGAAATTCGTATTTAAGAAAAATCCCTCTGGTGGCTACTATACAGATGGCTTCAGGAGGCTAGACAAGAAATGACAATGAACTATCTTGACCTAATGTAGTATCAGGGAGGATTGGGAGAAAGGGACAGATCTGAGAAATATTTGGGAGACGAAATGAGTTGCAACTGGTAAGGGGAAATGAGAAGGAAAGAAAGGGAGAGGGAGAGGCAGAGGGAGAGAGACTGAATGTTTTAATACATTGAGGCGAAAGAGTAAATATAGTAGAAAACACAGGAAAGAAGGGGCAAGAAAGGCTCTAGAGCACAGGTGTACAGATGAGCATTAAATAAGGAGGAGGAAAAGTAAAGAATAGGGATCAATTTGGATGCTGGGAAGAGGCGTTTTGGAAATACAGTTTACTCTGTGACACAGTTCAGTCATATGCTCAGTAAAAGAGAATGGAGGATTGGGGGATAAACAAGCATTTTAAATTTTGTGAGGAACTTGAGAGAAAGGAGGCTAACTAGGATTACTTAGAAGAATTTCTGAATAGTGTTAACAGTACACTTGAAGTTGGAAATGGTAATTATTTGGTGGCACCAATTTTTTTTTTTTTCTTATAGGTATTACTACTTCCCAATTCTCTGATTTTTCTTCTGAATTTCTTAAATTCTAATAGCCTCTGAGTTAACTAGAAATATGGTCTCCTTTAACAAATTATCATTTTATAAATTGGCACAGCACCAGTGCGCTTTCCAGAGCCTCTTCCAAAGCCTTAATTTGAGCATGAAACCAGGTATTAGTAATCATGTTCTGTACAGAATAAACTACAAAACCTCAGAGTATCAGTTACAGCTGATCTATGTCAATCTTACAGACAACATTAAATCTACTGAAATCATTGTTATCAAAAATATATATTTTTTTTTACAAATAGTTTATTGTCAAATTAGTTTCCACATAACACCCAGTGCTCATCCCCACAAGTGCCCTTCTCCATGCCCCCCCTCCTCCCCCCCACATCCACCAGTTCTCAGTTTTTGTCAGCATTCAAGAGTCTCTCATGGTTTGCCTCTCCCCCTTTCCCCCACCATTTCCGCCCTTCTTCTCCCCTTGGTCCTCTGTTAAGTTCCTCCTAATCCTCCTATACGTGCACACATATGATATTTGTCCTTCTCTGCCTGACTTATTTCGCTCAGCATAACACCCTCAAGGTCCATCCATGTTGCTACACATGGCCAGATTTCATTGTTTCTCATTGCCATGTAGTATTCCATGGTATAGATAAACCACATCTTCTTGATCCATTCATCTGTTGATGGACACTTAGGCTCTTTCCAGGTTTTAGCTATTGTGGAGAGTGCTGCTATGAACATTGGGGTACATGTGCTCCTATGCATCAACATTTCTGTATCCCTTGGGTAAATTCCTAGCAGTGCTATTGCTGGGTCATAGGGGAGTTCTATTGTTAGTTTCTTTAGGAACCTCCACACTGTTTTCCAGAGGGGCTGTACCAGTTTACATTCCCACCAACAGTGTAGGAGGGTGCCCGTTTCTCCACATCCTCGCCAGCATCTAGAGTTCTCTGATTGGCTCATTTTAGCCACTCTGACTGGCGTGAGGTGGTATCTCAGTGTGGTTTTGATTTGTATTTCCCTGATGAGGAGCGATGCTGAGCATCGTTTCATGTGTCTGTTGGCCATCTGGATGTCCTCTTTGGAGAAGTGTCTGTTCATATCTTCTGCCCATTTCTTCACTGGGTTGTTTGTTTTTCGGGCGTGTAGTTTGGTGAGTTCCTTGTAGATTCTGGATATCAACCCTTTATCTGATATGTCATTTGCAACTATCTTTTCCCATTCCGTTGGTTGCCCATTAATTTTCTGGGTTGTTTCCTTGGCTGTGGTGGCACCAATTTTTATAGCTGTGAGATAACCACCCCCGTGTCCCCACCCCAGTAACAAAGCTGCCAAGATTAAGAATGATAGTAAAAACTCAGTGGAAAAAAAAAAGTTTTTAAAGAGAATGAGAGGAAGCCCAGTGAGTCAATGCAAGGTTGAGGATTGAGGGACGGGGGATGGGCAGGGGCAGGGTCCTATCAGCCCATCTTAAGGGATTTGAGGGCAAGAACTTTGTTTTGATCTTGCTGTGACAATTACAGCTTTTTGTAACATAGAGCTTTGTACATGGTATAAAATACTCAACATATGTTCGTTAATTGACTGATGATGAAATGATTTCAAAGAAAAATACCCAGAGATAGAAATTCAGGACTAGTTTCAATAAAAAGCTAATGACAGAAATAAAAACTTTAAAGTCATCATAAAAAACAGAGTTGAAGATAAAAGGATACACTTTCCTAAAAGTCAATGTAAAGAGAGAGGAACTGAGATCAGGTCCTGGAAATAATAGTGGACAGAACAAGGCGCAGCCACAGAGGGAAACAGAGAAAAAAAAATCATTGAAAGAACTATGGCTGCAATGCTGTAATGCAGTCTTTCCCAAGCAACCCAGACACTAGGGTAAGAAAGGTAAGGAAGACAGGAAGCAGTAAAAATGGAGAGTCAATGGGAGCAGAGAACACTATACCCAAGCCCTGACAACAATGTATGAGAATTCATTTAGCAATCTCCCCTCTGATCCATCAGACTTGGTTTAAAGAGAGGTGGCAAGACCACAGCAGCCAGCAGGCAAGTAGCTGACTCTGGAGTAGACCAAGAACCAGGGCCAGGTGAGTCTTATCCTTACTTGAGGTCACTCAAGGCCAACTCTTGCAGCAGGGGTCCGCTGTGATGCAGGGACAGGGACAGGGACAGCCTGATGTTGGTAGAGGTGAAACTAATGGCACTGGGGGGCAATGGGCTCTAAGAAACAGAAGATGTGGTAGGACCCATTAGATTAGACAAGCAGATCTGCCACCAATGCTGGGTGCTTATCAAGAATATCTTTCAAATTCTGATGTATATGCTAAGTGTAAGCATTAGATTAACAGAGACCCTTGAGGAAATAGATTTATAACAGTAAATCCACCAGAAGCTGAAGAACTCATCTATGAAGAAGAGAGTTGTGATTTTAATACCCGATAAAACTTGGGAGACAGCAGGCATAATAGCAGAAAGCAGATTTAGTAAAAGCCCACAGTATCACAGAAAGACAGTTTCCTGGGCCAAATCCACAGAGAGGGCAGAACTTACAAGGTTAATAAAACAGAAAAATCTCACCAAGAAATAATCCTTACTTAGGATTTGGGGATTGTTGCTAACATTCAAGAAGACTCTTGATACCTTATACCCTTCTTTGGCATTATGGATAACCAAATTATTTCACTTTAGTAAATTCATTTTACAAGTTGGTATTGGAAGACCAAGCCTAACTATATAGATTACTTCTTTCACAAGGAGGGTAGGAAATTGACACAAACATTCAAATTCTAAGGAGATAAGAGCTAAGAACCAAGGAGCTAAATATTTGTGTTATGTGGACTAAGAGGATACAGTAAACATTTCTGATATTTTAAGAGACTTTACTGATTTCATGTCATGGTCAAAGGTTAATTGTTTAATGCAAGATAAATTTAAGATTTTCTATTTTCAAACATAAACTTAAAATAGAAACAACTGCTATAAATGCTGTATACTGAAATTTTAAGAAACATTGTTTTTAGTGTTTATGTGAATAAAAGCATGCACACAAACATGTTCTGATTATTAACAAGTGTGTCATGATCTTCCATAATTAAAAAAATACATAAATGTAATCTTATGGTATATAATCATTTGAGATTGGCTTTTTTCATTCAGCATAAAGCCTTGGAAATTCCTGCAAGTCCTACATGTATTGGTATTTCGTCCCTTTATTTAAAAAGTTTTATTGAGAGGGGTGCCTGGATGGCCCAGTTGGTTAAGTGTCCGACTTCAGCTCAGGTCATAATCTCATGGTTTGTGGGTTCGAGCCCTGTGTCGGGCTCTGTGCTGACAGCTAGCTCAGAGCCTGGAGCCTGCTTCAGATTCTGTGTCTCCCTTTCTCTTTGACCCTCCCCTGCTCACGCTGTCTCTCTCTCAGAAAGAAATTTTAAAAAAAAGTTAGAAAAAAAGAAAAAAGTTATTTATTGAGATGACTTACATGCCATGAAATTCAACCATTAAGTGCTCAATTCAATGTTAAAATATTCACACGGTTGTGCAAGTATCATCACAATCTTATTGTACATTTCAGTCCCCATGCCCATGAGTAATCTCCATCTCATTCCTCCACTTTACTTAGCCCGAAGCTACCATTAATCTACTTTGTTTCCTAAATTTGGCTTTTCTGGACATCTCATATAAATGGAATCATACTATGTGGTCTTTTGTGACTGGCTGCTTCCACTTCACGTGTTTTCAAGGCTCACCCATATTGTGGGATGTATCACTACTTCATCTGATTTTTATTGCCAAATAATATTCCATTATGTGGATATAACATATTTTATTTATCTATTCATCAATTAGTGGACATTTGGGTTATTTCTCTCTTACTTTTTGGCTACTGTGAATAATGCTGCTATGAACATCCCCATAGAAGATTTTGGGCAGACACATATCCTCATTTCTTTTGGGTATATATTCAGGAATAGAATCATTGGGCCATATGCTAACTATTTCTTTTTGTGGAACTGGCAATCTGTTTTCCAAAGTGGCTACATCATTTTATGTTCCCACCACAAGTATATGAATACTTCAAATTTTTCACATCCTTGTCAACACTTGTTATTGTCCACCTTTTTATTGGAGCCATCCTCGTGGATGTGAAGTGGTATCTCACTGTGGTTTTGATGTGCATTTCCCTGATGACTAATGATGTTTACATGTGCCTATCAGCATTTGTTCCTCTCCTCTTCTCAATGTGGAAAGCTTTTGCCTCTTTACCACCCCCCAACAGTTTTGAGGTTTTGCTTTGACTCATTTAGTACTTCTACATTATAATTATTGTTACTTGAAGTATGTCGCTTTTGGTTAGCATTTACACAACACATTCCCAGGAGAGTCTGTCATTCTACTATTTCTATTCCTTTCACCCCGTGATCTCTGTTCGGGCTCGTTTATTTGGTTAAAAGCCTTTCTTAAATATTCCCAGAGGGGTTAAACGGGTAACATATTTTTTAAATTTTCTCATACTACGTAACTCATTACCCCTTGTAATGCGGATATCTTCACCGGAAAAATGGATTTGGGATTAACAATCTCTTTTTCTTGGTGATCTGTGGATACCCTTCCACTGTCTCCTAATTTCCAGCTTAGAATTATGATGCCAGTCTGACAATAGGTATACCATCCTTTTTATCTGGAAGCCTCTAAGATGAATCCATGGAAATAAAAAATTTATCAGGATAACCCTAAGTGTGTGTTTTATCACTCATATTCCTTAGAACTACTTTCCGCATGTTGAAGTCTTTAACTCAGAAAATTTTTTTCTATTCGTTTAATTATTCCTTATCCTCCATTTTCACTCTTTTTTCTGTAACCAATATAAACCACATTAGGTGCTCTGAATCTACCCTCTAAATGTCTTACTTTTTTTTCAATCTTTCATATTTTTGGCTCTGTACAATGAAATATTTCTTCCACTTTATCTTCCAAGCCAATAAGTGATCGCATTCACTTATTTCTTTATTCAGTAATTATGTACTATATGCTTACTACGTGCAAGACAGTGTTCTAGGCATAGGGTGTTTACAACAGATTAGCAATGTATGCATGAGAAAAAGTTCCTGCCCTTACAATGCTTACATTTTAGTGGAGACAGTATATAAAAAATCTGTACATGGGGGTGCCTGGGTGGCTCAGTAGGTTAAGTATCTGACTTTGGCTCAGGTCATGATCTTACGGTTCATGGGTTTGAGCCCCACATCGGGCTCTGTGCTGATGGCTAGCTCAGAACCTGAAGTCTGCTTCGGATTTTGTGTCTCCCTCTCTTTGACCCTCCCCTGCTCACACGATCTCTCTCTCTCTCTCAAGCCTGCTTCGGATTCTGTGTCTCCCTCTCTCTGACCCTCCCCTGCTCGCTCTCTCTCTCAGAAATAAAACATTAAAAAAAAAATCTGTACATGGACTGAGAGTCCTTAGTATTTAGCTGCAAAATCATATACTTTGCTCTATGAAGTCTTTTGTACTTCACTTAAACTTCCTTAAATGCTATTATTTTCATATTCAAGTTACTGTCTTCCCCAGCATTTCTCTTTAGCTCGTCTACCACAGTGTTTATTCTTAGTGATTTTTCTCTTTCTGATTGCCTGGCTTCCCTACATGGATTCTTTTCCTTTATTATCTCAGAGGGGCTTCGGTTTCATTGTTGGAGGACCACAAGTAAGTGGTAGCAGTCTCAAGAGAATGGACAGACAAAGCAGGCTCTATGCCCATAGATGGACAGTCCAGCGGGCAAGCTGACAACTTTGTGGAGGCCCACGAGGAAGCCTCCCAGCTCTCAGGTATCCTTACATCTCCCACCCTCAGAGACAGAGAGATATCAGTCCCTGGTTCTGTCCCTTTCTTCTCTCCTCCAGGAGTCCATGGATCTCTACCAAATCAAGCTCCCTCCTGGGTCTGCCATTGTTATCTTCACCCCAAGGCTCTTGACCAGCCCTGAGGAGCAAGTCCTGTGCCATCCCTCCCTGACAGACCTCCCACAGAGCCCAGGCCTCACTTGCGCCTAACTATTTTGGCTCCAGGGGCCATTTGGCTCAAACAAGGCAGATACAGGATGGAGTCAGGAACAGAGGGATAGTGAGATTTCACCTTTCCAGAATCCACCCTGAAAAGGAAGCTCTGTTTACAGACTAATACTAAAAACATTCAAATCCTGGCAAATAGGTCAAAATTTCAAAAAGCCTCTGTTAAGTCCAAACATCTTGCATTCTATCATTTTCAACTACTGCCCTAATGTTAGCCTCTGAAAAATAGGAAGATCTTAATGTTACTTGAACTTAAAGGATACTGACTAGGTGGACGAATTGTAAAAAATAACTGTTAAATAAAAGTCAGATAAAAGAGAGTACATACTCTATGATTCTATTCATATAAAATTCTAGGAAATGCAAACTAATGTACAGTGACAGAAAGCAGATCAGTGGTTGCCTGGGGGCCAGGCACGGAATTAGATGAATGGTTTACAAAAGGGTACAAGAAAACTTTTGGAGGCAATGGAAATGTTTATTATCTTGATTATGATAACTGTTTCAGGAGGTATATACAGATGTCAAAACTCATCAAAATGTACACTTTAAATATGTGCAGTCTATTTTACATCAATTATTCCTCAATAAACTTTTAAAAGAGGAGTGCCTGGATGACTCAGATGGTTAAGCATCTGACTCTTGATTTCAGCTCAGGCGACAATCTCATAGTTGTGAGATCAAGCCCTGTGTTGGGCTCTGTGCCGATTATGGAATCTGCCTGGGATTCTCTCTCTCCTTCTAAATAAATAAATAAACATGAAAAAAAAAACTTTAGAAGAAATATTGGCTGGGAAAAATATTTGCAATCTATATCACAAAGAGATGATATCCCTAAATATAAAGAACATGTAAAAGTAAAATACCAACAGATATGAACAGAAAGTCATGGAGTTTTTGTGGGTTTTAAATTTTCTATAATAAAATAAAAATACATAATTTTCAAAAATACATTAAAACACTATCCCTAGCCCTCATATAATTCACAATATAGTTGAAGAGATACAAATACAAATGCAAAGCCATTGCAAGTTTGGGCCACACTGCAAAGTATGTGTGCTGATCAATGTGGATCGATACAATAATCAAAGTTGGGGTAGAAGATCAGACAATTCATCTTGGGGGAAAGGAGTATGAGCCTGGTCTTGAGAAGACGTGGGTTTGCACAATTTTTGTGGTAGACCAGAAGCAGAAAGCAGAGGAAAAGAGAGTTCAGATGAAAAATATATGAACAAAGGCAGGAGATGGGAAAAGAGAAAGGCAGCTTTTGAAAAGGACTCTTTTTCACCATTCTTTTTTTTTTTTTTTAGTTTATTTTTATTTTTTTATAGAGATAGAGAGCAAGCCAGGGAGAGGCAGAGAATGAGGGACACAGAATTTTAAGCAGGCTCTATGCTATCAGTGCAGAGCCTGATGTGGGGACTCAAACTCACAAACCATAAGATCATGACCTAAGCTGAAGTCAAATGCTCAACTGACTGAACCACCAAGGGGCCTCTCACTATTCTTACAGCAACCATCAAAATCTCTTGTCTCCAGGGGCACCTAGGTGGCTCAGTCTGTTAAGCCTCTGGTTTCATCTCAAGTTATGATATTGTGGTTCCCGAGTTTGAGTCCTGAGTTGGGCTCCACACTGACAGTGGGGAGCCTGCCTGGGATTCTCTCTCCCCTTCTCCCTCTGTGCCTCCCCTGCTCGTGCTCACTTTCTCTCTCTCTCTCAAAATAAATAAACTAAAAAAAAAAAAATCTCTTATCACCAAAAGGTTAGATATTAGTGGAAAAAGCCCAAGGGAAAGGAAAGGGAATCTAATTCATTACATGAGGGCTTGGAATAGATTAAAATCATTTATAGTATTCATGCAACCACAGTCAATCTTTACTACGTTCTACCTATATTAGTATTTTTCTCTAAACAGACGTGTTTTTACCTGGCTTCATTCTAAGATTCATCAAAAGAAATGTAACATTTTGTTTTTAATCTTTATTTATTTTTGAGAGTGAAAGAGAGACAGAGAGTGAGCAGCAGAGGGGCAGAGAGAGAGGGAGACACAGAACTGGAAGCAGACTCCAGACTGTTGAGCGGTAAGCACAGAGCCCGACATGGGGTTGAACTCACGAGCCATGAGACCATGACTCGGACGCTTAAACTGACTGAGCCACTCAGGCGTCCCAAAATGTTACTTTTTCTAATATACTAAAATAAACACATCTTTCATGCATCCAGTAGTGTATTTATTTTTAAGTTATATTAAAATTATTTCACTTACTCCCTATGCCCATCATTAACATTTAGTTTTTAATGAAGTCTCTATCGTATATCACTGATAAATGACCATCTCCCTAGAAATTTGAGGAGTGGAGGACCAGTAAAGGATTGTCAGAGTAAACCAGGTTCCTTGCTTGTTCAGACTTCTCAATTTTTAGCATCATTTCTAAGAGTATTCTACACCAGGGGCGCCTGGGTGGCTTAGTCGGTTAAGCGTCCGACTTTCGCTTAGGTCGTGATCTCGCGGTTCGTGGGTTCGAGCCCCGCGTCAGGCTCTGTGCTGACTGACAGCTCAGAGCCTGGAGCCTGTTTCAGCCTGTGACTCCCTCTCTCTCTGACCCTCCCCTGCTCACGCTGTCTCTCTCTCTCTCCTAAAAATAAATAAAACATTAAAAAAAATTAAAAAAAATATATATATATATAAAAAAAAAAAGAAGGGTTAGCAATCTAAAGTTTTAAGATGTAAAAATAACTGAAAGGAATCAGAATCAAACTTGTATTGTTGTATTAGGTCTTAGACATAGCATGAAAATACATTGTAAAAAGAATTGGCAAAGTATTTCAGGGAGGTGTTCTTTCTGACAATGATGGAATAGAAGGGGGTAGGAAGGGAAGCAGAAAAACATGTCTCATTGAGTCACCTTTTAAGGATAAACTTTTGAGGAGTGTGTGGGTGACTCAATCAGTTAACCATTGAACCCTTGATTTCGTCTAAGGTGATCTCAAGATCATGAGATCAAGCCCCACATCAGGCTCTATGCTGGATGTGGAGCTTGCTTAAGATTCTCTCTCTCCCTGTGCCCTTGCCCTGCTCCTGCCCACACACTCTCTCAAAAAAAAAAAAAAAAAATTTTTTTTTTAAATAAAAAGGATAAACTTTTGAATCTCAGATTTTAAGACAGCAGATGTGAATTTTTGTTAGTTGGGTTTATAAAAAGCCCACGTGAATAGTTAAAAGGACACACACAAGAAGCTTTAAATTTTTACTACAGAAAAGATTTAATTTTTTGTTTTAAGTAGGCTCCACACCCAACACAGGGCTTGAACTCACAACCGTGAGAACAAGAGTCACAGACTCTACTTAATGAATAGGACAGCCAGGTGCCCCTAGAAAAGATTTTGTTTTAATCAATACAAAGAAACTCTTCAGTTGTGTATTTCAACCTAGTTCAATGTTAGTAAAAGAAAGTAGTCCTAGCATCTCCTTTAGAACATAAGCTTTCACGCGTAACAGGCAGAACTAAAAGCAGTCGAACATCTTGTGGGTTAATAAAATTTAAATTCTGTATAACACAATCTCTCTCATAGTATGCTCTCATACCATCTGAACTACTTGACAGTTAATATCTGGACATGCTATTCAATAACAACGTAGGTTCCTTTCTTTTCTGTTACAGGTCTGTTTCTGAAAATTTCCTTAGAATTCTATTTCAAAGAAAGCAGAAGTCTTCCAATCTGCTATTTGTATATATCAAGTGAAAGGTAAATCCAGCAGCTGAGATCTGCCTAATCCATAGACACTGTAAGAAGATCTGAGGAGTGAGGGGAAGAACAATTATTTCAGAGAAACACTTTAATAAACTCAATAAACACTTACACACATGAATGGATGTAACATTTATACCTGATTAAATAAGTTTAATAGTAAAATTCAGTTGCCCTGTTCCTATAAAACCCATCATAGATTTGATAACATGAAATCCTGTGGACAAATGGACATTAAGATATAAAGTAACTTACTCTTAAAAAAATAATGACTTCCCATCATGGTGTGATGGGAAGCACATAAAATTTAGAAGTTTGAACACTGACTCTGCTACTACTCTCATGTAGCTCAAGGCAAGAACTTACTGTCCACAGACAGCCTCGGTGTAGCTCTAAAAAGGCACTGACACCCACTATTCCCACAGAGTGAAGAGAAGATGAAACTGATAATCCTTCATTAAGTAGCCTCATCTCTTAGCCCTCTTTACCATATGTCCCATGTGCTAACTGCCTTAAACTTTTGTTTGCACAGTTTCTATACCCTCCTCTCATTCCTGATATTGTTTTACTATTACTTGGAATCTTCTCTAGATCTCCCTTAAAGAATCAGTTGTGTCCCCATCCTCAGAGATACCGATCTAGGGTTCCTTGTAGGCAATATTATTCTCTCCATCATCTGGTACCCAAAGCTGTTTCTTTCTGTTCTTACTAAACAACCAATCACAGTAAGTAAAAGGTGGCTCTTATTTTTGAATTCTGTGTCACACATGGAGTAAGTGCTTTATATTCGTTTTCCCACATAATTCGCAACTACCACGTAAAGTAGGTACTGTTATTCCTTTTGTTTTATCCAAGAGCAAAGTAAGGGTTAGAGAAGTTAAATAACTTGCTCAAAGTCACTCAAGTTATAATTAATACAAATTATCACTACCTTTAATTAGTAATAATTAGTAGGACTGGGATTCAAAGCCAGGTCCCCAGCTCCAAAGCCATTCTGCTGCTTTCAGTGTGGAACTTATACTTCCTGTGCATTTGTAGTCTTAAGAATGTAGAACACATGGCATGATATTTGCATTCAACATGTGTTTAGTGAATTAAAAAGGCAGGAAAAAGTCTATTCATGAAGAGCCTCTTATGTGCAATTCACCTGGATCCAGAGATACAAAAATGTTTGACAAAGTCTCTAGCCTCAAGGAACTATAGCTCGTCTACTGGGGGAAGAGAGACAAATGTAACAGGTGATTTTAACACAGATGTGGTTCTATGGACAGGTTGCTGAGAAAACATAGGATGGGGTACCTAATCTGGATAGGGAAGGAGGAAAGTAGTCAAGAAAGAGATGTTAGGAAAAGTCTGAGTTTCTGCTTTTCCCTTTAAAAACAATTAAGCAGGGGTGCCTGGGTGGCTCAGTTGGTTAAGCGACTTCAGCTCAGGTCATGATCTCACCGCTCCTAAATTTGAGCCCCGCTCCTAAATTTGAGCCCCGTATCAGGCTCTGTGCTGACAGCTCAGAGCCTGGAACCTGCTTCAGATTCTGCGCCCCCACTCCCTTTCTCTCTCTCTCTCTCTCTCTCTCACTCTCTGTCCCTCTCCTGCTCACACTCTCAGTCTCTCAAAAATAACATTAAAAAAATTTTTTTTTTTTAAATAAGCAGGGATCTACTAGATTGGTAGGTAACATGCTAGGAATTAATGTACTTCTTAAAATTACCTTAAATTATGTCTATACTCATATTTCTATTTTATCTCAAATTATATGTCTAGTTCAAATAAATCTCACCTTCAAAAAAATCACATTTTAAAGAATAATCTGCTTTCTAAATATGTTCCATTTATATGAAAGTACATTATTTCTCTCCTCACTGATACAGACAGAAAAACATTTAAAAAGTGCTTATAAAACTGGCTAGGGTTGGAAGTGCTTGCCACAAAACCACAATCAACTTAGGAGATTTTTTAACTCAGAAGAACTAGGGGCTAAAACTTACTACATTTCAAGCAACTGCTCCCAAAATACCATCTATCCTCAAGAATGTTAGAATCTAAAAAAAAAAAAAAAAAATCCTCCTCCTCCAAAAAAAACCCTTTTAAGTTTTCCCCATAGGTTTCCCTCCTTCCCCTCTAATTTGACCCTACAATAAAGAAAATACAATTTAGATAATATATTCCCATTAGTTGTTCACTTACCAAACAACAGTTCATTCAAGTGGACACTTTCAGGCTGTCATGGAAAACGCCAAAATAAAAAGCCTTATTAAATTCAAGTTAGATTTATATCTGTAACTCTTTTGCCCAAAGCAATAACTATGGAAAAACATAAATTAAGCCTAGCAATGTCACTTATTACAAAGTTGGCTGCTATCAAAAATTTTTACAGCTATTCTAGGTGGTTGCTAATATATTAAATGATTTCAACACTGTTGTAATCCGAGGAAAGCAGATTTCACCAAACATGACGGGACCAGTAAAGATGAAATAATAGAGTAGAGGTAGTGAAGAAAGGAAACAAAAAGCAATGAGAAGTGAAATGAGGTACAGACAGACTTTACTTGTTTACATCTTGTGAAACTAATTAAGACAACAGCAAAGCCAAAAGCCTAAAGGGATTAAAATCTAAAGGCAACAAACGTAAGCAACTAAGAAAGTGTAACTTCAAACATACATGATCCGGAGAGAAAACCTAACTTCTGTGAGCTAAAGTTGCGGAGAATCAGGTTCATAGTAGGCTAAACTCACTTCCAATTTATCATCCTTGACTATTCAGCAAAATGAAAACAACCTGGCAAATAGTTTCCATAAAATCGTATCTGCCCCTAGTAAATTTTCTCACTAAAAGGAAAAAATAAACAAAAGGAATTTTTTTGTAGTCCTTTGTCTTTCTTTAAGTTAGAGATTCTTAAAAACTCATGAAGGCTTCCTAAGACAGAAGACAGTGACTAGTTTACAGAAAGAAATTATGATGTGTTACTTGCTGTAAGGAAAAGCTAGAATCACGGAATTAAAAGAAATTTTGAGAGATTATTTATTCCCTTAGACTTTACTCACATACTAGGGAAGGGTTTTTTTTTTTTTTGACAATTTGTGAAATTTATAGACTTAAAAAAATAAAGGGCTTTAAACTACTTCTATCTTTAATACAGTATTAACTAACACTTTAATTGCATGTTTAAAAATTCAAAACCACAATCCCGCCAGCAGTTGTAACTGTTAGCATTTAGAGAAAATAACAGGGATAATAACATTCATCAAATTTACTAAAACTGATGTTATGCTAGTCACCATAATGATCAACTGTACTGCTTTCATTAAAGAATTCTTAGACCCTGAGCTACTGAATTAATGTTTAACCGGTAAACTGAGGCAAAATACTGGATAACCTGAGAAGGCACGAGTGCAGAGTCCACTGTACAAAACTACTGAACCATGCTCTCACCCTTTCTGTACTTTTCCAGATATATTTTAAACTGAGCAAAAGGTAAAATTCAAATTCTGCATAATTGACTCTGACTGTGCCTTTCTTTTCACTTGAAAACTCTTCTCAAGCACTGCCACCGATTCAATTTCACCTGTAGGTAATGAACACAGAACTCATTGTAGGGGAAAACAAACCAGAATGGGAAAAAAAGAGAAGTTATCAGATACACAAGGGAGTGAAACAGTTGACTAAAAAACACCTTAACCACAATACTTTTCCTCCATCCTTGAGGAGGTATTTTTAAAAACATTTTAGTCATCACCATTTCTTTCAGGAAAGACCCCCAAAGGTTCCAAAAGTTCCCAAGCTGAGTACTCACCTAGTTCATCTGAATGCTGAATCAGGGCTTTTATTTCTGCTAAGCTGGTCTCCCCCTCTTGGGAAACCGAAGCTGCTGCCCCCTCCTCTGGGTCCTCTACTTTGGTCACCGTGAAGTGTGGCATTGTTACAGTGGGAAATCCAGTGCTCGTTCCGTATTTACAATGCCTTCCACTTTACCTTCCTGACCTAACCTCTTCCCTGCTGCGCCCCTTTCGGACTCAAATCACTGCCTACGGGAGACGGAGGCTGGGAAGAGGGAAGTACTTTCTGCTCACGTGACCTACAGCCCCAAGGGAGTGGAACGTTGGTAGACCCGCCTCCCACAGTGTTTATCATTCACTCCACAGGATTAGGCACTCCACCCCTTGCTTACGGTGGTTAAGCTCAAGAATCCCAAGAACTTTTTAGGCCGCTTTTCCAGAGCTGCCAAAAGCTGCGAGTGGGCAGAATTCATGACCTGCCGCCCACTGCGTCCTCACCCGCTCGTTTCCTTCACTTAAGTTATTTCCATCCCTATGTGCACGTCATGATCTCAACCTCTGCCCTCGTATTTCACACGAGAAAGATTAGGGAACAGCTCATTGTACAAACGTTCCTTTTTACGAGAAACTGGCACCACATAAATCTAGAAAATGAAAACAAATTATTTGTAAGCTTCTGTTGCTGCTTTATTTCGAAGCATATGAAAAATAGTCAATAATTTCTTTGGTCCAGATGAGAGCACTCATTCAGTAAGTATTCAATGAATGCCTACATATTTTCTACAAAGCATAGTTCTAGATACTGTAGTGTATACCACAACTTCCAAAAAGAGACATTAATATTCTCCAAAGTCCAAGTTTGTTTAAAAGAGTGAAATATTTTTAAAGAGTTCAGACTTTTTATTTTTGGTACAGAGTTTAAACATCGTGTTTTAAAGAAAAAAAAATCAAGAAAATCCCTCTGATTAGGAGGTGTATAATTCCTTCAACACATTTAACATATTTATCTTGGTATATTTTATCAGATCCAGTATCCAGTGCTCATTTGATGGCTTTAACTATAGAGTATGAGGTCTATCTCTGCACGCAGATAAGTGAGTTTGGTACTTGGAGCCCTGTGTTAACTTCCATGTTCATGATGTAATATACGGGCCTTGTTGTTAGTAACACCTGACAAGTAAGGCTGCACTAAATTTAACAGAGAAGGAATGATAGTTTATAATCCTCATTTATTCCTATACACTTCTAAAAGAGAAGGAAACCAATAGTTGTTAAAGACCTACTTTGTACTCTCCATTGCACTAGAAACTTTTCATTATGATCTCATTTAATCACCACAGAAACATTAGGCTAAGGAACTTGCCTAAAGTCAGAGTTTGTAAACAGCAAAGCACAACCAAAAATCTGTAATACCCTTGTTAGTAGGCAGCATGGAAGTTTCACAGAAAGAAAACTCATACACACGCCCCTAAATTTTATTTCATGGGTTCCCAGATAGGACTGATTTGTAACCTTGGCTGCACACTGTAATCACCTAGGGAAATTTATAAAATACTAATGCCTGAGTCCTATCCCAGATACTGTAATTTAATTGCTCTGGAGTCTGGGCAATAAGGTTTTAAAAGCTCCTCTATTTCCCAGATGGTTCAAACAAGCAGCCAAGATCACAAACTACTATTATATGGGAAAAAGAAGTTTATCACCTAAGAAGTTTTTTTAAATTTTTTAAAATATTTTATTTATTTCTGAGAGAGAGAGAGAGAGAGAGAGAGAGAGAGCATGAGCAGGGGAGGGTCAGAGAGAGAGGGAGACATAGAATCTGAAGGAGGCTCCAGGCTCTGAGTTGTCAGCACAGAGCCCAACGTGGAGCTCGAACTCACGAACCGTGAGATTATGACCTGGGCCGAAGTCGGACACTTACCAACTGAGCCACCCAGGCGCCCCCTAAGAAGTCTTTTTTAACTATTTAATTTTTGAAAGAAACATAAGTTAAGTGTGGTAGTGCCTTAGTGATTTCCCCACACTTCCAACTCAGGTAGCTATTAACTTATTCAAAGGAACTTACTTAACTACCAAATTGTTGAAAATTTCAAGAGTAGATTCTGGGTTCCAAATTCTTTACTACTTCAGTGCCACTGGCTATTTCCAATAGGATCTTGCCTTTCATATTTATTATATAAAGAGAGTTGAACTACTGCTAATCTACAGTTGATGGACAAGAACAATGACTTGTGTTATACATCTGTGCACAGCTTGTGCATATAAGTCTGTGTACAAATGTTATCCTGTCACCTCTCCCCTCTAAAAATATTCACAAACCAAATAAGTAGGAAGGTAAAATATTCCTGTTGATCTATGATAGTAGTATTTATTCACCAAACTCAATGATTTGATACCACGGTGCTCAACAATTTTAAAGAAGTTCTCTCCTAGAGTGGACTATAGATAAAAGTACAATGGCACAAAACATTGAAGACAAAGTTAAGACAGAAAAAGCTGGGTGTGGAGGGGAACTGGTAAAGCTGAGGGGAGTGCTGTATGGACAGTGATTAGATAGGAAGGTAGGATATAAGGGAACGATATTTAAACTACAATAAACTACCACAATGGGACACCTGCCTAGCTTAGTTGGTAGAGCCTGCAACTCCGGATCTTGGGGTCGTAAGTTGGAACCCCACATTGGATGTAGAGACTACTTAAAAAATAAATAAAATTTAAATATCAATAAACTACCACAATGAAGTACCACTGCATATCCACACTAATGGCTAAAACGGATAAGACTGCAAACAGCAAATCTTGTGAGAATATTAAACAAAGGATACTTTCATGGATTGTTACTCAGTGTAAATTGTTTCATCCACTTTGGGAAAAGGTCTAGTACTCTCCCCTATAACCCAGCAATTGCACTCCTAGGTATTTATCCCCCCGAATGAAAACATATTCCCACAAAAAGACTTGTCCAAGAATATTCATACCAGCTTATTAACAATAACCAAAAACTGTAAACAACCCAGTGTATATTCACAGCAGAATGGATAAACCAACTGTGACGTATTCATACAAAAGATTACTATTGAGACATAAAAAAGGAATGACTCAGTGATACAAGCAACAATATGAATGCATATCAAAACATCACGCTATGTGAAAGCAGCCTTAAAAGAGTGCACAATATATGAACCCCACTATATGAGGTTTTACAATAGGCAAAACTAATCTATGGTGCAAAAAAAAAAAAAAAAAACCACAAAAAACAAAAAACAGGACAATGGCTGCCTCTGGGGGGAGGGGGACATAGGAATACTGAATTAGAATTCAGTATTTGTAGGTTTTAAATATATATATACATGTATTTATTTCTTTATTTTGAGAGAGAGTGTGAGCAGGGGAGAGGCAGAGAGAAAGGGAAAGAGTCCCAAGCAGGGTCCGCATAGTCATCACAGAGCCTGACGTGGGGCTCAATCTCTTGACCTCAAGCTTATGACCTGAGCCAAAATCAAGAGCCGGCCACTTAACCAGCTAAGCCACCCAAGCATCCCTGTAGCTTTTTTTTTTTTTTGGTGAACTTTTCATATAATATTAAATGAACACCAGCTAACTTTTGATGAATGCATACACCTATGGAATTCTAAACTCTTGACAAGATGTAGAATGCTACCATCACTACAAATACTGAATTCTAATTAATAATATGCATTTTGAAGTATCTGGGAGAGGTGAACTGATATCTGCAATTTACCCTGAAATGCAGTAAGAAAGATGGATAAATACGTGTTAGGAAAAGTACAATAAAATGTTAATGATAGATTCTGAGTGGTGGGACAGGTGTTCACTTATATAAAAGTCTTTCAACTTTCTGTATGTTTGAAAATTTTCATAACAAAACACTGAAAAAATACAATAAACTGACACTATTATGAAAATAAACACACAATCAGAGACTGGGAGAAAATATTCATCAAACAGGTACTTGACAAAGGACTTCTATGTTGAATGTATAAAAATCCTCTACAACTAAATAGTAAGACAAAAAACTCAATTCAAAATTTAAAAAAAGATTTAAATAGACAATTCACAAAGATAATTATATAAATGGCTAAAAAGCACTTGAAAAGGTGCTCAAAATCATTGATTTTTCAGGAAATGCAAATTAAAATCACCATTAAAACTTCTGGCAAGGATGTAGAACAAATGTTGGTGGGAATATAAAATAATACAACCATTTTAGAAAAAGGTCTGGCAGCTTTTTAAAATTTTGTCTTTTTTTTTTTTAATTTGAGAGAGAGAGAGAGAGGGAGAGGGACCAGAAGAGAAGGACAGAGGGAGAGAGGGAGATAGACAATTTTAAGTATGTTCCATGACCACAGGGCTTGATTCCATGACTTTGGAATCATGACCTGAGTCCAAATCAAGAGTTGGATAGACACTCAACTGACTGAGACACACAAGTGCCCTTTCTATAAATTTTGAACAAGTATGTTTAAACATTTTTTGTTTATTTTTGAGAGAGAGAGAGAGACAGAGCACAAGTGGGGGAGGGGCAGAGAGGGAGGGAGACACAATCTGAAGCAGGTTCCAGGCTCTAAGCTGCCAGCACAGCGCCAGAGGTGGGGCTTGAACCCACCAACTGTAAGACCATGACTTGAGCTGAAGTCAGATGCTTAACTGACAGAGCCACCCAGGCACCCCAAACAAGTATGTTTATAAAGCTTTATTCATAACAGCCCAAATAGGAAACACCCCAATTGTCCATCAATAAGATAAACAACCTGTAGTATATTCATACAATATTCATACAATACAGTATTACTCAACAATTACAAGGAACTACTGACACATTCAATAACATGGATGAATCTCGGAAACATTTTACATTATACATTACACATTAATCATATGCATATAAAAGAGTTTAGAGTTGAAACATAACTGATGCCCACAACTCATTTCAAAATGTCTTAAAAATAGATGAATCCAATGGAAGAGATAGATATATGGTAAGACAAATATAGCGGAATGTTAATTGTAGCATCTGGAGGGTAAAGATATGGGTGTTTACCAAAAGCCTTACAGTTTTTCTGTATGTCTTAAAATTTCATAATAAAATGTTGGAAAAAATACAGCGATTATCTTTAAAAAGATCTTTAGATGTGAGTATGGAGCAAAGCACTTATGGGTCAAATTCCATTTCACATAAAATTTAGGCAGCTACATAAATGCTAGTCCTGTGCCTTGATTTTACAGTGTTGAATGTTGTTTGAAATGAGTCACCATACAAGTTTGAAATATTTAGTTTTATATTTAAAAAAATCTATGGTATTTCTTTCAAATCTTTTTTTTTTTTTAGTTTATTTATTTAGAGATAGAGACAACATGAGCAGGGGAGGGGCAGAGAGAGAGAGGGAGAAGAGAGAATCTCAAACAGGCTCTGCACCATGAGCACAAAGACCAACGTGGGGCTAGAACTCACAAAACCTGGCGATCATGACCTGAGCTGAAACTAAGAGTTGGAAGCATAACTGACTGAGCCACCAAAGTGCCCCTATGGTATTTTTTAGTAAGACATAAGCCCAGGCTAGGGCAAAAGGGCATTTATAATGGCATTACTCCCATAGTGCTTTGTACATTAGGCCAAATATTATATATTATTTTATATATTACTAGTTTCAGTAAAACTTTTTGACATTATGTTTTTTAAAAAGCATGCCCACTATGGGTAATATTTTGAGAGTACAATTTATTGTGCTACACTATCCAATTACGTATTTTTAATCAGAGCTAACAACTCATGACAACCAGCATTTATTTATTTATTTAAAAAGACAAAGACAAATTACATTTAGTGAAAGGACTTGAAGAATTAAGGGAAAGTAAGTGGAAAAGTATTTTCAACAGAAGGGTTCTCTTCCAGGTTGTACTCTACTGTTACACTACATCACTCAATTTTAGAGCGAATCGTGTATGCATTTCCTCTTCCTTCTCGGAACCTGAGAACTGTATTATACAAAAGCCATACACAAATAACCTAGAACCACACTATGTCTTGCTGAAATGATTCTTAGGAATCTACTAATGCATGCTGAAAATGAATTTATGATGCAAGAAAACTTCTGTAAGTGAGCAGTAAGCAAAATCTCTGGAATTAAAAACCACACACATTTTGAATACGTGAGTTTTACCAAATGTCATTCTGTTCATTTCTGAGAGCATTTTTCAGATATGTTGTTAAGGACTTAGTAACATATTAAATAGTATTCTTTTAAAAAAATAAAAAATGCACCTAGGATTTGACTAAAGGTACTACTAGCATGCTATTAAAAAGCTGGAAAAGTGTAAAACAGAACAGTAGCCCTTCCTTGACATACACAATGTAGATTTAGCTCATCTGTTTATACCTTTTCCACAGAATTCAGTCTCTCATAGAAAAACACACATTTAGTGGGGATGGTGTGCAAAGAAAAACGGATGCTGATCTGGAAACAGATTCAAATCTTATGAATCTCTCCAAAACTCTTGTAATTTGAAGATACCATTCAGAGTGCTTTATCTACTATTGAGATCCAGCCACACCTGAGAGAACCCTCAAAAGTGTAACCATTAGACAGTTTTGTGCTTATAGTATTTGGCTTATTACAAATGGTGTTTTTACAACAAATAGTAAACAAAGTGGAATCTACTTGCAAGCAGTTGTTTTTCTCCCCCCAAACAGTTGCTTCTAATGTAGTAAGTTATTACTTCAAAATATTCAGGATAGACATTTTCATCATATCATTGTAACTGCCAGCCAGCAACTAAATATAAGTAGAAAACTACATTATGCTTTAATTTTCTTGATCAAGGTAAATTTATGATCAACTTTGAACAACAAAGGTTAATTACGTTGTACCCTCAGTAAACTCTTCATGAAGTTTACATAGCAATAAACCCTTCATACTCTTTATTCTATAAATCTTTCTAACAATAAATTTGTCTTATTAGGAGATGTTGTTTGACAGGAAAAAGATCTGAATTAAACAATTTCATTAAAATGTCTGAGTTACAGATTTCTAAAAAAGCACAGAATTTTCAAATATTTTAACTTCTTATCTTCAAATTTTAAGAGAAGAAAGAGGTCATGTGTTAGAGCAGGCATTCTTAAGGAAAATATCAGACTTGCATAAAGGACTAACCTACTCCCAGACAGGCTTTAAAGGGCCACTGGTAGAGAAACACTACCTCATGTGGTATCATTCAGAAGGTCAGGCAAACATTCAAAAGAACAGTGCTTTGCAAATGATCGCTGGTAAAAGAATATTTTTCTTTATATTCAGAATTCATTGTGAGCTAAAAATCTTGTAAAAAATAATAAAAAAGAATTACTAGAATAGAAAAATATCAAAACACAAGTTCTAATTTTTATTATTAGATTTGACATAAAATTGCTCTATCAAACTGCTGAGCAAGTGTTTTAAAGTTTTGAATTTCTGAACTTACCTCGTCACAGACAGCTCATGAACCTGCACTATTTACATACTAAGCTCCATCACTATGTTAAAGAGTATTGTAAACATATTACTGGCAGTTCATTACTTAAATTTAGAGCTATAGCTAGAAAAGCATACAAACTCTCATTCTTAAGTAGAAAATGTATATATATTTTCCCTAACATATCAGCAAACCCTTTTTCCCCTTCAGACACTGGACAGTAAATAGGGGTTTAAAATATTGAAATGATCACAAATTCTAAATTTTGCCTTATGTAGACAATTACAGAAAGAACTATAGAGTTTATCAATTACTTTGGTGAAGACTACCATGGATAGTAAGAACTTTAAACTCTTAAATCTCACAATTACATAAAATTGTCTATGAAAATGGGTTTTTATAAAATGGCATCAGTGATGAATATGTAACATGTGTTGGGGCTAACAACTGAAAGACAATAAATACATCAGACATTATTTTCTGATGGATTCATAATACTGCATTGTAAGAAAGAGACTTTTCCAAATCAAAATGTCAGGAAAATCTCATGAAGCTGAAGAAGTCATGCATTATTCAATACATATTTGAGTGCCCACTATGTGTCAGGACATAGGAATACAATGGAGAAAAAGACACTGTTCCTGCCCTCAAGGAGCTCACAATCATGTTATCTACCTCACTATATAATAAAAGTCAATATTAAACCAATTCTGTAAGTACAACACAGTGTAAGCATAAAACCTTGAGGGTACAACACACCATTACAGGTGTGATTCTTCACTAACAGAAAGAATGTAGTAGGAGGATAGTTGATGGCTAGCCAATTTGATAGCTACATCACCTATTTTGGCTGCTGACCCAAATATTAAAGAAGGTGCTGACAGCTAGCTCAGAGCCTGGACCCTGCTTCAGATTATCTATCTCCCTCTCTCTCTGACCCTCCCCTGCTCACGCTGTCTCTCTCTCTCTCTCTCTCTCTCCACAATAAATAAAACATTAAAAATTAAAAAAAAAAAGCCTTTGTGCACTCTAGAGTCCTCAGCTTCCACTGTTTCCTTCTTCACAGTATTACAACTCCCTGTATAAGGCTGCCCATCTTTATCATCAGTCTAATGTGATTACAGCCTAGATATTGTAGGACCCAAGAATCACCAACCAAAAACGTATGAACATGGACTACTAACTCACTCAGAATTTCATTTCTGATGTATGATATTTCATTCTTTAATATGAAATACTTGCTAGATAGGCTTCTAGTCAACACTACAAACAATGCATAGGAAATGAAACCGCAACATACTGTCAAAACTTAAGATATATTTCTAAAAATGAAAAATGAAAATACAATTCAAAACAAAATTTTCTTGTTAACTTCACCTCAGAGAACAAGTTTTTGTTTTTATTTTTATTTTTTTAAATGTTTTACTTATTTTTGAGAGAGAGAGAGAGAGAGAGAGAGAGACAACATGAGCGGGGGAGGGTCAGAGAGAGAGGGAGACACAGAGTCCAAAGCAGGCTCCAGGCTCTGAGCTAGCTGTCAGCACAGAGCCCAACGTGGGGCTCGAACCCACAAACTGTGAGATCATGTCCTGAGCTGAAGCTGGACGCTCAACTGACTGAGCCACCAAGGCGCCGCCAAGTATTTGTTTTTAAATTAAGTTATTGCTTCCTTCCTTCCAACAAAACTCCCATTTTATTTTGAAAGGGACAGAGAGTGCACATGTGCACACAAGTAGGGGAGAGGGGCAGAGGACGGGGGGGGGAGGGAGGGGGGGGGAGAGAGAGAGAGAGAGAGAGAGAGAGAGAGAGAATCTCAAGCAGACTCCATGTTCAGCACAGAGTCTGATTCAGGGCTCGATCCCATGACCCTGGGACCATGACCTGAGCCAAAATCAGGAGTTGGATGCTCCACTGAGCCACCAAGGCACCCCCAAAACTCTATTTTAAAACAGACATTTTAAAACAACTATAGGATGCCTGATTCAGTTGGTACAACGTGTGCTTGCCAATTTCAGGGTTGTGACCTAGCCCCACGTTGGGGGTAGAGATTACTAAAAACCAAAACCAAAACACAAATATTACTACTACTGAAACTTGGGTCAAAATACGAATATTAACTTTAGAGAGGATGAACTAATGTGCCTAAATGAGTAACTGTATAATTCATCACTGTTAAATTGCCCTGGGTATATGCGGGCCATTTATTTAAAAGGCACTGAAATAGGGACACCTGTGGCTGGCTCAGGTGGTGGAGCATGTGACTCTTGATCTCAGAGTTGTGGGTTTGAGCCCCATGTTAGGTGTAGAGATTACTTAAAAATAAAATCTTAAAAAAAAAAAAAAAAGACACTTTTAGGTCAGATTTCCTTTTAGGAACAAAGAACCTTAAAATTATTCAGGAAACATGTCATTTTACTACCTTCTTTTGAAAAAACAAAAAATCCTATTTCCTTTCATGCCCCCAATCCAAACAAAAAACTTAAAAAACGTACACTGAACATAAAAATTGTATTTCCTTTATACTACTTCTACTATGTCTTTGTTGCTTACTAAATGCTTCAATACACCCAACTAATGTTAGTAGAGAAAGTGTAGTAACAGGGATACTGATATTAAAATCACACGCACACCTGGGTGTAAATTACTATTCTTCAATTTATTACTTGTATGACCTTGGGTAGGTTACTTAATCTCATCAGTTTCAATTTTCTCTTGGATGAGAAATCCCATCATAGCTCTGAAGAAAATGACTTTATTTTAAATGAAAAAATTTCAAAACATAATTTTTCATTTAATAGGGAAGAATGTTTTCTATTTCCTAATAATTCTTAGACTTCTATTGGAAATTAGTACACTGTAAAACTATGAAAAAAATTTTAATTTTATCTAAAAAATGTTTATTTTGAGAGAAACAGTGTGAGAGTGTGTAGGAGCAAGCGGGGGATGGGCAGAGAGCAAGGGAGATGGAGAATGCCAAGCAGGGTCCGATGCGGGGCTTGATCTCACAAACTGAGATCATGACCTGAGCTGAAATCAAGAGTCTGATACTGAACCAAGTGAACCACCCAGGTGCCGCTAAAACTTTTTAAATAAAAAAATATTTAAAAAATAATTTAGGATGTAAATAATCAGTTGTGAAAACATTATTATTTCTGGATGTATAAAAAAAAAAAGCTCGGATGTTAAATACAAATGCTCTCAAATAAGATAAATTTCAGTTTGCCCCGATTTCTCATAGCTCCTAAAAGTGAAAATGTACTGTTTATGCAAAGGTTAAAAAGATTTTTTTTTAAGTTTATTTATTTTTAGAGAGCGAGAGAGAGACAGAGAGAGAATCTCAAGGAGGCTCTTTGCTGCCAGTACAGAGGCCGATGCAGGGCTCAAGCTCCTGAACTGTGAGATCATGACCTAAGCAGAAATCAAGAGTTGGACACTCAACCGACTGAGCCACCCAAGCACCCCAATATATAAGAGTTTTTAAACTTATTATTTTCAAACCAGCTGTATAAAAACTGAATAGTCTTACCCCTAAATAAAAGCAGATTTTTGTGGTAAAATGGAGAAAATTGGGAAATTCTAGTGCCACTTGGCCAAAAATTAAAACTATCAACCAAATGGTTCTGACTGTAAAAACAGGAATATTGTGGTGCCTGGGTGGCTTAGTCAATCGAGCATCTGACTCTTGATTTCACCTCAGGTCATGATCCCAGAGTCATGGGATCCAGCCCTGCATCTGGCACAATGCTGAGTTTGGAGTCTGCATGAGGTTCTCTTTTTCTCTCTCTGTCCCTTTGCCCCTCTGTCCCACTCGCATGTGCTCTAAAATAAAAAAAACAAGGGGCACCTGGGTGGCTTAGTTGGTTAAGCGTCCGACTTTCGCTTAGGTCATGATCTCACGGTTCGTGGGTTCGAGCCCCTGCGTCGGGCTCTGTGCTGACTGCCAGCTCAGAGCCTGGAGCCTGTTTCAGAGTCTGTGACTCCCTCTCTCTCTGACCTTCCCCTGCTCATGCTGTTTCTCTCTCTCTCTCTCTCTCTCTCTCCTAGAAATAAATAAAACATTTAAAATTTTTTTTAAATAAAAAAACAAATAACATAAAAATAAAGAGAGGAATGCTACTAATTGAATATCCTGCATGGATTTCTCAAGACCATTAGAAAAGTATAAGGCTTAGCAATGCAGTAATAAAAATCCAAAGCAGAAGACTCCACTGACCAATTTAGTCAAGAAAGTGGAGACTGAAACCCAGCTCTAAGCGAACAGGGAACTTTAAAATGAAAAACAAAAAACAAAACAACAACAATAACAACAAAAAACCCTAAACTAAAGTTAGGATTAAAACCTAAACACATTACCTGTTATCTCCTAAGAACACAACTTTTGTTTTCTATCTCTGGGCTTTTCAACTACAAAAACTTCCATTTTAAGAAGAAAAACAAGCTTCAGCCCTCCCAGTTTTTCAGTAGACATCTAAAGGTAACTTCAAAATTTCAGACTGTGCACAGCCTTTCAGACTGATTTATTTACAATATTGACTTGATTCTGAAATTTTGCTAACTCTTAAATTCCACCAATGATTTAACAGTAGTTCAAAATTCTTCAAAAGTAAAATGCACCTCAATGACAGAAATGTTAAAAAGATGACAAATGTACGCTTTAGAACTGAGCAAATATGGTAATAATATTTCTTATTCATCAACTCTTGAACTTCTGCAGTTAAAGCCAGGTGCCTTGTGTGTCTGCTGTGGGTGTGCTCTATGTTCTGCAGTTTTGCAGTTATAACTTCATTTATAATTGCTGGGGTTCTACACAATACACCAAAGCACTAATCACAGGATTGTAATGAGGAACATCTTATTTTATTTACTTATGAAACATCATTAAAATAACACACTGTTTTTACACATTCACAAAACAGAATGCTTTTATAATTTCCACAATATACCCCTCCAAGGTTTCGTATGTACTGCTACGAAACCCATCACCATACTCTGGTTTCTCTTCGTATCACATAAATCTTTCATCTTTCTCTACAAAAAAGAAAAAGGAAACAACAACAAGAAAAGACCTCTCCAAGAGATTAAACACATATCATCTGCATTATTCTGACTCAGTGAACCCACCAGAGGCAGCTGCTGGTGAGATGGTGTCACACAGAAAGGGCAGGGGTTGGGCATTGAAATCCAGTTTGTCCTTTTCTGGCGAAGCCTGGAGGAGTTATCTTTTTTACAGTCTGCATAAAGGTTGGGACACCTGGGTGGCTCAGTCAATTAAGCATCTGACTCTTGATTTCAGCTTAGGTCATGATCTCATGGTTTGTTGAGTTCAAGCCCTGCCTCGGACTCCACATTGATGGCACGGAACCTGCTTGGGATTCCCTTTTTTTTTCCCTCTCTGTCTGCCTGTTCCCCACTTGTGCTCACTCTCTTAAAATAAATGAACAAACTTAAAAAGAGAGAGAGAGAGAGAATTTGCACCAAGGTCTTGCTATTTCAGAGTCCAGGCAGAGGAGACAAAAAGAGAGGCAGCTATAATCCAAAGTTCACAGCAAAATATCATCCGCATAGGTCATTACAAATGATCTTAAATGTCAGCATTAGAAACTTCCCTCTTATTCTAATAACTTTGAAATGGGAAAGTATTACTTTTAAAGGTGCCCAGGAGTGTCCTCTTTCTTGTCTTCCATTCCGGTAAAGATAATATCAAAGCAAGATTTATGAGAAGCTGGAAGCAAGAAACATGCCACTGACAGGAAAAAAATAAGGCCTTTGGTGGAAAAGAATTAGTGAGGGTGGGGCGCCTGGGTGGCTCAGTCTGTTAACATCTGACTTTGGCTCAGGTCCTGATCTCATGGTTAGTAGGTTTGAGCCCTTCATCGGGCTCTGTGCTGACAGTTCTCTCAGAGCCTGGAGCCTGTCTTTGGATTCTGTGACTCCCTCTCTCTCTCTGACCCTCCCCTGCTCACGCTGTCTTTCTCTCTCTCTCAAAAATAAATAAAACATTAAAAAAAAAAAACAATTAGTGAGGGCATGGAAGAAATTACCAAAAATAAAAGACACGAAGTTGAAGCATCACTTTACCAATTGCTGATTTAGTCAAAACATAGAGTATGCTAGGACATACTCTGTAAAAGAAGTTCTATCAAAGCAGCTTTCTTAATCACAGTTCAACCTTTTAAAAGTTTTTATTATAGATATTTTCAAATATACACAAAAGCAGAAAAAAAAATCTAGTAAAATGAATTCCCATGCACTTTTTACTCCAATTCAAAATAGAAATGTTTGCCAACGTTGCTTTATTTCTCAACTTTTTTTGGGTTGGGTGGTAGGAGTACATTTCATTTCACTTGTAAATACTTCAATATGTATCTTTATAGATAAGGACTTTACCACAATGTCTTAAATATACCTAAGAAAATTCACAATAATTCATTAAAATCATTTAATGCCAAGTACATTTCCCTGATTACCCCAAAGGTATCTTTTATTCTTGTTAACATCAGGATCCAAATAAAGTCCACACCTTGCATTTGGTTGGTCTGCTTTTTGTCTGTAACAGTTTTCCCTCTCTTCCCATCACTCCTCCTCCACCCCATGACATTTAGTTTTTGAAGAATCTGGCTATTCAGTAAAATTTCCCATATTCTGGATTTGGCTGATTGCCTCCTGTGGTGTAAAGTATGGAAAGAGAAGAAAGACAGATGTGGTTTATGACCAAAATGTTTCAAAGAAGTAATACTGGAAACCCTTAAAAAATACATGTATGTAGGGGTACGTGGGTGGCTCAGTCGGTTGAGCATCCGACTTCGGCGCAGGTCATGATCTCATGGTCCTTGGGTTTGAGCCCCACGTCAGGCTCTGTGCTAACTGCTCAGAGCCAGGAGCCTGCTTCAGATTCTGTCTCCCTCTCTCTTTCTCTGCTCCCCTCCTCTTATGCTCTGTCCCTCTCAAAAATAAAGTTAAAAAAAATACATATATGTATAAAATCTGAGGATGCTATCAGGTGGGCTAAGTAGGTACCAAATCCATGTGTTTTTATGAAACTATCCACCTTACCTTCTACAAAGTTATAGCTCACAGAGTGCTAAAGTGAAATGAACAATATTCAAGAACCACATACACTTGACCCTTGAACAACACAGGTAGGAACTGCATGTGTCCACTTAATCTTGGGATTTTTTTCTATAAATACAGAACAATATTGTAAACACATTTTCTCTCCCTTATGATTTTCTTAGTAACATTTTCTTTTCTCTAGCTTACTTTATTGCAAGAATATAGTCTATAACACGTACAAATATGTTAACTGATTGTTTACGTTATTAGTAAGGCTTCTGGTCAACAGTAGGCTATTAGCAGTTAAAGTTTGGGGTAGTCAAAAGTTACATTCAGATTTTCTATTGCAGAGGGTTTGGTACCCCTAACCCCTGTGTTGTTCAGGAGCCAACTATAACATGAAAGATATATTTAAAGTAATGGTAATAGTCACCTTTGATTGACAATACAGTGTAATTCAATTATTTTGGCTTGGGGCAAAAAATTAGAAGTTTTTTGGAAAAGTACTTGGTACTCTGAAGTATGTTCTTATGGAGGAAAACAAAACAAAACAACTAGACAGCTCTCCAAGTGGCTTAGTCGATCACTATTCTGATTTAACCCTAGGTCAGCTGAATAGGCTAAACATACATGTGTAGTGTAATGGCTCCAAGAACAGATAAATATTCTATTCTGTAAGACCTACTGACATTTAAGGAAAAGCCTGCTGTGACTATCTACTCAGTGAAGTCCTAATCAGGTGGGAAAGTTCTCCTCAAATGCACAGCATTAATCATTCTTCCCTTCTGGGCTATGGTCTTCAATGCTGGCTTTATATTAGAATCAGCTGAAAAGCTTTTAAAAACTAATGATGCAATTAAATCAGAATCCCTGGGAAAAGGGCAGAGGTATTTTCTAAAAAGATCTCTAGGTCACCAATATGCAACCAGATGAAGCATCACTGCTCTAGTGAGTTCATTTCATTTGCCTTTATCATAGTATGTTTTTAATTTTTTGTTTATATTTCTATCCTTTTTTAAAAGTTTATTTATTTTGAGAGAGAGAGAGAGAGAGAGAGAGAGAGAGAGAGAGGGGCAGCACAAGTGGAGGAGGGGCAGCGGGCGACGGAGAGAAAGAGAATCCCTAGTAGGCTCTGCCAGTGCAGAGCCCAATGTGGGACTCAAACCCACGACATCATGACCTGAGCCAAAACCAAGAGTTGGATGCATAACTGACTGAGCCACCTAGGCGTCCCTATTTCTCTCTTTCTCTCTCTTTTTTTTTTTAGCTTAGAAGATCATCAACTCAATATGTATTTTATTGAGTGCAAATTATATGTGGCATCACATACTATACTAACTGCTGATGATACAAAGACAACTTTGTGTTCCTGTCCCAAGAACCTTACTGTCTAGGTGAGAAAGATAACATACAAACAAAAACAACAAAATTAAGTGAAAGAGATGGACACTAACCTAAGGGATACAGGGACATAAAGAACCAATCTATTTTATCTGGAAGTAGGGGTGAATCAGAAAAAGTTTCAGACAGAAGGCGACTCTTTGAAGGAGGGACTTACCTAAATTGCGTTTGCATCTCTACCACCTAACGCCCCCCTAATAAATACTTGTTAACAGTCACCGTCAGAATGGGTATACTTAGAGCTCCTTGACCTAAATGGATTTTACTTTTACCCCAGTGAGTTTTCAGAAACTCACTCCCAAGGCTGCACATTAAATCATGTTAACACTGGACTTGCCCCACCTCTGAAACAATTAACTCTAGCATTCAACTGTCTGACCACAATCTTTAATCCTTCTACATCTTTCACTACCACTTTACTCCATCAGGTCCTCAGTCTCTAAGTGTCTCCATCTGTAACTCAGTTCATCATTTTCCTTCACTATATTTTTCTACTGTATTATTCTAAGATGTGTTGTATTTTTCATTTTTTGGTATTTTGCTGTAACTTTATTTTTGTATTTATCACACAGCATTACAATTCATAGGAACATTTGTTTCTTTTCTCTGTTAGATCATAACTTTCCTTACAACAGTTATTGGGATTCTTTTTCTTGGTTCTCCTGCATCCTTAACACTCAGAACAAGGCCTGACCCCTAATAAGTGTTCAGTAAATGTATGGTGAAGGAATGGCTTAAGTGTTCTTGTCATTTTCACCCCTAAACCACAAGCTCTCCAAAGGCAGAGACTATCTGATATACATATTTCCTATGATTCCTACTGGAGTACCTCACACGTATCAGAGCCTCAGGGAACATTTGTTCAATTGTAAAAAGATGAAATGTATTGAAGCCTGCTTAAGACATATAAAAATATGTTCCTTGCTCTTTTTTGGTATTATTTTAACAATCTTTTAAGATAACCAAATAGTTATGAGGCAAATGTAAATAATGTTCATCATGGCAGAATCAAAATGATATAAGCACTAGATATGTCAGGGTGCCTGCACTTTTCAGTCCTGGCTTTCCCACTCTGTGATCTACAAATCACCATCTCTGTAAGCCTTATTTTTATTTTAATGGTTATTTATTTTTGAGAGAGAGAGAAAAACAGAGTGCAAATGGGGATGGGGCAGAGAGAGGGAGATAGAGAATCCAAAGCAGGCTCCAGGCTCTGAGCTGTCAACACAGAGCCTAATGTGGGGCTCAAATCCATGAACTGTGAGATCATGATCTGAGTCAAAGACCGACTCAACGACTGAGCCACCCAAGCATCCCCCACCAATTTTTTAAAATAAGTTTGACCAGAATTCAATTCTTGTTTTTCTTCAGAATTTAATTCTTAATCATCCAAGGTTCCCTACATGATATGCCTCTTAAAATTTTTATTATTAACGTGATACATCCTAAATCTAAAAAATTGTACTTTTCTGAATTGTTTAGGTAAAGGAAAGTTCCTTTTCTCCACCCTATTTTCATAACTCTCCATAGTATCCACTCTCAACAGCTCCTTCTGTATCTTTAAGGCATTCTTTATGTAAAAGCAAGTACAGACTGGGGCGCCTGGGTGGCTCAATGGGTTAAGAGGTTAAGCGTCTGACTTCAGCTCAGGTCATGATCTCACGGTTCCTGTGTTTGAGCCCCACTTTGGGCTCTGTGCTGACAGCTAGCTCAGAGCCTGGAGCCTGTTTCAGATTCTGTGTCTCCTTCTCTCTCTGACCATCCTCTGTTCACGCTGTCTCTCTCTCTCAGAAATTTAAAAAAAAAACCAAAAACTTAAAACAAAAAAAAAGCAGGGGCATCTGGGTGGCTCCATTGGTTAGGCGTCCAACTTCTGCTCATGGTTCATGGGCTCGAGCCCCGCGTCGGGCTCTGTGCTGACAGCTCAGAGCCTGGAGCCTGCTTCAGATTTCTCTGTCTCCCTCTCTCTCTGGCCCTCCCCCGCTTGCTCTCTGTTTCTATCTCTCAAAATAAAAAATAAAGACATTAATAAAAATTTTTAATTAAAAAAATGAAAAATAAAAAGCAAGTACAGTCTAAGATTCTTGCTTTTATTTACCAACTGCACAATCCCATATATTCCTATGGAACTTTGACAAAATGAAAGGAAAATTATAAATGCTTTGATAGTAGAAAGAGAATTACCTACTCAAAAGGCCAACAGTAGAAAAACTTAAAACACAGATAGAAATAAATACTTAAAACTTTGTGTTTCAGCCCCCTTGGTTGTACAATGTAATGTGAGTAAAAAGTGTATGATGAGAAAAGAAATTTAAGGCGGGAAGCTTAAATGTTTAAGAAATGTGAGAGGCATGGGAATTGTGGAGAAAGGAGAGATAATCATACCAATGTCACAAACATGGAAAGATGTATATATGAAAGGCCAAAAAAATTACAGAATTCTAAATATTAAAATAGAAACACAATTCTGAAATACACTATGAGCTTAAGGACAGGAATCAATTGCAGAAAATTCAGTGTTGTTTTCCGATACTAATTCCAGGCCAGAGACAAATGTAGATTAGTATGTCCTTGATATTCTTGACAACAGGATCTTATGAAGATCTGAGTATCTAAGTCTAACAAGAGCATCTGCGAAATTTGGCTTTAAGAAGCCAAAAATGAAATAACTGTTGTTTTTTATCAGTCCCTCTAATAGTGGGGAAAATATATCATAGGATTATAGTTGTCATAATTTTTTAGAAGAGAAAAAAATAGGTCATTAGTAAAATAGGGAACTAGTTTCCTGAGTGTATAGTGGAAATTGTATTCTAATGGCTGGACTGTTAATTTCTCTTTCATTTGGTACCATAATATTTAAACATTAAGGGATATGTTAAAGAGCCAAGCTTTAACTTCTATACCCATCTAAATACCATAGATTTTACTTAGACAGGTCCCCAGTTTTACCTCTACAGTGTAAAACAATACCATTCTATACTGTAAATAATGCTTGTAAATAAGGTAAGGACAGCAGCCTGGATAAGGATACTGTTCCACAAGGATAACATATTACAGAAATAAGTTCACTTTTTAAACAGAATAAAAATGGAATTCCATAATATATAAATCACAAGACTAAACAGCATTTAGCTATAAACTGTCTAATGACAATTGCTGCATTAAAAACATTAACACTGTTAATAATCTTTATCTGGCATTTTTACAACTTAAATGTAGTGTGACAGATACAAACTAAAACTACAATTTAGAACTAATTGGGAAGAAAAGAAAATGATAAACTATTTATACCATTCCATGGTATAAAGTTTGTCAAGAAGTTGAAAATAGTCCTTATCTCCATAAAACAATCAAGGATAAGTGAATTCTAGAACTACAAACTTTACCAAATCTACTATGTCTCCAGACATTCAAAAAACACAAATAGAAATAAGGAACTAAAATCATTCTGGCTTCCTGCACCCTTTCGGTCAAGAGGAACAATACTTCCTGATACCGGAAAATGTCAAGTCAGTAGCTGAAGCTATGGTTTTCAAATTGGGTAGAATACCATTTTAAGAATCTTTAAGATTCTTAAGAGAAGTTTTCATTACTAGACAGATCTACATCACAATTTAGCACAAAACTAAATATATAAAGCAATACAGTAATTCCCAAACTTTTGTACTTCAGGGTCTGAAAAATGTTATCACCTCTCCATTGTATATCCTTTCTTCCATCACTCTTTCCACTAAATCCAGAAACAACTTACAAACCAGCTAACGCAAATTAGCGTAGGCAGCTTAAGGTCTGTAATGGCTAAGATAAGTCAGAAGTGGCTTGTGTACTACTGTTTCCTGACTACAAAGACTCAACACATTCCATCTAATGTTCCAAGTGAATAAATTATGTAGAAATCAGACCCTAAAAGCCTCTCTACAAAATTATATGAGAATTAGGCCCCACAAGCCTCTTTAGAATTTCTCCATTCGATAGGATAGCACAATAGATCCACCAGCCTCATCCTGAGTAAGCTAAGCTTCTACTGTCTCTGTATAATATAAATTTTTACAAGAAATTTTGTGACAAAGATTCTGAAATCTTTGTAGGAAAATCAATAGCTAAGATAAGATCAATAACTACTCCTGGTCACTAACCTTAAAAAGCCAACTGTAATATTTTGAGCCCCAAAGCTAGCTCTCCACTAAATTTCACAATTTAGGATTCTCTGTGCTGAAAAACTATTAACTTCTTCAATATTCGTCCTAAACCAAAAGAGTCATTTCAATTCTAAGAAGGCAAAATGAAAAAATTAGAATATAAATTTGCGTTCCTTCTTTCCATATACCTTCCCACATGCCAGATAATTGCTGCAGAGTTGGAGGGCTAACCATTATTCCAAAGGGTTCCCAGGCATCTCAAGAGGTACCTTGGTTCCTGATTACTGCAGAATGTAAAAGTGATTTCCCAGTAGACAAACAGATCAATAACCCAGTAACGGACGTGTCCTGTCATCTGGGTTCCCACTTACCCTCAGTAACATCCTGGGGATTAGAAGTCCGGTCACTAGCTGGATCCAGTGCAACAGTTGCCAGTGAAGTGGTGGCTCCAGACATCTCACTCATAGGCTCACTACGGCTTGTTTCTGGCACACTTTCCCGTGAGCTAAATCTTACTCGGGAGCTGGACCGGGAGCTGAGGTCCGGGCTGGTATCTGACAAACCAGGAATGTCATCGATCTTTGTTGGTGTCACCATGAACCGAACTGAAGCCATCTTGGTGGTGGT
Source organism: Proteles cristata cristata (assembly GCA_017311185.1). NCBI lineage: Eukaryota > Metazoa > Chordata > Mammalia > Carnivora > Hyaenidae > Proteles > Proteles cristata. The sequence goes on along the minus strand of JAESUZ010000281.1, from coordinate 1,224,703 downwards.
TTCTGGAGGATGCATTATTCGTTTTCTTTTCCTTTAGAAGAACAAAGAAAAAAGGAAACCCCCGCAAAAATCCTTCCTCCTACGCTAGCTACTTTTGATTGCAAAATAGAAAAGATAACTTAAAAAAAAAAAACCTTCAATAACCTTGATTTATACCATAAAAAGTTCCAAATAAAAATCCTATTCAGAATTCAGACTATCCCAGAAAGTGCACTACCATTAAATATTTAAGGGGCGAAAAAGACAAAACGATGCCAATCTCATGTAACTTCCTTTCTTCAGGGAGGAAAAAAGTTATCTAGCTATCTCCCCTGGTCCGGGGCCGCGGGCTCAGTGCCATGGTCTCAGAGAAGCAGGTGAAACCTTTCTCCCTTCGACCCCCAGGTTTCCGCCGAGGTAGTTAAGTCTTTTTTATGTGGTCAATGTCCCACGGTTCTAGTTGAGCAAAGTGCAAGCAGGCCCACCCTTACCAGGCGAATACAGCACAGATCAGATTGCGAAAACGGTGTACACCCGGCCACCTGTTGTGTATCAGGTGAATACCCCACAGGTTTGGCTGGGAGGTGTGTGTGGAGTCACCCGATGTTTTTGAGGCCAGTAATCCACTTGGGTCTGGTGGGAGAGATGCGCATGCATAACGGGAAAAATAGCCCACACCACTCGATACAGGAGAATGAGGAGAAAAGGGTGAGCAGAGGATGCAGGGGCAGAGCGGATTCTCTTCTCCACGAGGTCTGCGGGGGTGGCCCGCCCGCTCTTCGGGCAGAACGGTCCCTAGGATGTGGGAGGAGGCGATCGACACCCCTTGGACTGCAGCTCAGGGTCGTGGCAGGTCGTCTAGTCCATCGAGCCCACGGCCAGCTCTCTGGGTTTCTCCTGCGTGTGACAGGACGGGCCACCCGTTTGCCGGAGGACGCTTTCTCCCCGACAGGGCCGCGGCGTAGGTCAGGCCCTCGCCGTTCTTCCTTCGGGTCCTCGCAAGAGAGGAGACGGCCCCGTAGGCTGGCCCGCGCTGAGCAGGAGGGGGCGGCGGGGATGAGAGGAAGAGGAGGTCGCAGGTGCGGGATCCCGGCGCCAGCTGATGCGGGTGCGCGCGCAGCTGTTGTTTACGAGCCGGTAACTGTTTCGGAGCCGCGGCGCGCGCAGGAGGGCTCCGGCTGCCGGGGAGGGCGCCCCCTCCCCGGGCAGACGCCAGAGCAGCCGTTACGTGACCTCGCCGCCCCCGGCCCCGGGCCCGGCGGGCTGTGCCAGCGCCGCCGCAGCCCCTCCCTTCCCTCTCCGCTCGTTCCTCATTCGAGGTTAACGGTCCGAAGAGAAGCCTGGGGGAGCGGTCGGAGGGCGGTACCGTCCCGCGAGTGCCGAGGAGCCCCGCCCAGCCTCTGCAGTCTGCGAGGCGACAACCAAGGCTGCGCGCATGCGCTGCCGGGATCGCAGCGGGCCTGAGGGGCCACACGTGGAAAGTCCGGAGGACGATGGGAATTGTAGTTGCGTATTGGGGCCTGAGTTGCCTGGTCCGGAGAAAACAATCCTTTCCCTTCTCCGTCCTGCTATGTTACACAAACTCAGGTCTGGAGGCATTCAGGGAACGTCTGGGAGCAGACGGTGCCCTTTGCCCTCAGACCCTCAAAACCCATCTCTTTTTAATAAAAGCGTCACTGAAAATACCGTTCATAATTTCTTTAAAAAAAAATTGCAAACCTCCCATACCATATACCTATGCATGGCCCTTACTCAAAATTTTAAGCAGATGTGTTTTTTAAAGCAGTGTATCCTCATATCTATATACATTTTGTGCTACATTTTTTTCCCCTGTCCTTAAAATGCATATTTCATCCCATCATTTACACCTTAAATATACACAATTTGGTCAATTATACCTCAGTAAAGATGGGGGGAAATACTATCTTTCGAGTTAGACGTAAAGTTCCATTAAATATATCTTCATAATTCTTTTCTCATATTTAAAATTAATTTGACGGGGGTGGGGGGGAGGAATCACAAGCAGGCTCTATACTCAGTGCGGGGCCCCACACGGGTCTCCATCCCACAGACCTGGTATCATTTCCTGAGCTGAAAGTGAGTCAGATGTGCACCCAACTAAGCTACCCAGGCACCCTAAGTAAAATGTCTTTAATTTTAGACCTGGGGAAAACAATGAGATATTTTTTTGCTCCATTCCCAGCGTCTTCCCTACTGCCACCAGAATATTTTTCTTAGCATGTTTATTTAATACTTGAATAGTGTTCAATAAATTGACTCATCAATGTTTCATTTGAAGTTATTTCCTGTAGCTTTAACAAGACATAAATTCAACAATCTGACCCTGGCTTTGCCTGGGTCCTTACACCTCCCAAATGTAAATGTTTAAGCATCATTCTTACCAATAGATCAGAGGTGAACTGAAAACCTGAGCCAAGAAATCCCTTTTTAGCAAATGATGCACAAAGTCCAAAGTCTGGTTAAAATGATCCAGGTTATAAAAAAGTAAAACAAAACAAAACCACAAAATAAAAAACATCCAGGTAACAAAATGAGAAGTAAATTCCCATTTAAAATGTAAACTTCCTTGAAGCTTGATTCTTGCTCTTCAAAGGCTGTGATTATTAACTCAGGATCACAACTTTCCTGAGGGAGAAATTCACTTCCTGGAAGGATTAGTGTCTTCCTCAGGCAGGCCTGCTGATCATTCAAATCTCACAGACTTTCCCCTTATAAAGAAATGGTGGATTTCTGCAACAATACTACCTAATGCCAATATACTATAACTTTTAAAATTCTTCTCCAGTTTTTGAGCTCATCTCAGGAGATGTTAATGTCTAGAGAATCTCATAAGGCAAAAAGCCCTGAGTATATTCAAACCAGTCTGCCTTTTCCCCTCTACTTGAATTAGGAATATTTCCAGGTCAAATCTTTTCAGTTTACAGAGCAGGTAGCATGGAACAATGGTAATTCTTTGGGAATGTGGGGTGTGGGTGTGGGTGGGTAGTGGGTTACATATGAAAACAAAATTACGGTCAATATTATAAAACATTGGTAGCAGAGTTCTTTTACTGACTTTGGTGCTTAAGAAGCTTCCATATCAGATCCTTTTTCTAGTTATTTGCAGAATTAACATTTCTTCCATCATTTATCCTAATAGGATAACACTTTGTTTTTATTTATTGGGGCGCCTGGGTGGCTGTCAGTTAACTGTCCGACTTCAGCTCGGGTCATGATCTCCAGGCTCGTGAGTTCCAGCCCCACATCCTGAGTGGGGCTCTGTGCTGACAGCTCAGAGCCTGGAGCCTGCTTTGGATTATGTCTCTCCCTAGCTCTCTGCCCGCCGCCCCCGCCTCCCTGGCCTCCCCATCTCTGTCTCAAAATTAAAGATTTAAAAATAAATGTTTTTATTTATTTTCAGAGAGAGAGAGAGAGAGAGCACACGCGATCGGTGGAAGGGCAGAGAGAGGGAGAGAAAAAATCCCAAGCAGGCTCCAAGCTATGAGGGCAGAGTCCCATGAGGGGCTCCAGGAACTTGTGAGTTCACGACCTGAGCCACCCAGGTACCCCAGGATAGGGTTACAGTTTAAAAGCCCTCAGATAAAATGCTAAGAACCCTATAAGTGAACAGGTTAAGAAATTAAAAATAGCTTGACAGGAAGTAAGTTATTTCATTTTACCATTCCCATAAGTAGGTGATCCAAAAATCATGTGTCTTCGGGGCACCTGGGTGGCTTAGTCGGTTAAGCGTCTGACTTTCGCTTAGGTCATGATCTCGCGGTTCGTGGGTTCGAGCCCCACGCCGGGCTCTGTGCTGACTGCCAGCTCAGAGCCTGGAGCCTGTTTCGGTCTGTGACTCCCTCTCTCTCTGACCCTCCCCTGCTCACGCTGTCTCTCTCCCTCCTAGAAATAAATAAAACATTTAAAAATTTTTTTTAAAAATCATGTCTTCTATTAACTATGACCCAAGTCGAGAGATTTTCTTTTTCTCAGCAGTCAACAACTATCCTTAACTTTTCTACTGAGATCATCAGACATCAGAGTCCAAGAGAAACAGAATTATCCCTTTCCAGGACCAGTGTTGATAAATCAACTCCATGCTGATTTAAGTTGCATCTGCTTTTAGAGTCTAGAATCTTGACGTAGTAGGAAAAGAAGATTGTATAATTAGAACACAATCTCCATAAAGCAGTTTTAAAATCAGTGGCACTAAGTATTCAAATCCAATGTCAAAAGCCACAAATAGAAAACTGGGAAATAATGAGGTCATTAACTTGACAAATACAGGAAGAAGCAAGCTAGCATTTCTTGAAAGCTTAATCATCCCTCTACTATGAATAAGATTAAAAATTTAGGTTGCCCCTTAAGAGCAGCTTAAGTCCTAAGAAATCTCGCAGGTTTTTTTTTTTTCAATTAACCCCAAAAGTAGCTTAAAACACCAGCAAAACCCCTGCTTGAATCTCTCATACCCACTCTTCTAAATTAAGATCATATAGAATTCCAAAAGTAGCTGGCTGCCAAGGAGAATATAGTTACGTGTATGTGAGAAGACGATTCCTTGATGGAGAAAGCTAAAAACCTGGGAATATTTTCAGAGGGGCAGTAAATATGCATTAAGAGGCATTCATATTCACAACGGTTCTATTTACAACACACTGTAGACATATAAAGAACCATCGCTGAACCTTAGCAAATTTAGAGTTGGAAGAGAATTGAGAAATGATGAGAAAAATGAGACTAAACAAGTCAAGTTACTTTCTCAAAGGCACGCAGAGGGGAAAATCCTGGTCACCTGACTTCCAATTCACTGCATCCCCTCTACAATATAGAAGCTGTTAGTTTTCAAGTAACTCCTGAGAGTCAAAACGTCATTTCAAGGAGCAAGGAATTACTTCAGTGACAAGAGGGGTATTTTCCAGTGAATGCTGACGGTGGTGAAGAGTTCCCTGACACCCCATCGTGCACAGCACTACTGCTACCGCAGTGACTGAAGGTTTTCTTTCAAGTGGTCTTGGTGTACCCCTCAGGTGCTCTTCCCTCTCCTTTCCCTCCTTTCTTCCCACAACATACAAAACAAGGGCTCTTTCAAATCAATTTAATAACCTGGCAGTGATTCACAACATAGAAAGATTCGAACTTATTCCCTTAAGGGGCATGCTACCATGACTGTTTCACATAAGCATCATCAGAAGCAACGATGAAACTGGATTCCAAACAGCAAGGATGGTAAGAAGGCTTCAAGGATCACAGACTGAAGGGCTTGGTTTTGGAAGGTCTCTCGAGGTGGAACAGAGGAGACACGAAATTTAAGGGGCCCTCAGAGGACAGGGCGCGGTTGCTGGGTCATGAGCACCTTGAAGCGTTTCTTGATGGTGATTCGGTGTCGAGAGTATTTGTCATCGGGGGAGAACCGAGCAGGATGAGCCGAGCACGTCTGCTGTCCCATAGGGTCAAGCTTCTGCTCGAGGAAGAAAGAGAACATGAGCTCAGTACGGGTGGTGGGAAAACTCAATCGCTGGAGTCATAAGGGAGGCAGAGGCTGGGATGGGGAGGAGGCTGCGCGAAAAAAAGGTAAATAGGAAGACGGGAGACGCGACGGTTAGATCAGCAAGTCATACACTCCTGCCTCCATCACGCCTGGTTTCTGGACTTTCTAATTCCCCTCAACCACCTAGGCAATTCGGTGGCTGGTCTCAATAGCTCCTCCCACCCATGTTTCTCGCCATAACCACTTCCAACCTGTTTTCTTTTCTCACCTTCAGCGTATAGACCCGGTCTCCCTGCTCGTTGAGGTAATACTGGAGAAACATGACCACACCGAAGCCAGAAGCCCCAATTCCGTCTGCAGCTCTTCCTAACCGCCGCCACCGGTCTCACGTGTTTGTCAATTTCCCTCCCGCGGAGCCGGAAGAAGTCTCTCTCTCTCTCTTCTCTCTGTTTCTCCCTCAAGGCATGACGGGAAATGTAGTCCACTCAGGCCTTTCTCCAGCCGGCCAGAAGGGGGAGAACTAGTGCAGGATTTGGCCCAGTTGCAACCCAGTTGCAACCTTGCAGGCGTTGTCTTCTAGTTGCAATTTTGCAGGAGTTCTGAGATGCGTGGAGTGTGCCCACTGTGTGCAAGACAGTGCTAGGAATTAGAGGGGGGGTAGAAATGGATATGGCTTGAACACTGATTAATAGAATCCTGTCTTTATATCGAGACGCACACCCATTTCACAGGCCGTGGGTTTCTAGTGCCCGGAGAAACAAAGGCTCGAGGATTCAGAGCCCCTTTACCTTAGGGTAGAAGAAAAAAGTTTTCTTCCCTCCCCTCTTTTACGTCCGGTTCACCCGCCCTGTTTCAAAGTATTGGCGGTAAAGAGTGCATGATGGGTATCCGATATTATGTACAGCGAAGAGAGCGTGAAGTTATTTTATGAAACTGGTGAAGTAGATTTTAGTGGTCGAACCAAGATTTAAACTCAGGTTTCTAACACAAATTCAGCGCTCTAATAGTGGTGAGTAGCTAATAATAGCATAATAAGATGCACCTCCTAGAGTTACTTAGAAATTTTATTTCGAACGTAGAAATTCTCTTTATAGGACTCTGGTTTTAAAAGAGTGAGAGTTGGAACTCAGATATCATTACAGAGATGATCACTGCAGTATTATTTATAATGGCAAAGACATTGGCACATAGGTGAATTTTATAATGGAGAAAAACCTGAAAGCTTTCCTCTTTTTTTTTAAAGAATATATTTTTTATTTACTTGTAGTTGCATCAAATATCTGCAAAATTTCATAAGAAACATACTATTGGTTTCCTCTGAGATAAAGAACTTGGTTCCAAAAACAAAATAAAGAGAAGAGAGGGAGACAGAAACAGAGAAAGAAAGAGCTCAGCTCCAGAGAATAGGGATGGGAGGGAGACTTGCTATATATTCCATTTTGCATAGTTTGAATTTTGAACCATGCTGATGTATTACCCATTTCAAAAAATAAAAATTATTTAACAAAAATTTTAAACAACAAAGTAATTTAACAAAAAGAAGGACTTTTTGGTTTTGGAATTTTAGGCTCAATGGCAGTTTTTGATAGAGTGGTGCTTTTCAGCCAAGGGGTAAGGCTGAACCTTCTGCAGATTGCAGACCTGATGGTAGTGGACTGTTTGGGAATGCTCGGACGGCTTTTTAAGGAAATGATATGCATATAGCCAATCAAACACCCTGATTTTCTGAGACAATCCTCATTTCAAACATTGTTTCTTTTCTCCTCAAGTACACGGACTCTATGCTCTGAGTTTGGTTTAAAAAATATAGCCAACAATGAATTAAGTCAAGTCTCTGAATTAAGTCAAGTCTCTGCCACAGCCTGCTATTAATAGGAAGTCAGTTACAGAACTCGGTGGGAATGAAGGGCACAAAACTGTATAGATTGGCGAAGAAATATACAGGTAACCAAGATGTAAAACTTGTAATAATGGGAATCAGAAAGAATTTACAAATTGCCCTAAAGAGATGCACAAAAATTGTGTTGCCATACTCTGGTTTGGAGGGAATCCCTGGTTCCCACCTACTTACTAGAGCACTTTGGAATCTGTCCCTCTGCCCCAGCTCCTCTCCCCTCCCCCACTGCAGAATGCCTTGAGTTCTAGATTCTAGTTCTGTTTTGATCTGATCTTTATCTTCCCTCCCTTGGATCCTTGTGTATCTCCTGGGGCCAGGTTGCTCTCTGGGTCCTGAATCTGACTGGCTCATTCTGGAAGCTTCCACACAGTCACAGTTGGACCCCAAACCTGAGAGGATGGCTTCAGATGGAGGTAAGTCTGCAAGTGATGAGCATGTCCTGGCTACCTGCCCATATCCTTGGGGGTTCATATTTGACGTTTTACCTGGGGACCAGCTTTTGGGGCTGTCCTAGGGGGATGTGAGAGCACTAGGCCCCAGCAAAGTCATCCATCTTGGGGAGGCTGGGGAAGGAGATTGTGCTATTATCTCCAAGCTTAAGGATGAAGAGAGCCTTCCTGGAGGTATATCAAAGCCCCTCAGAGGAAAGTTAGCAACTCATTTCCCTGGAAGAGGAACCCCCTTCAACATGTGTTTGTGTAGTTGGGTTATGTGTGGTGCAGATAGCAGAGAGGGCTCAAGGGGAAGGTCCAGGTTCCTGTGTCTTCATTAGGCGATTGGAGTCTGCTTTAGAATTTTGTCCTGAGAGTACTGGGCTGGAGCCACTCTCCATCTTATTGAGTGAGGTGGGTGGAGGGAGACCTTAGCTGGAAAACTATTCCGCTGGGTTATTTGTTGCCTTGTCTGTAGAGAAATGTCCTCCCCAAAGCTAGACTGGAAGGTGCTATATAAGTGCCTCTGCTCAGAGCCTTATGACTCCTCCTTGCCCTAGAGGTGGCTTCTCTTCCAGTTCAAGGAAGCAGTTTTCCTTGATTTCCCTCTGGAGTTGGGTAACTCCAACCAGAATGAAAGCTGGGGCTTCCCTGAGATGCTCTGTTTTTCTACCTTTTGTGGAACCCAGGCCTCAGACATAACTCACCATCCACATGTGGTGAAAGACTTCTGGCCCTCTGCTGTGTGGTCTAGATGATGAGTTTCATATTCCATGTCTCCTTCATGGTCAGGAAGCGGAAGTGGAGTGTTGTCAATTTGCCACTGGGATCTATTTATTAGAGGGGGAGGAGAGTTGTAGAAAATTAGGCAAATGGTCTTCTATCATTATAATGAAAAATCCTAAGAGACACAGGTCCTGATTAATTAAGTACACATTTTATGTATTTTCCTTGGTCCCTTTGACTAGAGTCCACATAGCTCTTCATCCGCAGGTACTGTGTTTCACACTTCGTGGTCTGTGCCTTGTTCCTAGTGGACTCTAAATGTCTGCTATTAGGAGTTCCAGGCAGGACCATGGAGAGTCTACATCACCATATTTTAGCATGTGCAGCAGTTCCTCTGGGAACTTCCCTTCTTGCACAGCCCTCCCCTCACCCATGTCCTGGTCCTTATCTCTAGTCATTCCTAGCTGTTACATAACAAAATTTATGGAAACCAGACATCTAATCCACACACCTTCTCCAGGGAACAGTGCTTCTGTGAGTGGTGGCAGGGACCACAGAGTAGCTGGGAACAGGGCGCAGGTGGTTTAAGTGTGTTTGGAGTGGGTGAGAATAAGAGATGTACTTGTATGCTGGGTGGCACGTGTTATGGGCCTAAGGGTCACTGCACCTTCTCTAGTAAGAGAATTCTCAAATAGGAGCAAGGGACAGCAAAATCACTTGCGGGACATTTGCAGACTATGCGAGTTCCCCGCCATAGCCCCTCTCTCACCTGTTGAGAATCAGTGCTTTGATTGTTCAGGGATTAAATGGAGCTCTGGTGACCTACTTCTGACCTCCTATTTTCCTACTCCATTCCCTCTTTTTCTTTGTCTCAACAGCATCTCCATTGCCAGGACCGGATATGACCTTGAAACCCGGTGCCACCCTGTCTTCTTTGACTGCACTTCCCTTTCCCCACCCTGCTTCTGGCCCACCAGACCAGCCACTCTGGGAGCAGCCTCCCATTCCTTCAGCATTCTCTCCAGGCAACCCTCTGGTGCTCTCTGCTCTCCCCAGCCCATTGCTGGTGACAGGGGATGGGGAACCTGGCCCCACTGGGGCTGGAGTCATTGTCAAAGTCAAGACAGAAGTGGGGCCCGCTGAGCCCTCTCAAACTCAAAACTTTATCCTTACTCAGCCAGCCCTCAACTGGATTGCCTCAAGCAATCCCTGCGGGGACCCCGAGGGTCCTCCCCCTCAATTCATGACAGCTGCTAACATGAAGGCCCTTCTGCCCACTAAGGCTGTTGGGGTCAGCCAGGAAGGCTTCCTGGGCCTTCCTGCTCAGGCTCCACCACCAGCTGCCCAACTCGCCCCTGTTGTGTCCCCTGAGAAGGCTTGGCCAGAGCCACATGGGGCAACCAGAGAAGGAGGTCCTTTGGCCACCCAATCCAAGCCCTCACTGGGTGACCTCTCCTATACCTCCAAAGGTGTGTATGAGAACTTCCAACGCTGGCAGCGCTACAAAGCCTTGGCTCGGAAGCACTTATCTCAAAGTCCTGATGTGGAAGCCCTTTCCTGTTTTCTTATGTAAGTGGGGAGATCAGACATGAATTATCCTAGTGCTTTTAAACAAGGAGGGATTCGGGGTGGACAAGAGGTGAGGCTATTTGGGAATACGGGAGGGCAAGTCATGAAGGTGCTAGAGATGCTGTGAGAATGAAAAAGCATAACGATGATGATAATGATCCTCTTTATGCACTTTCCAGGGAGAACAGGCTTTCAGGTGTCTTCTCTGAAGGGATCCTCACAACCCTGTGGGTTGAGGCAGGCATTTTTATGTGGTCTTCATTTATAGATGAGAAGACTGGAGCTCAGAGGTTCCCTGTCATAAAGCGAGGAGCCATGGGTGGAGCTGAGGTCTCTGACACTAAGTACAGGGACCTCCCGTTCTGTTTTTTTACCGCCCAACATCGAGTTGAGCCATCCAAACCAGCAGCATGAGTGCTGGGCCCTGACCCTTCCTGGAGGAGTGGAGGACAATGTGGGGCCTGGCAAAGGACCTTGTGTGTGCCACCCTCGCCCCTACCACCCCCTATTTTAGCCACAGTTCAAGCTGAACTAGGGAGGTGGTAGAGCTTGCCTGGTGATCAATGGCCTAGGCTCCACTGCTTGCTAGATTGTTGATCCTGGGCCCGACATTTAGTATCTTTGCCCTCAGTTTTCTCATCTAGAAAGGGGACGATTATACTTACTCGAGGAGGTTGCTGAGAAGATGAATGAGTATCTGTGAAGTACCTAGCAGAGTGCCTGGCACAGAGAATGCTTCATTAAGTGGTAGCTGCTATTATTATTACCATCATTTTTAAAACAGGACAATCTAGAAGAGGAAAAGAATTCACAAAAGGCCATAATGTCTATGTGAGGGGATGCTTAGCCAAGGACCCTGGGTGCCATGGGCAGTCTGTTGTGTTTATAAAGCAGAGTCATTAGCTAGCCATCTGAGGAATTTTCTCTTCTTCCCACCCAGACCCACAGCTGCTCTTAAATGCACTTCACTCAACATTTTGTGTAAACCACTATATAACACATACCACACTTTACTGGACTTAAAATACAGGTACATTTTTTCTCTCCATCACTCACCGCCTAAAGGAACCTCCCTTTCCACCCTGACTCTGGAGTGAATAAATCAAGAGCCGCCCCCAAGTCCTTGGTGTAGATCAGCTTACCAGCGTCCTGATTTCTCCAGACAGCTCTGAGTTCTCTTGGAGCCTGGCAGACTGGATTTCTAATGCGTGGCCTCCTCCTGCTTCCCATGCTCAGGGGCTCTGGGCAGGGTCTCCTGCACAATGCAGTTCAGACCCTCTGCAACAGTCGCCCAGGAAGCTAGTAAAATCCTCAGTCCTGGGGCGCTGGAATCCATAGTTATAACAAGCGTCACCAGGTGATTGTGGGCACAGTGCTTGAGCGCTCTGGCAAGTCAGAAAGGCAAAAATGAATCATAAAAGAGCTTAAAGAGTATTGATATCTGACTGTGAAGGGTGTCCCGGAGGCTAAAAGCACTTAAAAACCAACAAATAAAAACACCACACAACCTTTAATTAGAGATTCATTTGGGTTAGGTAGTGCCTTTTTCTGAAAAGCAAGAGCCTTCAGGCAGGGGTAAGCCTACTTTATAACAAATCCATTAATTTAATAACATGAGTGCACTTTCTTCCTCATGTTTAGTTGAGGACAGCACTGTGATAATTAAAGGTGGTTGATTTCAAAAGGTGGGGAGCAGAGCCAATAATCTGATTTTGCATGAGATTTGAACACTTCAGTGGGAAGTCCAGTGTGGGAGAGGAGGGATGGGAAGTTGGGGGTCTGGAAGTCTAACTGGAGGTGGAATGTGACAAGGATTGGGGGGCAAGTTGGATCTGCTGAGGGGACAAGGTATGGGTTGAGGTGTCTGTCAGGACAGGTGGATGGAGGGGCATGCATTGTAGACCATGACTCACCCAATGCGGGTTTTAGCCCTGTGCTTCGCTCTCTGGCTCGGCTGAAGCCCACAATGACCCTGGAGGAGGGACTGCCAAGGGCTGTGCAGGAGTGGGAACATACCAGCAACTTTGACCGGATGATCTTCTATGAGATGGCAGAAAAGTGAGTCTGACCACCCCTCATTCTCCTGAGGGGCGCTGTGTAGCTGAGGGATGGGGTCAGGTAAGAGAAGCATGAGTCTGGTGCGGGGAGAATTATTCAAAAGGATGCTAGGAGGAGGGGTGTGGACTAGAATGGGGTCTCTGGATTCTCGCTGCTTCTACCACCTTGACTCTTGGGTTTTCCTGTCCCTTGGAAGCTCTCCTTCCCCCAGATCCTGAATTATATAGGTCCTTCTATTGAAGTTCTTAGAATGGGGTTGGAGCCCAATGGGTATAAAACTTCTTTGCTAAAGGGACCCAGCAACAGGCCCTACTAGGGGGGTTCTTTCCTATCCCACTGACCAGGTAGCAGCAAGTGGCTGCTGATGTGGACTTTGAGACCATGTCTTCTCTGGAAAGAGTATATACCTGTGAAGTACTTAGCACAGAAATCATCGACCGTGTTATCCCAGGGAGGGCCTGGTGCTTGCATAGGTTGGTCAGGAGAAGGTCCTGGGTGCCCAGAGTGGTTTCCTGGCTCATATTCCTCATTTCTCCATTATAATCTCCTTAGTTAAAATAACTCTTAAGGACAATGAACTCCTTCCTCCAAAGCTTAGCTTCCATTTCCGACCCCCCAATTTTCTGGACCCATATATCCTAGAATTATTCTTGCAGGGTCCCAGCCCAGCCTCCAGACTCAGATCTCAGTACTGCCTCCTGGTGGGAACTGCCTTGAATCGCAACACCAGGCCTGGCAGGCTGGCTGGGGGGATCCTGCTAGGCTTTGGCAGAGACCTGACTGGCTTCAACAAGGCTGAATTAATTACTGCTGTGTACCCTCCATGATGCTGGGCGAGATAGGGCATGAAATAGAAGTGAAAGCCATGGTTCTGTCCTGGAGAAGCTTAACAAGTTCTAGATCATTCATTTCCTTAACATGAAAATAATCCTAAATGACGACTGCACATAAGGGACTTTGTGGAGACCTTGTGAGGTTTCTCCAGAACTGTTATTTGGCCATCTGTGAGCAGCCCCCTCCCATTGTCTGACCTCCTCAGAATTGTCCAGGACTTCCTCACCCTCTGCAGGTTCATGGAGTTTGAGGCTGAGGAGGAGATGCAGATTCAGAACACACAGCTGATGAATGGGTCCTCAGGCCTGCCTCCGGCTGCCCCTCTGAAACTTGATCCTCCAGGGCTCCTGGCCCCTGAGGTTGGCCAGCAGCCAGGTAAGGCTATCCAGTTCCAAATAGGAGCCTTGGGCCCAAGGTTCAAAGGGAGGTGTGCATAGTGCACAGACAAGTCATGGATTAGGGAGGGCACTGTCCTTGCTTCTGTCACTTTCCCTCCAGAGAGTGCCACTGATGTTCCGAACAGGACATCCACACATAGGAGTCTGGGTTCTCCGTTTCCCTTTGTCCTAAACTTTGATCTTGACCAAGGAAACCAACGAGTCTCTAATTGAGACTGTAAATAGATGAGGCACATAATACCTCATCTGCCTAAGAAATGGGGACTGGATCAGAGGACTTCTTGGAATTTCAGAGTTTCCCAGATGCCTCATACAGTGATCCTCTTAGACCTTCTAGCTCCAAAATCTCCCACAGCTGGTGCTGTTTCAGGGCTGATGCAGCCTGTAACCATTTCGGTGCACCCAGGTTGCTACCCTTTACAAACACAAGGTTGGGGGGCAGAAGTCACAGTCTCTGTGCCACCCCCACATTCCTCCTTTCCAACTCTTCCCTCAGTGTACATGCCCAAAAAGGTGCCTTCCAAGGCCCGGGCCCCCCGCCGGCGGCAGCGCAAAACCCAGAGGCCTCTGATTCCTGAGGCACCCAAGGAGATTCCACCAGAAGCCGTGAAGGAGTATGCAGACATCATGGAAGGGCTCGTGGGGAGTCACTTGGCCACCGGGGAGTCAGATGGAAAACAGGAAGAGGAAGAGCAGCAGCAGGAGGAGGAAGGGATGTATCCAGATCCAGGCTTCCTGAGCTACATGGATGAGCTTTGTTCTCAGGAGGTCTTTGTCTCCAAGGTGAGCTGGACCTGGGTGTCTAGTTTCTAATAGATCCTGGGGTGGAAACGCCAGGGAACCAAAGACTTAGGGTTTTGCCGGAGGCAGTTAGGAATGAGGCTGTCTTCCTGCTGTCTTCCGAGGCTGTGAGTGTGCATAGCTGGCAGTGGTCATGGTTCATGACAACCCCAGGGGAAGAGTTGGGGAGATGTGGCTTATTCTCTAGAGCTTCTTGGCCCACAGGTTACCTCCTGTCAAGTGCTCAGATCACTTTTCCGTCTGTTCTCCAGGTGGAGGCTGTCATTCATCCACAATTTCTGGCAGATCTGCTGTCCCCAGAACAGCAGAGGGATCCGTTGGCCTTAATTGACGAGCTGGAACAAGAAGAGGGACTCAGTCTTGCCCAGGTAAGCCTGGGAGGTAGGAAACAACAGAATAAAAAGCTTGTTATGATTTTATCCAACTCTACATGCTCTTGGATGGTATGGCTTCTGGAGAGAGCTTCAGAATTGAGGTTTAGGTTCAGATCAAGTAGGCAAGGGATTGTGGGAAACACAGGAAAAGGCAAGTGAGCCTAAGGGGTCAAAGCATGGGAGTAAGGCAGAAAAGAGCCATGGTTGTTTCTGATACCATGACTTCTGCTGCCTGTTTCCATTCCCTGCCCTGTCTAAGTACCATGTCTTCACCACCCCCTCAGCTACTCCTTCTCACAAGCACGTATAGAACAATGTTTGTCCATTCTCCTTGCAGCTGGTCCAGAAGAGACTCCTGGCCTTGGAAGAGGAGGATGCAGAGGCATCTCCTAGTTGTAGTGGAGCTCAATCAGACTCCAGTCCTTCCATTTCTGATGAGGATGAAGATGGAGGTGGGCGGCTTCGGCCCTCACCTGGGCCTCGGGTGGCCGGGAGGAGCACCGTTCGCGTTGGAAAGGCTGCTTTCCCAGCCAGGCGGGCCCGGGAAGTGCGTGGTGGGCAGGAGCGGGCCCTAGATGGCCTGAGGGCGATGCACAGAAATGGGAGTGCTATGCCACCTCCCAGTAGCTGGGACCTGCAGCTAGAACTTCCAGCTGCACAGGGAACTCGAGGGTCCTTCAGTGTGGAGAGAAGAGGGCCTGGGAAGGTGACAGATCAAATGTGCCCACATCAGGATGACCACCTAGGAGATGCCAGGTCTCCCGGACACTCCCTGGTAGCAGACAGCACTTCTGAGACTCCACCCCTTTGTTGGCAGGAAGGCCCTCAGCTTGAGATGGTTCCCAGTTTGGATGTTGGACTTGCAGAGCTGGCTCCTCTGCAAGAACAGGAGTTAGAAAAGCAGGTCCTGGGGTTGCAGATGGGACAGCAGTTAGGGGGCCTGGGAGTGCTTCCTCAAGGGGAGCAGCTGTTGGCAGTGCCACAGGAAGGCTCTTCAGGAGCCATGTGGGGAGATGCCAGAGGTCCTTCTGTGGTTCAGAGTTATGATCAGAGCCCTTCCCCTAGGGAAGCTGGGGACGGGGATGGGGACAGAGCCTCTCTCAGCCCAGGACTTTGGCTGAGCAGTGAGCTGGAAGCCGTGGGCTTGGAGTTGCCCTTACAAATTGAGGAGGTTATAGAGAACTTCCATGTGAATTCCACTTCCAGGGAATGTGTCGCTGAGCATCAGGAAGGCTACCAGGTGCTGGGCTCCAGAGGCAACATTTCTCTGGGTCCTGAAGAAACCATAGCACCTGGGGAAGGGGGGAGCAGTGCAGTCCCCAGTGGAGGCACGGACAGCACAGCCACTGTGCACAAGAGAAACTATGAAAGCCTGCCGAGACCTCTGAGGGCCAACAGCCCATCCTTGAGGCCTAAAGGAAATGGAGAGCAAAGCCCTGAGGCTACAGGGGATCCCAGTGAGCTGTGGGCTGAAGGCTGCCCCTCGTTGCTGGATAGTAGGATCAGTGCCCCCACACTGGGGGCTCCCAAAGAAACCTTTCAGACTGCATGTCAAGGCAATATCTTTATGCTGGGGACCCAGGGTATCTCCTCCTTCCCCGAGGTCAGCCTAGAGGTGGGGAGTGGGGGCAATTCCATCTCTCCTCTGTTGGAAACCATAGAACATGTCAACATACTAGATATTAGAGATGCCTATGGCCTCCATCTAGGCGTCAGTGAGGATACCTGCCTGCCCAATTTTAATTCTTATGACCCCCAAGGAGAGCGCAGGGAGGATACTGATGTATCCAAGCCTGAGGACCTTGCTCCCTTACCAGGGAATCAAGAGTCTTATGCAGATGGGACCCCCAAATCAACATCTCCTCACCAGGGCCTTGAAAGCACTTTCTCTAGATGGGGAGCCAGGGATGCCTTAGTTCTGAGAGACGCCTCTCCTGTCAGTGAAACATGCAGCTCAACAGATGGGGCCAAAGGAAAGGAGGAGGAGCGGGAGGAGAAGAAGGATGAGGAACTCGCCAGCTTTGCCTACCTTTTGGCTTCTAAACTTAGCCTGTCTCCCAAGGGGCCTCCCTTCAGTCCTCACTCTGCCTCAGGCCCACCAGCCTCCACGGGAGGGCAGGGGGTCCAGAGGGCATCCAATTCCCACTCTGCTGAGGCGAGGGGCCTTGGCCAGCCTCCGTATCCTGTGGCCAAGTCTGGGAAGAGAACGCTCAGTCCAGCTCCTGCTGAAAAGAGCCCCTACCAGGGAGCTGAACTGGGTGTCTCTGGGGAGAAGCCCTCGGCTCTGGAGGTGCCTCGGGCCTCACAGCCCCGTAAGAGGCGGCGTGATACTTTCGTCACTGGCAGAAGGAAGAAACGACGGCGCAGCCAGTAGGGGACAGCAGGGCCAAAGGATCCCACCTGCCACTCCCTGGAAGGCGGGGAGGGAGTGGACCCACAATCCACAGTAGATTTCACCCTGGCTGTATACCAACAGGCTGGTTCTCAACCCCAAGTTATTTTGTTCTGCAGAAGTAGTGAGTGTGGGAAGGGAGGTCACACTGGCTAGGTTGAAGGTGGTCCCCTTGGTGGGAGGTGAAGTACCTTTGAAAGAAGTTCTATGGGGAAAAAGAATAAAGATTTTTCTGACTGTTGGAAAATGCTTGCAGTGTGTCCTTGTGTATTCGTGTCTCCGCTGCTAGATGGGGTGAGGTGCTGAAAGGAAAAAGGTGGAGGTGGCTCCACATTCACCAGATCTAGATACCACTCCCGCCTCCAGCCTTATCGAGGCTCCCTGACAAGCTCCGGGAGGGGGGGAAGTCCCAGTGATCGCTTCATCCCTCCCCTCCTGAGAGCCTGGACTCGATGCTGACAGTGCTTCCCAGGACAGGCCAGCATTACCCATCTCCCTTCAAAAATCTGAAAGATGGAAAGATGCTTTTTTTTTTTTCAACCTGTCAGATCTCTGGGTTAGATGTCTAATTTTCTGAATCTAATTCATGTTCCACAGCACCTTTTTAAGGAGAAGATGTTGCTTATTCTCCCATTCCTCCCCTCCCCCCGAGGAGGGGCTGGACAGAAGGGACTTCACTGTCCTCATCTCACCCTCTGGCATAAAACCCTCCCGAGCCTGGTCTGAGCTGCAAGGAGGAGACTTCGCTGCTCCTGACATAGCTCTGTGCTCCCACCACGGGAGGGGGAATCATTCTCAGTAGGATTCTTAAATATAAAATGATAGTTAGCTATTTTTTAATTTCTAATGAGGACAGAACAAGAGGGAATAGGCTGAAAAGAGGTTCATAAGGAAGCCTGGTAAAGTGTGCATATATAAGGTTTGACAGCAGGAGGGGAGGATGTGAGATTTGCATGATTTCTGTGCAGGAAATAGCCCCGTCCCATCCAACTGGAAGTGAGGATTCATTCAGCCATGGCCAAGAAGACTGACCCTGGGAACCTTTGGGATTTTCCGACGGGCAGCCAACAACCATTAATCCCTTTCGTTTCCAGCTGATGCCATCAATGTTAACAGCCTTATTTTTTCTTAAATAGATATAGATATATATTTATATATAAAATAGTTTCTTACAAAAAAAAATACCCAAACAAACAAACAAAAAAAAATCAACTTAAAAAAAAAAACAACAACAATAACAAAAAACTCAAGCAGGAGCAAACGGGCTTGAGGCACAGGGTAGGCCGAAGGCGAGCTGGGGAGGTTGAGGCGCTCAGTCGCCCTTCTGCTTGGGAGCTTGCACAGTCCCGTTGGCCAGAGCAGTGGGGGTGCGTGGGGATGAGGCATGTGGTTTCTGGGAGGGGCGCAGGTAGGTGCTGAAGAGCCTCCCGTGGAGCGGGTCGCGGAGGGAGAAGTCCTGGAACTGACCTGGACGGGTAAGAAAAGAGTAAGAAGGGCCAAGGTGGAAAGGTAAAACCATCTAAGAAGGGGGGGAAGAGGGCGGCCAGCTCGTTTTAGGAATTGGTATGTCCCTTCCCTCTCCTTTCTGCTTCACTTCTCAAGTCCCAGCTTCTGTCCTCTCTGCCCTCCCAGCCTCACCTCTCCTATGAGGATCCCCAGCACCGGCCACTGGCCTTTGTTCCCTCCCAGCCTGTGGTGACAGTAGCCCAAGCCCTCTTGGCAGAGGAGGCAATGACTCACAGAGGGAGAGTCCTTGGTGGGGTGCCCCCTGGCATAGCTCAGCATGCAAGGTCGCAGCAGCAGGGCGGGGTGACCCCAGCAGCAGGTGCAGGATGGTGCTGAAGCCATCTTTGTACAGCAGGCGGCCAGGTGCTTCTACTTGCTCCTCCGCAAAGAGCTGGGACAGAAAGGGACAGCAAGTCAAGAATTGTCCTCAGGTCATCGCCCCACACTGCCTTGCGGGTCTGCCTGATAAACTCCGCTGTCTCCCCTGCCACCCTCACCCTGGCCCTTTCTGCAGAACTGTCAACTTCCCAGCTGCTGCCCTTGCTGTTCCCAGCCAGGCCACGACACAGGGGCGCCGGGGCTCTGCAGCTGAGACAGGGACGCACTGCGGTGCACAGCCAGCACCTGCTATCTAGAAGGTACTGGGAGTAGCACCGCATACAGACCTCTGGGTAGGGTAGGAATGGCCACCACACATCCCTCCACCTTCCTGATACCTCAAAGGCCAGGCGAGTCAGCTCCTCCAGGCTCCTGCCCCCATCCAGAGCCGCCAGAGCCAAGGCCACATCTCTAAAATCCACCAAACCCTTGGCATCCTGGATGGTGAAAGAGAAACCAGGGCACCATGAGGACCAACCCTGTGTCCTCCCTCTTGCCCTGGATTTTGCTCCTCCCTCTTCTCAGCACGAATGGGGATGAACCTGTGTCTGCTTTCCTCAAAACCCTAAGCCCTCAACTCTCCAGGATCCCCAGCATTTCTCTCAGGTCACGCTCAAGCCACCCGCAACTCACCTGGTGCCAAAGTCTCCTCTAAGGAATCTCCTATGAATCTGAGGGAATCCCTCAGGAATGCTGAAATTACCGTCAAGTTTCTGACAAACCCTAAGCTGGAAAAACTGGTTCTCTTCTGACTCGGTCTATGCTGGAGAACTGGTCCGACAGACTGACGGGGGAACCACTGGCATAATTTCTTACAAAAAGCCCCAAGGAGGATGCCACCACAGGGGAGCCCTGCTATTCAGCTCTGCTAGAGACTAAACAGAGAAACTCCTTTCAGGGACAGTCTGCCCCAAGCTAAGCCATCAGTACACCGGGGCCACTCTGTCCCTCTCTGAAGGAGGGTGAAAGCCATGGTTTGCATTTTAGACCTAAAAGAGCTCTTTGGGGCCAGTGGTGGTTGTTTGCAAACATTAAAAATCTTTTGGGATTATTATCATTCAACAGGGGAACCTAGTTAAGTCCCAGGAAATACATGGAGTGCCGAAATTCTTGAGATAGTTCAGGAGTCCCCTACAGCAGCCGACGGGGCTGTCTTTAAAAAGCACTACAAAGATCTGAGTCTCCCACTCATCTGTCTAACCTGTCCCATGTTGTCTCCTACACAGGTCACCTTTCCATCCAACCTTCATGACTCTTCCCTGAAACTCACACAGGTGCCTCAAAAGTTCATCTGCTCCTCTACCTTGGACAATCCCTAAAGTGGCTTCAAAAACTTATAGACCTCACTGACTGATTATTTCTCCACTGTTCCCTCCCACAATGATTAAAACATTGTTCCTCAATGCACTCTATAAAAAACAAATCCCCGAGGACCTCAGGAGATGGCCACCCAGCAGTGCAGATTCCAAACTGGCCACCCATGGGGCCAATTGGATAGTATCCTGAAGCCCTGAGCACATCAGCCTGGAGGGCAGGGCCTGGGTTCTGGCCTCTGTGTCCCAGCTTCTTTACCTGCTGAAAGTAGCTGAAGGCTCTAGCCACCGTGTGCGGGTGAGAGAGCTGTAGCTGCCTGGCAAACTCTTCCTGGCTGATCATTCGACTCCGGCCTGGCTCTGCCCCAGCATCCACATGGCCAGGAGACAGCCTACAACAGAATTGTTGCAGGCAGACAGCTCACTCAGCTTCTTCCTGGACACACCACCTTGGCCTCAGCCCCCCACCACAGACACATCTGGTGTTTTCCCAAGATGGACTCTTATCATAGTCCCCTGAGAGCCATTCCTCCTTCTCTCACCGGGGTTATTACAACTTTCTCTTTCTTTTTCCCATTCTTTTACTCTTCCTCTACCTTCTCTCTTATTTGTTTTTTAAGACTCTCCTTCCTGGGGCACCCGGGTGCCTCCATCGGTTGAGTATCTGATTCTTGATTTCGGCTCAGGTCACAATCTAGTGGTTGTGGGATTCAGCTCCAAGTTAGGCTCTGCACTGAGTGTGAAGCCTGCTTGGGATTTCCTCTCTCTCTCCCCCTCCCCCGCCACTGGCTCTCTTTCACTTTCTCTCAAAATAAACAAACGTTAAAAAAAGAAAAAAAAAGCTTTCTTTCCTACTTTCCATTTCTCCCTCCTTTTTTCTACCTATAAGTGACACTGCCCATACTCTTATGTTCAAGATCACTTACCCAGCCTTCCGAAGCACCTTTCTCAGTTCCCAGAGCTGTGGCTCCAGGGCTACCTTCAGCCGGCCCACCACAATCACAGGCAAGCTCCCTACAAACTCACACTCGGTGGCTGGAATGCCCAGGGCCCTAGAGGATGAAGAGTAATGGATTGGGGGGTGGTGGTGAGGAAGAAGACTCTTCTGAGGGTTCACTACCAAGAAGTCTAAGCTGCTGAGCAGGGAGAGGAGACCACGCCCCTTTAACTGCCCCCACCCAGGTATCACCTGTTCGAGTCCATCCCACTGCCCAGTCCCCCATCTCTGCCTTGGAACCTCACCCCTCTGCCCCTCCTGTGGTTCCTATGCCCTGTGTATCTGCTCCAGGAAATATTCTGTGGGACACTCACTGTGCCATAACCCTCTGGACATTGTTGGCATAGAGGGTGGGGTTCCTGCTCTCCTCTGGGGTGGGGTGGTACACAGGGAGGAACTGAAACACACACATCCACTTGTCATCAGGACCTCAGAGCTATGGGTGACCACTCCCACCCTCTTTCCCCTTCGGGGGTCAGCCAATGCCCATTCCCCTAGGCCACCCATGGTGGTGGCAGGAGGGTGAAGGGGGTCATACCTCCACGTCCACGATGCTGCAGGGCTGAGAGGCTGTGAGCCAGAGGACTTTGAGTCTAAGAGAAGAGAGACTGCAGATGCTCACCAATCTTTAACTAGGGGTCTTCCCACACTGAGGAGGGGAGTGGTAAAGTTCTGTCTACTCCTATAAAAATGGACTCCTAACCAGTCAGCTGGGCGAGTATGAAGTTGGGAGACAGAGGAAGGACCAGAAGGTGGTAGGGAAAGAGACAGCACCATAGGCATATGCCCGAGGAAGAAGTGCCAGAGACGTGAGTGACTGCAGAAAAGGTGAGGCAAATCTGCTGGTTTTCAGGAAGGGATGACTGAGGGAGAAGATCGCTCAGAAACACAGGACAGGATATTAAAAGGAGCTAGGATCACAGCAGGAATGATTTAGGTGGGATGGCTGAAAGTACTTCCAGGTTGTATCGGGGGATCAGAACAGGGAAATGGGCACCCCCTTCTCTAGAGTCCTCTCGATCGAGAATGAAGAAGGCCCATTTGCCTTGTCTGGAGATTGGAAGGTGGGCCAGGAATTCTCTGATGGGCCCTGGTCCCCACCCTCACCCCAGGAAAGAGCACCAAGACTTACACTCCAGGGCCCCTCCATGCCCAGCTGGTGGTATCCTACAGGAGAAGCAGAGGTGACGGGAGAAAGGGATTACTTTTCTTCCCTGGGAGCTGGCCCATCCTCCTTGGGCAGAGCACCCCAGCCCCCTAGTCCCATATGCACATCCCACCATGACACTCAAGGTTTTTACTGACGCCCATTTAGGGTGGATCTGTGTGCCCCCCCCCACCATTCTTAGACTCACCAGACTGTTGGGGTATCGGATGAGGACAGGTTGCACAGGAACCCCTGCGATGAAGGCTCCTGAATCCCATTTCCACCCCCCACCCCCCAGGCAGAGGTTAGTTCATTCAGGCAGCTGGAAGGCATGAAGTGGTGGGGTCTGGGATGGTCTGAAATGACACCTGGCCTTACTCCATTTCATGGATAGGTTTCCTTCTGACTCCTGGAGACTTTTCAGGGTTAGCTAGGAAGTCTCCCATCTCTCTTCCCTACCATGCCCTCCCCACTCCACTTCTGGGGTTGGTCCAGACTCCCTCTCCAAATCTGGGGCTCTTTTTTTTTCTTCTACCCTATCACCCACTATCATTTTATTCACCTGGTTTGAATTTAAGCAAAGCCTTCTTGTTGGAACAGGTGCCCTCAGGAAAGAATAATACCTGGGGGGATGAAAAAAAAACCAAGGGACCAGAATGAGGTGGGAGAGCCTGAAGGGGAGAAAGGAGAGAGAAGCCTCTTTGGGAGCACATAAAAGGCCAGAAACTCTTGAGACCCTTACCCACCTGGGGCCACTTGCCTCCTGAGGTAGCCCGCCTTCGGACCTCCTCCACTACTCTGCGGCGAGAAGCCGGGTCTTGCCGGGATACTAGGATGGCTTGGTTGAAGCGAAGAAGGGCTGAGGTCCGGAAAGGATAAAAGGAATCATTTGGTTCCTACCTAGGGGCATTAACACCTGCAGCTTCCCCTCCCTCAACAGTATGGAAATGCTTCTCCGTTATCTCTTTGCCCCAGGGACACTCCTTTTATTGTCTGTTGTCCTTTAGGAAACTGATCAGAGATCCCTCCAACCCTGTAAGCACCAGGCCTCCTAATCTGAGGAGGGTGGTCCACAAAAAATGTCCATTTGCATCTCATTTGCCACCATCAGTCTGTATCCCTTCTAACTTCTCCCTTTCCCTTGGAGGCCAGTTCTCTCCACAGCATCTGATTCTTTTTTGTTCAGAGCGGTCATCTCTCCCCTGCACCCCTCTTCCTAAGCTCTCTCACCTCCAATGACAGGCACGGAAAGGTTCTCAGCTCGGGACACAACCTTGGGCAGGTCACAGGGCAGGAGAACAATGGGGTCGAAGAAAGTTGAGTGGGGAGCGGCAACAAGGACGGGGGCTTGAAGGCGAGAGGCTCGCTGGCCCCGGACTCGGATTCGAAGGAAGCCCAGCAGGAAAAAGAGCAGGCGGCTGAGACCCAGCACCCCATTGTGGCACATGGTCCTGCGGGACAAGGCTCGCCATCAGCAGAGGCAGGGATTCCGTCCCTCCTCTCACTCACCCCCAGGCTTGGGCACCCAGAAAAGCAGCTGCCCTTCTTTTGACCTCAATCGTCTGCCTACCCTGGGACACATCGGGGCGCCTCACGTACAGGTGCCATCCTGGGACCAGGTCTGAGCCTGGCTGGCTCATCTTGCCTACCTGGGATGGGTCGCAGAGCTTCCGAACGGGTAATAGGGAAGAGAAGTGAGAAGAAGGGTCTCTGCGGGCTGACCCCCCACTTACTTTCTCCATCCTGTAATTGGTTCCTGAAGCTGCTCCTCAGTAAGACCAGCTACTTGCAGCCAGGCAAAGGGCCAGAGGAGAAAAAGGACGATAAAGGCCAGAAGCACTCGGATAGGGGCCAGTAGTGCCCCCAGGATGCAGAACTGCAGAGGGTGGGAGAGAATGCCACTTCAGGACGGGGAGACGCTCTCCCCCCTGCTTCCCTTCTCCCATAAGGATGGAACTGAGAGCCGTCGCCCCCTGTAAATCAGGAGACAGGTGGTGTGGGAATACAGAGGGATTGGAATGCAAGAGAGATGAAGGTATCAGTAAGGGCTAAAGGGTTACAGGTTAATAGGATTAGGGGCCTCATTAATAGGATCGGAACTAAACGTTTTACATCTTTCAGTTGGTCCCCACCCCACCCTACCTACAAAGTCGTAAAATGCATCTGGCACTTGATAAGGCTGTTAAAAGCACTTAATGATAACCCCTACGGAAGCGCCCAGCACAGTGCTTGATGTAGCGTAGGCTGGAAATAGTCCCTCCCCCACGTCGCATTCCATAAATAGCTACTCTGTCCAACAGAAGCCAGGTGCACAGTTCCTTCTACTTTGGCCCTGGGAGGTGGAGAGTTGAAACCCACAGAGGTCCACTTTTTAGGCCCAGGCCAGCCTAGTGCAACTCACCAGCACACCCCTAG